>CM051243.1:28453448-29053448 GCA_027917425.1 Gastrophryne carolinensis
ATATGTTTCCCACACCCTGTACATACAGATTGCTCACACTAATCCAGACCTTCACCCTGAATAGGAGTCTATCTTATATGTTTCCCCCACCCTGTACATACAGATTGCTCACATTAATCTGGACCTTCACCCTGAATAAGAGTCTATCTTGTATGTTTCCCACACCCTGTACATACAGATTGCCCACATTAATCCGGACCTTCACCCTGAATAAGAGTCTGTCTTATATGTTTCCCACACCCTGTACATACAGATTGCTCACATTAATCCGGACCTTCACCCTGAATAAGAGTCTATCTTGTATGTTTCCCACACCCTGTACATACAGATTGCCCACATTAATCCGGACCTTCACCCTGAATAAGAGTCTATCTTGTATGTTTCCCACACCCTGTACATACAGATTGCTCACATTAATCCGGACCTTCACCCTGAATAAGAGTCTATCTTGTATGTTTCCCACACCCTGTACATACAGATTGCCCACATTAATCCGGACCTTCACCCTGAATAAGAGCCTATCTTATATGTTTCCCACACCCTGTACATACAGATTGCCCACATTAATCCGGACCTTCACCCTGAATAAGAGTCTATCTTATATGTTTCCCACACCCTGTACATACAGATTGCCCACATTAATCCGGACCTTCACCCTGAATAAGAGCCTATCTTATATGTTTCCCACACCCTGTACATACAGATTGCCCACATTAAAAATCATCCTACCTGCATCTACTGCATGTTATGAGCCTTTAAACATCCAAGATGGCGGCTCATGGGACATCAGGCAGCCTGCAAACAGGAAGTGCCTTCTGACTGTGCTGCTCTGCATTCTGGGATTGCTGACCTTTTTCTGACCCCAGCTCTGCTCTGTCTGAGCAAAGCACAGCTATAACCCGCCCCCTGCACTTTATCCCACACGCCGCTCCTCAGTAAGTGTGATGCTTCTGAGTCAAGATGGTGGCACCCGTATCCTAAAGTCCTGAACCGAGTTGCAGCCCAGTGGGGGAAAGAATAATAAGTAAGTGACTAAAAACTTAAAATATATTAATTTTAGATGCTGGGGAATCGTTTTTTAAGGTTTTGGGCTTTTCAATAAATCATGGCGAAGGTCCGGTTTAAATAAAGTATAGTGTTATTTTCAAATATATTTTGTAGTGCGGCTATATTTCAGGTCTGTACTGGGAGACCGCAAATCTATTTTCTTATTGCCTATTGGTCCCCTTGTCATTCATAATCTCTGGTCCGACACGTTTGGCTTGGTGCTGCATGGTAACAGGATTAAATGGACCAAAACCCCTATTAATCCCCCCTTCTCAGTTTTGATGCCCCCCCCCCCCCCCCCGAAACCCTTTGGGATTGCCGGTTAATTGCCTTGGCTGCAGGGGCAAGCAGAAATGCCGGAGGTAGCAGAGGATGCCATGATGCTCTGTAGCATAGAGAGAGCTCTGCTGTTCACGGCTCTGTGTTCTGCTATCCTTACTTTGTCCTCGCACAGCCTTTCAAGAATGTGGGACAGATATTTCTTGCTGAATTGCCCATTTCCATGAGTAGTCATTATCAGGGAACCGCGGGTCACGTGATCCACCTATAAACCAGGGACCTCCGTAAACACAGACCGCGTTCCCCAAAACCCTTGTCCGATCCCTCCTATCAGGAATACCAGGCCCAAAGCCTGCGGACACACAGGTTCTGGGTTTAAGGCAGATCACTCAAGTTAAAATGTAAGTTTTAATGCTATAAGCACACTAGGCAGTGATAACAAACATTTGGCTATGATGTAATATGAAATGATACAGATGATACAAATATGCTGTTCTGAGACGGTTACAGGATAGAGTGAGTTACACAGAGACACAATAATCAGTTCCCGGGGAGGCTGATTTATTAATAGCGCCAGGTAGCGACAGTTGAGCGACTGTAGCGGTATTTTCACAGCGCCCGCTAGTAGTCGCTGTGCTTGCCCGTTGTTCGGTTGTTGATAGCGACTCAGTCGGTGTGCAGTAATGTTGAATACAAGGTGATGAGTCGCTATTTGACAGGTTCCGCACTGTATGGGAGCGCATGATAGCGAATGGCCATAGCGACCGGCTCCCACCATATTCATTAACAAATCACGCTCAAAAAATTCTCGCGCTGTGAAATGCATGTTTAAACCCCAGAGCGCTGGCGGCGATGGGTTGAAAGTAGTTTTTTAACCCCCAAACAACCATATTTTTTGAAACCAAAAAAAACAAGTTTATAAAAACATTTTGGAATATGAATACATTAATATCAGACCTGTAATATCAATTCTGCACAAATTTTTTTTTTATTTTTTTTTTACCTTAAAAAAAAAATCTAACAGTGCAGAAGTGGTCACAGAATTTTTCACGTTTAAAAAAAAAAAAAAAAAAAACATTAATAACAATTAATTATTAATATTTAAAGATTGTTCCATTGAAATGCATTGGAGAGCGCCAGGTAGCGAGAGGTCATACCTGTCACTGTTCAAGGTCGGACGCTGGCGCTGTGGGGTGAGGCTGGAATAATGATGAATGAGTGGCTATATGGCGCTATCTCAGTCGCTAAGCAGGATCGGCTTGATAAATGTGTGATTGTGGAGGGGAGCCGGCGTTCTCGTGGCGGTGACCGTCATTACCGTTTGCTCACCATTCGCTACCTGGCGCTATCCCTTGTTAAATAAGGGCCTTAGTATGCAGTTGCAGAGTAGTGGTTAGAGCTTCCGCAGGAGGTACGTGGCAAGCTGTGTGGGTGGGCACCTCCAGCATGTGTGACTCGTGACCTCTCCAGAGAATGACAAATGCCTGGCTCAGGGTTACCCTATTTATGCGGCGAGACCCCTCCACCCCCTCCCCTCTGTGGGACGGGTTGTCACCTCCCACTGTTCTGGGGCTCGCTTCAGCCCCTAAAACCCTTTAGGGGTTATAACTTGGAGCAGGGGGGTCGTATGGCTTTGGAAGCAGTACCAAACGATTGGGCTGGACGCCGGGCATCCGATGAGTCCAGAATTGGGGTCCCTAAGCGGGTCAGAACCTTAGATCTCCATTTTCCGGGTTTTCCTTTATTGCTGAGCCCGCCGTTACCTATCCCCGTGTGCGGTTTTGTGAGCCGGTTCTGATTTTGTACCTGGTTTGGTGCTGGGACGCATGGGGGCGCAGCTATGGTCCGATTTCTGTTGGTGCCGGATGTCTGCAGCTCCCCTTTTTCATGTGACAAATTCACAGCCAGGGGTCCAGCGAGCTGCAGACCAAGTGGAGCCTTACCAGGCAGGAGGTGTGACAGTCAGCGGGGGGGGGGTGTCTGTGATCTGCGCTGTCCAACACATAAATGCTCATTTCTCTTCCTGAAGAGATAAGGACCTGTGCATTTATAACAGGGGGAATTAAAGGGGAACTCCAGACTTGGATATGTGAGGTTTCTGCACTTAAGCTGGATCGTTCCTTCACAGTCATGAAGCTGGGTATCCCAAATTGGGATGCTTGGATGGTGGGGCAGTAGCAGTGCAGTAGCTTCAAGAGCCCTTTGAGACATTTCACTGTAGGACAGAGTTAAAGAGGAACATCAGACCGAAAAAAGGGCCCCCCCCCCCCCATTTGCCCCTACTTACCTTTTGGATGCTTCAGGGCCCGATCCTCACCCTGCTGCCCGCTTAGCAGCCACTAACTGAGAAGCGCAGCCTTCGCCGTGCTCTTCCATGTCCCACGGCGATCGCACAGCTCCGCAAAGCCTCTCGGGATTTCAGGTGGCCCCATTGCATCCCATTCATGGGCACTGCGCAGGCACGAGATCAGGGCCCCACGCAGTGCCTGATGGGATGCAATATGGCGTTGCCTGTTCGGAGGTCGCCCGAAATCCGAGGGACCCAGAAGATGGATCCTCCGGCGAGGTGAGTAAGTACTGCCCAATTGTGAAACCAGAGGGGGACAATCCGGAGCGTTTTAACCTACCCGATGTTTCTCTTTGAACCATACCTTCATCATCATTTAAAGTGGACCAACACCCAGGATTTTCACTATCCTGGGTGTTGGTCCACTTCAGCGGGGCATCCGAGATTAGGATGCCCCGCTGTGTGAAACCCCCCCAAAAAACGTACCTTTTTGGCGACGGACAAGCCGGCGGCGGCGGCTGATCCGTCGCCGATAAGGTAAGGTTTTTTGGGCTTTTGGGGGGAGGGGGTTCACCCCGCAGGACATCCCGATCTCGGATGCCCCGCGGTGAGGGAGGTGATCACCCCTGGGTGTTGGTCCACTTTAATGAAAAGCCCAAACCCTTATTCCCCAAATTAATATATTTTAAGGTTTTAGTCGCTTACTTATTATTCTTTCACCCGTTGGGCTTCAACTCTGTTCAGGGCTCTAGGATATGGGCGCCGCCATCTTGCCTCAGAAGCATTACATATTGAGGAGAGGGGAGGGGTGGGAAGTGCAGGGGGGCGGGGTTACAGCAACCCCAGAATGCAAGGCAGCATAGTCAGAAGGCACTTCCTGTCTGCAGACAGCCTGCACCCCCATAGGTCGCCATCTTGGATGTTAAAAAGTTAAAAAAACTCAATAGGTGCAGGTAGGATGATTTTTAATGTTGGGCAATCTGTATGTAGGGAATGGGCGAAACATATAAGATAGACTCTTATTCAGGGTGAAGGTCCACTTTAAGGTCACCAAGGGGATCGTACAGATTTCCGATGGTAGGAATAACAGTTTCTTTGAGGTTAAATCAGGTCAACACCCTTACAAGAAACTGTGCTCCCATATGCATGCCTCCCCAGGGCAATGCAGATTGCTGCCAGTGGCCTGCAAAGATGGAGTCCCGCTGGGTTTCCTGCCGCTGTGCATTGTGGGTTATGTCAGCTCTGTCCAGGCAGGCACAGGAAGAAGCCTCCTAGGTGTTCCAAGATGACCAAGCCCAGTAGAAAATGCTTTTTAGCTTTGAGTGGCTGCAGGAGCAAATGTAAGTGCTGACAATGCTTCAGTATTATGCATGCAGATGGTGCATGGAGTGTAGGGGATTTTATTTTTTTAGCTGTGCAAGACTGTTGGTCCAATTTAGGTTTAAAACATTTGTTGAAATCTGTTGGATTCTGGTATCTGGACAGGGGCGTAACTATAGGGGGGCGCGACCACACTTGGGCCCATAAGGTCAGGGGGGCCACCAGTGTTGTTTCTCCGCCTTACTTCTTATAATTGTGCTCTCATTGCATGTTTTGCATGTACAGAAACAAAAGGCAGCATTTCTCTCTGCTCTTTTAGCCTTTAGTTGTATCCAGTTAGGATAAAATGACAAGAAAAAAAAGTTACGGCATAAGCCATGATGGGGCCCCATTCAGTATTCACATCGGGGCCTGCACACATTTAGAGGCTGATTTATTAATAGCGACATGTAGCGACAGTTGAGCGACTGTAGCGGTATTTTCACAGCGCCCGCTAGTAGTCGCTGTTCTTGGCCATTGTTCAGTAGTTGACAGCGACTCAGTCGGTGTGCAGTAATGTTGAATACAAGGTGACGAGTCGCTATTTCACAGGTTCCGCGCTGTATGGGAGCGCATGATAGCGACTGGTCAGAGCGACCGGCTCCCACCATATTCATCAAAAAATCAGGCTCAAAAAATTCTCGCGCTGTGAAATGCATGTTTAAACCCCAGAGCGCTGGAGGCGATGTGTTAAAAGTAGTTTTTTAACCCCCAAACCACCATAGTTTTTGGAAACCAAAACAAAAAGAAGATTTTTTAATAATTTAGTAATATGAATACAATAATATCAGACCTGTAATATCAATTCTGCACAAATTTTTTTTTATTTTTTTTTCCCTTAAAAAACTGATCTAACATGGCAGAAGTGGTCACAGAATTTTTCACATTTAAAAAAAAAAAAAAAAAAAAAAACATTAATAACAATTATTAATATTTAAAGATTGTTCCATTGAAATGCATTGGAGAGCGCTAGGTAGCGAGAGGTCATACCTGTCGCTGTTCAAGGTCGGACGCTGGCGCTGTGGGCTGAGGCTGGAATAATGATGAATGAGTCAAAATATGGCGCTATCTCAGTCGCTAAGCAGGATCGGCTTGATAAATGTGCCATTGTGGTGGGGAGCCAGCGTTCTCGTGGCGGGGCCCGTCATTACCGGCCGCTCACCAGTCGCTACCTGTCGCTATTCCTTCATAAATAAGGGCCTTAGTTCTGGAGTATCTGGAGTATACTGAAAGTTTATTGTCTAGGTTGTAAAGGGTGATAAAAAAACTTTCAGTTCTGTATGGTGCTGTGACTTTCATTGTCTACCTTGGGGCTGATTCAGAGCCAGGTGAAAATTTACACCCGATAGACAATGAATGTGAAAAAAAGAGGTGAGAATTCTCAACTGGCTCTAAACCGACCCCTGTGTCATTAGTTAAAGGCCACTGTCTTGAACCTGAGATCTAAAGTAATGAGCCTAAAGACTAATTGCCATGACCTCTTTAAAAGACACTAACAACTGTTTAGACTTCTATTATTCTGCCAAGGTTGTTGGGCTTGAAGGGTTATATAATAACCTCATCTGAATGCAGGAGGGAGGAAGAGTTACATGTTGTTTAGTGTAGTATTAACATTTAAGGCAAACCTGCACAACCTGGTCTCTGGTAATGGTAGTTAAAGATAAAAAGAAAATTAGAACACGTAAAGAAGAGCTTTTACTAAAGGCAAATGCCCTTATTCATCAAGCGATAGCGCCAGGTAGTGTCTGACGAGCGCCAGGTAGCGGCAGCTAACGGCGACTACCGACTCAAGTACGCCCGCGGCGGTCACAATGACGCATTTATCAAGCAAAATGAGGCTAGCGCCGGCGAGAGCGACGGCTAGCGCGGCATTCATCATGAAGCCGCCTGGACCGAACAGCGCCGCTGCAAATTCCCTCACAGCGCCAGGTATGAGCTGTCGCTCCCTGGCGATGTCCAATGCATTTCAATGGAGCAAGCTATAATTAATCATAATTAATTGGTATTAATTTTTTAATTTTTTTTTTTAATGTCAAAAAATCGGAGAACACTTCTGCAATGTTAGGAATTATTTTTAAGTCAAAAAATTTAAAAAAAAAAAAAAAAGCAGAATTGATCTAACAGGTCTGAGATTAATGTATTCATATAACAAAATGATTCTTAAAACATGTATAATGTTACATTCAAAAAATATGGTTGTTTAGGGGTTAAAAACTAGTTAATACACATCGCCGCCAGCGCTCTGGGGTTTAAACAAGGAATGGACAGCGACAGCACATTCGGAGCGTGATTTTTTGATGAATATGAAGCTAGCCGTTCGCTCTGGCCATTCGTTGTCAGTCGCTCACATACAACGCTGGACCTGTGAAACAGCGACCCCCCAGCCCGTATTCAACATTACCGCACACCGACTGAGTCGCTGTCATCAAGCTAATGCCAGCCAAGCACAGCGAATACTGGCTGGCGCTGAAAAAATCACGCTACAGTCGCTCATCTGTCGCTACCTGGCGCTATTGATGAATCGGCCTCAAAGAATCGACCCTGTGTCCTTGTGCTGGACTTCCTCACTCATAGTGCGCAAATTGGCATTAATTTATCATTAACATCATGTAGCCTCCTAAACTAAGAGGCCGATTCATTAATAGCGCCAGGTAGCGACAGATGAGCGACAGTAGCGGTATTTTCACAGCGCCCGCTAGTATTCGCTGTGCTTGGCCATTGTTCGGCTGTTGACAGCGACTCAGTCGGTGTGCGGTAATGTTGAATACGGGGTGAGGAGTCGCTGTTTGACAGGTTCCACGCTGTATGGGATTGCATGACAGCGACTGGCCATAGCGAACGGCTCCCAGCATATTCATTAACAAATCACGCTCAAAAAATTCTCGCGCTGTGAAATGCTTGTTTAAACCCCAGAGCGCTGGCGGCGATGGGTTAAAAGTAGTTTTTTAACCCCCAAACAACCATATTTTTGGAAAAAAAAAAAAGTTTTTCCAAACATTTTGTAATATGAATACATTAATATCAGACCTGTAATATCAATTCTGCACAATTTTTTTTTTTTTTTTTTTACCTTAAAAAAAAATCTAACATTGCAGAAGTGGTCACAGAATTTTTGACATTAAAAAAAAAAAAAAAAAAAAAAAAAATTAATAGCAATGAATTATGAATATTTAAAGATTGCTCCATTGAAATGCATTGGAGAGCACCAGGTAGCGAGAGGTCATACCTGTCGCTGTTCAAGGTCGCTCGCTGGCGCTGTGGGGTGAGGCTGGAATAATGATGAATGATTCGCTATCTGGCGCTCTGTCAGTCGCTAAGCAGGATCGGCTTGATAAATGTGTGATTGCGGAGGGGAGCCGGTGTTCTCGTGGCGGTGACCGTCATTACCGTTCGCTCACCATTCGCTACCTGGTGCTATACCTTGTTAAATAAGGGCCTAGGTAAGCCAGATATACTGTACATTGCGCAATGCTTCATAGACATCATTTATTGCACTAAATATTTATTCATGCACCTTCTATCTATCTATCTATCTATCTATCTATCTATCTATCTATCTATCTATCCTCCATCACTATCTATCTATCTATCTATCTATCTATCTATCTATCTATCTATCTATCTCATATCTATCTATCTATCTATCTATCTATCTATCTATCTATCTATCTCCTTAGACAGCCTTTACAGGAGATGGTGAAGACTTAAAGTGGACCAAAACCAAGGATTTTGACCTTCCTGGGTTTTGTTCCTTCCCCCCGGGGCACCCTGATCAGGGATGCCCCACTGTGTGGAACACCCCCAGTCGCCCGAACAAACTCACCTCTTCCAAGTCCTATGGCGCAATGCACAGCCGCTCATCCAATCTGCGTGCTTGGATCTGCTTCTGCCCCTTCGTCTAATGCGATTGGATCTGAGCGCACAGGCGGACGCATCCCCCGCTACCCTCTACCAGGGAGCGTGCCTGCACTGGCCACTCACAAATGCCTGGAGCGGGCACGCACCCTGCTAGAGGGATAGCGGGGATGCGTATGTGGCTCGCGCATGCACAGTTGGACTGGGGAAGAAGGAAAGTTTATGGGCGACCGGGTTTCACTCAGCAGGGCATCCCGATTCTTAAAGCCCTGGGGGGGGGTCATATAGATTCTTGGGCCAATCTCCATGGGTTTAGAGAGTTTATAGAGTTTATTAAGTCTATTAGACGCAATAATAACACCCATCCACGCATTATTTAACACAGACTGATTGCAGGGGAGCAGTTTAACAAGGAAAGTTTGTTTTGGGGGCAAAAGAACCCAGGTTGGGTTGTTTAAAGTGGACCGTCACCCATGGGTGATCGGCCCGGGAATCTATAAGATTCCCGGGCCGATCACCCCCCTCACCGCGGGACATCCGAGATCGGAATGTCCCGCGGTGAGGGACCCCCCCCAAAACCCCAAAAGAACTCTAGCCGTGCGCGTGCCCGCGCCGGCCGTTTGTGAATGGCCGGCGCGGGCGCGCACACTGTCAGAGGGGCGCGCGGGAGGCGGCGGCGGACGCGCTGCCTTGTCCGCCGCTTGTCCGTGGGAGCGTGGTGAGGTGAGTTTGGGGGTTTCTGGGGGGTTTTACACAGCGGGACACCCCTAATCGGGGTGCCCCCCTGAAGTGGACCAAAACCCAGGATAGTCAAAATCCTGGGTGTTGGTCCACTTTAAGGTAGGTTTGGCTTCAGACAGAGGGCTTGTTTGTAGATCCCAAACAGGGGTGAACCTAGCCTCTCTGCTGCCTGAGGCGAATTATGGAAAGATGCCCCCCACTACTCACCCAAAGTGGGGGTAGGTAGTGGAGGTGGGCTGGACCCGCTGAGCCACCAATAGTTGACTTAAAGAGGAACATCGGACCTAAAATAAAAAGGGGCCCATCCCCCCATCGGCCAATACTTACTGCAGCGACATCCGGGCTGTTTCAGAGCCCGATCCTCTGCCCCCTCCTCCCCCCCCCACACACCGGCTTAGCCATCTGTAAGTGACAGCACAGCTTTAGCCGTGATCTTCAATGTCCCGCCCCGCTCTGCGCAGTCTCTCGGGATTTCAGGTGGCTCCATTGCATCCCAGGTGCAAAATCAGGGGCGACACTCAGTGTCTGATGGAATGCAAGATGGCGCTGCCAGTCGGGAGGTTGTCCGGAATCCGAGGGACCCAGAAAACAGATGCTCTGGAGAGGTGAGTAAAAATTGCCCGAAGGTAAAATCAGATGGGGGTGGGGGTGGGGGGGGGGGCAGCAGTTCGGTGAGGTTTGGGGGAGGTTTTAAGTAGAAAATAAATTTTAAAAAAGCTAATCAATTGCTGCCCCCTCTGCGTGCTACCTCACATGGCCTCATTACAGGTGCTGGGTGACCACTGCTTCCTCTTGCTATCGAACATATTTATGCACATTTCTACCATTAAACCGTTTTTCACAAAATAGCTTCTTTAGGCAGTGCCATAACTAAATGTGATGGGGCCCTGGTCCGAACATTAAATGGGGCCCTTTCACACTTCATACTGCAGTGCACTACCAGAGACGTAACTACATGTGAATGGGCCCCGGTGCAAACGTGGAATAGAGCCCAATCATGGATCATATAGTAACCTTTATCCTGGCATTTTAACTAAACTGGATACGACTACACAACTAAACACTGAAACAAAGACCATTTCCCTGAATACACCAGAACTCAGACAATCAACCCCTTGATAAATAGCTATAGAGATTTAGCTATGTCCAGGTGGGTACAGGAAATCGGACTGGGATGCCTTGGTCCCAACTGACTCTGGGGGCCCACCCAGGGGCATAGCTAGGGGGGAGTGGGGGGGTCCCGTGCCCCGGTGCAGCAGGTCAGGGGGGCAAGGGGGGTCTTGAGCACAGGTGGGGGCGCCATTTCTAAACTTAGCTACTCCTCTGGACCAACCCCACATTTAAATGCAAGTATTAATGGCTTATATTCATGGCCCAAGCACAGAAACATTAAGCCTGGCTGTATGGTCTCTGTTTGTGCACTTGGGATGCCATAAATAAGCTATAGATAGTTCAGGTCCTCAATAGGGACCCTGGGACCAGGTTTTTTCCTGGTAACCCTGTTGGCCAGTAAAAATCTCCAAAATGACATCCCAGAGAAGAAGGGGGACTAATACTGTTCCAGTATCTCTTCCTGGCACTATGGGAGGGGGGGGTCCTAGTACTGGGCCCTAGGATAAGGGGTCCCCTCTGGTGTGCTGTCCCAACCCACACAGCGCTAGATAGTCCATGACAATTCTTTATTGGAAGCATTGTTATAGGACTGTTTCCTTACATTAAAAGCAAGGTTGGGCTGGATGCTGGGCATAAGATGAGCCCAAAGATGGAGTCCCTAGATGGGTCAGAACTTGAGATCTCCATTTCTTTAGGTTGCCGTGGTCACATGGCCCTGTGGTTTTGTGGGCCTGTTCTGGTTCTGCATCTGGCTTGGTGCTGGGACACACAGTGGCCCAGCTATGGTCCGATTTATGTTGGTGCCGGATGTCTGAGGCACAGGTGTTTGATGCGAGGGAGTTCTCTCCAGGGGCCCCCTCTGCTTCAGACTCAGCAGGGCCTTCCCAGCACAGAAGTGTGAGAGAATCAGCATGGAGGCTGGGATCTGAGATTGGATCAACTCACAGATGCTAATTCGCCTTCCTGAAGAGATTAGGTCTGGTGCATGTTTATGGCTAGAAAGCCTTAATGCTACAGGGGGAATGTGACAGACGCTCTGTCTTTTGGATGTCATCACTATTCAGTTGCCCACCGGGTCATTCACTGGCCTTTGCTTAATTAGGTTCCAGACAATGTAATTGTATTTTGATACTGTTACAGGCAATGTCATTGTATTTTGACTGCCATTGTGTATTGTTGATTACGTCACAGTCAATGGCATTGTCCTGATTGATTGTATTACGGCCTGCTATTGTTCTACTGATTGCGTCACCGGCAGAGTTGAGGGATTGTGTGCCCTGCTGCTATTGGTCAGTGTGGTTGTCATTGCATGGAGACTTGTGTATATAAGGCCTAGAGTGGCACTAATAAAAGACTTCATCTTCACCCTCAATACTGAGTTCTGTCTCTTATTGGGGGAAACGCTATATTACAATTCACTAGCCCTTGTAAGGGCTGTTCCTGTATCCTCACGGACGACTCTGGAATTCCAGCAGCACCTCTTACGATTGGGAAAAGGACGTCTCGGGCGGTGAAGCCCTCCGGCGATAAGGGTTATCGCTACAGGGAACATTTTCTAAGAACCGAGAATCTTAAAGGGGGGAGCCGAGCATCAGCAATAAAATGACATATAATATTTATCCTGTTCCTCCCACTTCTCAAAATGTTTTTTTTTAATACAAGCATAGTTCAGATTTTGACCAATAGTCTTCTGCTGACAACTCATCACAGGAAGAGCCATTATTCTTGTTGCAGTCTGTTTTTGAGATGAAAGTCCCCTTTAAATGGAGGAGGGATATGCCGGTAAGATACAGGCCGTTCAGTCAGTGGGAGGCTCGGAGATAGGAACCCGCTGCACAAGGCAATCTGCCACTTTAATGCAGCCAGTTCTGCGGCATGTTTTATTAATGCCATGCTGTGTAAACAGTGCGAGTGCGTGTAATTAAACTTCTGTGATGCCAGCCAGAAAAAGATTAGAGTAAGTGAAAGCTTTGTCTGCAGCAATCATTGTCTCACATATTCACCTAAAGCATTGTTCACTTTTATCTCCTCTGCGCAAAGAGCCGCTATCACTGTAAAACAGAGGAGTGGGGGTTAAACGTACCAATACATGGAAAACTGTTCAATATTAATGACTGCAACCATGTTAGATAAGTATCCGGCTTACATGTCTGCTACGCGTGGGTCAGAGCCCTATAATTGGCCATGGCTGTTTAAAATGTGGCATCTGGTCTGACAGGGATGGTCTATGGAGACTTCTGTCAACAGGCAAAAAGCTGGGGGCGGGTGTAATAAAATGAGAGGTGGGTGGCAGCACTAACAAACACACATACAACAGTTTTTATTTAAAATTTGATTTCATGGTTAAAGTGGACCAAAACCCAGGATTTTGACTATCCTGGGTTTTGGTACTTGACCCTAGGGCACCCCAATGGGGGGTGCTCCACTGTGTGAAACCCCGCAGGTCGCCAAAACAAACTCACCTCCTCCCTGTCCTATGGTGCATGCACGGCCACTTGTCCAATCAGCACGTACGGATCCGCTCACATCAGCGTGTCTTCATCTAAAGAGAGCGACTCCAAGTACACTGGTGCCCGCATCTCTTGCTACCCTCTAAAAGGAAGCGTGCCTGCACCGGCCATTTACAAATGCCTGCTAGAGCGATAATCGGGATGCGTTTTGAGCAGAAAATAAGGTAAGTGTATGGGCAACCTCCCCCAGGTTGCCCCAGGTGGCAATTCTATAAGATTCCTGGGATGATTCCCCCCCCCCCCCCCAGGGCCATCCAAATCGGGAAGCCCCGCTGTGTGAAATCCCCCATTTCACACAGCGGGGCTTCCCGATTTGGATGGCCCTGGGGGGGGGGGGGGAATCATCCCAGGAATCTTATAGAATTGCCGTGGGTTTTGGTCCACTTTAAAGCAGAACAAAACCCAGTGTCGGCCCTGAGGCTAGGCTCTAAACTTAGAGTTAGCTTGGGCTAGGCTTCATATAACTTGGGGCTATCTGGGCTAGGCTTCATATAACTTGGGGCTATCTGGGCTAGGCTTCATATAACTTGTGGCTATCTGGGCTAGGCTTCATATAACTTGGGGCTATCTGGGCTAGGCTTCATATAACTTGGGGCTATCTGGGCTAGGCTTCATATAACTTAGGGCTAGCTTAGGCTAGGTTGTATTTATCTTAGAGCAGGGGGTGCTCACCCTTTTGAATAGCGCAGGCCACTTAGGTGACTCGAAAACTGGTCACGGGCTCCAATGAATAGGTTCATAATTTGGAAATTTTCATTTTGAATAGCATAATGAAGATTTTCTACAACATTTTGGTTACCCACTCAATTTAGAGAATGATTTTTTACACCCGTATGTCCCTCCACCTAACCATTATCACATGCTAGCAATGCACATGCTTACCTCCCCAAATATAGGGGGCTCATGTTTATAGCCCCTTCCTATCAGTCTTAAAATCTTAAATTGATTGGCACCCCGATTGGGGGTATCCCGCTGTGTGAAGCCCCCCAGGTCGCAAAAACAAACACCTTTTCCCGGTCCTACGGCGCATGCGCGGCCGCTCGTCCAATCAGTGCGCTCAGATCCACTCATGTCAGCACATCTAAGCCTTCGTCTAAGGCGAGCGGATCCGAGTACGCTTGTGGCTGCATCCCCTGCTACCCTCTAACAGGGAGCGCGCCCGCGCTGGCCATTCACAAATGTCTGGTGCGCCATGCGCCTTGCTAGAGGGAATGCGGCTCGCACGTGCGCCATTGGACCGGAAAAGAAGGTGAGTTTATGGGTGACCTGGGGGGTTTCACACAGCAGTGCACCCCCGATCCGGGAGCCCCGTGGGAGGGAATCGATTGTCCCGGGAATCTTATAGATTCCTGGGTCGATCTCTGTGGGTTTTGGGCCACTTTAAGCATAAAATGATAATTTTAGGAGAACCTATTATCAAATTATTATGCCAGAGATGTCACCCAGGGGTGGTGGTGTAAAAATGGTGTCACTACGTTTCTCCAAGCCATGGCTGCCAACCCCTCTTTTTCAATGCTTGCCTCCTATATCACCGTCTGTGCAACCTTTCATGCTTATTGGGCCCCTTTATAACTACTTTTACACACCAGTTCTATTTACCCCTCCCAATTTTCTCCACAACAGGCCATATCAGATGGCTTAGAGGGCCACATGTGGCCCCCAGGCCACAGGTTGAGCATATGTGAGCTATCTTTGACTAGTCTAACCCATAACTTTGGGTTAGACTTCATATAATTTGGGGCTAACTGAGGCTAAAGGTTATATCATTTGATTTGTGCTTGTATATAGAGACATTCATTGATTGAAAACATAACGTTCACTTGTAGACAAATGCCAGCTTGTTGTCCAGAGACACGGCTCGACCTTATTTTCAATCATAACTGTTGTACAAGCTACCAATGTCCCCATGATCAGTCACAGTTTAATTGAATACTGTATTAAATAAAGTAGGACCCGATCAATGCGTAACTGCTGACCTAGAATTAATTGAGAGCCCTGCAAATACAATTGAAGTGTACAAATGAGACTGAGCTCCTAAATGCATGAGGAGATTGATGTTCTTTAAGCTGAATGTCCAACTCCTGCCAAATGTTTATTTTTGTCTTGGACTGAGGAAAGTTTTTGCTGTCTGGACACCAAGCCTCAATTTTGTTTTTCGGTCACCACAGACAAGGTCATGGAAACGAAACTCAGGGTATTACTGTAAGTGAAGTTCGGTGACTCAATTTGGAGGTTCTCTTCTTGTAAACTTCAGACAGACAGGACAGTTGTTACTGAATTTGGATTTTTTAAAGCAATATTCATTTACTAGGTTTCATAAGATGCCACCCAGTTAAGCAGACTACCATCACATGCACAGTACATCCATGGATCTTCTTTGTGTTGAGAATAGTACAGATATGAAGAAATAAGGCGATACCTTTTGTAGGCTAAATTAGTATATTTTAAGGTGAGCTTTTAAGAATACCTAATTCTATTCGTCAGAATAGAGCAAATTATTTGCAATTACCCAAGACATACATTTCAGATTAGTCAGGCATGAAGAGTCTACACTAAACCTTTATGGTGTCTGTTTCTTGTCAGGAAAAAAAGAATTGGCATAACATGCACTTTATTTTTCGCTTCATAAGATGCACTTTTCCCCTATGGAGCTAATGTCCTGTGCCGCTGCCACCACTCATTTCCCCCCCCCCCCCTCATTTCAGCCAGCGTCATCATCCTCCCCTCCCTCCCTCCCTCTCCCAGAAAGCTGGACACTGTCAAAGCAGGAGGCGGTCAGAGTAACTGATGCCCAGCACTGCTGCTGCCAGTGAGTAATCAGGGGGTCTGCATGCTGCCTGTCATGGGAAGTCTGCCCGTTACTGGTAATGGGGGGTCTGCATGCTGCCTGTAATGGGGGGGGGGCGCATATTGCCTGTAATGGCGGGTATTCTGCATGTTGCCTGTATTGGTGGGGGCATTCAGCATGATAGTTGTAATGGGGACATTGCCTGTAAAGGGAGATATTCCACACTCTCTGTAAAGGGAGATGCCACACACTGCTTGTAATAGGGGATGGCACACACTGCCTGTACTGGGGGGATTCTGCACACTGTCTGAAATGGGGAGATTGGGAGGGAGGTATTTTAGCACACTTTTTGGATCAAGAATATTTTGTTTCTCATTTTCCTCCTCTAAACCCCAGGTGCCTGTTAGGGTCAGTTGCGTCTTATAGAGCAAACAAATATGGTAATTCCACAGATATAGTGGAAAGCAGTATTGTCTTGTACCATTGAGAATAGTAGAAGACATATTGTAATAGTGCATTTTCCCATCAGTGCACAACACATTTCCAAGAAAACACCAGTGAATAAACACTATATTAGTGACTACATACTTACACACAGTGAACACCCCCGTGAATATACACATCAGTGATTACACACAAGTGAATTACAAACTATGGGGCAGTGAAGTGCACATGTGTCTGTAGCGGTGGGAAGCCCTAAACTCAGCGCCTGGGGAGCAATTGGGCGTTAGGTGCCTAGTTCAAGGGCACTTCAGTCATGTCCCATGGCCAGGAATCAAACCTGCCACCCTCCGGTCACAAGGCTGCTTCCTTACCTCTAGGCTATGACCGTCCCAAGTTGACCTACGGAGGCGACACCCTCAATTCCCAGCCCTCCTCGTCAGACTCGATGTTCATGAACATCCTTTCTGACAAAGAGAACCAGGCACCCCCAAAAGCCCACCCCAAAATGTTCTCAATGGCTAACATGGTAGAAGACAATACTGCTTGCCACTATATCTGAAGAATTTGGTGTGGTGCCAATTCTTGTTTTATCCTGACAAGCCTTATCTATCGATTCTTTGGAATAGTTTAGGGCCCCTTGAATCCTGAGTTTTCATTAACGTTTGTCTGCTTTTCCTCTTTGCATTCGCCTAATTCACATTGTGTGATTTTGAACTGTAAGAGGACTACTACCGTGTTTCCCCGAAAGTAAGACACCCCCGATTGTAAGACGTATGGGGAGTTTCAGAGGGGCCGCCTAATATAAGCCGTACCCCGAAAGTAAGACATATGTCTTACTTTCGGGGAAATAACATTGTTGTCGAACGGGGCTGAGGGAAGCGATATAGCCCCCCCCGGCGTGTATCCCCCTGCGCCGACGGGACCTACCTGAGAGGAGGAGAGGCGGCGGTGGATCCGGGGCTGCGAGCACAGGAGCTGAGGCACGGCCACTATCTTGCCACTGACCTATTGCCCCCACTGACAGTAGAGGCCGGGGCATCTGTACGGGAGGTCCGCTTTGCCGGGCGGTCTCCCCCCTCCTGTGCCCCAGAGACCGCGGGTGACCCACAGAAGACGAGCGGCGCCGGGTGCAGAGGAGCGTCTGTCATCTAGCTCTCACTGCAGCACAGAGCGGGAGCAGCGCCGTGACCAGAGGTGAGCTGCGGGCGCTGCGAGGAGCCCGACGTGGCTGAACCCCGACCGGGGGCCCCCCTCACCGGTGATCATCCCCGCGCATAGGCTGTCACCCCCCCCCCCCCCCAATGAAGTCCGCGGCGGCCGGCACCGCCGCTCACCGCCTCCACCTGATGTAATTACTAGGTCTCCCCCTATTGGCCAGCAAGGCCTTCTCTCACACTGCTCTGTCCCTCACATGAAAATGACGGGCTTGCTCACCAACGTCATCCGGCATATTTAAGGGAGTGAGCGAGCCCGCCATCTTTGTGTGAGGGAAGGAGCAGCGTGTGAGAGAAGACATCGTTTTCCAATATACGACATACCCCGAAAGTAAGACGTAGTGGGGCTTTTGGAGATAAAAAGAAAGTAAGTCGGTGTCTTACATTCGGGGAAACACGGTATATTGTTGTACCATTTAGTTACAAAGAAGGCCTCAAACTGTAAACCATCATTTGTTCTGCCCCATATTTAAAGAAGCCAGACCAAGGGATGCCATCAAATCAGGAACTTCAGGATTCAAGTGTTCTGAGCACTTCATCCATTTATAATGAGGCCCTTATTTATGAAGGAATAGCGCCAGGTAGCGACTGGTGAGCGACCGGTAATGACGGGCACCGCCACGAGAACGCCGGCTCCCCACCACAATCACACATTTATCAAGCCAATCCTGCTTAGCGACTGAGAATGAGTGCCATATAGCCACTCATTCATCATTATTCCAGCCTCAGTCCACAGCGCCAACGTCCGACCTTGAACAGCGACAGGTATGACCTCTCGCTACCTGGCGCTCTCCAATGCATTTCAATGGAACAATCTTTAAATATTCATAATTAATTGTGTATTTTTTTTTTTCAATGTGAAAAATTCTGTGACCACTTCTGCCATGTTAGAAAATTGTGCAGAATTGATATTACAGGTCTGATATTATTGTATTCATATTACTAAATTCTTTTTTTTTTTTGGCAAAAATATGGTGGTTTGGGGGTTAAAAAAACTACTTTTAACACATTCCGCCAGCGCTCTGGGGTTTAAACATGCATGTCATAGCGCTTGAATTTTTGGAGCGTGATTTTTTGATGAATCTGGTGGGAGCCGGTCGCTCTGACCAGTCGCTATCATGCGACTCCTAACCCCGTATTCAACATTACTGCACACCGACTGAGTTGCTATCAACAACCGAACAGCGGCCAAGTACAGCGACTACTAGCGGGCGCTGTGAAAATACCGCTACAGTCGCTCAACTGTCGCTACCAGCCGCTATTAATGAATCGGCCTCTGAGCGAACACACTGCTAGCTTCCTGGGCAAAATGTGTGAAATGCTGCTAATGGTTCTGTTGGGCCTGGTGAAGCTTTCCAACTTTCCAACAGTTAAAATATGCTGTAATGGTGACGTCTCCCATGTGGGATGCAGGTCAGCAATGAAGGCAGCCCAGGCATCCTTTCTTTATAGGGCCTAGACATAAACTCACTATTTAGGGGCCAGACCGAAAGACCAATATCTGTCTCTTTGTGCCTGTCAGTTCATATGCAATGCATGATATTGCCCTTAAAGAACCTTTTGTATTAAAGACATGGTGTGTGGTGGCGCTACAGACTCTGCCCTGTACATGAGGGGTATGTTTTTTGGGAGGGGTAAGGAGAGAGAAATACTTGTTGGGGGTAAAGGGGGTCATAAATGGTGGATTGGGAAGGGGTGCTAATGATCTGAATAGCTAATGAAGAAGGAGTCCCAAATGTTATAGAAGGGTCGAGGTAGTTACTAGGAGGAGGGATTCCCGAGTGAGTAAAAGGAGTAAAGTCAGAGAATCCAGCAACATAAACGGTTTGACAATTTGGAATGCCCTACTGTGCTCCCCTTGGTGTAATTCCCAGACCAGGCATCCCCGTACATACCACTTTTACATTCCCTACAATAACGGCCACTTATGACCAGAGTAGCTGCCAGGGGCGTAGCTAGAGGGGAGCGGGGGCCCCGGGTGCAGCAGGTCAGGGGGGCGCCATGGGGGGCCTGAGAACAGGTGGGGGTGCCATGGGGGGCCTGAGAACAGGTGGGGGCGCCATTTCGAATCTTTGCCCCGGGTGCCAGAAAGCCTAGCTACTCCTCTGGTAGCTGCACTTTAACCAGGTCAGGTAACCCAATTGGTCTCTGGTGGTTTTATGGTGACAAGCTGACATGTAGTAATCAATCAAACAATCAATCTAATCAAATAATAATCAAGTAATCAAATAATTAAAAACTAAAAATAGAATTTATTAAACACAGGTGCCCTCAGAAATAATTCAACCTCTCCTCAATAGCAGTAATGATCTTATACATGAATACTGCATAATCTTATTATCCTATTGATTATTACTCTAAATATTATCTATCCCACGAGGATGTCCAAACAATAAAAAATATTTCCATATAATATCTACAAAGAAAACGCCCTCATACAGTCCACACATATAAGAATCTTTAGCTTTAAATATATCTCCCGGTACTACCTAACCACGGATTACAACAAGAACATGTCCCCGTATCCTTGCTGGTGGTGCGGTCTTGCCCCAGCTTCAGTAATACACATATGGTGGGAATGTGTGCATATTAAGAATCTTTGGCAACATATATTAACCTTGATAGAGAAAGAGGTGGGAATAAATATCCCTTTGTGTAAGTCACAAATTCTCTTAAACTTCCCAATAGCAGACTACCCTATAGATATAAGATTCTTAGTCAACCTGATTATAATGGGCACAAAACACTATATAATCAAACATTGGCGCAGCACAAATCCTCCCTCCCCCAGAAAATGGAAAGAGGAGATGTTAAAAACCATAGAAATTGAATCAGCACTGACAGAGTCGGGAGTCACCAGGTCTCTACTTCAAGAATTTGGGAAGAGGATAAGAGATAGGAAGGACGACAAATAAGTAAGCTAGGCAGAACGAGTGCGTACATGTGCCTGTACACGTCTCAAACCACGCATGTACATGTATATATTCGACAAATGTTAATATTTTCTTTTTTCTATTTTTACAACTATTTATTCTTACCCGTGGCAATAGGTCGGGGGGGAGGGGGGCGCTAGGGGTGGGTCAGGGGGGTAGGGGCACTTCACGGGATGACAGGGGTGGGCGCACACTGGGGCATAACCAAAAGAAGGCTTTGCACACAGTAAAATGGGTGAAACCGCACGTAAGCAGATCAACCCTGGCAAGGATGTTAAAGTGATCTTCCTTTAGTAGTTGATCGACCTTGAAAAAGGCTGAAGATCTAAACTGAGCCCAAAAAAAAATAAATATTTCCAATAATAAGTATATTCACAACACCATTCACCACCAGTACTCTGCCTTGAGAAAGAGACAGGTAGTCTCGGAACGCGTGGGCTTTCTCCAGGGGGGTCGAGTGGCTTGCCTGAATATGCACACTGCTTATGTGTAAGATAAGTGTTTTTTCTTCATGTATTTGTACCTACCTCATACAACTTATTGTAGATTATTGCACTGAATTGTTCTGATTGTTCTTTAGTTGTTGTTGCACTTGATTGGGAAGCACATAGCACCTTAGTTTTCATTGATGATTGTTTGCCCTTAGAAAGGTTGTGGGCATTAAGCTTTATTTAGTATTTATTAATGATTAGTTTTGATGGCAGCCCTGAATAACAGCGCCCCCCATGGCAGATTATGAAATTGTGCATGTCTTTTATGTTTTTTTAAATTGCCTTTTTAGTCTTTTTTGTATCATGTGGATTAATTAAATAAATGCTTTTGATATTATCTTAGTGGCCTCGATTCAATAAGGGTAGAAAAAAATTCTCATGGTAGTAAAAGATTCAATTCATGAGAAAAAAGCCTGAGAATGTCACTGTTGCTGAATCGCCAGAAAAAAAAGACAATGAAAGTCAATGGCAGCTTTTTACTACAGTGTAAAAAGTTCTCTACTTTTCCTTAGTAGTAAAAAGTACCATTGACTTTCATTGTTTTTTTTTTTTCTCGTGATTCAGCTACAGTGAAATTCTCAGGCTTTTTTCTCATGAATTGAATTTTTTACTACCATGAGAATTTTTTTCTACCTTTATTGAATAGAGGCCTGTGTGTGCAATATTAAGTCTCTGGTCCTTACTCCTTGGGGGCTTGGGCACCCCCACCTCTAAATAGTAGTTTTACAACATCATTCATCTATAAGCTTTGCCTCTTGGCAGACTATAATATTATCCAATGTTAAAAATGCATATAATCCAAAAATTGTGGAGGGGTCACCCTCCCATGCCCTAGGCCAGTGGTTCTCAATACTTTAACACCAAGTACCTCCTAGTAACAAGAAACTCCAACCAAGTACTCTCTAGTTACAAAAAAATTCCAAACCAAGCACCCCTAAGTATGGGATCACTTATAAAAGTTACCAAAATAAGTAGGCCACAGGCATTATAACACTTTTAAAACAAGAAGAAATAATTTATTATTATTATTCTTATTAAAATAATATACCAAACCCATTAAAACTACCATGTTGGTGCACCCGTGAAAATCACTGCGAACATTTTCAAGCTGTGGCGTGCAACCCTCGGAGTACGCATACCACATGTTGAGAAACAGTACCCTAGGCCACCTGATATTTATCAGGAGTCGCGGGACAGACAATCCAAGGCGCCTCTCAGACTCCAAATTGTATGATCCAGTTCTTTCTCCCATGTGTCCTGCTCAGTCATCCGGATCAAAAAGGAAGGGATCAGAGCGATATCAAAAAGAAACACCAATACGATTTAACACTCACCCGGGCTGTGGCTATACGTGAGCTCCAGGGTGGTTCAGCAGGATCATGGACACGTGTAGCCTTAATGCGATCCATTATGGAGACACAGCCTGCTACTGCAGCATAGAAAGGAATTGGATGGCACTAGCAGGTAACATCCTGATGAAGTGGTAGTTTGCTATCACGCAACGCGTCGGTGTTGGTCTGCCCTGACGGATGCCCTGCTCTGTGTGACTCGGCGATACCATTTTATTTCTACATATCCCCAACTGTTTTGTATCACCCCACTTAGTCCCCTTTAACTGTTTTTTTCTTCTTCATTGCCACTGCCTTGGTAGAGGGGTGGTTGTGTGTGGGCTTTTGCCCTAACACTACCTCTTCCTTTGCATTTTTTTGTACCTTATTACCTCACTAGGATGCCATTTTTGTTACCTCACTTTAAAGTTTACTTATGCACTGGCACTTTATAGCATTGGTGTACACTGTGGCAGACTAGGGTTATTATATTCATTATTATTCTCATGTTGAAAGATATATTTAGAGCTATTTTGAGCATACCGTCAGTTATACATTGTTTTTATATGGTGTTTGTCATGTTTTGTTTGTATGTTGTTATGATCTCTAGCAATAAATTCAATCTATAATGATGCATATTTGAGTGCGGCTCTATATTTGTGGAGTGTTTTTGGGCCTTTCTGGGGGCCTATTTATGTGAGCCTCACTCCACATGCCAGCCTCTTGATTATACTTGGCATACATTGTTGAGCTGTGTTTGGCCTATTTGTTTTTTAGTGTTAACACTCTTGTGAGGGATTCCTTACCTTGTAGCCGTTGACTGCAATCACTGCAACACAAAGGTCAGGTACGGCCCCTTAATATAGGCTTTCAAGACAAGCTGTGGAGCCCTTTCACTACCACCAGTGAACAGAGCCCTGCCAGGAATGCCACCAGCTCTGTTTGATATAGCTCCTGTCAGTTAACGGGATTATATCAGTCCAGAAGCCATCCTAGGAGCATGTAATATAACCGGGAAGCATGAACAAGTGGGTTCAGGATCAAGATAACAGAGCAGCCCAAGATTATATATTTAATCGCTTTAAAAGCACACTATATGAACTACATACCTACAGTGAATATATATATATTTTTATATATTTGTCAGGCCCTTGGGACACCCGCCTTCAGAGTAAGCCCACAACCCCCAATCTCCGCTGCTAGCTTCACCTTTAGACAAGCCCCCGTTTGCCGGGGCGCTTTATACGCCTCACCGGACACGGTTGCCCCCAGGACTTAATAGCACAAAGGATGTGAGCTTACAGGGGTTGAAGGCAGATGAACCAGAGGCCAGACTGGGCAATGTCGGGTAAGTACTGGAAACAGTTCGGGTGCTTCGGAAACCGGTAATACTGGAAGCAATTCGGGTGCTCAGGAGAATTCAAGCGAGGTCAGACGTCAAACCAAGGGTCACAACGGGAGGCCAGAGAGCTGCGCAGTACAAAGGGATGAGACGAAGACGTGGTCGAGATTCAAGCAGATGGTCAATAACGATATAAACAGGCAATCACATGAACAATAACAAAGCTAGCTAAACGCTATTACAGGCACTGACACACTGAAGAGGTAATTCCTTTATAGGACTGAACCCGGCTGGATTGGACAGGGAGGCAGTGACTGTGATTGGTGCACTTTGGATCTGTGTGCTGATTGGTGCACTTTGGATCTGTGGTTTGATTGGTGCACTTAGAGAGTGATTGCCCCAGCTGAACTCCAAAGGCATACTGCCCAGAACTGCACCTCCTAGGTTTAGCTCTTTTATACAGCCTCCAGTAGCCACTCTGTGTATAGCACCACCGGAGGACATAAGCTGACTGTACTCTTGCGCAAGCACGAGTATAATGACAGTGGACGAGGGAGGAGGGCGCGCTCGGCGACACACGCGCCGCTGGAGCTGGCATCTGAGGCAGAAGTGGCTGCTGGGCAGGAGAAACCCCAGCCAGTTGCCTAGGGACACCACGGGCACGGGCTGAAGGCAAGTCATTCATGACAGTATTACAGATCAGAAGGTCAAATACAAGTGAGTAGATTACAATGCGAGTTAGCAGAGAAAATGTATCATATAATGTTGCCTTACACAGTGACTCAGCCAGTCACAGGGGGCCTGTAAAGCCAAGAAAAAGTCAATGTTTCTGTGGCTCTTCAGCGCTTTATAGTGTGACCTCCCCCCCCGGGATAAGCTATGATCTCCACCTCAGCTACCTGTATCTTAAAGATCCTAACTTTCTGTCTGGTTTTGGTGTCAAAAAGTCTAAACGCCACCGATCTATATGGCTCCAAAACTGAGCTCTCCAGAAATCACCCCCTGAGCTCCCGGACAGGAGACCCACTTCCGCGTGCATTATGACTTCTAAGAGGCCGATTCATTAATAGCGGCAGGTAGCGACAGTTGAGCGACTGTAGCGGCATTTTCAGAGTGCCCGCTAGTAGTCGCTGTGCTTGGCCGTTGTTCGGTAGTTGATAGCGACTCAGTCGGTTTGCCGTAATGTTGAATATTGGGTGAGGAGTCGCTATTTACAGGTTCCGCGCTGTATGGGAGCGCATGATAGCGACTGGCCCTAGCGACCGGCTCCCACCATATTCATTAAAAAAATCACGCTCAAAAAATTCTCGTGCTGTAAAATGCATGTTTAAACCCCAGAGCGCTGGCGGCAATGGGTTAAAAGTAGTTTTTTAACCCCCAAACCACCATATTTTTGGAAACCAAAAAAAAATAGTTTTTTAAATAATTTCGTAATATGAATACATTAATATCAGACCTGTAATATCAATTCTGTACATTTTTTTTTTTTAATTTTTTAATCTAAAATGGCAGAAGTGGTCACAGAATTTTTCACATTAAAAAAAAAAAAAACAATTAATAACAATTAATTATTAATATTTAAAGATTGTTCCATTGAAATGCATTGGAGAGCGCCAGGTAGCAAGAGGTCATACCTGTCGCTGTTCAAGGTCGGACGCTGGCGCTGTGGGCTGAGGCTGGAATAATGATGAATGAGTGGCTATATGGCGCTATCTCAGTCGCTAAGCAGGATCGGCTTGATAAATGTGTGATTGTGGTGGGGAGCCGGCGTTCTCGTGGCGGGGCCCGTCATTACCGGCCGCTCACCAGTCGCTACCTGTCGCTATTCCTTCATAAATAAGGGCCTAAGTAATATTAATGTGGTCAGTTTATGATTGATGTACACAGCTGCTTCCTAATTCTTTATGAACTACTAGCCCCAGCATGCCTGAACCTATGCTTTGAAGTATGCTAGCTAGCACCAGCCTCTTATGATCCTATGAGGCTGAGACCCATGTGGGACACTGTCAGGCCTGTGTTTATGACCTGCAATAAGCTATTTTTGAGATTATATGACTTTCCTCACACCCAATGAAACAGAAGGTATTTCTGTGAAATTTTATCACTGTTCCCTCACAACTTTCCAGGTAATTGTCTCAATAAAAACATTACTATACTGCTTATAAGTACACATAACACTTCAAGGATTAGGATGGTCATAATGTTACTTATAGTTTAACTTATTAACGTATTTAAAGCAAAGTGACAGCCTGCTCTAGCGGAACATGGTAGTGTTTGGGTTGCCTGGTCTTGGGATTATGGGTGACACAGCAGGGCATCCAAAATTGGGATGACCCAATGCTGCGGAGGTGGAGGAAATGGGGAGGCCGATTCATTAATAGCGCCAGGTAGCGACAGTTGAGCGACTGTAGCAGTATTTTCACAACGCCCGCTAGTAGTCGCTGTGCTTGGCCGTTGTTCGGTAGTTGATAGCGACTCAATCAGTGTGCAGTAATGTTGAATATTGGGTGAGGAGTCGCTATTTGACAGGTTCCGCGCTGTATGGGAGCGCATGATAACGACTGGCCATAGCGACTGGCTCCCACCATATTCATTAACAAATCACGCTCAAAAAATTCTCGCGCTGTGAAATGCTTGTTTAAACCCCAGAGCGCTGGCGGCGATGGGTTAAAAGTATTTTTTAACCCCCAAACCACCATATTTTTGGAAACAAAAAAAACGTTTTTAATAACATTTTGTAATATTAATACATTAATATCAGACCTGTAATATCAATTCTGCACAAAGTTTTTTTGTTTTTTGTTTTTTTTTACCTTAAAAAAAATATAACATGGCAGAAGTGGTCAAAGAATTTTTCACATTTAAAAAAAATAAAAAAAACATTAATATGAATTAATTATGAATATTTAAAGATTGGTCCATTGAAATGCATTGGAGAGCGCCAGGTAGCGAGAGGTCATACCTGTCGCTGTTCAAGGTCGGACGCTAGCGCTGTGGGCTGAGGCTGGAATAATGATGAATGAGTGGCTATCTGGCGCTATCTCAGTCGGTAAGCAGGATCGGCTTGATAAATGTGTGATTGTGGTGGGGAGCCGGCGTTCTCGTGGCGGGGCCCGTCATTACTGGCCGCTCACCAGTCGCTACCTGTCGCTATTCCTTGTTAAATAAGGGCCCAAGTCTTTTTTACTTTACAGGGAGGCCGATTCATTAATATCGCCAGGTAGCGACAGATGAGCGCCAGTAGCGTGATTTTCACAGCGCCAGCTAGTATTCGCTGTGCTTGGCCGGGGTTTGCTTGTTGACAGCGACTCAGTCGGTGTGCGGTAATGTTGAATACGGGGTTAGGGGTCGATGTTTCACAGGTTCAGCGTTGTATGGGTGCGCCTGACAGCGAATGGCCAGAGCGAACGGCTTGCTGCAGATTCATTAACAAATCACGCTCCGAATTTTTTCGCGCTGAGAATTCCTTGTTTAAACCCCAGAGCGCTGGCGGCGATGGATGTAAAATAGTTTTTAACCCCCAAACAACCATATTTTTTGATAGTAAAATTATACAAGTTTTTATAAACATTTTGTAATATGAATACATTAATATCAGACCTGTAATATCAATTCTGCACAATTTTTTTTTTTATTTTTTTTACCTTAAAAAAAAATCCTAACATTGCAGAAGTGGTCACAGAATTTTTGACATTAAAAAAAAAAAAAAAAAAAAAAAACATTAATAGCAATTAATTATGATTAATTAAAGATTGCTCCATTGAAATGCATTGGACATCGCCAGGGAGCGACAGGTCATACCTGGCGCTGTGATGGGATTAGCAGCAGCGCTGTTCGTTGCAGTCGGCTACATGATGAATCCCGCGCTAGCTGTCGCTCTTGCCGGCGCTAGCCTCATTTAGCGTGATAAATGCGTCATTGTGACCGCCGCCGGCCGTACTTGGGTCGGTAGCCGCCGTTAGCTGGCGGTACCTGGTGCTCGTCAGACACTACCTGGCGCTAGCCCTTGATAAATAAGGCCCTTACTCTTTTAAACTGGTTTCAGGGTAGTGAATGACAAGGGAGACCCGAAACGCTGAAGGACAAGTGTGGATGTCCAATAAGAAGGGGTATCTGAATGATCATAGGAAATGTGTATTGCCAGTGTGTGTGTGTGTGTGTGGGGGGGGGGGGGGTAAGAACCATACAAGCTACATGGCGGGATCATCATGTATTAATGAAAAGGTGAATATTGATAGCTAATGGGAAGGAGACCCTAACATTTCTATTCTCTCTATTCTGATCTGTTCTCTGCAATGGGTGGCCAATATGAAGAGGTCCCAATGAGGACCTGAAATCCTAATGGGGGAGTAAAACCCTTAAAACTAGAAGGTGTATTAATAGGGAAAGCTCTTGGTGGCAATGACTGGATCTGGATAGGGAATGGGAGGGGGGGACACTAACATTTAGGCCCTTATTTAAGAAGGGATAGCGTCAGGTAGCGCCTGGTTAATGAGAGGTGGCGACAGATAGCGACTGGTGAACGCCGGACACGGCACGCAATTACACATTTATCAAGCAGAATCTGTTTAGCGACTGGCATAGCGCCATGTAGCGTCTGATTCATAATTTTCACAGCCTCAGCGAACAGCGCCGGCGTTCAGCCTTGCACAGCGCCAGGTATGACCTCTCGCTACCTGTCACTCTCCCATACATTTCAATGGGCGATCCTTTTCTTCTTTTTAAACTGGTTTTTTTGTTGTTTTATTTTTTTCAAAAAAATCACAAATAATTCTGTGACCTCTTCTGGCATTGAAATAGCAGTTTTTTCATAATTTTTTAATTTTTTATATATTTCCTCAGAAATGACATTACAGGTCTGCCATTAAAGTGGACCAACACCCAGGGCCTATCACCTCACTCACCACGGGACATCCGAGATCGGGATGTCCCGCGGGGTGAAACCCCCCCAAAAAAAACCCCCAAAAAACCCCAAACTCCTTACCTGATCCGCCGCCGCTTCCGCCGCCTCCCGCGCGCACGTCTGTGAATGGCCGGCGCGGGGCGCGCGCACGCCGAGAGTGATGCGCGGGAGGCGGCGGCGGACGCGCTGTCTTGGATGCCGCTGTCACTCGCTTGGACGTCGGCGGGGATTGGACGGCGCGGTCACGTGGGAGCGGGAAGAGGTGAGTTTTTGGGGGTTTCTGGGGGGTTTCAGAGAGCAGGACACCCCCAATCGGGGTGCCCCGCCGAAGTGGACCAAAACCCAGGATAGTCAAAATCCTGGGTGTTGGTCCACTTTAAAGTGTTCATGTTACAATGTTGTTACAATGTAATTCCATATGTTTTCGCTTTGTTACTAGTGGATAGATGCTTGAAAACAGACTTTAAACACACCGCCTCCTGCGCTCTGGGCTTCAAACAAATATTTTTCAGCGCCAGAGATTTGTGAGGCTGTTTTTTTGCTGAATATGGTGTGAGTCGCTCGCTATGAGCAGTCGCTAACATGCGCTCCCATACAGCGCTGTACTGGTCATATAGCGACACCCCACAATGTATTCATTATTGCTGCACAGCGACTGAAAAATCAACAGTCACTGAATTTAAACATGCCTGGTATAAGCACACATCTATCCTAAGATAAAGAGAACATACAGTATACACATAAGGGCAGACTAGATGGACCGTATGGTCTCCTTCTGCCGTCAACCTTCTATGTTTCTATGACTGAGTCGCTAAGAACTAGTGACCCACGGCCGAGCACAGCGACTACTTGCGGGCGCTCTGAAATACCTGCTACATGCGCTAAACTGTCGCTACCTGACGCTAATGATGAATCAGCCTGCCCGTCTAATCTTATTTTTTTTTTCTCCTGCAGTTTTGACTTTACTTCAGAATAATGTGGACCCCAACCTGAGTAATGAAGATGGCTTGACAGCGCTGCATCAGGTGAGCACACCCATACACTATTGTTTACCTTGGAAGTGACCTTGCTCTCTGAATAAAGACGAGTTGTACTCGTTACATGAGGTCACACTGAGGCACTGACATTCTTAGCGCTAAGACACAACTTGCACATTCTCTGGAACATTCTCAGCACCCTACATAGTTCTGGCTATCAAGGGGGGCATTGTCTCCCGCCCACTGTTAGTCTGTCTGGTCCCGTACCCTCTGTCTTAGTCATACTGTTGGATGTTGAAGGCTCTTTTTCTCAGTATTAAGAAAGTAGCTGCCTCAGGGTTACTTGTGATGAATCGGTTTATTACACAAAAATCAACCTCAAGTGCTTATCATTGGAGCTGGGAACAGCGCTCCTCATTGTTCACACTTAGCTAGGCCAAACATGTTGCCATACGCTGAAGCACAGATACTAAGGCCCTTATTCATCAAGCGATAGCGCCAGGTAGTGTCTGACGAGCGCCAGGTAGCGGCAGCTAACGGCGACTACCGACTCAAGTACGCCCGGCGGCGGTCACAATGACGCATTTATCAAGCAAAATGAGGCTAGCGCCGGTGAGAGCGACGGCTAGCGCGGCATTCATCATGAAGCCGCCTGGACCGAACAGCGCCGCTGCAAATTCCCTCACAGCGCCAGGTATGAGCTGTCGCTCCCTGGCGATGTCCAATGCATTTCAATGGAGCAATCTATAATTATTCATAATTAATTGGTAATAATTTTTTTTTTTTTAATGTCAAAAAATCGGAGACCACTTCTGCAATGTTAGGATTTATTTTTAAGTAAAAAAAAAAAAAAAAAAAAAAAATATGTGCAGAATTGATCTAACAGGTCTGAGATTAATGTATTCATATTACAAAATGATTCTAAAAACATGTATAATGTTACAATCAAAAAATATGGTTGTTTAGGGGTTAAAAACTAGTTAATACACATCGCCGCCAGCGCTCTGGGGTTTAAACAAGGAATGGACAGCGACAGCACATTCGGAGCGTGATTTGTTGATGAATATGAAGCTAGCCGTTCGCTCTGGCCATTCGTTGTCAGGCGCTCACATACAACGCTGGACCTGTGAAACAGCGACCCCCCAGCCCGTATTCAACATTACCGCACAGCGACTGAGTCGCTGTCATCAAGCTAACGCCGGCCAAGCACAGCGAATACTGGCTGGCGCTGAAAAAATTACGCTACAGTCGCTCATCTGTCGCTACTTGGCGCTATTAATGAATCGGCCTCTTAGGCCCTTATTTATGAAGGAATAGCGTCAGGTAGCGACTGGTGAGCGGGCGGTAATGATGGGCCCCGCCACGAGAACGCCGGCTCCCCACCACAATCACACATTTATCAAGCCAATCCTGCTTAGCGACTGAGATAGCGCCAGATAGCCACTCATTCATCATTATTCCAGCCTCAGCCCACAGCGCCAGCGTCCGACCTTGAACAGCGACAGGTATGACCTCTCGCTACCTGGCGCTCTCCAATGCATTTCAATGGAACAATCTTTAAATATTCCTAATTAATTGTTATTATTATTATTATTATTATTTTTTTTAAATGTGAAAAATTCTGTGACCACTTCTGCCATTTTAGATAATTTTTTTAAGGGAAAAAAAAAAATAATTGTACGGAATTGATATTACAGGTCTGATATTAATGTATGGCCCAAAGCATTTATCATCTTAGGGGTTTGGCACGTTCCTCCCCCTTTTTCCCTCCACCTCCTCTTCACAGGTTGTGTGTACATGTATTTTAATTCGTTTTTAATGTGTATGTATATATGTATATAGAGTTTTTTTGAACAATAAAGTAATTAATAATCTAATCCATGTATTTGAGTGGTGCCATTGTTTAATGAGGATAGATTGAGGAGCTGTGGGATTCCTCTTTTTCTGGGAACTCACCTGGAATATGCCATCCAGTTCTGGGCACCCATTCATAGAAAGGACGCTCTGACTATGGAAAGTGTGCAGAGGAGAGCCACCAAACTAATGAGGAATGAAGGATCTTATTTATGAGGAAAGATTACGAGAATTAAACCTGTTTAGTCTTGAGAGGAGGCGATTGAGGGGGGACATGATTAATTTGTATAAATATATAAATGGCCAATACAAAAAAAATATGGGGGAACACTATTTCATGTAAAATCCTCTCTAAAGACAAAGGGGCACTGCCTTCGATTGGAAAAAAAAGAAAGGAGGCAACAATCGTTTTTACCATAAGAACTATAAATCTATGGAATAGCCTCCCACAGAAGCTTGTTACAGCATCAACCGCTGACAGCTTCAAAAAAGGATTAGATGCTTATTTATTAGCTGTTATCAGTAAAAAAACAAAAAATAAAATAAACAGCTTTCCCTATAAAATAAAAAATAACTTCCCCTACCCCAACACCCTTGGTTGAACTTGATGGACATATGTCTTTTTTCAACCATTTTAAAGTGGACCAACACCCAGGATTTTGACTATCCTGGGTCTTGGTCCACTTCGGTGGGGCACCCCCGATCGGGGTGCCCCGCTGTGTGAAACCCCCCCGAACCCCCCGAACTCACCTCTGTCAGCGGCGACGGACAAGCCGCGGACATGCGGCTCCTCCGCCGCCGCCTCCCGCGCGTCCCTGTTGACGCGCGCGTGCCCGCGCCGGCCATTCACAGACGGCCGGCGCGGGGCGCGCGCACGACTAGAGGGGCGCGAGGGAGGCGGCGGCGGCGGCCGGCCGCCGCCGAAACTAAGGTAGCGAGTTTGGGGGGTTTGGGGGGGTTTCACCCCGCGGGACATCCCGATCTCGGATGTCCCGCGGGGAGGGAGGTGATCGGCCCGGGAATCTTATAGATTCCCGGGCCGATCACGGGTGGGTGTTGGTCCACTTTAACTATGTAACTATGTAACTATGTAATACCCAGGGCCGGCTCCGGGGTTTTGGGGGCCCTTGGGCGACAGGGTCTCAGTTGGCCCCTTTGTCACATCACTTCAATGCTCTGTTTGTAGATCTGGCATACAGAGTGACCCGCATTCCTGGTTACCCGCTTCCACATCCAGCTTAAACATCTGTGCATCGGATCTAAAAGATTCAAGGGCCGGTTGTTTCTCTCCGTGGCATCCCAAACCACGATGTCCTGCTGTGTGAAACCCCCCAGAGAGCCGCTGTTTACTCACCTCTTCCTTGTTCCTGTGATTAACAGGCTGATTCATTAATAGCGCCAGGTAGCGACAGATGAGCGTCAGTAGCGTTATTTTCACAGCGCCCGCTAGTATTCGCTGTGCTTGGCCGTTGTTCGGCTGTTGACAGCGACTCAGTCGGTGTGCGGTAATGTTGAATACGGGGTTAGGAGTCGCTGTTTGACAGGTTCTGCGCTGTATGGGAGCGCATGACAGCGAACGGCCATAGCGAACCGCTCCCAGCATATTCATTAACAAATCACGCTCCAAACATTCTCGCGTTGGGAAATGCTTGTTTAAACCCCAGAGCGCTGGCGGCGATGGGTTAAAAGTAGTTTTTTAACCCCCAAACAACCATATTTTTAGAAAAAAAAAAAACATGTTTTTCAAAACATTTTGTAATATGAATACATTAATATCAGACCTGTAATATCAATTCTGCACAAATTTTTTTTTTTTAAGCTTAAAAAAAATATCTAACATTGCAGAAGTGGTCACAGAATTTTTGACATTAAAAAAATAAATAAATAAATAATAGCAATTAATTATGAATATTTAAAGATTGCTCCATTGAAATGCATTGGAGAGCGCCAGGTAGCGAGAGGTCATACCTGTCGCTGTTCAAGGTCGGACGCTGGCGCTGTGGGCTGAGGCTGGAATAATGATGAATGAGTCGCTATCTGGCGCTATCTCAGTAGCTAAGCAGGATCGGCTTGATAAATGTGTGATTGTGGTGGGGAGCCGGCGTTCTCGTGGCGGGCCCGTCGTTACCGGTCGCTCACCATTCGCTACCTGGCGCTATCCCTTGTTAAATAAGGGCCTAAGTAGGTGAGCACAGCCAAGTGGTGCCCGCACACAGGGAATAAAAAAACATTGCACAAAGATGCTGCACACACTTTACTAAAATCACTGACATTTTTATTGAGTAAGGGCTTTATACATCAAGGGATAGCGGCAGGTAGCGCCTCGTAGCGACAGGTAGCGAACGGTGAACGCCGGGTGCTGTACGCAATACCACATTTATCAAAGTGATTACGGTGAGCGACTCTAACAGCGCCATGTAGCGGACCTGTTTTTCAGCATCCATCCACTAGTAACAAAGTGAAAACATGGAATTACATTGTAGCAACATTGTAACATGAACACTTTAATGGCAGACCTGTAATGTCATTTCTGAGGAAATATATAAAAAATAAAAAAAATGTGAAAAAACTGCTAATTCAATGCCAGGAGAGGTCACAGAATTATTTGAGATTTAAAAAAAAAAAAAAAAAAAAAAACAAAAAAAAACAGAAACCCAGTTTAAAGAGAAGAAAAGGATCGTCCATTGAAATGTATGGGAGAGCGACAGGTAGCGAGAGGTCATACCTGGTGCTGTGCAAGGCTGAACGCCGGCGCTGTTCGCTGAGGCTGTGAAAATGATGAATCAGACGCTACATGGCGCTATCCCAGTCACTAAACAGATTCTGCTTGATAAATGTGTAATTGCGTGCCGTGTCCGGCGCTCACCAGTCGCTACCTGTCGCTACCTGTCATTAACCAGCCACTACCTGACGCTATCCCTTCATGAATAAGGCCCTATGTATGTATTGGGGAACCCTGATCCAGATGCAAATACTATCATCGAAAATGCCTAGACAGAAAAGGAGAGAAAGGGGATATACAAATAACGTACCTCCAAATTTATGAAGATATGAAAGAGGGGCAAACCACGCCCCTGACCACGCCCCCTGCAATGCCACGCCCCTGACCACACCCCTGCAATGCCACACACCCTGACCACACCCACTGCCACACCCCTGGCCACACCCCCTGCAATGCCACGCCCTGACCACACCCCCCATGCCCCTGACCACACCCCCTGCCACACCACGGCCCTGCCCACGCCATATTTCCCACCCATTGACACAAATGCACATCTGAACCTGAGGAGCTTCTTTCCTTAGAAAAAAATTATTTAAAAAATTAAAGTATTTACTAAACATTTCTAAACATATATTTAACTTTAATTGACAGACTGTACACTTTTTAAAAGGAGCCACCCCCAGTTATTTCCCTCTCCAGTGTGGTAGCCTGATTTCTGTGTAACCTCCCCCCCCCCCCCGGAATGACGAGCGGACGCACATGCGCCATTGGACCGTGAAGAGGTGAGTTGGCTTCAGCGATCTGGGGGGTTTCACGCAGCGGGGCATCACCGATCGGGGTGCCCGGGAGTAAAGGACCAAAACCCAGGATTTTATTATTATTATTGTTTATATATTTATATAGCGCCATCAACTTCCGTAGCGCTTTACATGGTATGATTACAGACAGGGTAAAACATATAGTACAGGGAACAATACAAAATTAGATGCCACAGGTTAAAACCAAGGCCCTTATTTATGAAGGAATAGCGACAGGTAGCGACTGGTGAGCGGCCGGTAATGACGGGCTCCGCCACGAGAACGCCGGCTCCCCACCACAATCACACATTTATCAAGCCAATCCTGCTTAGCGACTGAGATAGCGCCATATAGCCACTCATTCATCATTATTCCAGCCTCAGCCCACAGCGCCAGCATCCGACCTTGAACAGCGACAGGTATGACCTCTCGCTACCTGGCGCTCTCCAATGCATTTCAATGGAACAATCTTTAAATATTAATAATTAATTGTTATTAATGTTTTTTTTTTTTTTTTTTTTTTAAATGTGAAAAATTCTGTGACCACTTCTGCCATGTTAGATATTTTTTTTAAGGGGAAAAAAATAAAAAAAAAATGTACAGAATTGATATTACAGGTCTGATATTATTGTATTCATATTAACCAAATTATTTATTTTATTTTGGTTTCCAAAAATATGGTTGTTTGGGGGTTAAAAAACTACTTTTAACCCATCGCCTCCAGCGCTCTGGGGTTTAAACATGCATTTCACAGCGCGAGAATTTTTTGAGCGTGATTTTTTGATGAATATGGTGGAAGCCGGTCTCTCTGACCAGTCGCTATCATGCGCTCCCATACATCGCGGAACCTGTCAAATAGCGGCTCGTAACCTTGTATTCAACATTACTGCACACCGAGTCAGTCGCTATCAACAACCGAACAATGGCCAAGCACAGCGACTACTAGCGGGCGCTGTGAAAATACCGCTACAGTCGCTCAACTGTCGCTACATGTCGCTATTAATAAATCAGCCTCCAAGTTTTGTGAGCACGGGAGACAATAGGGAGGAGTGCCCTGCCCTTGTGAGCTTACAGTCTGCAGGATGGGGGTGGAGACAAAGGGGGCGGGGTCACAAGTGGTAGAGCTTGAGTATGGCTGCATGTGTCATTGAAGGTTATAGGAGTTGCGTAAGCCAGGTCATATGCTTGTCTGAAGAAGTGAGTTTTGAGGGCACTTTTAAAGGCTTGGAGTGATGGAGAGTGGCGGATCGAGCGGGGGAGTGCATTCCAGAGAAGTGGGGAGGCACGGGAGAAGTCTTGAAGGCGGGAGTGCGAGGCAGAGCGGAGGTTGCGCTTGGGTTGGTAACGCTGGATTAGAGATGAGATGTAGGAAGGGGCCTGGTTAGAGAGAGCTTTGTAAGTTAGCGTTAGAAGTTTGAACTGAACTCTATGGGAGACAGGTAACCAGTGGAGGGATTGACAGAGGGGGGCAGCCCTGGAGAAGCGAGAGGAGAGATGGATGAGGCGAGCAGCAGAGTTTAGAACAGATTGGAGGGGAGCCAGTCTGTTTGTTGGCAAACCACAGAGGAGGGTGTTGCAGTAGTCCAGTCGGGATATGACCAGGGCGTGCACTAGCAGGTGAGAGGAAGGGACGGATGTGGGAGATATTTTTGAGTTGGAGGTGACAGGAGGTGGCCAGGGAGTGAATGTGAGGTCGGAACGAGAGAGAGGAGTCCAGAATGACGCCCAGGCATGGAGCTGGGTTTTGAAACTTTAAAGGGTTTTGGTCTGTTTCTGTGGGGCGCCCTGACTTGCGATGCCCCATTTTGTGCAACCCCAGAACACCAGTAAGACTTACCTGACTTACGCCGATCTCATGCATGGCTTCTCCTCGGTAAGGGCTGGGTGGGGCCGAGCAGGCTGCCAGCCACATCTCGCCATCTGGTGCAGACACATGTTTGAACCACGCATGTGCTGTTTGATTAGTGGTCAGGTATTTTTACTGGGGATTTGACATAATGGGGCCAATCCCAAATCAGGACGTCCCACAGAAAAGGACCAAAACTCTTTAAAGTAGACCAAAACCGTTTGGGATGCCCCAGGGATAGGGAATCGGGCGACCCTGGTCACCAATCAAGCCAAACTCCAGGCAATTTAAAAAGCAATTTACGCCCCCCCAACAAAAAAAAATAAAAAATTAAATAAATAATAAGCAGCTTACCAATCCAAAGCAGAGCACCAACCTGGCCAGAATCTGGCTCCGAGCTGTCCCTCAGTGTAACACCGCCCAGGGGGAAACTGCAGCGAGGTATGACAGTTCCACCTCTGCCCCCACCCTGTACATACAGATTGCTTACATTAATCCGGACCTTCACCCTGAATAAGAGCCTATCTTATATGTTTCCCACACCCTGTACATACAGATTGCTCACATTAATCCGGACCTTCACTCTGAATAAGAGCCTATCTTATATGTTTCCCCCACCCTGTACATACAGATTGCCCACATTAATCCGGACCTTCACCCTGAATAAGAGTCTATCTTATACATTTCCCCCACCCTGTACATACAGATTGCTCACATTAAATTATCAGTAAGTGTGATGCTTCTGAATCAAGATGGCGGCGCCCATATCCTAAAGTCCTGAACAGAGTTGCAGCCCAGAAGGGGAAAGAATAATAAGTAAGTGACTAAAAACTTAAAATATATTAATTTTAGATGCTGGGGAATCGTTTTTTAAGGGTTTGGGCTTTTCAATAAATCATGTTGAAGGTCCGGTTGAAGGCAGAAGCGGACGGAACTAATGACACTTGCAGCCCGGACAGCAAAGGCTGCTGCATAGAGCGCTGGAAGCCGCCGGAAAGCCTGGCCCCTCCTGCTATCACCCGGCCCGCTGCGGAACTAGGAAGCCGACCCAGAGCGGCCCCCAGAGGGTAAACGGGGAGCCCGGTATGCCCTGCGCCCAGCCCGCCCCTGGCCACGCCGCAAGGCGTCCTGGGACGTTTGCTAAAGGTCCGGGACCGCAGGATTTTTTGTAGAAATTGGGACAATCCCGGGAAAATTGGGACAGTTGGGAGGCATGCAAATACATCACCATATCAAAAGGTCGAAAGCCAGGAGCATCCACCAGGCTGATGCCTGTGATCAGCAGTTCCTTGTTCCAACGGCACATGTGCGAGCTTCCGTCCAATGAGAGCCGGCCGCCGTGACGGGCAGGCTGATTCATCATTAGCGGCAGGTAGCGACAGATGAGCGTCTGTAGCAGGCATTTTCAGAGCGCCCGCTAGTAGTCGCAGTGCTCGGCCGTGAGTTGCTAGTTTATAGCGACTCAGTCGCTGTTCAGTAATGTTGAATACATTGTGAGGAGTCGCTATTTGACCAGTACAGCGCTGTATGGGAGCGCATGTTAGCGACTGCTCATAGCGACCGACTCACACCATATTCAGCAAAAAAACAGCCTCACAAATCTCTGGCGCTGAAAAATGCTTCTCTGAAGCCCAGAGCGCAGGAGGCGGTGTGATTAAAGTCTGTTTTCCAGCATCTATCCACTAGTAACAAAGCGACAACATATGGAATTACATTTTAACAACATTGTAACATGACCATTTAATGGCAGACCTGTAATGTCATTTCTGAAGAAATTTAAAAAAAATCATAAAAATTTGAAAAAACAGCTTTTTCAATGTCAGAAGAGGTCACAGAATTATTTGTGATTTTTTGGCAAAAACAAACAAAAACCCGGTTTAAAGAGATGAAAAGGATTGTCCATTGAAATGTATTGGAGAGCGACAGGTAGCGAGAGGTCATACCTGGCGCTGCGCAAGGCTGAACACTGGCGCTGTTTGCTGAGGCTGTGAAAATGATGAATCAGACGCTACATGGCGCTATCCCAGTCGCTAAACAGATTCTGCTTGATAAATGTGGAATTGTGTGCCGTGTCCGGCGTTCACCAGTCGCTACCTCTCATTAACCAGCCACTACCTGACGCTATCCCTTCTTAAATAAGGGCCTATGTCTTCTCTATCGTCCTCCCTTAATAAAGTGACCAAGGTTACACTCACAGACTGAATGTAACAATCCCAGTCTGTGATTCAAAGAAACTACAGAGAAAGCCATTGCTTATCACAGGCAATAATAAATCAACAGCTGAATCCTTCTGTGATAGCAGAAATCAATGGCTGGCTCTCACTTGCCAATAATAATTCATTAATCATCCTTTACACCCTTGCAGATGAGATCCACACCATACATAAATTAGTTCCCAGGCCCTGAATAATAATAATAATTTTGTATAAATAATAGTGATTGAGCTGCTCCCACCCCCCTTTATTCACTAAGCAGAGACACACATTAAAGTGGACCAAAACCCAGGATATTGATTATCCTGGGTTCCGATCCTTTCCCCCGGGGCACCCCGATCGGGGAAGCATGGCTTACCTGCAGAGAAGAAGGGCTGGCGCAAGGGATGCTGGGTAACTACAAGCCAGGGATAACCATCTAGCCAGAGAAGACAAAGCAGTAATAATCAAACTGGTATCAGATTCACAGGCTGATTCATTACTAACGCCAGATAGCGACAGATGAGCATCTCTAGCGAGGATTTCAGAGCGCCCGCTTGTAGTCGCTGAGCTCGGCCATGGATCTTTGTTTCAGAGCGCCTCAGTCGCTGGCCGGCATTGATGAGTATGTTGTGTGAGCTGCAGTACTACGCTGTATGGGAGCGAATGGTAGCGCCAGCTCAGTGCCACTGACTCACACCACATTCATCAAAAAAACTGCCTCAAACAGTTCCGGCGCTCAAAATTGGGTCGATGTAGCCCACAGCGCCAGAGGCTGTGTGATTAAAGTCTGTTTTTGAACATGTATCTAATAGTAACAAAGCGCAAAACACATGGAATGGCATTGTTATTACATTGTAACATGAACACTTTAATACCAGACATGTAAGGACAATTCTGCATAAAATTATTATTAATCAAAAAAGTTTTCAAAAATGTCATTTTCTAGGCCAGGATACATGTCAGGAAAGGGATTTAAGGATCGTCCATAAAAATGTATGGGAGAGCGCCACGTAGCGACAGGTAAGACATGGCGCTCTGCAAGGCTGAACACCGGCGCTGTACGCTGAGCCTGGGATAATGATGAATCGGACGCTACATGGCGTTGTTCCAGTCACTCACCAGAATCGCCTTCTTAAATGTGTAATTGCGCGCTGTCTCCGGCGTTCACCTGCCGCTACCTGCCGCTGTACAGGCGCTACCTGGCGCTATCCCTCCATGAATAAGACCCTCAACTACACATATGAACGAAGGCTGCAGTTCAAAAAAGTTTCTGTAGATGGCGACGTCTAACATAGAACTCTATGGAAATAACAGAAGTCAGTTCAAACTAATGATACTGGGACAAGAGAAATTGTACCAGAACATTTGAAGAACAGGCAGGCTGATTCATCACTAACGCCAGGTAGCGACAGATGAGCGTCTGTAGCAGGCATTTTCAGAGCACCCACTAGTAGTCGCTGTGCTTGGCCTTGGGTCGCTAGTTCATAGCGACTCAGTCGCTGTGCAGCAATGATGAATACATTGTGATGAGTCGATATTTGACCAGTACAGCGCTGTATGGGAGCGCATGTTAGCGACTGCTCATAGCGACCGACTCACACCATATTCAGCAAAAAAACAGCCTCACAAATCTCTGGCGCTGAAAAATCCTTCTCTGAAGCCCAGAGCGCAGGAGGCGGTGTGTTTAAAGTCTGTTTTCCAGCATCTATCAACTAGTAACAAAGCGAAAACATATGGAATTACATTGTAACAACATTGTAACATGAACACTTTAATGCCAGACCTGTAATGTCATTTCTGAAGAAATATATAAAACATGAAAATTTTTTGAAAAAACTGCTTTTTCAATGCCATAAGAGGTCACAGAATTATTTGAGATTTTTTTAAAAAAGAAAAAAAAAAAACCCAGTTAAAAGAGAAGGAAAGGATCGTCTATTGAAATGTATGGGAGAGCGACAGGTAGCGAGAGGTCATACCTGGCGCTCTGCAAGGCTGAACATCGATAATGATGAATTGGACGCTACATGGCTTTATCCCAGTCGCTCAACAGATTCTGCTTGATAAATGTGTAATTGCGTGCCGTGTCCGGCATTCAGCTGTCGCTACCTGTCATTTACAAGGCGCTACCTGACGCTATCCCTTCATAAATAAGGCCCATAGTAAATGTCAGCAACCAGATCAGTAAGGCGAGCATGTAAACTACAACCACAGGGGGTTGATGAATCAGCCACTGGGCCCTTTAGCATCTCCTGTTACTAGGGCCCTTATTTATGAAGGAATAGCGACAGGTAGCGACTGGTGAGCGGCCGGTAATGATTGAGCGTGATTTTTTATGAATATGGTGGAAGCTGGTCGCTCTGACCAGTCGCTATCATGCGCTCCCATACAGCGCGGAACCTGTCAAATAGCGACTCGTAACCTTGTATTCAACATTACGGCAAACCGACTGAGTCGCTATCAACTACCGAACAATGGCCAAGCACAGCGACTACTAGCGGGTGCTGTGAAAATGCCGCTACAGTCACTCAACTGTCGCTACATGTCGCTATTAATAAATCAGCCTCTAGGCTCTAGGTAATGGGAAAGACAAGACTGCTGCACCACAGGAAGTATTTGTAGCACCACCATTGATCACAGGCCCTTATTCATGAAGGGATAGTGACAGGTAGTGCCTGGTTAATGAGAGGTAGCGACAGGTAGCGACTGGTGAACGCCGGACACGGCACGCAATCACACATTTATCAAGCAGAATCTGTTTAGTGACTGGAATAGCGCCATGTAGAGTCTGATTCATCATTTTTACAGCCTCAGCGAACAGCGCCAGCGTTCAGCCTTGCACAGCACCAGGTATGATCTCTCGCTACCTGACGCTCTCCCATACATTTCAATCGACGATCCTTTTCTTCTCTTTAAACGGTGTTGTTGTTGTTGTTTTCTGGCATTGAAATAGCAGTTTTTCAACAAATTTTTCATTTTTTATCTATTTCTTCAGAAATGACATTACAGGTCTGGCATTAAAGTGTTCATGTTACAATGTTGCTACAATGTAATTCTGTATGTTTTCGCTTTGTTACTAGTGGATAGATGCTGAAAAACAGATTTTAGACACACCGCCTCCTGCGCTCTGGGCTTCAGAGAAGCATTTTTCAGCGCCAGAGATTTGTGAAGCTGTTTTTTATAATGAATATATGGTGAGTCGGTCGCACTGACCAGTCGCTAACATGCGCTCCCATACAGCGCTGTACTGGTTAAATAGCGACTCCTCACAATGTATTCAACATTACTGAACAGCGACTGAGTCGCTAAGAATTAAATACATTGAAATGTATGGGAGAGCAACAGGTAGCGAGAGGTCATACCTGGCGCTGTGCAAGGCTGAACGCTGACGCTGTTCGCTGAGGCTGTAAAAATGATGAATCAGACTCTACATGGCGCTATCCCAGTCACTAAACAGATTCTGCTTGATAAATGTGTAATTGCGTGCCGTGTCCGGCGCTCACCAGTCGCTACCTGTCGCTACCTCTCATTAACCAGCCACTACCTGACGCTATCCCTTCTTAAATAAGGGCCTAAATGTCAGCAACCAGATCAGCAAGGCGAGCATGTAAACTACAACCACAGGGGGTTGATGAATCAGGCACTGGGCCCATTAGCATCTCCTGTTGCTAGGTAACGGGAAAGACAAGCCTGCTGCACCACAGGAAGTAGTTGTAGCGCCGCCATTGATCACAGTATCAGTTCGGGAGCAGTAGACAGGTAGGTACATTCATATGACGGCTTCTTACTGTCACTTTTCTCAGGATGTCAGGTAGCAGGACCCGCAGGGGGACCTAAAGCTTCATTCCTTTGCTCATTGTCTCTTGTGGTTGGTAGTAGGGAGCAGGGAAGGCCTCAGGGTAAACATTGCCCGGTGTAAGACATCACCATGCTCTACAAACATACATTTATACATTCACTCTCATGCAAAAGAGATGGAAGGATGCAGAAAACAGAGAAAGACAGAAGAAAGATGGAAATAAGATAGAGAGCTGGATTGAATGCCAGAAGAATAGAGAGGGGGAATGTGGGAAAGAAAGAGAGAGGAGAGAATGTAGAAAACAGAAAAAGACAGAAGGAAGATGGAAATAACAGAGAGCTGGATGTAATGCCAGAAGAATAGAGAGAGGGAATGTGGGAAAGAAAGAGAGAGGAGAGAATGCAGAAAACAGAAAAAGACAGAAGAAAGATGGAAATAAGATAGAGAGCTGGATGGAATGCCAGAAGAATAGAGAGAGGGAATGTGGGAAAGAAAGAAAGAGAGAGAGGAGAGAATGCAGAAAACAGAGAAAGACAGAAGAAAGATGGAAATAAGATAAAGAGCTGGATGTAATGCCAGAAGAATAGAGAGAGAAAATGTGGGAAAGAAAGAGAGAGAGGAGAGAATGTAGAAAACAGAAAAAGACAGAAGAAAGATGGAAATAAGATAGAGAGCTGGATGTAATGCCAGAAGAATAGAGAGAAGGAATGTGGGAAAGAAAGAGAGAGGAGAGAATGCATAAACAGAAAAACAAGTAATATAATATTAAGAGAAGGTGGGAGGAAGAAGGCAGCGTTGAAAAGAGGAGAAAAGATAGGAAAGAGAAAAAAAGTACTGGAAAAGAGGTATGGAGAGAGTTTAAAAAGTAGGAAAATGTGAAAAAGCTGAAAAGAAGTAAAAGATGGAGGGAATGTGGAAACGAAAAGAAAAAGTGGGGGAAGGGATAGGGAAAAGAGATGAAAATGGAGGGAAGTAAATCAGAAAAAATAAAAGAATAATAGAGAGAGAGAGAGAGAAAAAGAAAAAATGAAACTGGAAAAGAGGGATGGAGGGAGGGAAGGTAAAAAGGAGAAAAATGTGAAGAATCTGAAAAGAGAGGCGGATGGGAGGAAGAATGTGGAAACAACAAGAAAAAGTGGGGGAGGGGGTGGGGAAAAGAGATGAAAATGGAGGGAAGTAAAACAGAAAAAATAAAAGAATGAAAGAGAGAGAGAAAGAAAGAAAGAATGAAACTGGAAAAGGAGGGATGGAGGGAGGGGGGAAAAGAGATGAAAATGGAGGAAAGTAAAATAGAAATAAAAAGAAATGGAAATTCAAGAAAAAGAAACACGGGAAAAGAAGGGTGGTGCCCCATGTTTCCCCTCCAAAGGCCGGCCATAATGGGGACCTTGCCAGTAGGTAGGCACCGCATCCTCTCCAGGAACCACTACGCATCTTTAAACGCTCTGACGAAGGTTTAAACTAGAAAAAACGAAACACGCGTCAGCGTACCTGTGGCCATTTACAACAGCAGCAGCGCTTGTTGGATCCAGTGGACTTTCCTGCTACTCCTCTACAGAGGAACACTTTCACTTTGCTAAGTGCCTCAAAGCTTTATTCTCAAGGTATTGCTCAATCTTTCTCAATATCTTCCATTTGCAAAACCTTCCACATCTGCAACAAGTGACTGAACTCACTGAAGACCTTTCCGTACCAATCAATTCCTGATACTGTCATCACCTTAATCGGCTTTAGATTGCTTCATAAAACTCAGGCCCTTATTTATGAAGGAATAGCGACAGGTAGCGACTGGTGAGCGGCCGGTAATGACGGGCCCCGCCACGAGAACGCCGGGTCCCCACCACAATCACACATTTATCAAGCCAATCCTGCTTAGCGACTGAGATAGCGCCATATAGCCACTCATTCATCATTATTCCAGCCTCAGCCCACAGCGCCAGCGTCCGACCTTGAACAGCGACAGGTATGACCTCTCGCTACCTGGCGCTCTCCAATGCATTTCAATGGAACAATCTTTAAATATTAATAATTAATTGTTATTAATGTTTTTTTTTTTTTTTTTTTTTTTTTTTAAATGTGAAAAATTCTGTGACCACTTCTGCCATTTTAGATAATTTTTTTAAGGTAAAAAAAAAATTGTGCAGAATTGATATTACAGGTCTGATATTAATGTATTCATATTACTAAATTATTTTAAAAACTTTTTTTGGTTTCCAAAAATATGGTTGTTTGGGGGTTAAAAAACTACTTTTAACCCATCGCCGCCAGCGCTCTGGGGTTTAAACATGCATTTCACAGCGCCAGAATTTTTTTAGCGTGATTTTTTAATGAATATGGTGGAAGCTGGTCGCTAGGGCCAGTCGCTATCATGCGCTCCCATACAGCGCGGAAGTCAAATAGCGACTCCTCACCCAATATTCAACATTATGGCAAACCGACTGAGTCGCTATCAACTACCGAACAACGGCCAAGCACAGCGACTACTAGCGGGCGCTCTGAAAATGCCGCTACAGTCGCTCAACTGTCGCTACCTGCTGCTATTCATGAATCGGCCTCTCCGTATTCAGGACTCATCGCTTTTTTGTATAAGAGGCTCGATTCAGAGAGACAAAAAAAAACTTCTGTTTTAGTGCCGATCTGTTTTTTTTGTGAAATGTTTCCGTTCTCGTATGAGCGTACGAGCGATTCTATGCATGCATTGAAAACCTTTTGTAAAGTTTCCGTCCGTTCGTACGGCAGATTATGAATACGAGGATGTCATTTTTCATCAAGCCTTTTACTTTTCATTTTCACATGTTACAACGTAGGCTTTCGTTTTTGCCCTTTTCCCATCGTATCCTCCAACGAATCCTTTACATTTCCCTTTAGTTTCTGTTTCCCTTTTTCAATAACTAATCATCCAGACGGAATCCTTACGATCTTGCGCCTGCGCACTGCAAACTTAACTCATTAAAGTGCTCGCCTACATATTTGCCACCCTCACTTCTACTACAGTGTTTAGCTAAATCACTTAGCACTATCCTCCATCTTCCCTTTTGGATCCTTAAAGCTCACCCAAAACACTTCTCGGTCATGTGAATATTCATCTTTAAATATTTCTGGGCCCATTAGTTTTGTGTTAATGTATTTTGTAAATGAAATGACACTGAAACATTTTTTTTATTCCATCATAAAATATAACATGTAAAAAAAATTTGAATATTTCAAATTTTTACAACTATAAAAAACAAAATACATAGCAATGGCAGGCCACAGAACATTATTCTTCATCTGTGGTCCCCAACGAGTCGCGCAGCTCCTGCATCTCACCCACCAACTGAAGGACCCTGACACTCAGTTGTGCCACTCTGGCACGTGTAGTCCCTGTTAAAAAACGTAAATTAGAATATTGGTATAACCTTGTTGGGGTCATACTGCAGTGCCCCCCCCCCCCCCGTATGGTCCAAACACCTAAAACTGGGCTTCAAAAGCCAGAGGGCCCTCGCCACCACGGGCCGGGTTTTGCATTGTGCCCGATTAGAGAACCCCTGCCCCGCATTCTGCAGGCAAAGAACGGGCATCAGGAGCAAGGGCAGGAGCGGATATCCAGAATCCCCTGAAAGAATTTAAAAATAATAACATAAAATACACATTCTAAGCTACAATATTGTTTAAAATGTCATCAAGGGCTAAAAACAGCAATAGGTTAAGACATAAGTCATCAACTATATTCATTGCCATACAGTGAAAATGGATTGATGGAATGTGAGCAAACTTACCCAGGAGCCATCTACCAGATAATTCTCCTGACTCAAAGTGAGGAAATAAGCCGGAGCTCTGCAACATATAAGCATCATGGGACGACCCTGGATGCCCTGCAATAACACTGAGGAATCGCATAGCAGGACCAAACACTGCTTGTATGTTGTGTGAGGGGCACATCTTGCGGTTCCTGCAACCAAATATAAAATAATTACACAAAGCAAAGTTAACCGACTAAAACAATAACTCCTACAACAAATTCAAGTTGAACAATCCAAATATAATTCACAAAGGACATAAGTCTCAAAAAATATAGCAATGATATGGATGTGTGGGAAAATAAATGTTTACATGCTAAGGACTAATTAAGGTCAGCATTAAAATGCATCTATAAGGCATACATGAAAAGTATTGATTCAGGTATGCATTGCTATACAATTTATGGCCTCGGCCATGCTGATACATGCAATGCTTTGGTGCTAAAGGCGCGCAGACTCCTCCACATAGCCGCAAAACATGTTCAACAATAGCAATCCGAGCCCTCAAAGGTCCCGTAAGTGGATCGGAAATGAAACGGATTTATAGGGTGGTGGTCCGTCGGAAATCAGCTCTCTGAATCAGACGGAAACCCATCCCAACAACGGAAGTTATCTGAACGAACGAAAAATATCAGATTTTGTTTGGAAAATGATCCGAAATGTTCCGATTTGCTTCTGTTCATCGAAAGCGCATATACACATTTTCCCGAACATTCGTACGAATGAAAAATGAACGAAAAAAAGCAAAAAAATGACAAACACCCACTAAAAGTTTCACAGACAACTACGGAAGTGCAGACGAATGTGTCTCTGAATCGAGCCTATAGTGTATATAGTGTATATAGTGTATATATATATATCATGATTGTATAAGTGTGTTTACCCTCTGCCCCATTAGTGTGTTAGATTGAGATCCTTTCATGTGGACCTGTATTTACCACTTTAACTAGATATATTGTACATAAATAAATTGAAACTTTATTTGCATATCAATCATATTTGTCAGTTGTGCATTCATATTTGTTCTCGACCTTGCCAGTAGTCACAGAGGTTTGATGGGTGGGGGGTTGGAGAAGCAGATATGCCTATAGGGTAATCTAGTGCCATAACCACTTACAGGCTGATTCATCATTAGCGACAGGTAGCGACAGATGAGCGTCTGTAGCGGCATTTTCAGAGCGCCCGCTAGTAGTCGCAGTGCTCGGCCGTGAGTCGCTAGTTTATAGCGACGGGGAGGCCGATTCATTAATAGCGCCAGGTAGCGACAGATGAGCGCCAGTAGCGTGATTTTCACAGCGCCAGCTAGTATTCGCTGTGCTTGGCCGGGGTTTGCTTGTTGACAGCGACTCAGTCGGTGTGCGGTAATGTTGAATACGGGGTTAGGGGTCGCTTCACAGGTTCTGCGTTGTATGGGTGCGCCTGACAGCGAATGGCCAGAGCGAACGGCTTGCTGCAGATTCATTAACAAATCCCGCTCAAAAATTTCTCACGCTGTGAATTCCTTGTTTAAACCCCAGAGCGCTGGCGGCGATGTGTGTAAAGTAGTTTTTAACCCCCAAACTACTATTTTTTTTTAATGTAAAAATTATACAAGTTTTTCTAAACATTTTGTAATATGAATACATGAATATCAGACCTGTAATATCAATTCTGCACAATTTTTATTTATTTATTTTTTTTACTTAATAAAAAATCCTAACATTGCAGAAGTGGTCACAGAATTTTTGACATTAAAAAAAAAAAAAAAAACATTAATAGCAATTAATTATGATTATTTAAAGATTGCTCCATTGAAATGCATTGTACAACGCCAGGGAGCGCCATGTCATACCTGGCGCTGTGATGGGATTAGCAGCGGCGCTGTTCGTTGCAGTCGGCTACATGATGAATCCCGCGCTAGCTGAAGCTCTCGCCGGCGCTAGCCTCATTTAGCGTGATAAATGCGTCATTGTGCCCGGCGCCGGGCGTACTTGAGTCGGTAGCCGCCGTTAGCTGGCAGTACCTGGCGCTCGTCAGACACTACCTGGCGCTAGCCCTTGATAAATAAGGCCGTCAGTCGCTGTTCAGTAATGTTGAATACATTGTGAGGAGTCGCTATTTGACCAGTACAGCGCTGTATGGGAGCGCATGTTAGCGACTGCTCATAGCGACCGACTCACACCATATTCAGCAAAAAAACAGCCTCACAAATCTCTGGCGCTGAAAAATATTTGTTTGAAGCCCAGAGCGCAAGAGGCGGTGTGTGTAAAGTCTGTTTTCAAGCATCTATCAACTAGTAACAAAGCAAAAACATATGGAATTACATTGTAACAACATTGTAACATGAACACTTTAATGCCAGACCTGTAATGTCATTTCTGAGGAAATATTTAAAAAATGAAAAAATTATGAAAAAACTGCAGAAGAGGTCAAAGAATTATTTGTGATTTTTTTGAAAAAAAAAAAAAAAAACCTGTTTAAAGAGAAGCAAAGGATCGTCTTTTGAAATGTATGGGAGAGCGATAAGTAGCGAGAGGTCATACCTGGCGCTGTGCAAGGCTGAACTCTGGCGCTGTTCGCTGTTAAAATGATGAATCGGACGCTACATGGCGCTATCCCAGTCGCTAAACAGACTCTGCTTGATAAATGTGTAATTGCGTGCCGTGTCCGGCGTTGACCAGTCGCTATCAGTCGCTACCTCTCATTAACCAGGCGCTACCTGACGCTATCCCTTCTTAAATAAGGGCCTTAATGACTAAAGCAGAGCAGTGGCAGTATAATTGCACTGAATGACACTCCAAGCTCACGCTGGACTATAAAACGTGTGATGTAATCAATACAACTGTTGGGTAGCAAAGTGTTGTTGGAAATTCACTGGTGATCTGGCAGCCATGCAGGGTGTGGTGTCATTCTGGACGAACATGTACTAAGCACTTGTACTTTCTGTAATGTGTGTGTAAATGAACCCAATAGTAGCCTGAGGCCGGTCACCTTTACCTCTACCAGCTATACAGCAAGTCTATGGAGTTCTATAGAGAAGAGCAAAGAGGAGCTAAACCATCCTTGACAACTCTGTGCCATGTAGCGTCCCAGTCAGGGCCGGCTGCTGTGACCCTTGGGCAGCAAAGAGGCACACTATGGCCCTTATTCATGCCTTGTAAATGACAGGTAGCGACAGGTAGCGACAGGTGAACGCCGGACACGCCACACAATTACACATTTATCAAGCAGAATCTGTTTAGCGACTGGCATAGCGCCATGTAGCGTCTGATTCATCATTTTCACAGCCTCAGCGAACAGCGCCGGCGTTCAGCCTTGCACAGCGCCAGGTATGACCTCTCGCTACCTGTCGCTCTCCCATACATTTCAATGGACGTTCTTTTATTTCTATTTAAACAGGGGGGGTTTTATACATTTTTTTTTATTAATCTCAAATAATGTTGTGACCTCTCCTGGCCTAGAAAAAGCCATTTTTGAAAATATTTTTCATTTTTTTATATATTTATGCAGAATTGACATTACAGGTCTGGCATTAATGTGTTACAATGTTATTACAATAGTCTTCCATATGTTTTCGCTTTGTTACTGGTGGATACATGTTAAAAACAGACTTTAATCACACAGCCTCCGGCGCTCTGGGCTACAGCGAAGCATTTTTGAGCACCGGCGGTGTGTGAGGCTGTTTTTTTGATGAATATGTTGTGAGTCGGTCACACTGACCAGACGCTAGCATGCGCTCCCATACAGCGCTGTACTGGTCATATAGTGACTCCCCGCAATGTATTCATCATTACTGCTCAGAATCTGAGGCGCTCTGAACTAGTGACCCACGGCCGAGCACAGCGACTACTAGCGGGTGCTCTGAAATGCCTGCTACAGATGCTCATCTGTCGCTACCTGCCGCTAATGATGAATCAGCCTGTTATTTATTGCTAACGCCAGGTATCGGTATTGGCAGATGAGCGTCTGTATAGCGGCGCTTAGAGCAAACGCTAGTAGACGCTGTAACAGAGCGCCTTAGTCACTCTAGTAACGACTGGTCAGTGCGACCGACTCACACCATATTCATCAAAAAAAACAGCCTCACGCACCTCCGGCACTCAAAAATGCTTCGCTGTAGCCCAGACCGGGGGCTGTGTGATTAAAGGCTGTTTTTTAACATGTATCCACCAGTAACAAAGCGAAAACATATGGAATTACATTGTAATAACATTGTGACTTGAACACTTTAATGCCAGACCTGTAATGTCATTTCTGCATGAATATATAAAAATAGAAAAAAATCTAAAAAATGGCTTTTTCTATGCCAGGAGAGATCCCAACATTATTTGAGAATAAAAAAAAAAATTAATAATAAAATCCCCCTGTTTAAAGAGAAGTAAAAGAACGTCCATTGAAATGTATGGGAGAGCGACAGGCAGCGAGAGGTAATACGTGGCGCTGTGCAAGGCTGAACGCCGGCCTGTACGCTGAGCCTGGGATAATGACGAATCGGACGCTACATGGCGTTATCCCAGTCGCTCACCAGAATCCGCTTGATAAATGTGTAATTGCGTGCCGTGTCCGGCGTTCACCTGTCGCTACCTGTCATTTACAAGGCGCTACCTGACGCTATCCCTTCATGAATAAGGCCCATTGTATTTTTTTAGCGTTGTGTGTCTTTATTGTCACAGCCGTTAGGCGTCTCCTTTTCAAGTTCGGGTCTGAGATAGCGGGATTCAGGAATGACTGAAAAATAGAATAAAACAAGAGAAGGAATACATGAAAGACAGATGGGAAGAATAGAAGTAATGAAAGAAAGAAATGAAGGCACGACAGAAAGAAAGAAAAAATAGAATCTAAGGAGTAAGTGAAAGAAAGTCAGAGGGAGAAAGAAAGAAATAGGAATGAAAGATGGAGGACAGAAAATAAAAAAAAAAGAATGAAAGACATAAAGAAAGAATAGAAGGAGTGAATAAAAGAAAGAAAAAAATAAACAACTGCAAAAAAGAACAGAGGGAAAGAAAGAGCAGAAAGTACAGAATGACAGGAAGAACAAAGAATGTCAGAAAGAAATAAAAGAATAGAATGAATAAATTATAGAAAGAAAACAATTTATGACACACAGAGACTGATTTACAGTATTAATAGCGGCAGGTAGCGACAGTTGAGCGACTGTAGCGGCATTTTCACAGCGCCCGCTAGTAGTCGCTGAGCTTGGCCGTTGTTCGGTAGTCGATAGCGACTCAGTCGGTGTGCGGTAATGTTGAATATTGGGTGAGGAGTCGCTATTTGACAGGTTCCGCGCTGTATGGGAGCACATGATAGCGACTGGCCCTAGTGACCGGCTCCCACCATATTCATTAAAAAATCACGCTCAAAAAATTCTCGCGCTGTGAAATGCATGTTTAAACCCCAGAGCGCTGGCGGCGATGTGTTAAAAGTAGTTTTTTAACCCCCAAACAACCATATTTTTGGAAACCAAAAAAAAAAATGTTTAAATAATTTAGTAATATGAATACATTAATATCAGCCCTGTAATATCAATTCTGTACAATTTTTTTTTTTTTTTACCTTAAAAAAATTATCTAACATTGCAGAAGTGGTCACGGAATTTTTCACATTAAAAAAAAAAAACACTTAATAACAATTAATTATGAATATTTAAAGATTGTTCCATTGAAATGCATTGGAGAGCGCCAGGTAGCGAGAGGTCATACCTGTCGCTGTTCAAGGTCGGACGCTGGCGCTGTGGGCTGAGGCTGGAATAATGATGAATGAGTGGCTATATGGCGCTATCTCAGTCGCTAAGCAGGATTGGCTTGATAAATGTGTGATTGTGGTGGGGAGCCGGCGTTCTCGTGGCGGGGCCCGTCATTACCGGCCGCTCACCAGTCGCTACCTGTCGCTATTCCTTCATAAATAAGGGCCAAAGAAAAAAATCGGAGCTACAGAAATAATAGATAGTGGCCCCTATGGGAGGGAAATGGGTTGCAGTAAGGGGATGTGGACACTAGATGTCACCCTTGCTTTACAGAAAAGTGGTAGGGCCCAGATCAGGAGAAATCAGTCAGGATTGGTTGGTTCCAGTCCTATGTATAGAAGGCTGGACGTATCTGGGGAGAAGAAGAAGAAGAGTGTGAGAGTTACCTGAGCAGGACAGAGAGAATGTGATAGAATAGATGGATTCAGGCTGGGGGGGGGGGGGCTGGAGAATCACACTGGACTAACCTCCTGGAGATACTTGTGACTGTCTGGCCAGAGAAGAACTGGCTGTGCTGAAAGTATTGGAGAATGGGCCGGAGTAGTACAGGAAAGAGATGGGGGTAAGGGCCATGATGCGTGTTTTTAGTCACTTACTTATTATTCTTTCCCCCACTGGGCTGCAACTCTGTTCAGGAATTTAGGATACGGGCGCCGCCAACTTGACTCAGAAGCATCACACTTACTGAGGAGAGGAGAGTGGGATAAAGTACGGGGGGCGGTTATAGCTGTGCTTTGCTGAGACTGAGCAGAGCTGGGGTCAGGAAAAGGACAGCAATCCCAGAATGCAGAGCGACACAGTCAGAAGGCACTTACTGTTTGCAGGCTGCCTGATATTCCCTGAGCCGTCATCTTGGATGTTTAAAGGCTCATAACATGCAGTAGATGAAGGTAGGATGAGTTTTAATGTGAGCAATCTGTATGTACAGGGTGTGGGAAACATATAAGATAGACTCTTATTCAGGGTGAAGGTCCGGATTAATGTGGGCAATCTGTATGTACAGGGTGTGGGAAACATATAAGATAGACTCTTATTCAGGGTGAAGGTCCGGATTAATGTGAGCAATCTGTATGTACAGGGTGGGGGAAACATATAAGATAGGCTCTTATTCAGAGTGAAGGTCTGAATTAATGTGAGCAATCTGTATGTACAGGGTGTGGGAAACATATAAGATAGGCTCTTATTCAGGGTGAAGGTCCGGATTAATGTGAGCAATCTGTATGTACAGGGTGTGGGAAACATATAAGATAGACTCTTATTCAGGGTGAGGGTCCGGATTAATGTGAGCAATCTGTATGTACAGGGTGTGGGAAACATATAAGATAGACTCTTATTCAGGGTGAGGGTCCGGATTAATGTGAGCAATCTGTATGTACAGGGTGGGGGAAACATATAAGATAGGCTCTTATTCAGGGTGAAGGTCCGGATTAATGTGAGCAATCTGTATGTACAGGGTGGTGGAAACATATAAGATAGACTCTTATTCAGGATGAAGGTCCGGATTAATGTGAGCAATCTGTATGTACAGGGTGGTGGAAACATATAAGATAGGCTCTTATTCAGAGTGAAGGTCCGGATTAATGTGAGCAATCTGTATGTACAGGGTGGTGGAAACATATAAGATAGACTCTTATTCAGGATGAAGGTCCGGATTAATGTGAGCAATCTGTACGTACAGGGTGGGGGAAACATATAAGATAGACTCTTATTCAGGATGAAGGTCCGGATTAATGTGAGCAATCTGTATGTACAGGGTGTGGGAAACATATAAGATAGGCTCTTATTCAGGGTGAAGGTCCGGATTAATGTGAGCAATCTGTATGTACAGGGTGTGGGAAACATATAGGATAGACTCTTATTCAGGGTGAAGGTCCGGATTAATGTGAGCAATCTGTATGTACAGGGTGTGGGAAACATATAAGATAGGCTCTTATTCAGGGTGAAGGTCCGGATTAATGTGAGCAATCTGTATGTACAGGGTGTGGGAAACATATAAGATAGACTCTTATTCAGGGTGAAGGTCCGGATTAATGTGGGCAATCTGTATGTACAGGGTGTGGGAAACATATAAGATAGACTCTTATTCAGGGTGAAGGTCCGGATTAATGTGAGCAATCTGTATGTACAGGGTGGGGGAAACATATAAGATAGGCTCTTATTCAGAGTGAAGGTCTGAATTAATGTGAGCAATCTGTATGTACAGGGTGTGGGAAACATATAAGATAGGCTCTTATTCAGGGTGAAGGTCCGGATTAATGTGAGCAATCTGTATGTACAGGGTGTGGGAAACATATAAGATAGACTCTTATTCAGGGTGAGGGTCCGGATTAATGTGAGCAATCTGTATGTACAGGGTGGGGGAAACATATAAGATAGGCTCTTATTCAGGGTGAAGGTCCGGATTAATGTGAGCAATCTGTATGTACAGGGTGGTGGAAACATATAAGATAGACTCTTATTCAGGATGAAGGTCCGGATTAATGTGAGCAATCTGTATGTACAGGGTGGTGGAAACATATAAGATAGGCTCTTATTCAGAGTGAAGGTCCGGATTAATGTGAGCAATCTGTATGTACAGGGTGGTGGAAACATATAAGATAGACTCTTATTCAGGATGAAGGTCCGGATTAATGTGAGCAATCTGTACGTACAGGGTGGGGGAAACATATAAGATAGACTCTTATTCAGGATGAAGGTCCGGATTAATGTGAGCAATCTGTATGTACAGGGTGTGGGAAACATATAAGATAGGCTCTTATTCAGGGTGAAGGTCCGGATTAATGTGAGCAATCTGTATGTACAGGGTGTGGGAAACATATAGGATAGACTCTTATTCAGGGTGAAGGTCCGGATTAATGTGAGCAATCTGTATGTACAGGGTGTGGGAAACATATAAGATAGGCTCTTATTCAGGGTGAAGGTCCGGATTAATGTGAGCAATCTGTATGTACAGGGTGTGGGAAACATATAAGATAGACTCTTATTCAGGGTGAAGGTCCGGATTAATGTGGGCAATCTGTATGTACAGGGTGTGGGAAACATATAAGATAGGCTCTTATTCAGGGTGAAGGTCCGGATTAATGTGAGCAATCTGTATGTACAGGGTGTGGGAAACATATAGGATAGACTCTTATTCAGGGTGAAGGTCCGGATTAATGTGAGCAATCTGTATGTACAGGGTGTGGGAAACATATAAGATAGGCTCTTATTCAGGGTGAAGGTCCGGATTAATGTGAGCAATCTGTATGTACAGGGTGTGGGAAACATATAAGATAGACTCTTATTCAGGGTGAAGGTCCGGATTAATGTGAGCAATCTGTATGTACAGGGTGTGGGAAACATATAAGATAGGCTCTTATTCAGAGTGAAGGTCTGAATTAATGTGAGCAATCTGTATGTACAGGGTGGGGGAAACATATAAGATAGGCTCTTATTCAGGGTGAAGGTCCGGATTAATGTGAGCAATCTGTATGTACAGGGTGGTGGAAACATATAAGATAGACTCTTATTCAGGATGAAGGTCCGGATTAATGTGAGCAATCTGTATGTACAGGGTGGTGGAAACATATAAGATAGGCTCTTATTCAGAGTGAAGGTCCGGATTAATGTGAGCAATCTGTATGTACAGGGTGGTGGAAACATATAAGATAGACTCTTATTCAGGATGAAGGTCCGGATTAATGTGAGCAATCTGTACGTACAGGGTGGGGGAAACATATAAGATAGACTCTTATTCAGGATGAAGGTCCGGATTAATGTGAGCAATCTGTATGTACAGGGTGTGGGAAACATATAAGATAGGCTCTTATTCAGGGTGAAGGTCCGGATTAATGTGAGCAATCTGTATGTACAGGGTGTGGGAAACATATAGGATAGACTCTTATTCAGGGTGAAGGTCCGGATTAATGTGAGCAATCTGTATGTACAGGGTGTGGGAAACATATAAGATAGGCTCTTATTCAGGGTGAAGGTCCGGATTAATGTGAGCAATCTGTATGTACAGGGTGTGGGAAACATATAAGATAGACTCTTATTCAGGGTGAAGGTCCGGATTAATGTGAGCAATCTGTATGTACAGGGTGGGGGAAACATATAAGATAGGCTCTTATTCAGAGTGAAGGTCTGAATTAATGTGAGCAATCTGTATGTACAGGGTGTGGGAAACATATAAGATAGGCTCTTATTCAGGGTGAAGGTCCGGATTAATGTGAGCAATCTGTATGTACAGGGTGTGGGAAACATATAAGATAGACTCTTATTCAGGGTGAGGGTCCGGATTAATGTGAGCAATCTGTATGTACAGGGTGGGGGAAACATATAAGATAGGCTCTTATTCAGGGTGAAGGTCCGGATTAATGTGAGCAATCTGTATGTACAGGGTGGTGGAAACATATAAGATAGACTCTTATTCAGGATGAAGGTCCGGATTAATGTGAGCAATCTGTATGTACAGGGTGGTGGAAACATATAAGATAGGCTCTTATTCAGAGTGAAGGTCCGGATTAATGTGAGCAATCTGTATGTACAGGGTGGTGGAAACATATAAGATAGACTCTTATTCAGGATGAAGGTCCGGATTAATGTGAGCAATCTGTACGTACAGGGTGGGGGAAACATATAAGATAGGCTCTTATTCAGGGTGAAGGTCCGGATTAATGTGAGCAATCTGTATGTACAGGGTGGTGGAAACATATAAGATAGACTCTTATTCAGGATGAAGGTCCGGATTAATGTGAGCAATCTGTATGTACAGGGTGGTGGAAACATATAAGATAGGCTCTTATTCAGAGTGAAGGTCCGGATTAATGTGAGCAATCTGTATGTACAGGGTGGTGGAAACATATAAGATAGACTCTTATTCAGGATGAAGGTCCGGATTAATGTGAGCAATCTGTACGTACAGGGTGGGGGAAACATATAAGATAGACTCTTATTCAGGATGAAGGTCCGGATTAATGTGAGCAATCTGTATGTACAGGGTGTGGGAAACATATAAGATAGGCTCTTATTCAGGGTGAAGGTCCGGATTAATGTGAGCAATCTGTATGTACAGGGTGTGGGAAACATATAGGATAGACTCTTATTCAGGGTGAAGGTCCGGATTAATGTGAGCAATCTGTATGTACAGGGTGTGGGAAACATATAAGATAGGCTCTTATTCAGGGTGAAGGTCCGGATTAATGTGAGCAATCTGTATGTACAGGGTGTGGGAAACATATAAGATAGACTCTTATTCAGGGTGAAGGTCCGGATTAATGTGAGCAATCTGTATGTACAGGGTGGGGGAAACATATAAGATAGGCTCTTATTCAGAGTGAAGGTCTGAATTAATGTGAGCAATCTGTATGTACAGGGTGTGGGAAACATATAAGATAGGCTCTTATTCAGGGTGAAGGTCCGGATTAATGTGAGCAATCTGTATGTACAGGGTGTGGGAAACATATAAGATAGACTCTTATTCAGGGTGAGGGTCCGGATTAATGTGAGCAATCTGTATGTACAGGGTGGGGGAAACATATAAGATAGGCTCTTATTCAGGGTGAAGGTCCGGATTAATGTGAGCAATCTGTATGTACAGGGTGGTGGAAACATATAAGATAGACTCTTATTCAGGATGAAGGTCCGGATTAATGTGAGCAATCTGTATGTACAGGGTGGTGGAAACATATAAGATAGGCTCTTATTCAGAGTGAAGGTCCGGATTAATGTGAGCAATCTGTATGTACAGGGTGGTGGAAACATATAAGATAGACTCTTATTCAGGATGAAGGTCCGGATTAATGTGAGCAATCTGTACGTACAGGGTGGGGGAAACATATAAGATAGACTCTTATTCAGGATGAAGGTCCGGATTAATGTGAGCAATCTGTACGTACAGGGTGGGGGAAACATATAAGATAGACTCTTATTCAGGATGAAGGTCCGGATTAATGTGAGCAATCTGTATGTACAGGGTGTGGGAAACATATAAGATAGGCTCTTATTCAGGGTGAAGGTCCGGATTAATGTGAGCAATCTGTATGTACAGGGTGTGGGAAACATATAGGATAGACTCTTATTCAGGGTGAAGGTCCGGATTAATGTGAGCAATCTGTATGTACAGGGTGTGGGAAACATATAAGATAGGCTCTTATTCAGGGTGAAGGTCCGGATTAATGTGAGCAATCTGTATGTACAGGGTGTGGGAAACATATAAGATAGACTCTTATTCAGGGTGAAGGTCCGGATTAATGTGAGCAATCTGTATGTACAGGGTGTGGGAAACATATAAGATAGGCTCTTATTCAGGGTGAAGGTCCGGATTAATGTGAGCAATCTGTATGTACAGGGTGTGGGAAACATATAAGATAGACTCTTATTCAGGGTGAAGGTCCGGATTAATGTGAGCAATCTGTATGTACAGGGTGTGGGAAACATATAAGATAGACTCTTATTCAGGGTGAGGGTCCGGATTAATGTGAGCAATCTGTATGTACAGGGTGTGGGAAACATATAAGATAGACTCTTATTCAGGGTGAAGGTCCGGATTAATGTGAGCAATCTGTATGTACAGGGTGTGGGAAACATATAAGATAGGCTCTTATTCAGGGTGAAGGTCCGGATTAATGTGAGCAATCTGTATGTACAGGGTGTGGGAAACATATAAGATAGACTCTTATTCAGGGTGAAGGTCCGGATTAATGTGAGCAATCTGTATGTACAGGGTGTGGGAAACATATAAGATAGACTCTTATTCAGGGTGAGGGTCCGGATTAATGTGAGCAATCTGTATGTACAGGGTGTGGGAAACATATAAGATAGACTCTTATTCAGGGTGAAGGTCCGGATTAATGTGAGCAATCTGTATGTACAGGGTGTGGGAAACATATAAGATAGACTCTTATTCAGGGTGAAGGTCCGGATTAATGTGAGCAATCTGTATGTACAGGGTGTGGGAAACATATAAGATAGACTCTTATTCAGGGTGAGGGTCCGGATTAATGTGAGCAATCTGTATGTACAGGGTGTGGGAAACATATAAGATAGACTCTTATTCAGGGTGAAGGTCCGGATTAATGTGAGCAATCTGTATGTACAGGGTGTGGGAAACATATAAGATAGGCTCTTATTCAGGGTGAAGGTCCGGATTAATGTGAGCAATCTGTATGTACAGGGTGTGGGAAACATATAAGATAGACTCTTATTCAGGGTGAAGGTCCGGATTAATGTGAGCAATCTGTATGTACAGGGTGTGGGAAACATATAAGATAGACTCTTATTCAGGGTGAGGGTCCGGATTAATGTGAGCAATCTGTATGTACAGGGTGTGGGAAACATATAAGATAGACTCTTATTCAGGGTGAAGGTCCGGATTAATGTGAGCAATCTGTATGTACAGGGTGTGGGAAACATATAAGATAGGCTCTTATTCAGGGTGAAGGTCCGGATTAATGTGAGCAATCTGTATGTACAGGGTGTGGGAAACATATAAGATAGACTCTTATTCAGGGTGAAGGTCCGGATTAATGTGAGCAATCTGTATGTACAGGGTGTGGGAAACATATAAGATAGACTCTTATTCAGGGTGAGGGTCCGGATTAATGTGAGCAATCTGTATGTACAGGGTGTGGGAAACATATAAGATAGACTCTTATTCAGGGTGAAGGTCCGGATTAATGTGAGCAATCTGTATGTACAGGGTGTGGGAAACATATAAGATAGGCTCTTATTCAGGGTGAAGGTCCGGATTAATGTGAGCAATCTGTATGTACAGGGTGTGGGAAACATATAAGATAGACTCTTATTCAGGGTGAAGGTCCGGATTAATGTGAGCAATCTGTATGTACAGGGTGTGGGAAACATATAAGATAGACTCTTATTCAGGGTGAGGGTCCGGATTAATGTGAGCAATCTGTATGTACAGGGTGTGGGAAACATATAAGATAGACTCTTATTCAGGGTGAAGGTCCGGATTAATGTGAGCAATCTGTATGTACAGGGTGTGGGAAACATATAAGATAGGCTCTTATTCAGGGTGAAGGTCCGGATTAATGTGAGCAATCTGTATGTACAGGGTGTGGGAAACATATAAGATAGACTCTTATTCAGGGTGAAGGTCCGGATTAATGTGAGCAATCTGTATGTACAGGGTGTGGGAAACATATAAGATAGACTCTTATTCAGGGTGAGGGTCCGGATTAATGTGAGCAATCTGTATGTACAGGGTGTGGGAAACATATAAGATAGACTCTTATTCAGGGTGAAGGTCCGGATTAATGTGAGCAATCTGTATGTACAGGGTGTGGGAAACATATAAGATAGGCTCTTATTCAGGGTGAAGGTCCGGATTAATGTGAGCAATCTGTATGTACAGGGTGTGGGAAACATATAAGATAGACTCTTATTCAGGGTGAAGGTCCGGATTAATGTGAGCAATCTGTATGTACAGGGTGTGGGAAACATATAAGATAGACTCTTATTCAGGGTGAGGGTCCGGATTAATGTGAGCAATCTGTATGTACAGGGTGTGGGAAACATATAAGATAGACTCTTATTCAGGGTGAAGGTCCGGATTAATGTGAGCAATCTGTATGTACAGGGTGTGGGAAACATATAAGATAGACTCTTATTCAGGGTGAGGGTCCGGATTAATGTGAGCAATCTGTATGTACAGGGTGTGGGAAACATATAAGATAGACTCTTATTCAGGGTGAAGGTCCGGATTAATGTGAGCAATCTGTATGTACAGGGTGTGGGAAACATATAAGATAGACTCTTATTCAGGGTGAGGGTCCGGATTAATGTGAGCAATCTGTATGTACAGGGTGTGGGAAACATATAAGATAGACTCTTATTCAGGGTGAAGGTCCGGATTAATGTGAGCAATCTGTATGTACAGGGTGTGGGAAACATATAAGATAGGCTCTTATTCAGGGTGAAGGTCCGGATTAATGTGAGCAATCTGTATGTACAGGGTGTGGGAAACATATAAGATAGACTCTTATTCAGGGTGAAGGTCCGGATTAATGTGAGCAATCTGTATGTACAGGGTGTGGGAAACATATAAGATAGACTCTTATTCAGGGTGAGGGTCCGGATTAATGTGAGCAATCTGTATGTACAGGGTGTGGGAAACATATAAGATAGACTCTTATTCAGGGTGAAGGTCCGGATTAATGTGAGCAATCTGTATGTACAGGGTGTGGGAAACATATAAGATAGGCTCTTATTCAGGGTGAAGGTCCGGATTAATGTGAGCAATCTGTATGTACAGGGTGTGGGAAACATATAAGATAGACTCTTATTCAGGGTGAAGGTCCGGATTAATGTGAGCAATCTGTATGTACAGGGTGTGGGAAACATATAAGATAGACTCTTATTCAGGGTGAGGGTCCGGATTAATGTGAGCAATCTGTATGTACAGGGTGTGGGAAACATATAAGATAGACTCTTATTCAGGGTGAAGGTCCGGATTAATGTGAGCAATCTGTATGTACAGGGTGTGGGAAACATATAAGATAGGCTCTTATTCAGGGTGAAGGTCCGGATTAATGTGAGCAATCTGTATGTACAGGGTGTGGGAAACATATAAGATAGACTCTTATTCAGGGTGAAGGTCCGGATTAATGTGAGCAATCTGTATGTACAGGGTGTGGGAAACATATAAGATAGACTCTTATTCAGGGTGAGGGTCCGGATTAATGTGAGCAATCTGTATGTACAGGGTGTGGGAAACATATAAGATAGACTCTTATTCAGGGTGAAGGTCCGGATTAATGTGAGCAATCTGTATGTACAGGGTGTGGGAAACATATAAGATAGGCTCTTATTCAGGGTGAAGGTCCGGATTAATGTGAGCAATCTGTATGTACAGGGTGTGGGAAACATATAAGATAGACTCTTATTCAGGGTGAAGGTCCGGATTAATGTGAGCAATCTGTATGTACAGGGTGTGGGAAACATATAAGATAGACTCTTATTCAGGGTGAGGGTCCGGATTAATGTGAGCAATCTGTATGTACAGGGTGTGGGAAACATATAAGATAGACTCTTATTCAGGGTGAAGGTCCGGATTAATGTGAGCAATCTGTATGTACAGGGTGTGGGAAACATATAAGATAGGCTCTTATTCAGGGTGAAGGTCCGGATTAATGTGAGCAATCTGTATGTACAGGGTGTGGGAAACATATAAGATAGACTCTTATTCAGGGTGAAGGTCCGGATTAATGTGAGCAATCTGTATGTACAGGGTGTGGGAAACATATAAGATAGACTCTTATTCAGGGTGAGGGTCCGGATTAATGTGAGCAATCTGTATGTACAGGGTGTGGGAAACATATAAGATAGACTCTTATTCAGGGTGAAGGTCCGGATTAATGTGAGCAATCTGTATGTACAGGGTGTGGGAAACATATAAGATAGGCTCTTATTCAGGGTGAAGGTCCGGATTAATGTGAGCAATCTGTATGTACAGGGTGTGGGAAACATATAAGATAGACTCTTATTCAGGGTGAAGGTCCGGATTAATGTGAGCAATCTGTATGTACAGGGTGTGGGAAACATATAAGATAGACTCTTATTCAGGGTGAGGGTCCGGATTAATGTGAGCAATCTGTATGTACAGGGTGTGGGAAACATATAAGATAGACTCTTATTCAGGGTGAAGGTCCGGATTAATGTGAGCAATCTGTATGTACAGGGTGTGGGAAACATATAAGATAGGCTCTTATTCAGGGTGAAGGTCCGGATTAATGTGAGCAATCTGTATGTACAGGGTGTGGGAAACATATAAGATAGACTCTTATTCAGGGTGAAGGTCCGGATTAATGTGAGCAATCTGTATGTACAGGGTGTGGGAAACATATAAGATAGACTCTTATTCAGGGTGAGGGTCCGGATTAATGTGAGCAATCTGTATGTACAGGGTGTGGGAAACATATAAGATAGACTCTTATTCAGGGTGAAGGTCCGGATTAATGTGAGCAATCTGTATGTACAGGGTGTGGGAAACATATAAGATAGACTCTTATTCAGGGTGAGGGTCCGGATTAATGTGAGCAATCTGTATGTACAGGGTGTGGGAAACATATAAGATAGACTCTTATTCAGGGTGAAGGTCCGGATTAATGTGAGCAATCTGTATGTACAGGGTGTGGGAAACATATAAGATAGACTCTTATTCAGGGTGAGGGTCCGGATTAATGTGAGCAATCTGTATGTACAGGGTGTGGGAAACATATAAGATAGACTCTTATTCAGGGTGAAGGTCCGGATTAATGTGAGCAATCTGTATGTACAGGGTGTGGGAAACATATAAGATAGGCTCTTATTCAGGGTGAAGGTCCGGATTAATGTGAGCAATCTGTATGTACAGGGTGTGGGAAACATATAAGATAGACTCTTATTCAGGGTGAAGGTCCGGATTAATGTGAGCAATCTGTATGTACAGGGTGTGGGAAACATATAAGATAGACTCTTATTCAGGGTGAGGGTCCGGATTAATGTGAGCAATCTGTATGTACAGGGTGTGGGAAACATATAAGATAGACTCTTATTCAGGGTGAAGGTCCGGATTAATGTGAGCAATCTGTATGTACAGGGTGTGGGAAACATATAAGATAGGCTCTTATTCAGGGTGAAGGTCCGGATTAATGTGAGCAATCTGTATGTACAGGGTGTGGGAAACATATAAGATAGACTCTTATTCAGGGTGAAGGTCCGGATTAATGTGAGCAATCTGTATGTACAGGGTGTGGGAAACATATAAGATAGGCTCTTATTCAGGGTGAAGGTCCGGATTAATGTGAGCAATCTGTATGTACAGGGTGTGGGAAACATATAAGATAGACTCTTATTCAGGGTGAGGGTCCGGATTAATGTGAGCAATCTGTATGTACAGGGTGTGGGAAACATATAAGATAGACTCTTATTCAGGGTGAAGGTCCGGATTAATGTGAGCAATCTGTATGTACAGGGTGTGGGAAACATATAAGATAGGCTCTTATTCAGGGTGAAGGTCCGGATTAATGTGAGCAATCTGTATGTACAGGGTGTGGGAAACATATAAGATAGACTCTTATTCAGGGTGAAGGTCCAGTTTAAACCTGCAGCTAATTTCATCCTCAAGTAGGCCTAAAGTCATTGGGGGCCTTCTGCTGGCTTCCTTCTTCAAACAAAGAAACAAAGAGGCTGATTTATTAATAGTGCCAGGTAGCGACAGTTGAGCGACTGTAGCGGTATTTTCACAGCGCCCGCTAGTAGTCGCTGTGCTTGGCCGTTGTTCGGTTGTTGATAGCGACTCAGTCGGTGTGCGGTAATGTTGAATACAAGGTGACGAGTCGCTATTTGACAGGTTCCGCGCTGTATGGGAGCGCATGATAGTGACTGGTCAGAGCGACCGGCTCCCACCATATTCATCAAAAAATCCCGCTCAAAAAATTCTGGCGCTGTGAAATGCATGTTTAAACCCCAGAGCGCTGGCGGCGATGTGTTAAAAGTAGTTTTTTAACCCCCAAACAACCATATTTTTAAAAACATTAATACAATAATATCAGACCTGTAATATCAATTCTGCACAAATTTTTATTTTTTATTTTTTTACCATAACAAAAATTATCTAAAATGGCAGAAGTGGTCACAGAATTTTTGACATTAAAAAAAAAATAAAATAAAATCATTAATAACAATTAATTATTAATATTTAAAGATTGTTCCATTGAAATGCATTGGAGAGCGCCAGGTAGCGAGAGGTCATACCTGTCGCTGTTCAAGGTCGGACGCTGGCGCTGTGGGCTGAGGCTGGAATAATGATGAATGAGTGGCTATCTGGCGTTATTTCAGTCGCTAAGCAGGATTGGCTTGATAAATGTGTGATTGTGGTGGGGAGCCGGCGTTTCCGTGGCGGTGCCTGTCATTACCGGCCGCTCACCAGTCGCTACCTGTCGCTATTCCTTCATAAATAAGGGCCTAAGTTGGAAAGCTCTGCTGTAACAGGATGTGATTGGGTGATGGTGGCTGCTGTGTAAGTTTCTGATGACTAAACTGATTTCCAGCAGCAATATATATTGTCTGTAGTTATTGTCTATGTCTCCCCCCCCCCTCAGTGCGTCATAACCTGCCATGTCCGTCAGAGCGCCTTTTTGTGCGTCCGTCAGAGATCTTATGTTTTGCATGTCACAGTGATATTGTCTCTTTGTATTGTGATGCTCTTGCATCTGATTATATTTCATATATTACAAATGGCGCCTATTCTCAATCGCTGTCTCTCCTGTGTCACATCGTCTGTCCTGTCCCTCTGTCCCCTCAGTGCTGCATTGATAACTATGAAGATCTTCTCAAGTTGCTCTTATCACATGGTGCTAATGTTAATGTCACAGACAACGAGCTATGGACTCCTCTTCATGCGGCGGCCACCTGTGGCCACACCAACCTGGTGCGAGTACTCATTCAGCAGTAAGTATTTTACACTTTCTTTTATCCCCACTGTAAAGTCATTGGCTAGCATTTGCTTAGGGCAAGGATCGGGTATCTTGCTGTGCCTTCATTGAATTAAAAAAAAAATTTGTGTTGTCCATTAATGGCAACTGCGGATTAAAAATGAAATTGAGCTTATTACCATAAATAACTAGAGGTCATCAAAAAAACAGAAGAAAAAAACAGAAGCCAGCTCACCAACCTTTCAATTAAAGTGGACCAACATCCAGGATTTTGACTATCCTGGGTTTTGGTCCACTTCAGGGGGGCACCCCGCTGTGTAAAACCCCCCAGAAAGCCCCCAAAACTCACCTCACCACGCTCCCACGTAGCCACGGACAAGCGGGTGACAGCGGCGGACAAGACAGCGCATCCGCCGCCGCCTCCCGCGCGCCCCTCTGACAGTGCGCGCGCCCGCGCCGGCCATTCAGAGACGGCCCCTCTAGACGTGCGCGCGGGAGGCGGCGGCCGCCGCCGATGAGCTAAGTTTTTCGGGGGTTTTGGGGGGGGTCCCTCACCGCGGGACATCCCGATCTCGGATGCCCCGCGGTGAGGGAGGTGATTGGCCCGGGAATCTTATAGATTCCCGGGCCGATCACCCCTGGGTGACAGTCCACTTTAAAGTGGACCAACACCCAGGATTTTCACTATCCTGGGTGTTGGTCCACTTTCACGGGGCACCCCAATCGGGGGTGCCCCGCTGTGTGAAACCCTCCAGAAAGCCCAAAAAAACTCACCTCATCCTGCTCCTACGGCGCATGCGCGAGCGCTCCGCCAATCAGCGAGGACGGACAAGCTGGAATATGGACCGGACAAGAAGAGCGCGCCCGCCATCGCCTCTTGCGCTTCCCTCTAACAGGGAGCACACCCGCGCCGGCCATTCACAAAGGCATGCGCCATTGGAACGAGGAAAATGTAGGATTTTTGGGGGTCCTGGGGCGTTTCACACAGCGGGGCACCCCTGATCGGGATGCCCCGCGGGCAGGGAGCTGATCAGTCCGGGAATCTTATAGATTCCTGGGCCGATCAGCAGTGGGTGTTGGTCCACTTTAAGCACGGACGGGGAGATCCCAGGCAATCCTCCACCAGAAAATCTGTTGCAGTGTTTTGTCCAGCTTTCTATTAAGAATTAGCTTTTATTTCACGCGATTAAAATCAGCCCATATGCGGAAAAGTCAGAAATCATAACAACAGCAAAGTTGGCCCAGCCGCAGCAAAAATGCTGTGACGCGTTTCAAGCCGCCAGGCACTTAAAGTGGTCCTTCACTCTGAATAAGAGCCTATCTATCCCACACCCTGTACATACAGATTGCTCACATTAATCCGGACCTTCACTCTGAATAAGAGCCTATCTTATGTTTCCCACACCCTGTACATACAGATTGCTCACATTAATCCGCACCTTCACTCTGAATAAGAGCCTATCTTATATGTTTCCCACACCCTGTACATACAGATTGCTCACATTAAAAATCATCCTACCTGCATCTACTGCATGTTATGAGCCTTTAAACATCCAAGATGGCGGCTTATGTAACATCAGGCAGCCTGCAAACAGGAAGTGCCTTCTGACTGTGCTGCTCTGCATTCTGAGATTGCTGTCCTTTTCCTGACCCCAGCTCTGCTCTGTCTGAGCAAAGAACAGCTATAACCCCGCCCCCCTGTACTTTATCCCCTTTCTCCTCAGTAAGTGTGATGCTTCTGAGCCAAGATGGCGGTGACTGTATCCTAAAGTCCTTAAAAGAGTTGCAGCCCAGAATAATAAGTAAGTGACTAAAAACTTAAAATATATTCATTTTAGATGCTGGGGAATTGTTTTTTAAGGGTTTGGGCTTTTCAATAAATCATGATGAAGGTCTGGTTTAATCACACATCATATGATTAAGAGCCTGACGGCTCGAAACGCGTCACAGGCGCTCTGCCATTTTTGCTGGGGTTGGGCCAATTTTGCTGTTGTTATGATTTTTGATTTTTGACTTTTCCACATATGGGCTGATTTTAATCACATGAAATAAAAGCTAATTTTTAATGGAAAGCTGGACAAAACACTGCAACATCAAAAAAAAACATGATTCCATCTTACCCCCACTGTTCACTCTTGCTGGTCTGCTTCCTTATAAATGTACCAGTCCTGAAGATCCAGCCTGGGTCCTCATCTTACTGAATAGAGACCCTCTGCTCAATCTTGCCCAGACCTGTATTAAAGCATCATCTCTGCCAGCAGACAGGTGAACTCGCCACTTTGTCTAGAGCCCATGGCCTCCATTCAATAAAGGTAGAAAAAAATTCTCATGGTAGTAAAAGATTCAATTCATGAGAAAAAAGCCTGAGAATGTCACTGTTACTGAATCACTAGATAGGAAAACAATGAAAGTCAATGGCACTTTTTTACTCCTAAGAAAAGCAGAGAACTGTTTACTCCTTTCAACACTGTAGTAAAAGCTGCCATTGACTTTCATTGGCCTTGATTCACAAAGGGTTGAAAAAACTCTCATAGCAGTAAAAAATTCAATTCATGAGAAAAAAAGCCTGAGAATGTCACTGTTAGTGAATCACCAGATAGGAAGACAATGAAAGTCAATGGCACTTTTTTACTCTTGAAAAAGGTATTGAACTTTTTAACTATAGTAAAAAGCTGCCATTGACTTCCTATCTGGTGATTCACTAACAGTGAAATTCTCAGGCTTTTTTCTCATGAATTGAATTTTTTACTGCTATGAGAGTTTTTTTCAACCCTTTGTGAATCAAGGCCATGGTGCAGTAATTAGAGCAGCGGAAAAGCTACAGAGCTGCCAGTGTGGAGATCCTCAATTCATGAGCTGTTGCTGGATCTTGAGCCAGAACAAAGTCAGATATATATATGGCCTTGATTCAATAAAGGTAGAAAAAAATTCTCATGGTAGTAAAAAACTCAATTCATGAGAAAAAAGCCTGAGAATGTCACTGTTAGTGAATCACTAGATAAAAAGACAATGAAAGTCAATGGCAGCTTTTTTACTCCTGGAAAAAGTATTGGACTTTTTACCCCTTTTTACCTGTAGTAAAAAGTGCCATTGACATTCATTGTCTTCCTATCTGGTGATTCAGTAACAGTGACATTCTCAGGCTTTTTTCTCATGAATTGAGTTTTTTACTACCATGAGAATTTTTTTCTACCTTTATTGAATCAAGGCCATATATATATCTGACTTTGTTCTGGCTCAAGATCCAGCAACAGCTCATGTATTGAGGATCTCCACACTGGCAGCTCTGTAGCTTTTCCGTTGCTCTAATTACTGCACCATGGCCTTGATTCACAAAGGGTTGAAAAAAACTCTCATAGCAGTAAAAAATTCAATTCATGAGAAAAAAAAGCATGAGAATGTCACTGTTAGTGAATCACCAGATAGGAAGACAATGAATGTCAATGGCACTTTTTACTACAGGTAAAAAGGGGTAAAAAGTCCAGTACTTTTTCCAGGAGTAAAAAAGTGCCATTGACTTTCATTGTCTTTTTATCTAGTGATTCACTAACAGTGACATTCTCAGGCTTTTTTCTCATGAATTGAATTTTTTACTACCATGAGAGTTTTTTTTCAACTCTTAGTGAATGAAGGCCATGTATCTGTTTGGAGATCCGCAATACATGAGCCATTGGTGCTCTCAAGGAGAGAGCTTGGGAGCACCAGTCACCCATTAGATCAGGGGTGTCAAAATTAAATTACCAGTGGGACAAAATGAAAAAATAGGAGTCGCAGTCCAACCTTGATATTTGTTGAAAAAAGGTCTATCCAACCGTACATGCGCTCAGCCAATCGCTGCGCTCAGCCATTCGGCTTTTCTTAGCCGTCTTTTCCTAGTTTTAGCTGACAAATGCTTTTGTCGGCTAAGGACAGAATTAAGCAAAGTGTTCCACAGCTCCATTCTGTGCTATGAGTTGGGGGCACGCCCGCACCAACCATTTAGAAATGCCTGGTGCGGGCAAGAGCCTGGCTAAAGGTACAGCAGAGCGCAACTGCAGCCTGCGCATTCCCCGCTGGATAGACAGTCAAGTAAGTTTTATCGGTGTTTCAGGGGGGGGGTTGTTTCTAACCACGATTTGGGATGCCCCGGGTAGTGCAGATCAGGCATCTTATAGACTCCAGGGCTGCTTTTGAGCCACTTTAATCAGCCAGCCCTTTTAGTCTCCAGGGCCAGCCAGCCTTTTTAGTCTCCAGGGCCAGCCAAATATGTGGTTGGTCCTCTTTAATGCAGCATGCCACTTTCCATGATGGGATGGGATAGGGTTCTCTGCCTTCCTTTCCCTCACGCAGTTGCTTTTCACAGTCACTGGCGAGCTGAGGCGGTTCGGACGAACCGGAATTCGCTCCGAATTTCAGGGAAAATTCGAATCGAATTTTCCCTGAAATAAAAAAAAAAAAATGCCGGCATGGTGGGAGCGGGCAGGCCGGCTACGCTGTCAGCGGGCGGCGAATAAGTAAGTACTTTCCCCAGAGGTTGGCAAATGCGACTGCTAGAGATGAGCGAACTTCTTGAAAGTTCGATTCGGGCGATTCGCCGAATTTCCCCAAGAAATTCGGGTTCGCCGGCATGGTGGGAGCGGGCAGGCCGCGTCCTCTGATGACAGCTGAGAGCGGCGCCGGCCTCCACGCTCCGACTATGCAGGTAAGTGTTTGCTTTTTAAAAAAATGCCGGCATGGTGGGAGCGGGCAGGCCGGCTGCGCTGTCAGCAGGCCGGCTTCCGCCGCCCGCTGACAGCGTAGCCGGCCTGCCCGCTCCCACCATGCCGGCATTTTTTTTTTCAGATGAGCAATTCGTGAAAGTTCGATTCGGGCGAACCCGAATTTCTTGGGGAAATTCGGCGAATCGCCCGAATCGAACTTTCAAGAAGTTCGCTCATCTCTAGCAGTCGCATTTGCCAACCTCTGGGGAAAGTACTTACTTATTACTACATCATCATAAGGGCGGGGTATTACATCAGGGTTCCATCCCGCATTTCATGTATCAATAATTAGCACAGAGCGTAAGCACAACTTCTTCCAGTTGCCACCAATCAATACTGTCCCAAAGTGCATGCGCCGGTCCCCCAGCAAAGACACTCGTGCCCACCACCTTCGGGTGTCCGCTTACCGGATAATGATGTAAACCAGCTTTATCATAGAATAATCGTACGTCGTTCTTGGACCAGTAATTTCGTCCAGGTCAAACCAGAACTCCTTATAGTTCCTACAATCTCGCTGGCTGCCAGGCTGCAATCTGGAAGTGCAATCCTAGCCTCTGGGCAGCAAGTGCGCAGCGACCACCTCAGCCCTGTCACTCATAGATAACAGTGTGGGAAGGGGGGGTAGGGCTTGCATGCCAAATCTGATGACACTGCGGGCAGATTTGCCCACTGACCAAATCTGGCCATTGGGTCAAATCTGTATTAGTGTATTAGATTTAGCTCCATGTGGAAAAGGTATAAATCTCCTACATTTAGGGCCTGTGAGCAGTGGGAGGAAGTGGATTGTGTTTGGCTGGGATCCCTGTGAACCAGGGCAGTAGCTAGGCTTTCTGGCACCCGGGGAAACGATTCAAAATGGCGCCCCCACTGGTTCTCAGGGCGCCCCCTTTGGCACCCCCCCCCCCCCGACCTGCTGCACCCGGAGCAATTGCCCCCCTAGCTACGGCCCTGCTTTAAACTAGGACCACCCCCACCCCTGGTTTTGGTACATACAGATGTGGTTTCATTATAATGCCTTGTCTTTTCTAGCGGCGCAGACCTGTTGGCCGTAAATGCGGATGTCAACATGGCGTATGACCTGTGTGAGGATGAATCTACGCTGAATGTCATTGAGAGTTTCATGACCTACAAAGGTGACAGAAGCCCCCTCATTCCATCCGTACATTGCTAATGAGTCACTAAGCTTCATTTAGAACTGCAAAATGTTTCACAAATGAAGAGTAGTAAATGTAGCCATACAACATGCGATTTCTAACCCCACAGCAGAAAACGAGGGATAACAGACAAATCATTTCCATGTTTTCCATGGTGTCATGGAGCGGCCTAGCACCCTGGCCATGCTTTAGAACTCATTGTTCTGACACAATTGGGAAGCTCAGTGGTTAGCTATAGGGTCCCATTGTGCACGTATAGTACAGCTCAACATCAAAGCTTCAGCTGTTATGGGGGGGACATTTTTTTAAACAGACAAAGTGACAGTAGCCCTGGCCTGGCCCTTGTGCAGTATGGAAAATACTGCGGGATAACAAATACCTTGTCATGGCACCGGCAAAGGAACTCTCCTATATTACCCAGGCAGGGCCGGATTATGAGAGGGGCGCAAGAGGCGCGCGCCCTGGGGCCTCCACCACTTGCCCTGCAAAGGGGCCTCCACCAACTTTTAGGTTATGGTCTGGTCCAGGAGGCTTTTCAGTCTTTGGTCTGACAGGCCGCAGGGCCAGCAACAAAGCTATTGGTGCCTGGGCAGCCAAAGCCACCACAGGGCAGGATGGAGAGTCTAGAGCAGCAAAGCCACCGCGAGCAATGCTACAGTGATGGGTGCAGAGCTGTCACTGCATATAAGCCACCAAGCACAGCCGCTGGCAGCTCAATGCAGGGAACTGTTTTCTGCTGGACCAGCGACTACACTACCCCCCACCCAGAATGGCAAAGCAGGAGTTCCCGAGCAGCACGCACCCGCACAAGGGACTCGATCTGACGTTCCAGTAAGTAGGCGGGTGCCAGACAACCACCAATCAGTTTCTTGGCTGGACTATTGTATCTGGGGCCTCCACCAGATTTTGTGCCCAGGGGCCTCCACTGCACTTAATCCAACCCTGCACCCAGGTAATATCTAGCGTGCAGTGGTAGGTGGAACAATAAATCTTTCATGTCATGGCAAAAGGAGAGTACATGAACATAAGGGAATAAAAAGTTTGGTTTGAGTGGTCACCTCTCAGGATCCTAAAAAGAGAACTCCTCTACAACAGGAAACTTGTAACAGGAATAAAACAACATTTTGGTATTGTAAGGTAAAGAGGAACTCCAGGGAAAACTGACTGGAGGTTCTTTCCCCCGCATACCATGGGGGCATCCCCTATCTGGAGGCCCAAGCCTGCACTGTCCATACACATTGCTTCTGTGTTCCACCAACAACTGATGTTCATATGACCACTGATGGTCATGAGGGGCTGTGCAGTGAATTTGGAATCAGGGGTATGTGCAGCGGGTTATCCCAAATCGGTCAGTTTTGACATGTAGTTTGTGAGCTTATGTGCCTCCTGCAGCAGAGGAGTAGCTAGGCTTTCTGGCACCCAGAGCAAAGATTTGAAATGGCGAGCCCTCCACCTGTTCTCAGGCCCCCCTGTGGCACCCCCTGGCCTGCTGCACCCGGGGCAAGTGCCCCCTCTGCTCCCCCCTAGCTATGCCCCTGCCCTACAGAACATGGCAGCACTAAAAAAATATATAAATAAAGTAATTACAGTGGACCGAAACCCACGGAGATCGGTCCAAGATTCCCAGGCCAACTGATTCCCTCCCCTCGGGGTATCCGGAATTGGTATGCCCCGCTGTGTAAAACCTTCCAGGTCGCCCATAAACTCACCTTCTTTCCCGGTCCAAAGGTGCATGCACGAGCAGCAACCGCATCTCCGCTATCCCCCTAACAGGGCGCATGCCCACGTCAGGCATTTGTGCATGGCTGGAACAGGAACACTCCCTGTTAGAGGGTAGCGAGAGATGCGGCAGCCAGCACGCTCAGTAGTACTGGTACTAGTACCACCTGTTGGGAACCCCTGTCCTAGACCATTTGCCATTTACTCTCATTCCTGATCTTGACTATCCTGGGTTTTGGTCCACTTCCCCGGGGAACCCTGATCGGGGGTGCCCCGCTATGTGAAACCCCCCAGATCGCAAGTAAAAAAAACTCACCTCACCCCGCTCCTACGGCGCATCCAATCAGCGCGCTCGGAGCCGCTGTGGTATGCGCGTCAATGAGACGTCTTACCACAGCGGCTCCGAGCACGCTGGCGGCCGCATCTCGCGCTTCCCTCTGACAGGGAGGGCGCCCGCGCTGGCCATTCACAAATGCCTGTGCATGTGCCCTGCTAGAGAGAAGTGCGAGATGCGACCCACGCATGCGCCTTCGGACCCGCAATCAGGTAAGTGCAGCGGGCGTCCTGGGGGGTTTCACACAGCGGGGCATCCCGATTTTGGATGCCCCGCGGGTAGGGATTGGATCACACTGGGTAATGATCCACTTTAAAGGGACTCTGCAGGCAAAGTGCATAAATTATCATTCAGCAGCTGCTTCTGGAATTAGAAACAAGTCAAAGAGTAGTGGTCCACCCCCCGAATTCCTTTACCATAGATCAATCATATTGCTAGGCTCGTGGTCTATAGCTCTGCATCATCACACTGTGGACACTGGGAAAGAGAGAGAACAGCCTGGGTGATGAGAATGCCTGTCTTACAGACCCCGCCCATAATTCTGATTAATATGCGGCATCACAGAGCCAAGGGCCACACCCACATGTTACAAAAGAGTGATCATAAGGTGAACCTGTAAACCCCGATATCTAGGCCATTTCTTCTTCAATGGATAACTGTTTAGGACGGTGCCAAACGTAGTCCGACACAATGGTCTAACAATTGCCTTTGCCTTCTGAATCCCTTTAACTTATTTAGTTGTACTAATGTAACTGGTCTCCATCAGGGCCAATGGTAGGACTTGAATTTTACGTTACACTACCCTGATCTCACACCGCTTCAAATGCAGTGGCACGCCCCCCTGTCCTTTATCTCTCCCAGCGTGAGTGAGCCCGGTAAGTGCTGGGAGCGCTAAGGGACAGGGATCACCATACAAACACTTAAGGGTTAGTTGTGGAGGAATGGAAAGGAAAGGAGAGGCACATTTTGGAGACCTGCTACAGCATCTACAGCATGCTGCAGGAAATGGAGGAGAGTCACATGGGACAGGCTTTAGATGAGCTCCTTGCTGCCTTCTTAAAGTGTACCAAAACCCAGGATTTTGACTGTCCGGGGTTTTGGTTTTTGCCACTGGGACACACCAATCGGGGGTGTCCCACTGAGTAAACCCCCCAGGTCGGGGAAACCAACTCACCTCTTCCTGGTCCTACGGCGCATGCGAGGCCGCTCGTCCAATCAGCGCGCTCGGCGTGCCCACGACGGCTATTTACAAATGCCTGACGCGGGCATGCGCCCTGCTAGAGGGATAGCAGGGATGCGGCCGAGGCTCGTGCATGCGCCGTTGGACCGGGAAAGCGGGTAAGTGTATGGGGGGACCTGCGGGGTTTCACACTGATTTTGGATGCCTCGGGGGGAGGGAATTGATCGCCGTGGGTTTTGGTCCACTTTAATGTCATTGCCAGGACTGTCCTTTCAAAGACTGCTACAACTGTAACATTTTGTTTTAAGTTAAACCAGACGTTCAGCATCATTTAATGAATAGCCCAAACCCTTAAAAAGTTATTCCCTAGCATCTAAAATTAATATATTTCAAGCTTTTAGTCGCTTACTTATTATTCTTTCCCCCACTGGGCTGCAAATCTGTTCAGGACTCTAGGATACGGGCGCTGCCATCTTGCCTCAGAAGCACCACATACTGAGGAGAGTGGGATAAAGTGCAGGGGGGGTTATAGCTGGGTTTTTCACAGACAGAGCAGAACTGGGGTCAGGAAAAGGACAGCAATCCCAGAATGCAGAAGACACTTCCTGACTCCATGGACCGCCATCTTGGCAATAGGTGCAGATAGGACGATCTTTAATGTGGGCAATCTGTATGTACGGGGGGGGGGGGGGGCATATAAGATAGACTCTTTTTCAGGGTGAAGGTCCAGTTTAATTAATCACACAAGCCCACAAAAACCATTCTAGATTTCCCTTTCATTACCGTTGCTTATTCATGTTAACTTTTTAATTTAACTTCCCTACACCTCGTGATAGGCTTTATTTAGCACCAGATTTAGCACAGGACACGATATATATATCCTAACCCTTCTCTACACTATTCAAAGTAGAAGCATAGTTTTGCTCAGAGCTGGCCTTCGAATAATTAGATGTAATTACATTGTCCCCTTGGGCAATCTATAATGACCTGATTGTTTTTTATATAGGCATCACCCAAGAAATGGTTAATGAGGCTCGGCAGGCTCCCGAGGCTCACATGCTGAATGACATCAGAGCGCTGGTGGCAGCCGGACAGGACCTGAACAGAATTGACAGCCAAGGGGCCACTCTGGTGAGATGGAGTCATTTGGTTCAACACGACCACTGTCACCCATTACATTCCACACTGCACATTCCTGGGTGGCAATTCATTAAGGGCCATATATTGCTGCTGGAATGACCACCATGGCCTGGGCTAAAGTCATCTTCATCTGACCTCGAGCCTTAAAGTGGACCAATCACCAGGATTTTGACTATGCTGGTGATTGGTCCTGATGTCCTCCCTTTGTGAAACCCCCCCAGATCGCCCACTTACCTTTCTGGCGTTCCCACGGCACATGCACGGGAACTTATTGAGTCAGCCAGGGCCGGCTCTGAGGGTCGTCTCACATCTGGATGCCCCCCTAAGGATCAAGAGAAAAGAAAAAGAAACCTTCCTGCTGCTTGATTGCCCGCAGCCCGCCAGCATGCCTGTTACATGGTGTAGAGGCCCTTCCTTTCTCCCCAGTGGGGACAACACAGGCAGCGGAAGAACCTTATTGCTGCATAGTGCTGTCCGTGCCCGGCAGGGAAAAGAAGTAGCACTGCCACTCCCAGCCTGCCGCCGGTCAAGTGCCGATGCACAACCCAAGGGCCGGCCCTGTCAGTGGGCCCCCCTGGACTCCGGGGGCCCATGGCAGCTGCCCCAACCTGCCGGGTGCTGACGCTGGCCCTGGAGTCAGCGCTTTATTTTTACTAATGCGGAGCATAAAGCCTATGCTGGCATAGGTCATGCTGATGGCCACAGTCCCTGAGGAGTGTACACTCCCATCTGCCGGGCCTATCTGAATGGCTGGCCACGGGGTGTGTGCCTAGCTACAGGGAAGTCAGGGATGAGGCTGCCAGCGAAGACAGCACCGCGGGAGCCACCAGCGCCCCGGGGGTTTCACAAAGCGGGGCATCCAGTATAGGATGTCCCGAGGGTAGGTTGGCGGCCGGCCCTGGAATATTTTAGATTGCCAGGCGGCCGCAGGGGGGTGATTGGTCCACTTAAAAGTGGACCAAAACCCAGGTCGCTCTATACACTTACCTTGTTTCCCGGTCCAACGGTGCATGCACGAGCCACGGCCGCATCCCTGCCACCCCTCTAGCAGGGCGCGTGCCCCTGCCAGGCATTTGTGAATGGCCGGCGCTGGCACGCTCCCTGTTAGAGGGTGCGCTCGGGGGCGCTGGCCCTAGACGAAGCTTAGACAAAGTGAATGTGCCGTACGACCAAGAAGAGGTGAGTTGGTTTCGGCGATCTGGTGAGTTTCACACAGCGGAGCCCCAGGGGAAAGGACCAAAACCCAGGATATTCAAAATCCTGGGTTTTGGTCCGCCAACCTGCCCCTCGAACATCCTAAGTAAAAGCCCCAGGGTCGCTGGTAAACTCACCTTTAGCGGCAGCCCTGAAGAGATGCTCATCTAGCGTCTAGTAAATTACCCTCCCTGAGTATTACATTTTATTTGTGTGTGTGTTTTTTATTACTACTTGGGGAGAACTTGTAAGGGGACCCCTATAACAGTTCACAGGGTAGGGGGCCCCCATGTCACCTGCCAGCACTGGTAAGTGACATGGCGGTACCCCGGCACCCAATTACAACCTGATTTTGGGTGCCGGGGTTCCGGAAGAGCCTGGTGCCCATGGGCTTGGGTGCGGGGTCCTTCCAGGGGTGCACCTGGCACCCAGGGGCATAACTTAAGGAGGTGCGACCACACCAGGGCCCAGAAGGTCAGCGGGTTCCATCATAGCTGATCCTCCACCTTATTTATCGTTAATTGTGCCCATTTGGCATCATTGAGATAAAGAAAGCAGCAGCGGTTTCAGTCATAAGTTGTTTAGCTTCATCCGATTGAGTAAAAATACAGAAAAAAAGTTCACTGTATGAGCCATGACAGGGCCCCATAAAGTGGACCAACACCCAGGATTTTGACTATCCTGGGTTTTGGTCCACTTCGGGGGGGGCATCCCGATTGGGGGTGCCCGCTGTGTGAAACCCCCCAGAAAGCCCCAAAAACTCACCTCACCACGCTCCCACGTGACCGCGCCGTCCAATCCCCGCCGACGGACAAGCGGGAGGCAGCGACGGACAAGACAACGCGTCCGGCGCCGCCTCCCGCACGTCACTCTTACAGGGCGTGCGCCCGCGCCGGCACGTCTAGAGGTAAGGTTTTTTGGGGGTTTCACCCCGCGGTGAGGGAGGTGATCGGCCCGGAAATCTTATAGATTCCCGGGCCGATCACCCCTGGGTGTTGTGCACTTTAATGTTCGCACCAGGGCCCTGTCACATGTAGTTACGCCACTTCCGGCACCTAAGCCATACTGAAGGGCATAATGGCTGGTACCCCGGGAGGGCCATGGGCCACTTATGCCTGGTGTCTCGCCTAGTTGGCTCTGGGGAGGGGGATACACATTTTTTATTTAATTTGTAGTAATAAAAAAAAAACACAACACTGTCATTTTCATTGAAAAAAAAATGCCAGCAATTGCGCCATGACTTGTTTCAGTGAAAAAAGTTACAGCTCACATACAGTGATTCAGGAAACTGTCATGAGAGTTGTAAAATCTTGTACGAAGCGAGAATTCTCTCACGGCTTTCTCGCACGTTTCAGGCACATGTGGCATTGCCTCGCATGTGTCCCTGAATCATGCGACAAAGACGGAATTTCCACATTCAAACTGGATCTTGCATGGGCCTCAGAAAATCTCGACCTATGCTGAATCAGCCCTTAGATGGTGATGACAATAATACAACCCTGAGAAACAATAGAATTTAATGAACTGTGGAAAACATAAAAAACACAAGAATATTATGCATATATAAAGAAAGAGAACTGAAAGAGCTTTACTGTTTCTCTCCCCTCAGCTCCATATTGCGGCATCTCGCGGGTTTGCAGAAGTGGCAGAGACGTTGCTGGAAAGCGGGGCTCGGGTGGACGTGAAAGACCTGGACATGTGGGAGCCCCTGCATGCTGCAGCATTTTGGGGTCAGGTAAGAACACAATCTGTTTAATCTTAGGCCCTTGGTTGGACAAACCAAAAAAGCCTTTGATTGAACTCAAATCAAAGTGGCTTTACTCACCTTACACCTTGACCAGGAGCGGACTGGCCATAGGGAGCATAGCGACAATTCCTGGTGAGCTGCATTGCTTTGGGATCTGCTGGGCTGGCACCTCATCCAGACTCTGTTCCTGAATTTACACAGTCATTTTATACCCCCCCCCCCATGTCCATGTCTCCCTAGTCCCCCTCCGCATACCTGGTCTCATTGTACCCGCCAGCCCATGTTCTGCCCCTGCAAGGCTTATAGCAACAGCATCATGGATGTGGGGGGGCATTCCCACTCCTGACATGGTATTTGCCCCTGCAATACTAAAGGTTCTTTATCATTTCCACATCTTTAAGAGTGGACATTTCCACCCCTGTCCATGATCTGCCCCTGTAGTCTCGGAAGCACCAGGGAAGCGGAGCTCAACAGCTTATGGGCTGGTTATGGGCTGGCGGTGGCCATTAAATTCCTGGGCTGCTTTTAGGCCCCATTTCCCCAATTCAGTTTTATTCTAGCACTTGTTAGCGTTAGGGGGTTAGGCATATTCCGAACTGATCCTGATTTGGAGGGACTGTCCCTTTTTTGAGTCCATGTCCCTCGTTGTTCGCATTTGTCCCTCTTTGAGGTGTAACATGCAGATCTGCAGCAATAAATGATTCATTTGCCTAATCACAGTGTTTCTGTTGCTGCAAAGGTAACACACTGTCTCCTATGGTGGGGGACACGCAGGTCACTTTAAGCTCAGACATATTGCTCTGCAGACATGGCATGCACTCTGCAGGTCCTTCAACATTTAGGCCCTTATTTATGAAGGAATAGCGACAGGTAGTGACTGGTGAGCGTCCGGTAATGACGGGCCCCGCCACGAGAACGCCGGCTCCCCACCACAATCACACATTTATCAAGCCGATCCTGCTTAGCGACTGAGATAGCGCCATATAGCGACTCATTCATCATTATTCCAGCCTCAGCCCACAGCGCCAGCGTCCGACCTTGAACAGCGACAGGTATGACCTCTCGCTACCTGGCGCTCTCCAATGCATTTCAATGGAACAATCTATTTTATTTTTTTTTTTAATGTGAAAAATTCTGTGACCACTTCTGCCATGTTAGATAATTTTTTTAAGTTAAAAAAAAAATAAATTTGTGCAGAATTGATATTACAGGTCTGATATTATTGTATTCATATTACAAAATTCTTAAAATTTTTTCTTTTTTTTGGTTTCCAAAAATATGGTGGTTTGGGGGTTAAAAAACTACTTTTAACTTATCGCCTCCAGCGCTCTGGGGTTTAAACATGCATTTCACAGCGCTTGAATTTTTTGAGCCTGTTTTTTTAATGAATATGGTGGAAGCCGGTCGCTCTGACCAGTCGCTATCATGCGCTCCCATACATCGCGGAACCTGTCAAATAGCGACTCGTCACCTTGTATTCAACATTACGCCACACCGACTGAGTCGCTATCAACAACCGAACAACGCCCAAGCACAGTGACTACTAGTGGGCGCTGTGAAAATACCGCTACAGTTGCTCAACTGTCGCTACCTGCCGCTATTAATGAATCGGCCTCTTAGTTCCCACAGGCCTAAGTGCACTTAGTTGTGTGATCTGCTGCTGTCCTCAGACCCTGTTACTACAATAATGATCCCTTTCTATGTTCCTACAAAATAAACACCTAGGCAGGTCTGGATTAAGTGTGGTGGAGGCCCCTGGGCACAAAATCTGCTGGAGGCCCCAGATACATATTTTTTATTCCTTTAAAATAATAGTCCAGCCAAGTAACTGATTGGTGGTTGTCTGCCACCTGTCTACTTACTGGAACTTGCGATCGAGCCCCTTATGCCACCCTTGTGCGGGTGCGTGCTGCTCAGAAGCTCCTGCTTTTCCATTCTGGGCGGGGGGTAGTGGAGTCACCCAGCTGGTCCAGCGGAAAAGCAGGGGCCAGCAGCTGTTCTTGGTGGCTTATGTGCTTTGCTGCTTTAGACTCTCTGTCCTGCCCTGTGGTGGCTTTGGCTGCCCAGGTGGAGGGGGGACCCCCTTTGCCGCTGATAGATTTGTTGCTGGCCCTGCGACCTGTCAGACCAAAGATTAAAAATCTTTCTGGACCAGACCATGTGGTGGAGGCCCTGGGGCTCACGCCCCTTGCACCCCTCTCATAATCCGGCCCTGCACCTAGGGCTCCCTATATACCACCCTTACTGTCTCTTTATGTGTAATTCTATTAAAGCGGACCAAATCGGGATGCCCTCCTGTGTGGCTCCCCCGCCCCCCCCCCAGGCTAACGCAAAACTCACCTTTGCTCTGGCTCCCAAAGCAATGTAAACGCACGCTCCTGTGCCCAGCTATTCAGATTGGGGGGGGGGGGGGGGGGCAACTGCTCCGTTATCTAAAGGGAAATTGGGGATGTAAACGTGGCCGCTCTCTATTGCCGAGCTCTGTGTCTAAACAGAGCTGTATGCCCATTATTAGTATGTAAGGCAAGAGGTGCTGATTGGACCTGTGACCAGCGATAGGTATGTTTTTAAGGGCAATCTGGGGGGCTTAGCGAGACATGCCAAATCGGGAATGCCCCAGGGACAAGGATCAAAACCTGAGATAATTGAAAAACCCAGGTTTAGTTCTGCTTTAACAGTAAATATAAATTATATTGCATTCCTTATCCTGCAGTGCCATCAAGTGGACTTGTTAGAGTAACGACAGATAGAACTCTTGATTCTTTCTAAACTGCACTATTGGTTTACCGGGCCACACTATACTTCCCAGCATGCTCCAGAATGAAAAGGTTCTCCCCAAATGCTGACAGTGTGCTCCCAACTTCACAGCATATTCCTGTCCCAAGTCACAAGGGAGCAGGCCTTCCATCTGATTGCCCACGGCAAAATGCTTATCTTTGCATTGGTCAGACTGAAGAGCTCACTGTCTGTATTTGGACTGACAGCTGAAGACCTATAGCAACAGCTTCACACAATTTGGGCAGCGGAGAGGCCGATTCATTAATAGCGCCAGGTAGCGACAGATGAGCGACTGTAGCAGTATTTTCACAGTGCCCGCTAGTAGTCGCTGTGCTTGGCCGTTGTTCGGTTGTTGACAGCGACTCAGTCGGTGTGCGGTAATGTTGAATATTGGGTGAGGAGTCGCTATTTGACAGGTTCCGCGCTGTATGGGAGCGCATGATAGCGAATGGCCATAGTGAACGGCTCCCACCATATTCATTAACAAATCACGCTCAAAAAATTCTCGCGCTGTGAAATGCATGTTTAAACCCCAGAGCGCTGGCGGCGATGGGTTAAAGGTAGTTTTTTAACCCCCCAAACAACCATATTTTTGGAAACAAAAAAAAACAAGTATTTAAAAACATTTTGTAATATGAATACATAAATATCAGACCTGTAATATCAATTCTGCACAAATTTTTTTTTTTTTTTTTTTTTTTTTACCTTAAAAAAAAAATCTAACATTGCAGAAGTGGTCATAGAATTTTTGACATTTAAAAAAAAAAAAAAAAATACATTAATAACAATTAATTATGAATATTTAAAGATTGCTCCATTGAAATGCATTGGAGAGCGCCAGGTAGCGAGAGGTCATACCTGTCGCTATTCAAGGTCAGACGCTGGCGCTGTGGGCTGAGGCTGGAATAATGATGAATGAGTGGCTATATGGCGCTATCTCAGTCGCTAAGCAGGATCGGCTTGATAAATGTGTGATTGTGGTGGGGAGCCGGCGTTCTCGTGGTGGTGCCCGTCATTACCGTTCGCTCACCAGTCGCTACCTGGCGCTATCCCTTGTTAAATAAGGGCCTAAATCTTCACCAGTGGGAGCTGTGCAGTACTTCCAGGTCCCCCCACCCTTCTCTGGAAAAAGCTTTGGGATCAAAAGGTAAATATCTCTTTATTATCATAGATACGGACCTTCCCTGGCACAAAGTTGTTTGCTAATCAATAAGGCAAGTGGTGATATTTCAAATAAGATCATCAATGTCATCCCCTATATTTGTATGGCAGATTTTTCTAAAGAGAAACTTTGAGGCTAATTTATTAATAGCGACATGTAGCGACAGTTGAGCAACTGTAGCGGTATTTTCACAGCGCTGTGCTTAGCCATTGTTCGGTAGTTGATAGCGACTCAGTCGGTGTGCAGTAATGTTGAATACAAGGTGACGAGTCGCTATTTGACAGGTTCCGCGATGTATGGGTGCGCATGATAGCGACTGGTCAGAGCGACCGGCTCCCACCATATTCATCAAAAAATCAGGCTCAAAAAATTCAAGCGCTGTGAAATGCATGTTTAAACCCCAGAGCGCTGGAGGCGATGTGTTAAAAGTAGTTTTTTAACCCCCAAACCACTATATTTTTGGAAACCAAAAAAAGAAAAATTTTTAAATAATTTAGTAATATGAATACAATAATATCAGACCTGTAATATCAATTCTGCACAAATATTTTTTTTTTCCTTAAAAAATTATCTAACATGGCAGAAGTGGTCACATTTAAAAAAAAAAAAAAAAAAAAAACATTAATAACAATTAATTATTAATATTTAAAGATTGTTCCATTGAAATGCATTGGAGAGCGCCAGGTAGCGAGAGGTCATACCTGTCGCTGTTCAAGGTCGTACGCTGGCGCTGTGGGCTGAGGCTGGAATAATGATGAATGAGTCGCTATATGGCGCTATCTCAGTCGCTAAGCAGGATTGGCTTGATAAATGTGTGATTGTGGTGGGGAGCCGGCGTTCTCGTGGCGGGGCCCGTCATTACCGGCCGCTCACCAGTCGCTACCTGACGCTATTCCTTCATAAATAAGGACCTTTGTTCTTTGATAGTGGCACTTCCTGCTGTAACCAACCTGTGTGTTCTGTTTTTTCCCTGTTACAGATTTATGTGGCTGAGATTTTGGTCTCACACGGCGCTAGTCTAAGTAGTAAGACTTCCTTAGATGAAACTCCTCTTGGTGAGTCTGGTCTGAACATCTCATCTCATCTTACCTACACTCATCAAAATGGTAGAAGGCCAGGGAGGACTTTGAGTTAAATGTTTCCCAGTGCAAGACTCCCACATGACCCCCATAAAATACATATATACAAAGCTACATACATACAATACATACTATGTATTGTATGTTTTGTATGTTTGAAAAACGCACATTGGAATTCAATGCAGTGCAGTGGCAGTGCGCTGGGATGAGTGCACATACGTATTCATACTATACATTCACACTCAGGACATGTGCAGGGAATGCAGAAAAAAAAATAGAGGGGACACAGAAAAAGGGGAGAAGAGAAGAAATGAAAGCAATAGAGAGAAGACAGGGAAAAGAGAAAAAGAGAGGGAACAAAGAATAGAGGAGGAGAGCAAGTGAGAAAGACAGAGGGAACAAAGGGCGACAAAAGATAAAAGATAGAGCATGGGGGAAATGGGAGAGAGAATACAGATGTAAAAAGAAAGACGCAAAGAAGATGACAAAACAGGAAAGTAAGGGAAGTGAACAAAAGTCTTAAAGGAGCCACAGCACTCAACCCTATTAGCTTGCAGGCCAGCCTATATTCTGTCTCTAAACTTGGTTAAAAGCAGAGTACTCGGTCACACACATCTGCAGAAGTAGCTTAAGCTGCACCACTACGCCAAAGTGCCTCTGTGGGGTGCAGTCCTAACTCTAATCTCTGAGAGCCCATCTGGGACATACAATGCAATAGATAAATTGGGAGCAGGCTTACCTGAGGTTGCCCTAAACCTCATGTGCAAGCCATGGGGTGGAAGGGTCAAGACCTTGCAATACAGCCTAGACCCCACACCCCATGTGCTTGCACAAATTCAAAAGAAACAAAGGGGGGGGGGGCAGCCGCTCAGACCATTTTATAACTAACCTGGGAGGTGCACGTTAGCAGGGCAATTAGGAAACAAAAGTCTTAAAGGAGCCACAGCACTCAACCCTGTTAGCTTGCTGACCAGCCTATATTCTGTCTCTAAGGGAAGTGAAGACATGTGAAAAAGAGAAATAGAGGGAAGGTTTAAAGTTGAAGAAGATAATGATCTTTTCGTTATTGATTAGACTGACCTAAACAGGAACTTCGGGGGCCCTGCAGTCTAAAAGAGCTCCTGCCCTTTGGGCTTCCTGAATTGGGATGCCCCACAGTGGGAAACCCCCCAGATGCCAAGATCCACTCCCCTTCTTCCGCTCACCTCAAGAAGATGTGCGCACGCCTGTGTCTGGGCATTTCTGAATAAGTGGCGCGGGTGTGTCTCGGCTGCAAGGTGAGCAGGGGATGCGGCTGGCGGTGCACTTGGCTCCTTTGCTGCTGCTCGGGCACTTGGCCGTCAGCAGTGCTTTTAGCTCAACCCTGCGGCAAGGGAGCATCTTGAAGGTGAGTTGATCAGGCGACCTGGGGGAATACACACAGCGGGGAATCCCAATTCGGAGAAACAACACACGGGAAAGTGAAAGTCCTGTGTGTTCCTCTTTAAAAAACAGCACCAGACACAATATACCATCAGTGTTAGCGTATATTGAATTTTGCATTGTATGGTGGTTCCTAGCTACATTTGCAAGCAAAACACTGCTACATTGTATTACCATTATATTTTATGGACAGATTATAGATAGAACAATTCAGGCAATTCAGACTTTCTAAAATCTTAATAGATGCTACTAAATTGAAACTATTGACTAAAATGATATTAGATATTGAGATATGTGATCACTTACTGTACATTTTTTGTATTTCAAAATTGCTTGTGTATTAAACAATATATATTGATTGATATATTTATCATATTTTGATAATCAGAGCAAGAAATATTTCGATATCTGTGAAACTAACAGATCTTTTGTGATCCAACTGTGTTATGTTAGATGGGGGGATGAGTTTATTGAAAGGTTACCAGCCTAGCTTGGATGGCAATTCTTTGCTCATAGGCCTACCACCCTGATTTGTAGACCATTAAGGGTTTCACACGGTGGGGTTAGGTGCTTTATAAGTAGGGGGTGGCTCCCCGCTCGCACCGGGATTGGTAGGAATAGGGGTTACTCCCGAGTTTGCACAACCATGTTGTGTAATGTGTAATTAAGGTTATTTAAATTTTATGTACATCAATTTTACATATTATAGTGTGATACAACCAGTGGTCAATCAAACATATAGCAAATGAGTAGCTCTCGAATCATTAGTTGAAGTCTATACATAAATCCTGATTAAATAAAACCTAATGAACTTCAGGTAACGATTAGAGAACTACTTATTTGAACAGCTGGTTGGCAGTGCTGGCACTAGGAGTGTCCTCACTCATGGGATGGCGGCCATCTTTCTGTGGCCCAGGCCGTAGCCCATTTGACAGGAATTCTGACCGTCAACCAGGGACCGGCTCAGGCAAGTTACAGCAGCGCCTCCTACTGCACAGGTAAGCTGGGTTGTTGGGTTGCTCAGCAGCCCATCAACCAGCTTTTCCGTGTTCCGGCCGAACACCGAATTCGAACGCAGATTTCTGGCTGAAGTCCGTGTTCGTGAACCCGAACATGCAAAGTTCGCTATGAACTTTGTGGTTCAGGTTCACCCAACACTATTCTTGGCTAGTCTTATTAACAGAAGATAATATTATGTTATAAGCATCTATGGTTTGCAAAACCCTTTGCTTCCCTATGCTGTTTTTTGTTAGTTGTTGGATGCATAGGGAACAGTTAGAACCAATTTCATTTCCTCTTTGGTATCTAAAATGCTTTTATATTACCTATTTGGTCACTGGAAGCAAGCAGTTTTTTCACAGAAAATTCAAGGGTGTCCCAAATAAGCAATGTTGGTGACCAAAACACTAAATTTGCCAGGGACCCCCAGGTTTTTACCTTATTGCGACTTCATCCAGCAATGAAATAAGAGCGTGGTTTGAGCTAGGCTTTCAAAGTTTGGTCAGTGCCATGCTTGGTGCAGATTCTGGAAGCATAGGATTACCTAACCAGATGTCCCACTTTTGGTGGGACAGTCACACTTTAAAGCACTGTGTCCCATTGCCCCCCACCCCCCAAAAAAACTTTGGGTACACTTAAATGTCTCACATTGATGAAATTAGTGGGAAGACATGATGTCTGGTCAATCAGGGCCCTGCTCCTGTACATTGTCTGAACGGTGGTAGTGGAATGTATGGGCTGATTGAGTATTAGCTTCAGGCCCCTGGGCACAAAATCTGGTGGTGGCCCCAGATACAGTATTTTTTTTTCTTTAAAATAATAGTCCAGCCAAGTAACTGATTGGTGGGTGTCTGGCACTCGCCTACTTACTGGAACGTCAGATCGAGTCCCTTGTGCCACCCTTGTGCATGTTGCTCAGGAACCCCTGATTTGTCATTCTGGGTGGAGGGTATAGTCATCCAGCTGGTCTAACAGAAAACAGTTCCCTGTATTGAGCTGCCAGCGGCTGCGCTTGGCCGCTTATGTGCAGTGAGTGGCCGTAGATTGACAGCTCTGCACGCACCCATCACTGTAGCTTTGCTGCTCCAGACTCTCCCTCCTGTCTGTGGTGGCTTTGGCTGCATATTTGCAAAAACAAAAAGGTTTGCCCAGGCACGGGGGGCGGGGGTGCCAAGAGCTTTGTTACTGGACCAAGAAAACCGTCCTGGACCAGGAGAAACCCAAAGGTTGGTGGAGGCCCCCTTTGCAGGGCAAGTGGTGGAGGCCCCGGGGATAGAGTCACCAATAATCACCAATATCTTTTATGGATCAGAGGTTTCCAAGTTCTGCTTTAAGCGTATGTTTGAGGGTGGTGCTACACCTACTTACACATGGGGGAGTAGCATAGACTGATGTGGATATTTGTTCCTCCTGATAAGCCACACCCCCAAGCCAAAACCCATCACCCTGTAAAGTGGGCAATTCTGAGTCCTCAACAAAATAGTCAGTTTAGCAAGGGCACTTTTTTTTGGTTCAGAAAGTCAGCACAGGCCCCACAAAGAAAATATTTTTTGAAAATCCACTAATGCTGATCAGTAACCACAGGGGGCCCTGTTAAGTACTGGCACTTAGAAATTATTTTATTTGTTGCTTTATACTTGTATTTTTCTATCCACAGATCTATGTGAAGATGAGGATCTCCGCTCTTTGCTCCTGGAGCTAAAGCACAAACATGACCTTATTATGAAGTCACAGCAGAAGAATAAGTCCTCTCTGAGCCGCAGGAGCTCCAGCACTGGAAGCCATGGGTCAGTAAAGAAATAGAAATAGAAGGGTGACAGCAAAGGAGATTATATGCTCCATCTAGTCTGCCTTATGTGTGTATTCTCTTTTTATCATAGAATAGATATCATAGAATAGAATAAGAATGCTTATGTAGCGGGCACATGCCTGTCCGTGGGCATGCGCACTGGGGAGCGAGGGGGGTTCTTGGACCTAGGTTAGGGCGACCCAGGTTGGTGTGGCATGTGTGGGTGGAGGTGCACTTACTAATTCAGTCGACGCTAGTCTCCATTGATGACACTCCTTGGTGCAAACAACAGGGTCTTTATTTGAAAGCTTCCTTCCATGATAAACAGCATAGTCCAGTTACAGACATAATCCATTGGTTACAGCAAACAGTTACAATCCACAGGCTTCTTCCAAGCTCCTCCACTACATTAACACTTCCCCTCATGAGCTTAGAACTCAGGCTTAAGAACACTCTAGAAGGGTTGGGTTCTCCCTTATATAACCTCTGTATTGTTGACATAACAAACCAAGTTGTGAGCCTCAACCAATGGCAGGGCAGGTAATGTTGCCAATGCCACCTGGCTGAGTCTCTATTTATCTAAATTAAGAGGAACACTAGACTATTTAATATTAGGTTCATTCCTTAGGCAACACTGCCATCATGTGGTTTTATGATGTAATGATCCCCAAGTTATGCATCAAACTGGTTTAGCTAGAAATATTTAACGTTTCTAAGGGGCCTATTCCACTGACAGGGCTCTAATGGTTTTCTATGTGTAATGTTGCCCATGGTTTCCACCCGTCACATCTATCCCAGGCAGCACCAAATAGGAGAGTTCCCTAAAGGACAACTTAAGGCAGAAATGAAAACTTTACATACCAAAAGCTTCCCTCCAACTCCATATAGTTAAAAAAAATAGTGGTCCCCCTCTTTGTGGGGCATCCCGAATCTGGATAACCAATTGTGAATCGGCGTCCAGTAACCTGGTGAACCTTACTGTGCGCCCACCGGCTGTGGGAGTCTGACAGGATCCTGGGAGATGTATTGGTCACCCCCGTTCTCCAGGTTACAGGGCACTGATGTAGAGCGGGGCAGCCTGATTCGGGCTGCCCTTGATGCTACTTGACAAAGAGGGAGATATTTCTAAACGGCCTTACTCTTTAACTGAGGACTCTCGTTAAAGTCCTGCTGTAGTTTTCCCCACATATCTAGCTTATATGTATGTGCCCTATTTCGTTCCTCCTTAAAATATTGAAAGCAGAACAAAATTCGAGATTTTAACTATCTTTTTATTCTGTGCCCTGGGGGCATCCCAAATTGAGATGCCCCGGTGTGTGAAACCTTAGAACGCCCTGTAAAACTCACCTCTTCCCGGTCCTACGGCACATGAACGAGCTCTTGTCCAATCAAAGCTGTTTGCCGTACATATGTATTGTTTGGCAAATGGCTCTGTTTACCTGCAGAGCTTCGGCAATCTGGAGCGCCAGCGGCTGCATACCCATCAGTGTGCCTGCTCTTGCCCCCCAGCCGTTTAAATAAGAGCACGCCCACAGTCCAAAGATGCGGGGATGAGGCCACCAAGCCACGAAGCAGGTGAGTTCTGCTGTGCCCCAGGAGATTTTACACAGCGGAGCATCCCGATTCGGGATGCCCCCAGGAAAGGCCAGCGGCCAGCCCTGGAATCCGTGGGTTTTGTTACACTTTAAAGCCCCTGTCCAGGCACGGGCTTACTTATAAGAACGGTGTAAAATGAGCCATTTCAAAACATTTCAAAATCTTCGCTGTCAGAGAAAGATGTGGAACCACTGTGGCTTTCTGTGCTCAAGAGCTGCAATGGATAGTGGCAGGTAGTCCACTTTTTGTCTGGCTCTGGAGAAAAGGACCAGTTGACCTTAAAATGGATAATCCAATAACATTATTACAATTAAAATATACAGAAAAAGGAACCTGTCATATCCATACATTTAGCTTGTGAAATTGATCTTTTGTTCAAGGAAAAAAACTCTCCTTGTGTGTCCTACAGATCTAATCGTAGATCAGAGCACCACACTAGGGTTTACTTATGTGAATTATTCCTAATACCAGTGATTGCAACATCTTTTGGGTTATAAAACAGCAGAACATGAGCTCATACCACAATTAGGCCCTTATTTATGAAGGAATAGCGACAGGTAGCGACTGGTGAGTGGCCGGTAATGACGGGCCCCGCCACGAGAACGCCGGCTCCCCACCACAATCACACATTTATCAAGCTGATCCTGCTTAGCGACTGAGATAGCGCCATATAGCGACTCATTCATCATTATTCCAGACTCAGCCCACAGCGCCAGTGTCCGACCTTGAACAGCGAGAGGTATGACCTCTCGCTACCTGGCGCTCTCCAATGCATTTCAATGGAACAATCTTTAAATATTAATAATTAATTGTTATTAATGTTTTTTTTTTTTTTTTTTTTTTTAAATGTGAAAAATTCTGTGACCACTTCTGCCATTTTAGATAATTTTTTTAAGGGAAAAAAAAATAAAAAATAAAATTGTACAGAATTGATATTACAGGTCTGATATTAATGTATTCATATTACTAAATTATTTAAAAAAAAAATTTTGTTTTGGTTTCCAAAAATATGGTTGTTTGGGGGTTAAAAAATTACTTTTAACACATCGCCTCCAGCGCTTTGGGGTTTAAACATGCATTTCACAGCGCTTGAATTTTTTGAGCGTGATTTTTTGATGAATATGGTGGAAGCCGGTCGCTCTGACCAGTCGCTATCATGCGCACCCATACATCGCGGAACCTGTCAAATAGCGACTCGTAACCGTTTTCAACATTACGCCACACTGACTGAGTCGCTGTCAACAACCGAATAACGGCCAAGCACAGCGACTACTAGCGGGCGCTGTGAAAATACCGCTACAGTCGCTCAACTGTCGCTACATGTCGCTATTAATAAATCAGCCTCTTAGTAGCTTGAGTTGGTTCTTAGAAAGAGATACACTGCCATCTAGTGGCCAGAATATGTACAGAACAAGCAGGCATACAGAGGTGACAGTAATCACAGCGCTATAAATCCCATTTGGAGTTCAAAAAATCTGGTTGCATTATCTTTTACTTCTGCTGTGAATGTAACAAACAAGATGAGTCATTTTGAAAAGCTTACCAGCTCCCTAGTGAGCGTTACGTTGTTTTACATTGTTATAGCTAGGCTCTCATAATTGTTTCAGTTGTAATCAGCTGCATTTTACAGCAGTCAGGATCCTGCTATTGAAATGTAAATAGCTTACATCTAGCTTACAACTTTCTGTAATGTATGCATGGCTCCAACTCACCTTTACCTGGTTCTAAGGCTCGTGCCCGACCTTTGGTCCAATCAGTGTGCTTGACTGCGCTGACGCGAACTTGTCTAGGCTTGTTTAAAGTGGACCGAAACCCAGGATTTTGACTATCCTGGGTTTTGGTCCACTTCGGTGGGGCACCCCGATCGCTGTCTGAAACCCCCCCGAAAGCCCAGAAACACTCACCTCACCACGCTCCCACGTGACCGCTCCAGCCAATCACAGCGCTCAGCGGCTCGCGCTTCCCTCTAACAGGGAGCGCGCCTGCGCCGGCCATTCACAAACGGTGGGCGCGGGTGCACGCCCTGCTAGAGGGAAGCGCGAGACGAGGCCGTGGCTTGCGAATGCGCCGATGGAACGGGGCTGAGGTAAGGTTTGTGGACCCCCCGTTCCTTCCCGCGGGACATCCCGATTTTGGATGACCCGCAGGGAGGGATCTGATCAGTCCGGGAATCTTATAGATTCCCGGGCCGATCCCCCCTGGGTTTCAAGCCACTTTAAGGACTCAGCTCTAACCGAGTGCAGGCGAATCCCAGCTACCCTCTAACAGGGGGCATGCTCGCTCTGGCCATTCACCTTATAAAGGTATTTCAGAGAGTCCCTGCTGCCTGCACATGCAACGCTGGATCGGGGAAAAAGGTGAGTTTACCGGGCAACCTGGAGGGTTTCACACAGTGGGGCATTCTGAATCTGGATGCCCCGAGGGGAGGGAATCATGCAGCCCTGGAATCTTATTGATCTGTGTTCATCCTGCAGGCACTGCAGCATGTAGTGGTTCATGCCTAGCCAGGCTGCCCCGAGTCAAGGAGAAGCCGTCCTCAGGGTCCGTTATCTCTTCTACCTCATCCTCCTCCCTCCAGTGACAACCATGAGCTGTGCTGGGTGCCACCCTGCTGTGAGAGAAAGTCCTCCTCTCTCCGTATCCTTTGAATCCTCCAAAACTGTCCGCTGGCTGGACAGTGGGGTACCTGGCCCCTCTTGGCACAGCAACCTGCCATGTTAGCCATGTGTGCACTGCCCTGACACCTGTGTAAATGGGCCTTCCTCTTCCTCCTTTGCTTCCTTCTGTGTCACCATCACATCCTCCGACATGGCCTTAAGGTTTTTTTTTTTTTCCAGCAAGCAAAGGATGGGTATAGTAGCGCTGATGATGGCATTATCAGTGCTCACCATATTGGTGGCGTACTAGAAGCACTGCAGCACGGCATAAATATCCCTTATGGAGGCCCACTCATTGGTGGTGAAGTGTTGTTGGTCTGGAACGCCACTATTGCCTGCTGCTACTCACACACCTTTTCCAGCATATCCAAAGTGGAATTCCACCTGATTGGCAAAGTCACATATGAGGCAGTGGATGGGAAGTTTGAAGTACCTCTGTAGTGCAGTCAGGCGAGCAGCAGCAGGGTGGGAACGCTGAAAGTGCGTGCACACGCCACAGACTTTATGCAGCGGCTGTGGTATGTCTGGATAATGGGCCAGCTCTGCACCACCAAGTTGAGCACATGCACCAGGCTGTGCGTCAACCCGGCTCCACCCAAGGCAGGTTACGCCCATTGTTGCACACCAACTGATGTCCAGTAATCCTGGGTGGTGGCATAATCACCAAAGTACTTCCTGCCTCAGTCCCAGCCACCACTATATTGACCCAGTGGGTAGTTAGAAAGTCAGTGGTGAGATAGACACTAAAACTAATAGCATTGCCCAGTGCACATCTAATTGTCTCCGCAACCTATTGGTGCAGGGCAGGGATGGCCTGGCGAAAAACGTAGTATTGTGGAACAGCCGTCACCATCAGATCGTTAAAACTGTTTCTACCAGGCAGAATGGGAGCATTTCGAAGGACAGCAATTTTGAAATGCTCGTATTCAGGTCCAAGGCTCGTGGGTGAGATGGGCCAAACTTCTGCTTTCTCTCCAAAGTTTTAGGGATGGACAGCTGAACGCTTCCCTGGGATGGCATGGACAGGCTTGTGAAAGTTTGCCATTGCTGATGGTGGTGGTGATTCTCTCATATCCTTCCTGTGTGGGGAGACATGTGGCCTTGTCATTGGGGAGGCAATGGTAGAGGTTGAGCCAACTAAAGCAGCAGCCCCAGGTGTTTAGCCCTTTTTAGGTGTTTCTGCCACTGCATCGCCTGTTTGGATTGCAGGTGCCTGGGCATGGACGTGGTGCAAAGATTATTACCTCTTTGCCCTCGCTTCAGGGACTGGTGGCACATTGTGCAAATGACGTGTGTCTGTAAACTGCTTGAAAAAATGCCATGCTTTGCACCAGATTTGGCATGCTCAGTTCCAGAGTGGGGTGGGCAGTAGTAGCAAGGGGCTGACTGCTGAGGGTTTGCACCCCTCTCCCTCTTTTGCTGTCTGCCTGGGGCTGAGTGACCACCAGCTCTTCCTCTGAACTCTGATGACCTTCAGTCCATGTTGGGTCTAGGGCTTCGTCATCCCACCCCCTCCTCCCCGCTACCCTCCCTATAGCCTCCACATTGCAGAAAGCCCTAGCACTAGGGTTTCATCCAGTGGACCATTGCTGGACAAAATATGGTTTACAAAGAATGTAGATCAAATGTGGTATAAAATTCCCCCTGCTTGTACAATATAGATCAAATGTGGTATACAATTCCCACTAAACTGTAGGATGTAGATGAGATGTGGTATACAACTCCCACTAACTGAAGAATGTAGATCAAATGTGGTATAAAATTCCCCCTGATTGTACAATATAGATCAAATGTGGTATACAATTCCTACTAAACTGTAGGATGTAGATGAGATGTGGTATACAACTCCCACTAACTGAAGAATGTAGATCAAATGTGGTATACAGTTCCCACTAAACTGTATGATGTAGATTAAATGTGGTATACAATCCCCACAAAACTGTAGGATGTAGATCAAATGTGGTATACAACTCCCACTAACTGAAGAATGTAGATCAAATGTGGTATACAGTTCCCACTAAACTGTATGATGTAGATTAAATGTGGTATACAATCCCCACAAAACTGTAGGATGTAGATCAAATGTGGTATACAATTCCCCCTGATTGTACAATATCGATCAAATGTGGTATACAATCCCCACTAAACTGTAGGCTGTAGATCAATTGTGATATTCCTACTAACTGAAAAATGTACATCAAATGTGGTATCCAATTCCTATGAATCTGTAGGGCGTGGATCAAATGTGATATACAAGTCTCACTAACTGGAGAATGTAGATTAAATATGGTATACAATTCCCACTAAGCTGTAGGGTATAGATCAAATGTGGTATACAATTACCACTCTGTAGGGTGTCGATCAAATGTGGTTTATAATACTCACTAAACTGTAGGATATAGATCAAATGTTGTATACAATTCCCACTAAACTGTATGATGTAGATCAAATGATGTTTAAACTTGCCCACTGAGTCCAGCAGCCTCCTCTGTCCACCTATATATGTCCAGTAGCCTGATTTCCCCACCTATGTGTCCTGAAAAGAAAATATGTGTTTTTAAGCTTTACTATGAACATCGCCTATCTGTCCCGTGAAACAGCAAACGCAACCTGTCCCTATCTATTGCAGAGCACTCTTAAACTGGCTTGACGCCCGACCCCGCCTTTTATACGGTGGGGTCACATGTCCCGCCTGGCCAATAACAGCCATTCCCAGTCCATGCCTAGTGCTATATAATAAAAATCAATTGATCAAAAACACCAAAATATCTAAGGCAAAAAAAAACCTGAATTATAGCAACAGCAGGTGCAACAACATGTATGTATACTGTCCTGCAGCTGGTCTGCCGCAGATGTTGAAATGTCTTAGCACATGAAAGAGCAACAAAGGGGAGAGCGCTTGCAAGAACCTACTCTTGTGGCTGACCATGCCACTTCCTATGGGTGAAGGTCACTTTTTTTTACTCCATAAGATGCACTTTTTCCCCAAAAAGTTGGGGGGAAATGTCTGTGTCTCATGGAGAAAATGTCCACTCACTTTACCACATTCCTGGACCACTGACTGTCTTTTTGCATCTGATCGTCCTCCTGCAGCCCTGGTTCTGGCGGGCTGTAATAGGACGATCAAATGCAGGACACAGTGGTGTGGGAATGCCGGTAATGTGAGTGGACATGGCGGAGGGGTTATGACAAAAAACACTCCTTACCTTGGCCGCGATTCAGCATTCATCATTGATGCACGGGCGACTGCACTTCCCCTGCCCCACCCTCCAATGGCATTGATGGATACCGGCCGAGGTAAAGAGGTGTGGTTTTGGTTTTTAACCCCTGTATCACCACAGCGATTGAGGGGTGGGATTCTGCCACACTGCTTGTTATGAGGTGATTTGGGGGGGGGGTTCTGCATACAACCTGTTATGAGGTGATTGGAAGGATTCTGGCACTTAGGTTCTTGGGGGGGGGGGGGGGTATTTTAGCATGCCATTTGATTCAGAATATATTCTTTCTTATTTTCTTCTTTTAAAACCTAAGTGTGTCTTATAGAGTGAAAAATGCCGTAGATTAATTTAAAGTGGACCAACACCCAGGATTTTGACTATCCTGGGTTTTGGTCCACTTCGGTGGGGCACCCCGATCGGGGGTGCCCCGCTGTGTGAAACCCCCCAGAAAGCCCCGAAAACTCACCTCTCCCCACTCCCACGTGACCGCTGCAGCCAATCTCCGCTAGCGGACAAGCGAGAGGCAGCGCCGGACAAGCAGAGCGTGTCCGCCGCCGCCTCCCGCGCATCCCTCTTACAGGGAGCGCACCCGCGCTGGCCATTCACAAACGGCCGGCGCGGGAGCATGCCCTGCTAGAGGGACGCGCGGGAGGCGGGTGGCGGACGCGCATGCGCCGCTGGAACTTGGAAAAGGTAGGATTGTGGGCTTCCTGGGGGGTTTCACCCCGCGGGACATCCCGATTTCGGATGCCCCGCGGGGAGGGATCTGATCGGCCCGGGAATCTTATAGATTCCCGGGCCGATCCCTCCTGGGTGTTGGTCCGCTTTAATGTTATTCAGTCTAATATGTGAAAAATAGCTAAAGGCTGAATTGAATTTATCCAATGTTTGTTCAAGCCAATTAGATCTTTTTATTGTCTCTTTATTGAATGAACAAATTGTTGTGAGAACAAGCCCTCAGCCTCATTTGCAAACTTTTGCTGCTGCTCTAACAGGTTGTTTCTTCCTCAGAAAGGTGGTGCGGCGTGCCAGCTTATCAGAAAGGACCAATATGTACCGGCGGGAGTATGAGAAGGAGGCCGTAGTGTGGCAATGTCTGGTCTCAGCGGCCGATGCTGAAGGGGTGCAAGATGACGAGGAAAGCAGCCCTGACTTACAAAGGGTAAGGAAAATTCTTTGCTGGCTAGGTTGCTTTGCCTGTGCCGGATGCAGCCTCCAAGGGCAAAGAGTAAGAGATTGGACAGTTACGTTAGTACCCTGTTTCCCTGAAAATAAGACTGCTCGAAATATAAGCCCTAGTTGCAGTTCATTACAAAAAAATCTATTTAAATAGTGTCCAGGCAGCTATACGTGAAAAAAAAAAAAGTAAAATCGACAAAAGAAACAAACCCCAAACTTATATTTGAGCATTGTTGTTGCTTTCAATCACCAGTGGGAGCAAACCGCAGCGCTGTGGAATTCGGAGAGCAGCTCAAATGCCAAGAACCTAACATAGATAGATGGTTGATTATGGAAAAATAAGACAACCCCTGACAATAAGCCCCCAGCGTATCTTTCTGAGCATGTCATTGACATTGAAGATGCAGAAACGACAGTATTTTCTCCTACAGATACTACAAGGGGTGCAGAGGTAGCAACTGCAATGAAGCCTGGTCCGCTTCAGAGCTGAAAATTTAAAGAAGGCACTGAAAACCACAAAGCTACTTGTGCCATGGTTTCAGCATAGTCTAGTCTTAAAGTGATGCCATACCCAGAGAATAATTTAATATCGTCACCTTCCACCCCCAGCCCATTGCCCCAAAAAAGCCTGGGTTTCGTGTTTTACTAAAGCATTTGTCCAGTTTTCATAAAAACACTAACTGGATGCAGTCTGATGTTCGAATGGTGGCTGCATGGCTCCCTGGCTGTGCAACAGCGCCATACTGGTGCTCTCCAGCGATTATTTTCAGGTACGAGATACACTGTCACAGGGTTTACTAAGATGTATGTGGCAGGTTAGATTGTAGTGCTTTCGAATTTATTACAACGGATAAGGCTGATCCTCAATGCTGGACTGTGTAACTGAATGAATTACCACTGCATGCCCGGGGAGTCATACGGCCATTATTCAAACACTGTACTGCATTCTGGGCCACACCCAAATTTAAAAAAATCATAAGGTAAAACTGTAAACCTTGATATCTCTGCTATTTCTGCTTCAATTTAAAAATTGCCAAATGTAGTCCAACACATTAAAGACCTAGGGCCTTATTTATCAAGGGATAGTGCCAGGTAGTGTCTCACTAGCGCCAGGTAGCGCCAGCTATCGGCGGCTACCGACTCCAGAACGCCAGGCGGCGGTCACAATGACGCATTTATCACGCTAAATGAGGCTAGCGCCGGCGAGAGCGTCAGCTAGCGCGGGATTCATCATGTAGCGGACTGCAACGAACAGCGCCGCTGCTAATCCCATCACAGCGCCAGGTATGACCTCTCGCTGCCTGGCGCTCTCCAATGCATTTCAATAGAGCAATCTTTAAATCTTCATTTTTTCTTCTTTTTTTTTTTTTTTTTTTAAATGTCAAAAATTCTGTGACCACTTAGCAATGTTAGATATTTTTTTAAAGGGAAAAAAATAAAAAAATAAAAATTTGTGCAGAATTGATATTACAGGTCTGATATTAATGTATTCATATTACAAAATGTTTTGAAAAACTTGTTTAATTTTTTAATCAAAAAATATGGATGTTTGGGGGTTAAAAACTACTTTTAAGCCATCGCCGCCAGCGCTCTGGGGTTTATACAAGCTTTTCACAGCGCGAGAATTTTTTGAGCCTGATTTGATAATGAATATCCTGGGAGCCGTTCGCTATGACCATTCGCTGTCAGGCGCTCCCATACAGCGCGGAACCTGTCAAACAGCGACTCCTAACCCCGTATTCAACATTACCACACACCGACTGAGTCTCTGTCAACAACCGAACAACGGCCAAGCACAGCGAATACTAGCGGGCGCTGTGAAAATCACGCTACTGGCGCTCATCTGTCGCTACCTGGCGCTATTACTGAATCGGCCTCCCCGTCCACTCAAAAGGGCCACTGTGAGGACATACATGTGTTTGCACCACCTTTTCAGCGATGAAGGCTTATAACACAATACAACCAATCACTAGCACAAGTTGGCCATAGAGAAGACACATTACCTTAAAAGATATTACATTGACCTGTGATTTCATAGTATATCTCTTGTCTTCTTTACAGAGGGAACCCATGGATCCTGACCAAGTTCTAGGAGATGAAGAGACCTTTGTAGATGCTCCGTATCGAAATGGCTACTGTTCCCCTCTTCCTCCTTTTTATTGCTCTCAAACCCTTCGAGACTCGCCTATCCCAACCCCACTTTCTAACGGCAGCTCCAACCACTCGCTGTCCTCTTACACACAGAGTCCTATATGGAGGGGAATCTTGGACCAGGCACCACTTACCCTTTCAGAGCTGAAGCGCCAACGAATGGCATCAAAGCAGGGCAGATACCTGACACGGAGTACCAGTGAGTTGCTTGGATCCGGCAACATAGACTACTCTAGTGATCCCGGGACACCTCCATGGTGCTCGAACGGTACACCAGTATATTACACACCCACCAGTGGAGACCCTCCAATTTTACGGCTAAAGGCCACATGCGAAGATGAAGAGGAAGAAGCCAATAAAATTTTACGTTGCTGTCGGCTATCATGACTAAAGCAGAGTCGTATAGGGCGCTGTATCTGCATGATAAGCAGCCCTAGGTGTACATAGATGCAAGTTCGGAAGCCCTATATGTGTAAAAATGTGTACAAATGCCTGTACATACATTGACCATGTGCCCCCTGCACAGCGTGTAATTATGTATATAAAGAGAGTTTACATATGTAAGGTTAAACCTGTCAGTATAAAGACAACTAAGTCTACCTGTCTATGTATTAAAGAAGAATTCCCCCACAACTTGTTTTTGGTGCCGTGGTAATGATTGTGGTTTCTTTTACAGCATCAATGGAGAGAATGGGGCAGATGGGTACATGAGGGGATGGAGTAGCATGGCCTCTCCCAAGCCTTTAGGGAAGTCTGGTATAATGTTGCCAACACACACAAGTCTGGGTGGTATCACCTGGAGGTGTTGGGGCCTTTTTGGGCCCTAAGTGGTCTTGTGGGTGCACGTGTGGGTATATGGGTGCTGATAGTCCTTAGCACAGCCTCCTCTAACAGGTGCCGCTCAGACTGTCCCAGCTGTAAAAAGTCAGTACAATCCTTCTGATGTTTTCCAGTGTCATGAGATCACCTGGGAATCGGCTACCTCCATAGGTCCTGAGGTATGCCTGGCTAAGTTCCAGCTTCTGGCTCTCAGTTGCTCTTTGGTTGCATTCTCCATTTAAGCCCAACTAGTCTTCCCTGCTGCATAGATCTGATTGCTAGTTCCACTGCAGCTCTAGTAAACTGTTTCAGTTCTGATTTCAACCATCACATGCCTCACTATCGTATACCTTGTTGTGGATCAGGCAGAGATGGGAACAGACTACTTCCAGCAGTACCACCTGCGGTTTCCTCTGATAGTGATTACAGGGGAAACACAGCAGAATGGAAGGCAAGAGTGTCAGGTATTGATGAGTTGCAGATTCTGGTGAGCTAAGCTGAAACTCAGGAGCTGGAAGACAAGAAGGCGTTAATGCTGGGAGGAGGCCAACAGGGAATGTCTGTAGGAGTGCAGCACCACACATCAGCTTCAGAGTGGGTAATTTACCAGCAAGTCTGGTTTTCACCAGGAGCTCCCCGCAAGGGAAGATGGACTGAGCTGCAGACAGCTGTCACCAGCAAGTAGTGACCCCAGATTCCAGTACGAAGTGAATCCAATTCAAGTGCATGTAGGGACAGAGTTGGGAAGTTGAAGCCCAGGTAAGTGAAGACACAGAGCCGGCCATTCAGAGTTCAGGTGCATGCAGTAACAGAGCTGGGCGTTCAAAGTTCAGGTGCGTGCAGGAACAGAGCTGGGCGTTCAAAGTTCAGGTGCGTGCAGGAACAAAGCCGGGAAATTCAAAATACAGGGGAGTGCATGAACTGAGCTGCCATACTGAAGAAGATCTGCAGGCATCTTCCCAGTGCCTGAGGCCTCCTATTAAAGGCCACTAGCACCAGGTCTGTCGCACATGCTCAGTAGCGCAAGAACGTGCAGAATCCAAGGTACCAGCTGGTGCATGCATGATCCTACGTGCCAGTCCTGTTCAGGACTGCACACGCCCTCGGCCTTGCACACACCGAACAGGGAACCCCAAAGACCGCGATTGTGCGCACGTGCACAGATCAGTCACCATGACACATGGCTTAACTTGTGCTGGTCTAGTATTACAAGGATGATGATCTACAGTGCCATCCTGTGGTAAAACAGAGTACAAAACTCTGTTTGCCTTATTTATTCTCTTTCTCTTACAAATTACAATTATCCCATTAGTCCAATACCAGTGCTCTTCACTAAAGAGGTGTGCTTCAGGCTAACTATCCCCCTCTAGGATTGTCATAACTAGGGCCTCCTCTTACTATTTATCACAGATGGTTAGACCTGGTGTGGGCTCAAGGAACTTGAGGGATCTTAATAGAGAAACTCTAAAAGATTCCAGGACCGCACACTGGCCTTCCCCTGTTGCATCCCACATCGGACTGCCCCATTGTGTGGAACCCCCACAAAACTCAACTTCTTCCTGGCTCCCTCACCAATGTAAATAGCGGCCACTCCCTATTGCTGTAAATAGAGCTGTTTGAAGTTCTATCAAGCATTCAGGCATTTAATATGCATGATAAACCACTCAGATTGGACCAGGACTTGTGCATGCATCCACACACGCTCTTGGGGAGTGGAAGAGTCTGTTCCCATTGGTGTTCCCATCGGTATTTGTCGGGTGTTCTTTCAGGGTTGCCCACCGCAATCATGGAAGAGCAAAAGACCCATAAACGAAGGGTATAGGGACAAGTACACCGGCCAGCTGGTCGGCCCCTGAGCCCTGGGTTAGCCACGCCTATGCTTGGTGTCCAGGTTGGCATTTGCAGCATGTCTTTTTTCATTGAGAAAAACATGTCATTTGTGGAAGCCAACTTTTCTCACATGCCCTGAATCCCAAGAGTCCCAAAAATACAAGGGCGAACCTAGTGTCTGCCCCCCCCCCCCCCCCCCCCCCCACTGAAGGACAGGGCAAGAAAAAGATTGAACTTTTTTTGCAAAAAAAATATAGTTTGTGTCATGAACACTCCTGGTACAATAGTTTAATAAACTTTCTGCATACAGGAGACCCTCAGTGCATATATAGATCAAAATGCATATCACAGATGCACACTACATGAAAATATATAAAATGTAAATACATTCATTTATTTATGCTTTAATAAAAGTAATACGATCTGGACATTCATACTCTATAAAGAAAGCTACCTTATACAGGTAGCAGTGTCTGGAATGTATAACAAGATGTATGTAACAAAAATAAAAATACTTATGTACAAATTCCACTTGGAAAGCTGCCAGCAGATTAGTTTGATGCTGTTTCAGATCTGATTTATTGTACAGCTCCAAGTTAACGCTCTGGATATTATAATCTACATCAGAAAAACGACTTGTAAATATAATACGAAAAGAAAATACTCTATACATTTATTTACAACTGCACCATCTGACCCATCAGGATTAAATAAGGGGCAATATACAGGGATAATACGAAGTCCCTAATGTAGGGACAGGCTGCCTATTCACATACATCATCCTCATTATCCTCATCACTTACTGTGCCCAATTAGGGGATGATAATTAGATACATGGGCTGAGATCTACCTGTTCATTGAGGCCCAATAACAGTAAAAACGCACCTTTCTGGCAGTCCCATGGTACACCCACGGGCTCCTGTCCAATCAATGCTGTATGCTGTGCCGTGTAACCACTCGCCTATCCCTTCCACTTCCTGTCACTGTTCTCTACCATTTACCTAACCCCTCCAGCCCCTGCTGCTGTCCTTTACTGTTCACCTATTCCCTCCACCCCCTGCCGCTGTCCTCTACCACTTACCTATCCCATCCACCCCCTGCCAACGCCCTCTACCACTTACCTATCTCCTCCACCCCATGCCGATGTCCTCTATCACTAGCTTAACCCCTCTGTCCCCTACCGCTCACCTATCCCCTCCACCCACTGCCGCTATCCTCTACCACTTACCTATGCCATCCACCCCCTGCCGCTATCCTCTACCACTTACCTATGCCATCCACCCCCTACCACTGTCCTACACCACTCACTTAACCCCTCCACCCCCTGCCGCTATCCTCTACCACTTACCTATGCCATCCACCCCCTACCACTGTCCTACACCACTCACTTAACCCCTCCACCCCCTGCCGCTTGTCCTCCACCACTCGCTTAACCCCTTCACCCCCTGCCGCTTGTCCTCCACCACTCACTTACCCCTCCCCCCCTGCCGCTCTCCCCCACCACTCACTTAACCCCTCCACCCCCTGCCGCTGTCCTCCACCACTCACTTAACCCCTTCACCCCCTGCCGCTCTCCTCCACCACTCACTTAACCCCTCCACCCCCTGCCGCTGTCCTCCACCACTCACTTAACCCCTTCACCCCCTGCCGCTCTCCTCCACCACTCACTTAACCCCTTCACCCCCTGCCGCTCTCCTCCACCACTCACTTAACCCCTCCACCCCCTGCCGCTCCCCTCCACCACTCACTTAACCCCTTCACCCCCTGCCGCTATCCTCTACCACTTACCTATGCCATCCACCCCCTACCACTGTCCTACACCACTCACTTAACCCCTCCACCCCCTGCCGCTATCCTCTACCACTTACCTATGCCATCCACCCCCTACCACTGTCCTACACCACTCACTTAACCCCTCCACCCCCTGCCGCTTGTCCTCCACCACTCGCTTAACCCCTTCACCCCCTGCCGCTCTCCTCCACCACTCACTTAACCCCTTCACCCCCTGCCGCTGTCCTCCACCACTCGCTTAACCCCTTCACCCCCTGCCGCTTGTCCTCCACCACTCACTTACCCCTCCCCCCCCTGCCGCTCTCCTCCACCACTCACTTAACCCCTCCACCCCCTGCCGCTGTCCTCCACCACTCACTTAACCCCTTCACCCCCTGCCGCTCTCCTCCACCACTCACTTAACCCCTCCACCCCTTGCCGCTGTCCTCCACCACTCACTTAACCCCTTCACCCCCTGCCGCTCTCCTCCACCACTCACTTAACCCCTTCACCCCCTGCCGCTGTCCTCCACCACTCACTGAACCCCTCCACCCCCTGCCAATGTCTTCTACCACTTACCTAACCCTCGCTCTCCTCTAGCACTCACCTAACCCATCTCCCTAGCCACTGACCCGCACCTCTGACCTAACCTATCAGAAGGCTCAGAAGCAGCAGCAGAGTTGGTGAGGGCAAAAACTGGAGGATCAAGTGGGGGCAGCAACTACCAGAGGGCAATCAGCAGCAGAGAAGGGGTCACTGACAACAAGGATCTGGAAGTGGTGGTGAGTACTAAGAGGCGAACCCATAATGCAGTGTAACGCACGTAACTGTAAGTAAACCTAGCCCAGTGTGCAGAAGAGGACATGATTTGGTGTAAAACCCCCTTGGAATGCCAGTAATTCCCACCTTGCTGGTGATCCCATCGCGCATGCACTTGCTTTCTTCCAGTCAGTGCCTAGCACTCCATTTATTACTAAGCCACACTTAGATCAGTGCTGACCTCAGAGTGGCTTCGTAAAGGCGAATAGAGCAAGAGCAGCTGGCTGCTCCCCTTCGGCTGTGCGTACCCGTGCTAACCATTCAGAAATTCCTGGTGTAGGTGTGTGCATCAGCCAGAGGAAAGCCAGAGATGGAAGCACAGCCTGCACCTGGGCAATCTGGAGCATTTTACCAAGACATCCAGATTTGGGATTAGGAAACAGGGGTCTCTAAGCTGCCTGTGGACCAGGACTCCTCTCTCACCCAGAAGTCTTGGCCTCTAGGAACCTAAAAAGCACCAAACTTGCCCCCCCCCCTCCTATCATTTGCGAGCCTGACATAGAGTAGATACTTAAAAAGTAAGAGAAAGAAAGAGAAAGAGAGGTTTAGGGCAACCTCAGGTAAGCCTGCTCCCAATTTATCTATTGTACTGTATGTCCCAAATGGGCTCTCAGAGATTAGAGTTAGGACTGCACCCCACAGAGGCACTTTGGCGTAGTGGTGCAGCTTAAGCTACTTCTGCAGATGTGTGTGACCGAGTCCTCTGTTTTTAACCAAGTTTAGAGACAGATTATAGGCTGGCCTGCAAGCTTACAGGGTTGAGTGCTGTGGCTCCTTTAAGACTTGTGTGTACTAATTGCCCTGCTAACGTGCACCTCCCAGGTTAGTTATAAAATGGTCTGAGCGGCTGCCACCCCCCCTTTGTTTCTACTTAAAAAGTAAGTCAACTTTCAATTGAATTTTTGAAAGTGTATTTTTTTGTGTGACAAAATGATGTCTTAAAGAGGACCAAAACCCAGGATTTTACCATCCTGGGTTTTGGTCCTTTCTCCCAGGGCACCCCGATCGTGCATGAAACCCCCCAGCATCATTTAATGAAAAGCCCAAACCCTTAAAAAAACTATTCCTCAGCATCTAAAATTTATATATTTTAAGTTTTTAGCCACTTAGTACAGAGGGCAGAGTTATAGCTGTGCTTTGTACAGACAGAGAGCAGAGCTGGGGTCAGGAAAAGGTAAGCAATCCTAGAATGCAGAGCAGCACAGTTAGAAGACACTTCCTGTTTGCAGGCAGCCTGAGACTCCATGGGCCGCCATCTTGGATGTTGAAAGGCTCAGAAAATGCAGTAGATGCAGGTAGGATGATTTTTAATGTGGGCAATCTGTATGTACAGGGTGTGGGAAACATATAAGATAGACTCTTATTCAGGATGAATGTCCGGTTTAACTCACGTCTTCCCGGTCCTACAGCACATGCACGGCAGCTCATCCAATCAGCACGCTCGGATCCGCTTCCGCCCCAGATTTTCACTATCCTAATTATAGGTCTTTGTCCCTGGGATATCCCAATTTGGGATGCCGTGCTGTGTCAAACCCCCTATACCACCCTCAAAACTCACCTTTCCACCGGTGTCACAGCACATGCGCGGCCTCTCGTCCAATCAGGGCAGTCATACAACATACACACATGAAGTGGCATAGAAAAAGGGGAGCAGCTGCATCCCTAGTCTCCCTGTATGTAGCAAGCTCCCGTCCTCAGCTTATCTGAATGGCTGGGTGCAGGAGCGTGGCTCAGCTGCTAGATTCCGGGGATGCAAAGCATCTACAGCATGGGTTTGCTGGGAAGTCGCGTGTGTGGGTGCAGGGTTTCACACAGTGGCCAGTCAGTAGGTTTTATTCTGCTTTAACAATTGAGCTTGTTATTCCTTTGGGATGAATAACTACAATAAAATATCCTTCTTGTAACTGTCAATCTAGTTTACAGTTGTCCCTCAAAAATATAATGATTAGCCACTAGATGGCGACATTTATATATATATATACACAAGTACATATAAGGGCTGATTCAGAGACACATACGCATGCACTTTCGCATGTGTCTGTGTATTCTTTGCGAATTTTTGCCTTGTTTTTGGGTTGTTACGTTATTTTTTTCATGCGCAAATGCGTTCACGTTAACGCGTATATGCGCATTCGATGGACGGATCGAAATCGGATATTTTGCGTTATGTCAGATAAGTTACGTTATTGGGATGGGCTTGCATCTGATTCTGAGACCTTGTCGATGGACCTCCGCCCTATATAACGGTTTTATTTCTGTTCCACTTATGGGACCATTTTGGACTCGACCTTCCTGTAGAAAATGTTTTGAGGATTTGTGGAGGAGTATGAGCGCCTTCAGCTCAATGGCATAACCTGTATCAGCATGGCCGAGGCCAGATTGCACCGGAGACGCATGAACATCGAACGCATGCATGACGTTGAGCTGTTCGAGCTGACCCGACTCAATCGCGTTTCTCTCCATAAATTGTATAGGGAGCTGCGGCCATGGTTAGCCCGCACCACAAGGAAGGGGCAAGCAATTTCAGGTATGACCAAGATGCTTGGCTGCCTGCAATTTTTGGCAAACGGCTCGTTCCAGAGGCTGGGTGCCCTCTCCGTGGGGATGCCCCAGCCTACGCTGAGCCGCACGCTATCCAAGTTTCTGGATGGCATGGCTACCCTTTGTCCCAAATATATTTCCTTTCCGGACGAAGTGGTAGCCTAGAACGCGATTAAGTTGGGATTTTTTAATATCGCTGACATGCCCAACGTCATGGGTGCGATCGATTGTAACCGCGTTGCCTTAGTACCACCCGCAGCCGATGAATACATCTATAGGTAAGTTAATTATGTCATTTTTTAATATTGTTTAGCCAAACTTAATTTTAACTAAGTTTCTAGTAATCCCTCCTTCTCAAGTATCCCTTTGAATCAATTTAGAATGCATACCTTAATCCTTCCTTCTCAAGTATCCCTTTGAACCAGTTTAGAATGCATACCTTAATCCCTCCTTCTCAAGTATCCCTTTGAACCAATTTAGAATGCATACCTTAATCCCTTCTTCTCAAGTATCCCTTTGAAACAGTTTAGAATGCCGACCTTAATTCCTCCTCAAGTATCCCTTTGCAGTTTAGAATGCCGACCTTAATCCCTCCTTCTCAAGTATCCCTTTGAACCAGTTTAGAATGCATACCTTAATCCCTCCTTCTCAAGCATCCCTTTGAACCAGTTTAGAATGCCGACCTTAATCCCTCCTTCTCAAGTATCCCTTTGAACCAGTTTAGAATGCATACCTTAATCCCTCCTTCTCAAGTATCCCTTTGAAACAGTTTAGAATGCCAACCTTGATCAATACTTATCATGTAGCCCTTAGAAAAGCATTGGAATGCTGACCTTAATTAGACCTTAGCATGTTCACCTTAATTTTCAAACACATCCATATTATTTTTATATTTATTTAGACTTATGTCCTTTGTTATTTAGTTTGGGATTGTTGAACTATAAGCTTTATTTGTTTTTTTAGTTAGGGTTTTTGGGTGGATACCTTCGCTTTGTGTAATTTTTTATTTTTTTGTTTCAGGAACCGCAAGATGGGCCACTCGCTGAACATACAAGCAGTGGTTGGTCTGGACATGCGATTCCTCAGTGTCCTTGCAGGGTATCCAGGGTCGTCCCATGACGCATATATATTGAGGAGTTCAAGCTTATATACTCGGTTTGAGTCTGGCGAATTATCTGGTGGATGGCTCCTGGGTAAGTTTGTTCAAATTCCACCATTCCCTTTTCACTGTATGCCTATGAATATAGTTGATGACCCATGTATTAACCTATGGCAGTTTTTAGCCCTTGATGACATGTTAAACAATAATGTTGCTTAGAATGTGTAATTAATGTTAGTATTTTGTTATTCTTTCAGGGGATTCTGGATATCTGCTGATGCCGTGGCTCCTGACACCCGTTCTTCGCCCGCAGAACGCGGCCCAGGAGTCCTATAATTGGGCCCACTGCAAGACCCGGGCAGCAGTGGAGAGGGCCTTCGGCCTGTTGAGGTTTCGGTGTTTGGACCATACAGGGGGGGCACTGCAGTATGACCCCAACAAGGTTATCAAAATTGTTTTAGCCTGCTACGTGCTCCATAATTTTGCCCTGAGGCAGCATGTCCCCCGTTATGTGGATATGCCCCCCTCTGCACCCAGGCAGGAACCTGATGAATTTTATGATGGCACCCCGAGTGCTTCTGGGCAATCCGTCCGTGCCCATCTTATTGAGAATTTTTTTTCTTAAGATTCATATCATTTGTTATTGTTTTTGTGTTATTTGTATAATTGTTGGCTATGTGAAGGCCTTTTTTTTTGGTTTATTAATTTTGTAATGAGTTAATTACAAAACAGTTTACACCTGATTTGAGTGTAATGCAGTTTATTTTCTCATGTTTGTCATTACAAACCTTCAGTAATGCAAAAAAGCCCACAAACATAAATGCATCAACTTAGCCCAGAACAGATAAAGTCCCTTTCCATACATTTTCAGTAAATATGTAACATTTTATTGGAAGGGCACTCGCAGACTCCATGGACATCCATTTGCAAACGTAAGTATACATTGAGCCAGACTCCTGGCCCATAACAATTCTCCACATCCAGGAGTTCCAAGCTAACTTACTCCAAGCCGAAGGTTCCCCGCCCACCAACATCAAGATCCATAAGGAGCACGACTTTTAAGGGGAATAGTAGGGCAGGAATGCATAGGGCCACATACACACCCTCTCCTGCTTGTGGCACATTTCATCAGTGCAATGTTGCAAGGCCGGAGTCATCTGCAAACTCTAGGGCTGCAAGTTATTTTTCCAGCTTATGACAGCCACCCCCCATGCCAGTCCAGTCCAATCTTTTCCATGGCCAAATGGTGATGTTCGTCAGGCTAGAATTTCCCCCAATATTACTAACAGGATGAGTCAGCCAGCATTTCCTTAGGCCCAAGCCTGCTGCGTATGATCTTGAGCGGGCGCTTGACTGAGGCTAGAACTCAGCCATTGGCTAGTGGGGTATCTGAGCACTATAATGAGCTTTATGGGTGAATTCCAAAAGAAACCAGCAAAGGCATAAACCACCAAATCTTGGTTGCGCTCACCACACAGGTAAATAGGGTTGGGATGGAGAGTATCCAGATCCAGGTAAAATTCTTAATATTGTTGGCCATAATAATGTTGGGGTTGGCCTTGGAGGTGGCCCAATACCTGGGCATGTGTGGCATTCATAATCTGAGAAATTCATCTAGCATGGCAGTGAAGTTGTTATTTAAGGTGGGCATTTGTTCTGCCATCTGGCTGTTGCTCGTCCTAAATTCTGTCAGCATGGTGGTGAAGTTATTATTGAAGGTCTCTAATTGTGCAGTAATCTGCTCTGTGGTTCTTTGAGTCACCTGCCTAAAGTAACGGCTGTCATGGCGCCATGCTGACTCCAGGATCGGCACGCGCCTCCCCTGGAAAACTGGTAGACGTTGCTGACTGCATCTTCCAATTCCCCGGGTTTGAGCGCCTGCAGATGCTGGAGGTCTAGGGCGAGCAACAGTACTAGATGTACTAGGCAAAACCTCTGCAGCAGAGCTAGCACTGGGGACTGTAGGCTCAGTCTCAGCCTGCTGGCCACGATAGGCTGGCAGCATGCATCGAGCTTCACTCTGCTGCAGAGGATTTGGTGCAGTAGGATGCTGGGGCAGTGGCAGATTAGGTTCCAGGGGGGTCATTTCAGAAGGTAGAATCCGGCTGGCATCTTCCTCCTCCATATGCTGGATAACATCCATTAGTGGGGGAGTCTGTTGGGACATGTGAAAAACTGTCAGCTTTTTTGAGAAATATATTTGTGAACAATTAGTCATGTTCATTCAGATGCATCACCAGTTACAGCAAAGTACACTTACCCTATATAGCTGGTCCTGTGTCCTAGGCAGCAGATGGCGTGGTCAAAGTGGAGGAGGCTTCCACACTTGCAGAGGCATGATGCTGAGCTGGGGTTAAAATTAAAAGGCACGTAAACACACAAACATCCCTTGATGAGCCTGATGAGTAGATATGCTTTAGAACACACGGGGCAAAGCAGGAATCACAACTCCCCCAATGGTTAAAGTGGACCTTCCCAATGAATCTGAGTCTATCTTATATGTATGACTCACCCAGTACCTACAGATTGGTCACCTTAAAAAATACAAACATGCATGTACTGCATGTTAGGAGGCTTTACACATCCAAAATGGCGCCTTAGGGGCCAACAGTCAGCTTGCAAATAGCATTTGCCTTCTGACTGTGCTGCTGTGCATTCTTGCAATGATGACCTTTCCCTGACCCCAGCTCAACTTTGTCTGACCAAAGCACAGCTAGAACCCCAGTGATAGAAAGAATAAGAAGTAAGTGATCACAAATTGTCTAAATATTAACATCAGATGCAGTGGTTTTGTAAGCTAAATTGTTTGTTATTTTCAAAAAATCATGGTGAAGGTCGTGTATAGACTGAAAACCTTTCTAATGACCATGAACTAATGCACCCTGGGAGAGTGTCCATCATTAACCCCATTTCTCAGCCATTCAACACCCGCCTACAACAGAAACCTCCCCTCAAACCCACTCTCTAGGGGCCTGCGTTGATATCTGCGTGTGAGCCTCATTTAAAATGTTTCCAATAGCTCTCATTAAAACAATCATTACTAACCTGCAGAAATTTCCTGGATGTCCGTGTCCCATGTGCCAGAGAGCCCCTGTAACGCTGCGGGGTGGATCAAAGCCAGGACCATTTCCTCTGCTCTGGTATATTGCAATTTTGTGGGGAAGCCACAAAATTGTTTGCAACCTGAAAATAAGACAAGCAACCTTACTTTTCATTGTGGTCACTACAACAAGCTGCAAAATGCAAACATCAAATATGTACCTGTGATTCCACTGTTTGTTCTGCTTCTTCCTTACTGCATATTTGAGGTCAGATATTTTGCGCTGGATCTGCTCAACATCTTTCCTCTCGTCCCCCGCTGCATTCACCTGTCTGGTGAGGTCTTCCCAGATTTAGTTTCTGCGCACTTTGCTAGTAGCTTTGGAATTGCGCCCATAAAGCTCATCAAAATGCACTGTTAGCCCACTTGCCAAGGCGAGTGTTTGTGACTTATCAAAGCTCCCGCTCAAGGGGCCTCGCCACAAGGTTCTGCCTAATGTTTGCTGTTCTGGCTCTTCTCTGGTTGTTGACAATTCAGGGGACATTCTTGCCTGAGTGTGAGGGGAAGAATAGGCCGTCACATCGCTGGAAAAAGAATGGACTGGGCTGGCATTAGGACTGGGGGTCATTGGCTGGCTGGCCACAGAACTTGCAGCCGTGGATGTGGCATAGGACCTGCTTGTTTCCACGTGTTCCGGTGGCAAATGTTGGCGAGCAGGAGAGGGTGTGCTTTGAGGGCTAGGGCTTCTCGGCTTTTGCTTCCTTTTCCCCTTGGAATTCGTGCTCCCTTGCTCTTTGGATGTGGTTGGCCAGGAAGCCTTCTTCCTGGAGGAAGTTTCTTTACTTTTCCTGGTGCTGGAAGATTTGGATGGGCCAGGAGTTGTGGCCAATGTAGCCTTGTGGTGGCCACTTTTGCTCCACGTTTCCGGCACCTTTGAACTTGATTTGTGGGACAGAGTGCTCGGTCTTAAGGATGTTTCCTCATGGCGCTCCGCCCTTTTTGTCTTGCGCTCCTTGGCTGGTGGTTGTTTGCCGCTACTTTTCTTTGGTGCCATGATGACATTCACAAAGAGAATGAGCTGTATGTCCATAACCCTTTGCATACTAATGACTGGGTATGATGCTTACGCGTATGCGTACGGGTGCGTCCGGCCGTGCGCATCCTGGAAACCGCTGGGGCAGTACCTATCTGCTGCGGACTAGAAGGAAGATGGCGCCCGCGATCTTCACCCGCCAACAACAAGATCTTATTATGCTCGTAAGTGTACTTTAAGGACGTTGATTTGACATCTAAATGCATGCATATGCATTAAGGAAGCGCAGGAAGAAACAGTTGTTTTTAAAAGTGATTTAAACTCCGTGCCAAACAGAAGTTAGTGCACACATGTGCGACCCAACTCACTTGCATCTAGAAGAATAGGTTAAGGCTAGAAATGTGATGGGGAATGTCATTTAGTCAACTGATCTAATTGTGAATGAGATTTGTATGCTGTTTGATCTAACAACTATTTTGATTTTTGTGTTTTATAGACCATGATGGAGCGCAGGTATGACTACCTGCCTAACGACTTTGAGAAGAGGAAGTTGGCCCTGGAGATAGTGGCCAGGATAGACGAGGACATGGACACCACCTTCACTTTCACGCAGATCATGCAGCATTGGTCGGACCTCAAGCGACGGAAGAGGCCCCAGGTGCGGTGCTTTTTTGCGAGACATTTCCCAAGTAAGTACATTCCGATTGCATGCTAGATCTACCAAACACAGAAGGTAGGCCTTTATTTATAAATGCTATTCTTTTCTAGTGTCAGAATTTGAGTATCGCATTAGACCCACCCGGAGGCGTGCAGTCCGGCCAGTGCGGGATGATTCTGCACCAAGTGAAGGTGGTGCATCTCCAGGGCCAACCTCCTACCCCTCCACATGGGCAGGCAGTCGTACGAAACAACTGATCCCATCGATACATGTAACTCTGATTTTACCACACACAGGTACATGCTATTTAAACAAAAAATGATTTCCCTAATCTCTTTTTATAGATGAATATGTAGTGAGTAAAGGATTGGGAACAGAGAGGGCAGCAGATCCAGCCCAGGAGGAACATGGAGAAGGTGGGTGATGTCATACACACATTCTAAGTGTAATTTGGTTACTGTTCAATCAGACATTAGAAGTGAGCCTATTTTAAATGTCTCTACAGCCTCACATTCCCAGCAGTGGCAGGCCCCAGAGCGGAGGGTGGTCCCTGAAGCTGAGGTCGCCCACCAGCCAAGTAAGTTTTAATTTTAATATTTGGAGTATGTCGAACATGACTTCATCAGCAATAAACCCCAATCCCTAGCCAATGTATATAGCATAATGACATATGGCCTTATCCATTGATTAATTCCTTAGCATAATTACATATGGCCTAATGACTTTTATGAAAGTTTAATCATAATTTCATCCACAGCTGTGAAACATGTATTTGCAGAACAATAATTTTCTTTTCTTTTTTTCCAGACACCACACAGGCTAGATTGGTGCAACTTACAGCGACTGTGTTTCGGCTGGTGGGCGATATCCGGGAGCTGAGACCTTCAATGGGGACCACAGAAGAAGAAGAATTCTCTGGGGCCTGCCATTGATTTGTAAATTGTTTTGTAGAATTTTATTCCTTTTAAATTTTTAAACATTTTATGGAAAAATATTTTAGTAAAATAAAAAGTGTTATTGTTGAATAAAAAAAATAAAATAAAGTTAAACAACTAAAGAAAAAAACAGCTAAAGAATAATTGGCGTTTCTGTCTTCTTTTATGTCAATGAAAAATACATTAAGGGTTGCTTACAGGAAAACGTTGGAAGAAATAATAACAAAATAGCGCAGAGAGAAGAAGATGGTATGCGCGAAGGAATTGAGGTAAGCATTAAGTGTGCCAAGTGAAGAAAATACAAAGCGCGAAGGAATTGAGGTAAGCATTAAGTGCGCAAAATAAAGAAAATGGAAACCGCGAGGGGATTGAGGTAAGCATTAAGTGCGCAAAATGAAGAAAAGCAAAGCAAAATAAAGAAAATGGAAACTGCGAGGGGATTGAGGTAAGCATTAAGTGCGCAAAATGAAGAAAAGCCAAAGCGCGAAGGAATTGAGGTAAGCATTAAGTGCGCAAAATAAAGAAAATGGAAACCGCGAGGGAATTGAGGTAAGCATTAAGTGCGCAAAATGAAGAAAAGCAAAGCAAAATAAAGAAAATGGAAACCGCGAGGGGATTGAGGTAAGCATTAAGTGCACAAAATGAAGAAAAGCCAAAGCGCGAAGGAATTAAGGTAAGCATTAAGTGCGCAAAATAAAGAAAATGGAAACCGCGAGGGAATTGAGGTAAGCATTAGGTGCACAAAATGAAGAAAAGCCAAAGTGTGAAGGAATTGAGGTAAGCATTAAGTGCGCAAAATAAAGAAAATGGAAACCGCAAGGGAATTGAGGTAAGCATTAAGTGCGCAAAATGAAAAAAAGCCAAAGCGCGAAGGAATTGAGGTAAGCATTAAGTGCGCAAAATAAAAAAAATGGAAACCGCGAGGAAATTGAGGTAAGCATTAAGTGCGCAAAATGAAGAAAAGCCAAAGCGCGAAGAAATTGAGGTAAGCATTAAGTGCGCAAAATGAAGAAAAGCCAAAGTGCGAAGGAATTGAGGTAAGCATTGAAGCAGAAGTGAGTGAGAGAATAGTTGAGACGGGGACATGAATGAGTTAATTTAGGTGTGCGCATGCGTGAGTTAGGACAGATTTCTGTCTGGACGTTTATTTATAGAAAGCGGAATTCAGAATCTAACGGGAAACGTAAATATTTTGTTAGAGGCGACGTTGGAAAAAGCAAAAAAACGGAAGCCTACATTGTTTCCTAAGTAACGTAAACGAAAAACAAAAGCAGAAAAATGACATTCTCGTTGGCGTACGCAGCGACGAACACTTAACAGAAGGCTCCCGATGCCTGCTTAGAATCACACGTACACAAATACGCCAGCGGAAACAAAACGAAAAATAAACAGAACGAGTCAAAAACGAAAAAGATTTTATGTCTCTCTGAATCAACCCTAATGTGCTGTAGACAAGGCCTGAGACAGATCTGACACTAGCATTTGTAATGACCAGGCTCATAGATGAGTCTCAGAAAAGAAAGGAGCTTGCACATGACTCCACAGAAACTGACACAAAAACAGCTCTTAAGCTTACATAGGAAGGAAACCAGGGTGTGCTTAAGATGCCACAAACAGGGACACATAAAGAGAGACTGTACTATATGGAAAGCAGAGCAAACGAGTCCCTTTTATAATAAACAGAAAGTCAAAACCACAATCTCTGATCTATGTGAAGGAAACTGGAATGCCACATTAGGAAACCATACATTTTAAGGTTGGTGCATTGACTGGGGAGCAACCAGTCACATGACAGGTAATAGAAGCTTTTCACAGAACTCGATCTGATGAACAAGGAGACTATTTACCTTGCAGACAGAAGTAAAATACATGCAGAGGGATATAGGCATGGAATACTTATATGCCCCAATGATGTGGTACACAACTTAGCCATACCAGTAAAGGATGTGCTTTATGTTCCTGATCTAGAAGGAGGACTCTTATCTGTGAAGCCTCTGACAGCCAAAGTACTCACTGTAAAATTTCAAGGGGACAAGTGTTATATCCTGGCCAGCAAGCAGACAATAACAAGTGCCAAGCTGGATGATTTATATCACCTCCACGCAGTGAAGGAAAAGGTGAGACTATTCACCCATAAACACAATCCCCTCGATTCAAAGAGCCAAAGTTAATTGATTTCGTATCGAGAATCGTTAAGTTTGGGTGGGTGTTTGTCATTTTTTCTTGTTTTTTTGCCCATTTCGTATTCGCACGATCGTTCGCGCATAGACGTATATGAACATACGCATTTCGTACGAGAATCGTATAATTTGCGTTAGTTCGTGTGTTTTTCCCGTCCAAATCCTATTATTTGCGTCCGATCCTATTTTTTACGTCCTTCACATGGGCTTGCGACCAATTCAGAGAGGTGATTGCTAATTGTTTGGAAGCCCATTAAAGAGCTGCTTTACGAAATGTTTGCCGGCAGCTATTTGGCCTCGGGAGTAGGATGGAGCGGAGCGAGTTTGTGGCACATCAAGGGCTTATGCTTTTTGGCATTGAGTTGATCCAGATGTCTGAGAGCAGATTGCCCCTGCGTCGTCGCATGAACATCGATAGCATGAATGATGTTGAGCTGTTCGAGCTGACCAGGCTTAATCGCGCTTCCCTCCATAAATTATATAGTGAGCTGCGGCCATGGTTAGCCCGCACCACAAGGAAGGGGCATGCAATTTCAGGTATGACCAAGATGCTTGGCTGCCTGCAATTTTTGGCGAACGGCTCGTTCCAGAGGCTGGGTGCCCTCTCCGTGGGGATGTCACAGCCTACGCTGAGCCGCGCAAATTTTTGGAAGGCATGGCTGCCATAACTCCAAAATATATTTATTTTCCGGATGATATGGCAGCCAGAAACGCCATTAAGCTTGGGTTTTATAATGTGGCCGACATGCCCAACGTTATTGGTGCTATTGACTGCACACATGTGGCACTCGTACCTAGGGCTGCCGACGAGTATATATATAGGTATTGAGATTGGTTATTATGTTGGCCAACGTGTAATGTAACCTGTTTTCCTTTGCGGCAGCATATTTGTTTATCCCTCATTTGTGTAGCTGCTTTATCTAGGTTTTTCATTAGTATTTCCCAATAGAGTGCAGACATGTTTTGTTGTTAATTTTTTATTTTGGGTCAAATATCAATTACCCTTTTTGTATGTTTTTGCCTTAAGGAATCGTAAAATGGGACACTCCCTTAATGTCCAGGCCGTGGTTGGTCCGGACATGCGTTTTATGAGTGTCCTTGCCGGCTACCCAGGATCGTCCCACGACTCCTATATCCTCAGGCGATCTGGGTTGTTTCGGAGATTTGAGGCAGGTGAATTTTCGGGGGCATGGCTGCTTGGTAAGTGTGTCCTATTTGTGTGCTATTAAATGTTGGATTAATCTTGTATTTGTTGATATGTTAGTATTTGAATTCTTTACATAAGCCTGAAACTGCCTTTTTCTTGGGTCATATATTATGAACTTCCAAAAAAAATGCTTGCCTCGCTTTGTCCTTCAGAATGTTTTCCCTTTAGTTAGGATGTCTGTAAGTTCCATGTCCCTAAATATATTGGTTGGGAGTTTATACCCAAGGATCTTTGAGCTTTGTCTCCTTTTGTACTATTGGTCTTTAAATGTCAAAGTGGACTTAAACTGCCCCTCAGCAGCATCCTAATTGTAACATGTCTGAAAACTAAAAATATATGTAAATTCCAAATCCCCTTGGCCGTGCAGATGTTTGTTAATTAATTGGTATATTGAAGTGCCATTTTTAATTAGGTACTACATTAGTGGCAATATTTATTTGGCTAATGTGCCCTGGGTGTTTTTTTTTCCCCTTTACCTTACATCATTATGATATATGTTAAATTTTTTGTGTTTGTTGTGTTGACTTTTTAATTTTGATTACATTTAATTGTCTGTTTAAGGTGATTCCGGGTACCCACTTCTACCCTGGCTCATGACGCCTGTGCTGCGGCCCCAGGATGCCTCTCAGGAAGCGTACAACCGTGCGCACCGCAAGACCCGGGCTGTTGTGGAGAGGGCCTTTGGGCTGTTGAAGACACGTTTTCGTTGCCTGGACCATACTGGGGGCGCCCTGCAATATGATCCCAAGAAAGTGATCGACATTATCATGGCATGTGCTGTTTTGCACAATTTTGCCATCCTGGAACGTGTCCCACGTTATGTGGATAGCCTGCCCTCTTCAGCCGTAGAGGATGATGTCGAGAATTTTGTGGGGCCACCCAGTGAGTCTGGCCAATCAGTTAGAGCCAACCTGATCTTGCAGCATTTTACTTAATTTTATTTCGTGTCTCAACATTCTGTGTGTCTGTGTTATCCTTTTTGTTAAATATGTTGTTTTGCCGTAATGTGGCATTACCTCAAAGTAAAACATTTTTACCTTAATTGTTGCCTAATGTATTTCATGTAGTTTCCTTAGCTTTAGATTTGCATTGTTACACCTCTTCCAACCAAAAATATCTGGTTTAGCCCAAGCGGTTTAAAATGTGTTCCCACTAAAAACGCCACAAGTATTGTAAGTGAGAATTTTTTTTTACTTAGAAAATTAAAAATTATAGTGCTTAACAGAAAACATTCCACATACATCTGTGGTTACAAATGGATAACATTACAAAAAAAACATCGAGCACATCTACACCTGGAAGTGAGTGGCACAACCAAACAAGGGCACCCAGTCCAAAGGCCAGCCTAGTCCAGTCATTAATATTGCCTGTGCCCAGGGATATTTGGGCATGGCCATAATGTCACACAAACATGTCTGCAAACAGGAGGAGCACCAACCAAATACATATTTATAGCCATAAGTGGCCAGATACCCTCCACATAGACCTATGGCATTGGCTAGTGGCCTTAAGCATTACTCTAAGGAGCTATATGGGAGCAAATACAAAACACAACCTGCATGAGCAACACAAAATGGATTGTTTGAAACCTCAAAGGACAAGTAAATACAGTGGGGGTTAAGAGAAAAGATGTCCCACACACCCATGGCTTAATAGGGTGGCTGCCCATAATACCCAGGTGGAGGTCCAGGTGGAGGTCCATGTGAATGGGACCTAGCCTGGGCCATGGCAGCATTGTGAATTTGAAACTGCTCCACAATGTTTCTCTGCATATTGGTCATCTCAGCCATGGCTGACTGGATGCCATTACTTGCAGTGACCACGTTGCTGTTGAGGGTACGCAACTCCACGAGGATGCCCTGTAGACTGGTATTGATGTTGACCATGTCGGCATGCCTTTGCTCACGCTCTGTAACGAGCTGTGCCTCATAAGAGTCCCTTTGTTGGGTCCATAATTGAAGCAGGGCACTCTGCCTCCCCTGGGAAATTGTGGGGCGGCGTAATGGAGTCCGCCGCACAATTACCCTGGCTCTTGGGCGTGCCCTGCCGCGTGGTGTCGTCCCCTCAACAGCAACAGGCCTGCTTTGCAAATCCTCAGCAGCAGAGTGAACACTGGGGACTGTAGTGTCAGTCTCCCCATGTGCATGCACAATGGATGGAGATTCACTCTGCTGCTGAGGATTGGCCAGAGAAACATTATGGAGCAGTTCCAAATTGGGACCCAGGGGGAGGTCATCCGACGTGCCCTGCATGGAGACATCATCATCTTCCTCCATGTCCTGGATCTCTTCCATGAGTGTGCGGGTCTGTAGGGACATATAAAAAAAAAAAGTGTAAGTTGGCGTCCAAATTTGGGATTCCCACAGTTTAACACATTCTTAAGCACTTGGTAGTATTTATGGTACTAAATTAACTTACCGGAAATCTAGGATCTGGGCTCCTATGCTGTACGGACCTGGTAGGCATAACCAAACTGGGGGGTGAGTTTACCCTTGCTGAGGGATCATGCTGGGCTGAAGAAGAGAAAAACAAACCACGTAAACACACACATAACCATTTTTGGGATAGGTAATCAAAAAAACCTCTATTTGTAATATTAATCAACTCTAGAGCAATGGGGACATTTGTTAAAAGACACGCAAGTTTAGATAGGTGCAATGGCTTGCGAAAACTGCTAACTGACCTCAGTTCTAAGTCAGGAAGTGTACCCAGTCAGCATACAACTTTCAACGCACATTTTTGGATTTAGCCTACCATTCGCTAGGTCCGGGGTACTCAAACAATTGTTTGAAAGGTCCATTTAAAGGTATGTGGTGAGAGGTGAATGTCTGGCCATGGGGCTGACGCAGGGGGTGTCTAGTTAGAAATAAACACACTGGTGGAGGGGCTTGAGATTTCAAAGTGCAAACTAATAAAGGCTGCTTGCCCTTGCTGGGCTGGATGGGGCAGAGCTGAGGGGACAGGGATTGGATGGCTAAAGGGGGGAGTTAACGTATTGATGGTGATGGGATGGATGGAGCAAATCTGTTACAAATGTATGGGGCTTATGTGGGGGGGGGGGCATGGGGGGACTGTGGCAGATGGGGCAGAGCAGGGGCAGCGGGACACGATTGTGCCAAGAGAAAGATTTACCAAGTTACTGTGTACCTTGCAATGCCACTTCCTGTGCAGTACTTCATATTGCAATGCTATGTTTCAGGGAGCCATGACATTGGGCAGGAGAACAACCACTACATCGCCGATCAAGGGGGCAGCTCTGAGCACGTCAACACAGAAGTAACTGAGTGCAGGGCTGTCTGGGCAGGGGTCCTGGAATCTGGTGCCAAGGTCCGCATTGGTACCCCGGCCCGCCAGTTGAGTCTCGCTGCTCTAGGTCAGATATGTTTGGGGGTGGCTAATTAAATTGTTAACTCAAACACAACTCACACAACAAATCGGCAACCCATCCATAATGATGTGTGTTTTGTGATTGATTCCAAATATATCACTTTTCTGGAGAAACTTCATGACTTTAAAAATGCAATTGGAAATTTGATCTTTGCCATAATGGATGTGGTCCTAAATGTGTGATTCCCAGGGACCAAAAGAGGACACAAACAGGCACAGTAGTGCGAGGCCAAGCAAGGCAAACCATAGGGGCATCCCGTTATCTTGTTACTAGTGAACTTTAGATTATTTAGCAAACAGGCAAACATGCAGATTTAAGAGTACTCACCGTGGGTACGGGTCGGTGAGTCTGTGTCCCTTAGACCAGCATGTCCACCGACCGCGACCAGATGGAGAAGTCCCAGCACAATCTCCTCAGCAGGGGTAAACTCCAATTTAGAAGGAAAGCCACCTCCAGTTTTCAGGCTGAAAAGAGAAAATCGTTTGGTACTCAGAAAAGGTGCATACAGTACATCCTAAACATTATATTTGGAGAAAACATTTATTTACCTGTAATTATGCCTTTTAATTTCTTTTTGCCGTACAGCATACTTCAGATCAGAGATTTTCTTCTGAATTTGGGACACATCTTTCCTCTCTTCCCCCGCTGCATTTACTTGTCGTAGGATGGTTTCAAACAATTCCATCTTGCGCTGCTTTGTGGTGTGTTTTGATTTGCTCCCATAGAGCTCGTCATAGTATAATGTAAGGCCACTAGCCAATGCCATATTTTGGTCATGGGAGAATCTCCCACTCAACTGGCCGCGGCGCAATGTGCGGCCAGATGGTTGGCTTGGCTGCTCCTCCATGTGTGCAGACACATGTGGTGACATTATGGCCTGGGGCTGGGTAGGGGAATGGCCGGATTGGTGGCTTCCCAATGACTGGACTGGCCAAGGGACTGGGTGTTCTGGCGTGGCTGGCCACCGAACTTCCAGGTGTAGATGTGGTCATGGTTGAAATTCTGGGCCCTCTTGGGGGGCTATGTTCCCGGCTGGTGCCAGGTCGGGGGCTCTGTTCCCGGCTGGTGCCAGGTCGGGGGCTTCTGGCCCTGGATGGGGTTCTTCGGGCCCTGTAGGGGCTTCTGGCCCTGGATGGGGTTCTTCGGGCCCTGTAGGGGCTTCTGGCCCTGGATGGGGTTCGGCGGCCTCTGGCTGGGCTTCTGGCCCTGGATGGGGTTCGGCGGCCTCTGGCTGGGCTTCTGGCCCTGGATGGGGTTCGGCGGCCTCTGGCTGGGCTTCTGGCCCTGGATGGGGTTCGGCGGCCTCTGGCTGTGCTTCTGGCCCTGGATGGGGTTCGGCGGCCTCTGGCTGGGCTTCGGGCCCTGGATGGGGTTCGGCGGCCTCTTGCTGGGCTTCTGGCCCGGGATGGGGTTCGGCGGCCTCTGGCTGGGCTTCTGGCCCTGGATGGGGTTCGGCGGCCTCTGGCTGGGCTTCTGGCCCTGGATGGGGTTCGGCGGCCTCTGGCTGGGCTTCTGGCCCTGGATGGGGTTCGGCGGCCTCTGGCTGGGCTTCTGGCCCGGGATGGGGTTCGGCGGCCTCTGGCTGGGCTTCTGGCCCGGGATGGGGTTCGGCGGCCTCTGGCTGGGCTTCTGGCCCTGGATGGGGTTCGGCGGCCTCTGGCTGGGCTTCTGGCCCTGGATGGGGTTCGGCGGGCCCTGGATGGGCTTCTGGCCCGGGATGGTGTTCGGGCCCTGCTGCGGGGCCTGGGTTGCCGAACTGCCCTACTTGAACCCATGGCCGGTGTGGGCTCCCTTGTGCGGCCTCTTCTGGGGGCAGAGGTGGTGGGTGCTGCAGTTGGCTGCTTTTTGGCTGCAGGGGCACGTGGCTTGGGGCCCCTTTTTTGGGTTCCTGAGGGTCCAGTGTCCCTTGGTGGGGCAGAGGTAGTAGTCTTGCCTCTCAGCTTTCTCCTACCTTGCTGGGACCTTGTTGTTGGGCCCTCCGCGGTCTGGCTTTGCTGGGGTCGCTTGGTCATAGGCTTTTTAGGTGCCATCTTGCACAAATGCTCAAAGAGAATGAGCTTTGGGTGCAGGGACCTTTAAATAATGAGCCCAGCGTGTGACGCCTATGCGCACGACTACGCGCTCGTACGAACGTACGTTCGAGCGGAACCAGGAAACCGCTGGGGTTTCACTTATCTGCTGCCTTGAAGAAGCATAAAGATGGCGCCCACTATCTTCACCCGTCAACAGGAAGAGATCCTCATGCTGGTAAGTGGCTGCCTGTGCATTTTAATCTAATAGTCAATGATGGCCTAAATGTAAATGATGCGTTTGGAACTAGTTTGGGGTCTCTTAATGTTTAAGAAGTGGCTCCTCACACTTCATCCTCAAGGGCCGAGCCTGGCCACGTTTTCACCTGTCTATGCTGATGTCCTAATTCGGCCAATTGCTCCGGCTTAGCAACAGTTAATTAACCTGTGGAGTAGCGGGGCTAGCTGGCAAACCTGGCCTGTCTCGGACCTTGATGCGGATGTTTGAGGAACACTGTTTTCCTAAGCCATAAAAACACAACGGGAAGCCACACACGTGGTCCCAAAGCCTAAGCATTAGCCTACATCTTGGATGTTTAAACCATCCTAACATGCCATAGATGCAGGTGGCCTGATTCTTGATGTTGGCTATTATCTGTATGTACATGGTGTGTGATACATATAACATAAGACCAGACTCTCATTCACAGTCAACGTCCTCTTTAAGGCACTCCCCAAAAATGGCTGCCACTCTAAATGTGTGTTAATGACATGAAATTCTCAACTTGTGATGCAACACATATGGGTGTGTGTGTAAAAGTAAAATCTCTGTGTCCATTATGTTTTTCAGATCATGCTTCAGCGCCGGTATGACTTCGCGCCCAATGTGTGCGAGAAAAGGGACATCGCCCGGGAGATCATCGCCGAGATACACCGTGTCACCAGCACCACCTTCACTCACACCCAGATAATGCAGCATTGGTCGGACCTGAAACGTCTGCACATGCCCCGGGTGCGGAGGTTTTTTGGAATCCATTTCCCAAGTAAGTACAAAGCAATTGCATGGTATATGTTCCAAATGTATAAGTTATGCCTTTATTTATAATGACTTTTCTTTGGTAGTGTTGGAAATGGATTTCAGAATTCGCCGCACCCGGAGGCGTACAGGCCGACCAGTGCTGCATGAGTCTGCATCTGTGAGTGAAGGTGGTGGATCTCCCGGGCGACGGACCTACCCCTCCTCTGTGGCCTCCTCAGACCAGCCCCTGGACCTTACCACAGAGGAGGGGCCAAACCGCGTGGGCGTGGAGTCATACCTGGCCAGGCATGGGGAAGGCTCTGGTATGTCACTCTTCATGTATAGGCACAAAGATATACATGGCAGGCCAAAAACTAAGTTATCCTTTATTATGTATTTGTAGAAGCTTCTGGTGCGGGTGAAATAGTGGAGGAGGAGGCAGCAGAGATGCTGGAAGTCGATCCTGGCGAAGGTGAGTGATGTCAGCCAGACTGGGAGCCAGATATGTTGGGAATAGTGACTCTATACAAGTACTAACCAAATGTCACATGTTTCTCCAGGGACTTCTTCACAGCATAGCCAGGACCAAGGGCAGCCTGTTGGCCCCAACAAGCCATCTGTCGGCCACCAACTCCGTAAGTCTCCATGCCATTATTCATATTAATGTTTGGTTAGCTAATAACACACACATAACTAAAGGCGTAGCCAATGTGTAGTTCACACTTTCATGTGGGCACTTCGTTAGCTTAAAGAGGACCCTAACTTGTATTAAGAACCTAAGAATTAGCCATCACACTGTACCTACAGATTAGAAACATGGAAAAACACCCTTCAGCCATCTAATGCATGTTATTAGACTGAACAAAACCAATATTGCGGAATATGGAATGCGCAATATTTACAGGCAGCATGGGATACAGATTGAAAAAAGGAAGGTGCTGCCATGCATTGTGGGACTGATGACCTTTCCCTCAACCCAGCTATGCTCGGGATTCCCAACGCACCACTGTAACCTACTCCCCTGTACTTTATCCAACTCTCCACTCCTCATTAAGTGTTATGCTTCAGAGTCCAGATGGCGGCGCTGTAATCCAAAACAAACCCAAATTTACTTTGAGCTGGTGCAGAATCATTTGGGAATAGTTATTGGTTTTCATTAAATAATGTTGAAGGTCCGGTTTAAGGAGTTTAAAGACTTACCTGTGGGAAATGCATTAACTGTATCCCTTGGAAGAATGACATATGTCATGCATTTACATGTATTTGATTAACCCAAAATCTATTTCCAGCATACAAACCGGTCTGGGACTCCTATTTATGTTTCTTTCTCTATTGGTTACAGGGATGATCCCCAAAACATAGGCGGCCAAAAAAAAAAGAATGAAGGAGTTGGTGGCCGAGCTGCTGGCCATACAGGCGACGTTGGGGCCAACAGATGAAGAAGACGAGGAGGATTAGTGCCCTTGGTCCTGGCTACTTTGTTTCCAAGTTTTACAAATTTTAGGATTGTTTTTAAAGTTTTAACGTTTTGTGTTTATCAAACCCCAAAATAAAAAAAAAATGTTTTTAAGGAAAGGCAACAAAAATTTTAACATGTTTGTAAAAAAAATTAAAATAAAAAAAGGGGTTTAAAAACAAACACCCCAATAAAAAAAAAAAAGGACACACAAAAAAAAAACCCAAAAGCACCCAAAATTTTTAAATAAATTATATTTCAATACTTCAAAAATGTGTCTTTTCTAATATGCGCAAACACAAACAATTACACAAACCAGAAAAAACACACTTAGAAACATATAGACATATGTACATTATGTGGTTTGGGTAAGTTTTAGGGTCGTCAACATGAAGAAGGATGCAAGCGCTAAGAGGTTTAGGTAAGTTTTATGGACCGATAAATGAAGTTGGATGCAGGCGCTAAGAGGTTTAGGTAAGTTTGAGGGACCGAGAAATGAAGTTGGATGCAGGCGCTAAGGGGTTTAGGTAAGTTTGAGGGACCGAGAAATGAAGTTGGATGCAGGCGCTAAGGGGTTTAGGTAAGTTTGAGGGACCGAGAAATGAAGTTGGATGCAGCCGCTAAGGGGTTTAGGTAAGTTTTATGGACCGATAAATGAAGTTGGATGCAGCCGCTAAGGGGTTTAGGTAAGTTTGAGGGACCGATAAATGAAGTTGGATGCAGCCGCTAAGGGGTTTAGGTAAGTTTGAGGGACCGATAAATGAAGTTGGATGCAGCCGCTAAGGGGTTTAGGTAAGTTTTATGGACCGATAAATGAAGTTGGATGCAGGCGCTAAGAGGTTTAGGTAAGTTTGAGGGACCGAGAAATGAAGTTGGATGCAGCCGCTAAGGGGTTTAGGTAAGTTTGAGGGACCGATAAATGAAGTTGGATGCAGGCGCTAAGAGGTTTAGGTAAGTTTGAGGGACCGAGAAATGAAGTTGGATGCAGGCGCTAAGGGGTTTAGGTAAGTTTGAGGGACCGATAAATGAAGTTGGATGCAGCCGCTAAGAGGTTTAGGTAAGTTTGAGGGACCGATAAATGAAGTTGGATGCAGGCGCTAAGGGGTTTAGGTAAGTTTGAGGGACCGATAAATGAAGTTGGATGCAGCCGCTAAGGGGTTTAGGTAAGTTTCTGGTTGAGGGTGCGCATGCGCAAGATCTTATAAACATACGAACGCATGAATCTAAGAGGCCAAAAACCTATGAAAGCCAGAGGCAAACGCAAGTAATTGGAAGAGGTGGACGATGGAAGCAGCCGAAAAAACAGGCTGCCGCCGCAACAGGTGAGCACATGAACGTGATTTTTACGATTGGCAACTGACTGAGGCAAGTTCGGGAGATATCATACGAACGGACGTATCTTTTAGGATAGAAACGTATTTGCTTACTGAATCACTCGCAAGTTCATACGAACGCACGAGCGGACGTGAAAAATAGGATGATCGTGAGCCAAATCCAAGCTGTTACATGTTTCTTTGAATCAACCCAAATGACTGTATACACATGTGGCACAGGTGTTTAGGTCACAGACACCCAGAATGCATACAAGAACTACAAAAGAGGAATCTGACAAAGGATCTAACAGTATCCCCTTGTCCAGTTACTGTTAGCGGTCAATAAATTCCAAAGCTACAGGAGCAACTTTTCATAAAGTCAGTCAGAATATAGATTCAAGACCACTTGACCTTGCTCACAGTGATGTATGTGGTATCTGAAACCCACCTACACCTGCAGGCAACAGGTACATTGTGATTTTCATAGATGACTATTCAAGATACAAGGTCACTTACCTAATGCAACACAAAAGTAAAGTTCTTGACAAATGACAGGACTATGTATTAAAGACAAGTAACAAGTTTCAGAGGAAACCTCTCATACTTTCAAGGTGATAAAGGAGGTGAATTCAAATAACACATTGCCATACAGTTCCATACACACCAGAGCAAAATGGGGTAGCTATAGGAAAGAACAGAACTGTGACTGAAATGATTAGGTGTATGCTGACAGACTCTGGACTACCACAAAAATACTGGGATGTGGCAGCAATGACGGCTTAATTGCTGAACAGACTCTTTTCTAGAACAGAGAATAAAACTTCATATAAACTGTGACACAATGAGAAACCAAGCGTAAAACACCTACATTCCAGAGGAAAAATGCACCAAACCAGAGCATGTGAAGGAATCTTTGTTGGATACAGTGACCACGTTAAGGATTACAGAATCCTAAATCCCAAAACAGACAAGATTAACATGAGTAAAAGCATAATTTTTGTTGACGATTCGGGAACCAATGTGATGACAACAGAGCAAATAAGAACAGAAGAGAAAATGGACGCTGATCAGCCATCATTTGTAACTTCTGAACAAACAGTTGAAGTGAGCGCAGAACCTACCAGTACTGAATAGCAGACACAAGCAAGCTTACGCACAGAACCAAGCCGCTCAATGAGGGAAAACAAAGGTAAACCAGCTGTTTATCTCTCAATCAAGGCAAGCACTGCCACTACCAATTAACCTGCAACTTGGGAAGACATATCTCAGCTTTCAAAAGGGGAAGCCAATAAATGGCTAAAGGCTGCAAAGCAAGAGATAAAATCCAACGCATGGACACAGAACTACCACCTGGAAGGAAAGTCATAGGCTATAAATGGACTTTTAAGTCCACTTTTAAGTACAATGCAGATGGCACCTGTGGCTTTTCCCTGGAGCATCTCAAATTGATGCACTGCTGCAGGAACCTTCCCCTCCCCCTGTGTGCTGCAAAATTCACCTTCTTCCTGGCTCCCTCACCAATGTAAAGTGGCTGCATCCCCAGCATCTTTGGCCTGTCCGCATGCTCCTGCCTTGGCCATTCAGATAGACTGGGGGAAGGCACGTGCCCACTGCTGAGGATGCGGCTGCTCGCACTCCCTGTTGCCATAAACAGGGCCATTTGCCGAGCATTAAAAATGCTCTGATAGGACTAGAGTACGCACATGTACTGTAGGACTGAGAAAAATCTCGGGTTTTGTTCTGCTTTGAGAAACAAGAGAGATACAGATGCAAGTCACGCCAATGGGGAGTCTACATGGTGAGACTTGTACCAGAAGCCCCGCAAGGCATCTGTCAAAAATGATAGGAGGCAAAATGCGTTAAAATCCACAAATGCTTTTGGAATCTGCCTGAAGCGGTTTTAGCTGATGCCTCATGTGAATGGCTTGTGAGAAAACAACAACATAGAGGATATTTGTATAGGCCTCCTTGAAGAACCCTGATGGCTGAAGTGTCTGAAATCCACACACACACACCCCATACTGACACAGGCTCTGCTGCTATGGTGGCCTATGTGCCTCAGGGCTGGTCATGCTGGCCATTCTGAGATACTTTTAGTCAATCTTCCCTTCTCCTTCGATCAATCTCATCAACGAGGCCTTTACTCCACAGATCTCCTTACCTTCCTGTGTAGGGTCTAGACCAGACCTGGGCATTGTACGGCCCGTGGGCAGTATACGGCTTTTTGATTGGCTGAGCTGGCTGGTGGAGTCCCTCCGCTCGTGATTCGGCGTCCCTCAGCTCGTGCTGCCTGCGAGTCACCCGCCCGTCCCTCTTCGCAGCAGGTCGGCGCCTCTCGCCTCCCGTACTGTACACAGTCGATCACTTAAAGCGGTCCTTCACTCTGAATAAAAGACTATCTTATATGTTTCCCACACCCTGTACATACAGATTGATCACATTAATCCGGACCTTCACTCTGAATAAGAGCCTATCTTATATGTTTCCCCCACCCTGTACATACAGATTGCTCACATTAATCCGGACCTTCACCCTGAATAAGAGTCTATCTTATATGTTTCCCACACCCTGTACATACAGATTGATCACATTAATCCGGACCTTCACTCTGAATAAGAGCCTATCTTATATGTTTCCCACACCCTTTACATACAGATTGCTAACATTAATCAGGACCTTCACTCTGAATAAGAGCCTATCTTATATGTTTCCCACACCCTTTACATACAGATTGCTCACATTAATCCAGACCTTCACTCTGAATAAGAGCCTATCTTATATGTTTCCCACACCCTGTACATACAAATTGTCCACATTAATCCGGACCTTCACTCTGAATAAGAGCCTATCTTATATGTTTCCCACACCCTGTACATACAGATTGCCCACATTAAAAAATCAGCCTACCTGCATCTACTGCATGTTATGAGCCTTTAAACATCAGGCAGCCTGCAAACAGGAAGTGCCTTTTGACTGTGCTGCTCTGCATTCTGGGATTGCTGACCTTTCCCTGACCCCAGCTCTGCTCTGTCTGACCAAAGCACAGCTATAACCCGTCCCCCTGTACTTTATCCCACTCTCCTCTCCTCAGTAAGTGTGATGCTTCTGAGTCAAGTCTCCTCACATATTGAGGAGAGGGGGTTAAAAGCACAGGAGGGCTGGGTTATAGCTGTGCTTTGCACAGACAGAGCAGAGCTGGGGTCAGGAAAAGGACAGCAACCCCAGAAAGCAGAGAGGCATAATCAGAAGACCCTTCCTGTTTGCAGGCAGCCTATGACTCCACGGGCCAAAAAACTCAATAGATGCAGGTAGGATGATTTTTAATGTGGCCAATCTGTATATACAGGGTGGGGGAAAATACAAGATAGGCTCTTATTAAGGGTGAAGGTCCAGTTTAAAGTGGACCAAAACCCACGTCGATTGGCCCAGGAATTGATCGATTCCCCCCCTCGGGGCAATCAAAATCGGGATGCCTAGCTGTGTGAAATACCCCAGGTTGCCCCCTTCACTTACCTCGTTTTCCGGTCCAACAGTGCATGCGTGAGCTGCAGTCACATCCCGCTAGCACAAGAGGTGAGTTGGTCTCGGCGTCCTGGGGGTTTTCACACAGCAGGGCACCCCCCGATTGGGATAGTCAAAATCATGGGTTTTGGTCCACTTCAAGTACAGTCACAAAAACAACACCAATATTGCCCCCTCAGGCAGGACCGGCTCCAGGTTTGTGGGGGCCCCAAAGTAGTGAGTCACATGATGTCCCCTTTCAGCTCCACTGCCACAAATGGATCATCTCCTGCTGCTGATCGCCCTCCAGTCCACCTGGTTCTCGCCACCTTCTGAGCTTCCATCGATTGCCCTCCATTCCATGCCACCTTCTCCATTGTTGCTGATCATCCCCTGCTGCTGAGGTCAGCCATGAGTAGGTCAGCACACAGCACCCGGCATTCGGTGGTTCGGGTCCACTGTAAAATAATACTATGGCCAAGTGTGATCCTGAGTGGGCCCCTGAAGATGCCAGGCCCCCGGCAATTGCCCAGGTTTGCCCTGTGCTGGCGCCGGCATTGCCCTCAGGCCCCCCCCACACACCATATCATATATGCCCATTGCACCAGACACACACAACCCTTGCCGACACCCTCCCCCCATAATATACACGACCTGGACTTATACTATCATTATGCAAACTATTAACCCTTCCAGCGCCAGCCTACCTAGAGACTGTAAATGGGTGGAAAAGCCAAGCAGGTAGAATTAAAGTGGTCCTTCACCCTGAATAAGAGTCTATCTTATATGTTTCCCACACCCTGTACATACAGATTGCTCACATTAATCCGGACCTTCACCCTGAATAAGAGCCTATCTTATATGTTTCCCACACCCTGTACATACAGATTGCTCACATTAATCCGGACCTTCACCCTGAATAAGAGCCTATCTTATATGTTTCCCACACCCTGTACATACAGATTGCCCACATTAATCCGGACCTTCACCCTAAATGAGAGCCTATCTTATATGTTTCCCACACCCTGTACATACAGATTGCTCACATTAATCTGGACCTTCACCCTAAATGAGAGCCTATCTTATAAGTTTCCCACACCCTGTACATACAGATTGTTCACATTAATCCGGACCTTCACCCTAAATGAGAGCCTATCTTATAAGTTTCCCACACCCTGTACATACAGATTGCCCACATTAATCCGGACCTTCACCCTGAATGAGAGCCTATCTTATATGTTTCCCACACCCTGTACATACAGATTGCCCACATTAATCCAGACCTTCACCCTGAATAAGAGCCTATCTTATATGTTTCCCACACCCTGTACATACAGATTGCCCACATTAATCCGGACCTTCACTCTGAATAAGAGCCTATCTTATATGTTTCCCACACCCTGTACATACAGATTGCACACATTAATCCGGACCTTCACTCTGAATAAGAGCCTATCTTATATGTTTCCCACACCCTGTACATACAGATTGCTCACATTAATCCGGACCTTCACTCTGAATAAGAGCCTATCTTATATGTTTCCCACAGCCTGTACATACAGATTGCCCACATTAAAAATCACCCTACCTGCACCTACTGTGTATTCTGAACCTTTAAACATCCAAGATGGCAGCCCATTGAGTCTTAGGCAGCCTGCAGACAGGAAGAGTCTTCTGACTATGCATTCTGGGATTGCTGTCCTTTTCCTGACTCCAGCTCTGCTCCGCCTGTGCAAAGCACAGCTATAACCCGCCCCCTGTACTTTATCCCGCTCTCCTCTCCTCACTGTGTGTGATGCTTCTGAGGCAAGATGGCAGCTCCGATATCCTAGAGTCCTGAACAGAGTTACAGCCCAGCGGAGTAAAAAAATAAAATGTAAGCGACTAAGATCTTAATATTTATTCATTTTAGATGCTGGGGAAATCGTTTTTTAAGGGTTTGGGCTTTTCATTAAACCGGACCTTCACCATGATTTAATGAAAAGCCCAAACCCTTAAAAAACTATTCCCCAGCATCTAAAATTAATATATTTTACGTTTTTAGTCACTTACTTATTATTCTTTCCTCCGCTGGGCTGCAACTCTGTTAAGGACTTTAGGATACGGGCGCCGACATCTTGCCTCAGATGCATCACACTTACTGAGGAGAGCGGGATAAAGTGCAGGGTTATAGCTGTGCAGGCTGCCTGATGCTCCATGAGCCGCCATCTTGGATGCTCATAACAAGCAGTAGATGCAGGTAGGATGATTTTTAATGTGAGCAATCTGTATGTACAGGGTGTGGGAAACATATAAGATAGACTCTTATCCAGGGTGAAGGTCCGGATTAATGTGAGCAATCTGTATGTACAGGGTGTGGGAAACATATAAGATAGACTCTTATCCAGGGTGAAGGTCCGGATTAATGTGAGCAATCTGTATGTACAGGGTGTGGGAAACATATAAGATAGGCTCTTATTCAGGGCGAAGGTCCGGATTAATGTGGGCAATCTGTATGTACAGGGTGTGGGAAACATATAAGATAGACTCTTATTCAGGGTGAAGGTCCGGATTAATGTGAGCAATCTGTATGTACTAGGTGTGGGAAACATATAAGATAGACTCTTATTCAGGGTGAAGGTCTGGATTAATGTGAGCAATCTGTATGTACAGGGTGTGGGAAACTTATAAGATAGGCTCTCATTTAGGGTGATGGTCCGGATTAATGTGGGCAATCTGTATGTACAGGGTGTGGGAAACATATAAGATAGGCTCTTATTCAGGGTGAAGGTCCGGATTAATGTGGGCAATCTGTATGTACAGGGTGTGGGAAACATATAAGATAGGCTCTTATTCAGGGCGAAGGTCCGGATTAATGTGAGCAATCTGTATGTACAGGGTGTGGGAAACATATAAGATAGACTCTTATTCAGGGTGAAGGTCCGGATTAATGTGAGCAATCTGTATGTACAGGGTGTGGGAAACATATTAGATAGGCTCTTATTCAGGGTGAAGGTCCGGATTAATGTGAGCAATCTGTATGTACAGGGTGTGGGAAACATATAAGATAGGCTCTTATTCAGGGTGAAGGTCCGGATTAATGTGAGCAATCTGTATGTACAGGGTGTGGGAAACATATAAGATAGGCTCTTATTCAGGGCGAAGGTCCGGATTAATGTGGGCAATCTGTATGTACAGGGTTTGGGAAACATATAAGATAGACTCTTATCCAGGGTGAAGGTCCGGATTAATGTGAGCAATCTGTATGTACAGGGTGTGGGAAACATATAAGATAGACTCTTATTCAGGGTGAAGGTCCGGATTAATGTGAGCAATCTGTATGTACTAGGTGTGGGAAACATATAAGATAGACTCTTATTCAGGGTGAAGGTCTGGATTAATGTGAGCAATCTGTATGTACAGGGTGTGGGAAACTTATAAGATAGGCTCTCATTTAGGGTGATGGTCCGGATTAATGTGGGCAATCTGTATGTACAGGGTGTGGGAAACATATAAGATAGGCTCTTATTCAGGGTGAAGGTCCGGATTAATGTGGGCAATCTGTATGTACAGGGTGTGGGAAACATATAAGATAGGCTCTTATTCAGGGCGAAGGTCCGGATTAATGTGAGCAATCTGTATGTACAGGGTGTGGGAAACATATAAGATAGGCTCTTATTCAGGGTGAAGGTCCGGATTAATGTGGGCAATCTGTATGTACAGGGTGTGGGAAACATATAAGATAGGCTCTTATTCAGGGCGAAGGTCCAGATTAATGTGGGCAATCTGTATGTACAGGGTGGGGGAAACATATAAGATAGACTCTTATCCAGGGTTAAGGTCCGGATTAATGTGAGCAATCTGTATGTACAGGGTGGGGGAAACATATAAGATAGACTCTTATCCAGGGTTAAGGTCCGGATTAATGTGAGCAATCTGTATGTACAGGGTGGGGGAAACATATAAGATAGACTCTTATTCAGGGTGAAGGTCCGGATTAATGTGAGCAATCTGTATGTACTAGGTGTGGGAAACATATAAGATAGACTCTTATTCAGGGTGAAGGTCCGGATTAATGTGAGCAATCTGTATGTACAGGGTGTGGGAAACATATAAGATAGACTCTTATTCAGGGTGAAGGTCCGGATTAATGTGAGCAATCTGTATGTACAGGGTGTGGGAAACATATTAGATAGGCTCTTATTCAGGGTGAAGGTCCGGATTAATGTGAGCAATCTGTATGTACAGGGTGTGGGAAACTTATAAGATAGGCTCTCATTTAGGGTGAAGGTCCAGATTAATGTGAGCAATCTGTATGTACAGGGTGTGGGAAACTTATAAGATAGGCTCTCATTTAGGGTGATGGTCCGGATTAATGTGGGCAATCTGTATGTACAGGGTGTGGGAAACATATAAGATAGGCTCTTATTCAGGGTGAAGGTCCGGATTAATGTGAGCAATCTTTATGTACAGGGTGTGGGAAACATATAAGATAGGCTCTTATTCAGGGTGAAGGTCCGGATTAATGTGAGCAATCTTTATGTACAGGGTGTGGGAAACATGTAAGATAGGCTCTTATTCAGGGTGAAGGTCCGGATTAATGTGAGCAATCTTTATGTACAGGGTGTGGGAAACATATAAGATAGGCTCTTATTCAGGGTGAAGATCCGGATTAATGTGAGCAATCTGTATGTACAGGGTGGGGGAAACATATAAGATAGGCTCTTATTCAGGGTGAAGGTCCGGATTAATTAGTGCCACGCTCAAGCCAGTCTGTTGTGACTGCACTGCAAAGCAGCCGGCTCCTGTTCCATCGCGCATGCGCAGCGCTGTCCCGGACGTGTTGCTATTGATACTTATCTGGGAAGATCAGTTAGCGCTTTCAGTTGTCAGCGTGGCATCAAACCCTAGAGGGGCGTGGCATGCAATCTACCCATCCCACAATAGGCGTGTTTTACAGCGCCGGACAGCCAATAAAGAGCGCGTCTTTATATTAGCAGGCCGCAGCTGCTTCCACCACCCAATCAGCGCCCGGGGGTGTGTTTCTTCAACCAATGAGCGTCCGCCCCGGGTTTGTTTGGATTTAAATGTCTTATAAGTATCCCGGACCAGGCGGCAGATATCTCTCAGTTGTTGCCGGAGATGGCGAACCTGTCGCAGTGCCTGGACGAGCTGCCCCTGGGCTCCCGCTGGCCCGCAGCCCCCCCGGACCTGTACAGCGAGGCGCAGCGGCTGGCGCTGGAGGAGCTGCTGTCCGGGGGCCCCGAGGCTCTGCGCCTCTTCCTGCAGCGGGAGCGGGTGGCCGCCTTCCTGTCCGAGCCCGAGGTCAGCCACATCCTCGGCTCGGCTTCCGCGCTGCACTGCCCGGAGGACGACGTGTCCGTGTCGGCCTCGGTGGATTGCTCGTCCGTCACCTATTTCCCGGAGATCTCGGACGTGGAGCCGCCGCTGCTGGAGCTGGGCTGGCCGGCCTTCAGCGCGGGATCCTACCGGGGGGCCACCCGCGTGGACGTGCACTTCCAGCCCGGCTACGGGGAGACCATCTACAGCTGCAAGGAGGCGGCCAGGGCTCTCATCAAGGCTGCCCGGGAGGTGGGTGTCCTCTGGGGGGAGGGGAACTTACCCCCCCTGACTGCCTTCTGGCCTACTCCTCAATGCTGCCCCCTGCAGGCCCTTTACTAGGTGGGGATCAGGGCAGGAAAGTGGGGAGGGGAGCTTACCCTTGATTGCCATCTGGCCAACACCTCAGTGCTGCCCCCTGCAGGCCCTTTACTAGGTGGGGATCAGGGCAGGTAACTGGGGAGGGGAACTTGCCCCCTGACTGGCTTCTGGCCAACACCTCAGTGCTGCCCCCTGCAGGCCCTTTACTAGGTGGGGATCAGGGCAGGTAACTGGGGAGGGGAACTTACCCCCTGACTGGCTTCTGGCCAACACCTCAGTGCTGCCCCCTGCAGGCCCTTTACTAGGTGGGGGTCAGGGCAGGTAAGTGGGGAGGGGAGCTTACCCCCTGAATGTGGCCCAGCTAGAATCTCTAGCAGTGCTGCCCCCTGCAGTCCCTTTACTAGGTGGGGGTCAGGGCAGGTAAGTGGGGAGGGGAGCTTACCCTTGATTGCCATCTGGCCAACACTTCAGTGCTGCCCCCTGCAGGCCCTTTACTAGGTGGGGGGTCAGGGCAGGTAAGTGGGGAGGAGAGCTTACTCTTGCATGTATGTTAACCAAGAACTCTGGCAGTTTTGTCCCCTGCATGTCGGCACTTTACTAGGTGGGATCAGGGCAGGTAGATGAGGGAGGGAAACTTACCTCCAGACTGTACCTTAACCAAGAACTCTGGCAGTGATGTCCCCTGCATGCAGACATTTTCCCTAGGTTGGATCATTGTAGGTAAGTAGGGTAAGGGATCTTACCCCCCAGACTGTACCCTAACCAAGAACTCTGGCAGTGATGTCCCCTACATGGAGGCATTTTTCTAGTTGGGGTTAGGGCAGGTAAATGGGAGGAGCGGTGGGATGAAGGGTCAGTGGGGTGGAGGTAAGGGCATCTTTGCTTTCTGTAAGAAAATCAACTTAAAGCGGAACAAAATTTTGCCTTTCCTGGGTTTTGTTCCCTAGCCCGAGATTCCCTACGATGTGAATCTGCACCCACCCAGATCACCCATTCAAACTCGCCTTTCCCCAATCCTATGGCACATGTACCATAGATGGGCATTCAGCAGCTCAATAATTACATCAGCGAGGGAGCCAGCAAGAAAAGGGTGAGCATTGCAGTTCCCGGGAGAGGGAGGGTTCACAAACAGTGGTGAAGACCAGCCCTGGAGTCTTTGAGATTCCAGAGCTGGCCCCATTGGAAAAAATCGATTATTTTTTTAATGGGTGGTTGCATATGGATTTGCTCAGTGATGCTGACCTCTCAGCGCCTCGTGACATGTCTTTCTAGTAGATGATCTTCCTGTTAGTCTCTGTAACAGGGGGTGTTAGCCCCTTGTTTTCTCGATGTTTATTTTATGCTCTTGTCAGACTGCTACTGGGGTTCTCTGGCCGGACTTGTACAGCTCTGTGTAACCCCAATTGCCTGTCTGCAATCTCGGGAGGGGGGGGTTATAGGGGAATTCAAGTGGTACTGCTTTGGGGTTGTCTTTCCCCTTGTGGCAGAATTCCCTTATTACTCTGACTCTTATCACTGGACCCCCTAATAAGCCCATGTTCTGCCCCTGCGATGCTTTAGCCTTCCCATCATAGCTGAGCTCTGCTGTAGTATCTACCCCTACAATACTAATACCCCTACAATACTAATACCCCTACAATACTAATACCCCTACAATACTAATACCCCTACAATACTAATACCCCTACAATACTAATACCCCTACAATACTAATACCCCTACAATACTAATACCCCTACAATACTAATACCCCTACAATACTAATACCCCTACAATACTAATACCCCTACAATACTAATACCCCTACAATACTAATACCCCTACAATACTAATACCCCTACAATACTAATACCCCTACAATACTAATACCCCTACAATACTAATACCCCTACAATACTAATACCCCTACAATACTAATACCCCTACAATACTAATACCCCTACAATACTAATACCCCTACAATACTAATACCCCTACAATACTAATACCCCTACAATACTAATACCCCTACAATACTAATACCCCTACAATACTAATACCTCAGTTCCCCTGCCCAAAGAGTGGTTAGAGCCACCCCCTGCAATGCTATAACCTCAGCTGATCCCAGCTAAAATCCAACTAGGGTCCTGATTCAGTAAGGGGTTAAAAAAAGTGGCACTTTTTAATCCCAAGAAAAGTAATGACATTTTACTCTTTTTCCACTATAGTAAAAAGTGCCACTGACTTTGTCTTCCTAGCTGGTGATACAGAAACGGTGACATTCTCTTTTTTTTTTTTTTTTTTTTTTTTTTTTTTCTCCTACTACCAATAGAATTTTTTCCAACTCTTAATGAATCGAGTTATGACCCTAATCCACCCCTACATATGGGGCACAAGGCAGTGAGGGAATTCAGAAGTGGCTAATTAGTTCTGGCTTATATTGGGTATCCTGTTAGTGAAATGGTGGGGCATCCCAAATCACAATGCCACTATGGGGCGAGCGTTCCTTTTTGACAGACCTAACTCTTCCTCGGATTTTGGGAAAACACAAACACTCCTGTAAACTCCACATTTCAGAGACATTTAGTTTTTATTTGGTGGTGCTCCAACCAACATGAGACTCATCAGCTGCAGCCAAACTTTGCTCACTAGAATCACTGCAGTATGTGGGGTCCACTGTTGGATTAAGCTTCACCAAAAAAAGGTACGCTCATCAGTGGTGGAAGGAGGTCTTCTAGGGTGCCACCTACTGGGACACTCTGGAACAGTTTCAATGGAGGGTTAAAGTCCCCCCAAATCACTGTATAAATTGTTTTATGGGTATAGGGCCACTTTAAAGTCCATGTACAGCCTGGTTACAGGGGTTTGGTTACTTGAGGTAAGAATGTAATTCATTTGTGCTGCAGCCTCCATAGTGATGAAAACAAATAAAAACTTTATAAAGTGATAAAATCAAACCAACAGTAGGAAACAAAAAAAATGGCCAGCTGAAAAGCTCTTAAGAGGAATGATGTCTAAGAAATTGACTTTCTTGGCGTTTGTGATATCTTGCTTTGTGTATCCACCAGGATTGCTTGTAAACTCCATTTTCTGTCATTCCTACAGCACATACACGTAGCCAATCAGCGGCGCTCATACCATTCAGATTTTTTTTTTTTTTTTTTTTGCTGCACCGAGCTTAGTGCGGCCAGGAAATCTGAATGGCACCACCAGCTGCCTATAGCTGTGGCCATGCCTGCAGTGGCTATTCAGAAAGGCCTGGGATGGGTGGCTGGAGTGTGGGCTTGTGGATTTGGGCAGTCGCACAGTGGGGCATTCAAATTTGGGATGGTTCGACTGTGCTGACGCGAGCTTGTCGAAGGAGCCGAGTCTAGCCATTCACAAATGCCTGGCATGGACACACGGCCTGCTAAAGGGATAGCTGGGATGCAGCCATTGCTCAGGCATGCGTCGTTGGACCGGGGGAGAAGGTGAGTTTCCAGGTGACCTGGGGGGGTTCACACAACGAGGTATCCCGATTCTGCTTGCCCTGGGGCCGATGGCTGTGGGTTTTGATTTAAGATCAGTTGTGCCTTGGACCCCACTAGATGGAACAAGTTGACCTTTACTGAGCCAGACCTACAGTCCTAAGATCTTGTCCGCAAGCTAGATGCGAGCCATGAGAGGCTTTGCTGTGCTAGGGCAGATACTTGGCTGTTTGCAAATTGATCAGCTATGTTTGCTGCTAGCTGGGTGATCAGAAGTGAACAATTCATTGAGCTACATGTCACACCCAGCATTTAGGAGCAGTAAGCACTGGGGGCATCAATATTGTGTAATGGATAACCTGGCCTGCCTGTGGCATGGCATAACCTTCAGGGTTTTACAGGACTGACCTCAAGAGAACAGTAGGTAGGGTTGTGCCCTGCCAAGTATTGGCGGGACTGGTGCAGGTTACAGCAAGATATAGAAGTCTAAAAGACTCCAGGGCTTTCCGAGTTTCAGTCCTTGGGGCATCCTGAATTGGGGAAACCTCTCTGAAATTGCCCCGATAGGTGGACATCCTACAGCTGTATTCTAGTTGAGCCTTCTGGTTTGTGCTTGAAGTCTGGGTTGTTGTAAAGTAAGATCTGTGTCTGCATAGCTTATTGAGACACATCTGAAAGGAATAATCTCCTTGATTCTCTGTATTGTTAAGCCCAACTGTCACACCTAGCTGTAACCTAGCGATAACCTAGCAATGTTCTCTTGAGACCTAAAATGATAAAGGCCATTTCGGCTCTTGTTTCCTGAGCTAATAATCCCATAATGGCATTGGTTATGGAGTGACCTTTATTGTCCTACACCACCTATTTAAAGACGTATACTGCACTTTTCAATAGAAGCCTTCAATCCCCCCCCCCCCCCCACCCCCTTATGAATGTTGCTCCCCTGGGTCTGCATTTGTAATGTCAGTCAGAATATTTATTGCTTTACTTGGCTGTTAGGACTGGTTTGCTAACAGCCAAGTAAAGCAATAAATATTCTGACTGACTATTCTGACAATGTCCATTGTTGCACGTAGAGTATGTTCCAAGTTCAGCCCCTGAAATCCTTTTGCTAACTCCTTGCTTGACACTACATTGGCATCTATGGCCCTAGGAGAACCAGTTTCTGTAATGGAACACTAAGTAGTGTTGACTGAAGAGCGGAGGGGCAAAAGGAAATCTGTAATTTTAGAGCTTTCCATGTATGTCTAGTGTTTATCCTTCTAAATTGTAGTTCGACCATTCCCTCACACAATAGGCCTTCAAACTCCTCTCCCTCATCTTCTAAAAATGTAGAGTCCCCTGATTCTTGCCAAACCATTTTCTTAATTGTACATCTGGGGAATGCAAAGCCCATGATATGAGCCCTAGGCTCTGCCAAAAATATCAGATTTACTCTAGATCATCTACATGGTGAGCATGACATTGACATTAGTAGACCACCTCAGGGGTCTGCTGACTCTGCTGGGAATTTCCTTTAAAGCTTTGTGCATCTTGTTCTGTCTTGACTTGCTCTACTGGCATCATGCTCACAAGATTGCACACTGACACATGTGTCGTAACAGATGCTCACCTGTCCCCTGAAATATTTAGCTTGAATGATTCCTTATTAAATGGCTTCCCAAACAACACTGCTGAAACAGCATTTTATGCATTCCTGAATCCTAAAATATTCTTGGCCTGGTCTTGGCTTGACTTGGGCCTTTTTTTTTTTTTTTCTGGAATAGAAACTACTGGGATGTGTAAATGATGAAGGTCTTCAAGATATGAATTGTTAGTAAATGTGTCAAGCATTCATATGCTGTACATCCTACACTGTATTAATGGTTAAATCTATATCTCCATGTCTGGCAACCCAGAGGTGCTGCTTTTGAGAATGGGGGATCCTGCTCTGAGCTCTTCATTACAATAAAATATTGCAACTACCACTTAAAGAAGCCCTATCACATGCCGATAAAAAAAAAAAATCTACGTACATCTGCTAGATGGCAAGACTGGTCATTCCTGGATTTTTTTTGCCTACCAGCAGAAGAAAACCACAAGCTTGGTGGTGTTTTTTTTTTTTTTTTTCCATTTGGCATGTAGAACTGACTCCCTCCTCTCACATTCTACAAATTTTTGACTTTGGTCATGTGCTGTAACCCAAGGGAGCAATACTGAATTTTGACCCATTGTGTGGTATGCTATTAGGGTGGCAAGTAGGATTTTCTCAACACGGACAATAGGGGACTAGTGATGCTTGGGTCAGATCAGGGGTGCTCAACCTTATGATGATTGTGGGCCACTTAAATGATTTGGAAGCTGGTCTCTGGGCCACAATGAATAGGCTCAGAATCTGAAATGGCTTAATGAAACTTCTCTACAACAATCGAGATGCCCACAAATGGCACGCGTTTGTCCTTCTACCAAACTCCTACATTCATATGTAATGTTCCCCATATGCTTACCAGTACACGTACCAATTGGCTTATATTTTTACATATATATGGGTCTCTCATTTATAGCCCTCCCCCATCAGTCCCACATCTTAATTATGTTCCCAATACTTTTCCAATCTAAACTACCACCAGTGCTAAGCACACAATTAATATAGGAACACTATTTTACCAAATTATTGTGCCAAAGATTTCAGCCAGGTGAGGTGCAGCACTAAAAACCTCTGTTTTGCGAATGTGCCCCTCCTATATCACTCTCCGTTCAACCTCTCCTCCTTACTGTGCCTTTTATTTACCAGAGGAGCAGCTAGGCTTTCTGGCACCTGGGGCAAAGATTCAAAATGGCACCCCCCACACCACCTTGTCTTGGGCCCCCCTTTGGTGACCTGCTGCACCCGGGGCAAGTGCCCTCCCTGCTCCCCCCAGGGGGCTGTAGGTTGAGCCTGTGTGCCTTAGATGGTTAAAGTGGACCAACACCCAGGATTTTGACTATCCTGGGTTTTGGTCCATTTCGGTGGGGAACCCCGATTGGGGGTCCCGGCTGTGTGAAACCCCCCAGAAAGCCCCAAAAACTAGCCTGTCCCCGCTCCCACGTGACAGCTGCAGCCAATTCCCACCGACGGACAAGCGAGGTCCGTCGACGGGCGAGCACGCCTGCCGCCGCCTCCCGCGCGTCACTCTTACAGGGAGCCCGCTCGCGCCGGCCATTCACAAATGCGCCCTGCTAGAGGGATGCGCGAGCGGCGGCTTGCACATGCGCCGCTGGATCGAGGAGCAGGTAGGGGATTTCAGGGCTTTCTGGGGGGTTTCACACAGCGGGGCACCCTGATCCTCGATTCCCGGGCCGATCAGCATCGGGGGTGTTGGTCCACTTCAATAAGAGTAACCTGTTCACATGTTTGACCCACGTCTGCTCATCCGATCCCTTGTAGATGGCCAGCTTGTCCCTACTGTTTATTGGCAATAATAGAAAACCTCTACAGGTACAAACACACCCATGGAAAAGGACATGGAGTTTTGTTTAGCATTTAGGTGACATACTTTTTTTTTTTTTTTTTTTCTTGTTATTTTCCCCTACAGGTGATTGCGGTGGTGATGGACTCCTTCACAGATAATGACATATTCCGCGACATACATGAAGCTTGCAGGAAGCGCCGTGTACCAGCCTATATCCTGGTGGACGAGTCTCAGCTGCCACACTTTCTTACCATGTGCCACAACCTTGGTGTTTCACTTGAAACTGAACAGGTAAGTCTAAACTAGGCTGGGTTTAGTGTCACAGCCCTATAGGTACAGTATTTGCATATATAAATCCTCGAAACACAGTTGATCGCCTTTTGGGAATGCTCACTAGGTGTTTTATGCTGCCCTTCAGACACAACCTTTGTTTGCTGAAGCTTGCTCCGACAACCTGTTTAGTTCTTGTTTTTGGTTGAGATTATAGAGCCATTGGTAGTTATGCCTTAAAGTGAATGGAAACCCATTTTTGCCTCTCCCCCACCCAAGTACCTCGGGTGATGCTGCTGGCTCTAGTTTTTTCCACCTCTGGAGCTACAGTTTTGAGATTGGCTGATCTCAAGAGTGGTTACTTGTGCCAGCTCCCCTGTGGAGTGTGCGTGCCCATACGCCCGGCCTACACAGGGAAGCGGAGAATGCAGATGCTGGGAAGGGTAAGATTGGGGGGTATCCTGGTAGTGGAAGTGGGCGGCCCTGGTAATGATCTGCTTTAAACATGTTACTACTTGACTCAGATATGTGACCACTGTCCTCCAGGACAGGCATCTACTGGACTGTAGAAATAAAATCTGTATGTGTTAGTGGGGGGCAGGGCAATAGGAAATCATTTGTTCTGATCTCTCGGACCTCAGTGGCCCAACATCCACCGCTTTCAAACCTCCTGCCACTCTGCACTGGCATGAATGGGGTAATGAATTGGTCAATGGGCAGAATTTCCATAAAGCACCCAGGAGAATTGTAGGATTGTTCTCCTCTTGGGTGTAGCAGTTTCTAATTATTGATACTTTATATTCTAGTCAGGGTGGATAAAAATCAATGTTTTTTTTTAAAAAAATCAAAAAAATCGGATTTTTTTGAATTAAATCGGATTTTTTTGAATTAAATCGGATTTTTTTGAATTAAATCGGATTTTTTTGAATTAAATCGGATTTTTTTGAATTAAATCGGATTTTTTTGAATTAAATCGGATTTTTTTTCAATAAACTGCTTTTTGAGGAAAATATTTTACCATCCAAAGGTTCTTCCATCATGAGATAAAGCTGAGTTGTTTAACTCAGTAGAATAAAGGCTGTATATGTGTAACATTCACAATGCCATGCTCTTCCAGAGGTTTCTGTAGGATTAGTGGGCAGTTTCTCTCCTATATTATCACAGACGCTCGCTTTACTTACGCAGTTCTCAAAACTGAATTGGACTCCGCAGAGGTCCCAGCCTCTTCTTCACAGCAAAAATGTTACAACATGAACAGAGTTGAGAAAAAGACCTTAATCCTATTGTTCTACAAACCTATGACTAGTGAGCTACAGAGGACAGCAGGGACAGTAGTATTTAAGTTTTTCATGTGTCGGCTGGGCTGACAGTCTAAGTTTCTTAAAATATATAAATATTTTGTTTAGCCAAATTAGTTAACAAAACATGGATGTTTGTTTAAGCAAATAACTTATGCTGTAATGTTGTTATTGTTTCAGTTGAATAAATCTATTTAAATTGTTATTAAGGTCAGGATTATTTTTCTCCTTCCTAAGTACAACAGAACAGTGGTGTCCAAATATGAATGATTAACCCATTAAACTGGGGAGAAAAAAGTAATATAAAAAGTGATTCTAAAAATCTTCATCTACTTGCATGTTAAAATAGCAAGAACTAGTTTAGGTAGTTTTAAATCAAGCCTTACTGACTAGTGATTTAAATCGTGATTTAAATCAGTTAGATTTAAATCAAATCCACCCTGATTCTAGTGTGTGTGTGTGTGTGTGTGGTTTTGTTTTTTTTACCCTCACGCTTTTTGACCCGCTTTAAGTAAGGCAAGGAATGGTTGCCTTGGGTGGGGTTTGGCCAGGAACTTGCTGAACTAGTCTGGAGCTCTTTGGAATTGTAGGCAGACAGACGGGTATGAACCTTGCTTACTAGGGGTTGTTAAAGTGTGTACCCAGAGCTGGGCTTTTACAGATGGGATCGATCTAGTTCTGTATCATGCCTGCGGTTTATTGGTAGCCTAGCGGCTAATCATATATGGTATATAGTTGGTGACAGTGTGTCACTTTGCAAGTGGCTCGGTGTTCTGCACTTGGCTACCTCAGCACTTCAGGCAAGTCTGGACACTACAGCCTCAAATTTATGCTTACTTGGCCCTGGCGCCCTGGCACCCTGCCCCCTATACATGGCCAATATTTGCCTGGGGAGAGATAGATGCGTCAAACGCTGTGGCAAGTGTTATTTGGTCTCCTTTTGCTGCTAATGAATTTGTAACCTGTCTGTATGTCATCCATCCAGTAGAAGGCCTGTCAGCAGTTGGGTCATCTGACTGTATTTTGTCTGTTGAAGACAAAATACAATATGCAAAATATTTTTTAAACAGCCTAAAGTGGGTTTGATTTTCCTGTAAAATGCCTTAACCAAATTTCTATACTGTCTCTACAGAACATGCGGGTCAGAACATTAACTGGCAATAACTATTACACCAGAGGTGGTTCCAAGATTGTTGGGCAGGCGCACGAAAAGTTCTTGCTTGTAGATGGCCTAAAAGTTGCTACAGGGAGTTACAGGTATGTTTTTGGCACACTTACTTCCAGACAATTGTGTTAAAGCGGACCGACAGCCTCGCACAGAGAACTCCCCAAAAGTCTTTCTTTTGTTGCTCTGGTTTGTCATTTATTGACTGTAGGTCCGTTTTTTTAATGCTGCATCATTGTCGCTGGTCTCAAATATTGTGTATTTTTTATGTTTATTGTAAACACAAATAGCCAGTTTGTGATGGTAGTTAAACTGGTTAGTATATTTAAAGTACAGTTCTATTGTTTGAATATAGTTGTGGATTTATGGGATTTTATTTTTATTGCTGCTTTTGCACTTGGGTAGAAGGAATCCCCGCTCTCGGTGCGGTATGGGCAGTACTGTGTTAGCCAGGACAGTTAAGGATACTGAATACTGAAGGCTGTAAGATGAGTGGGCAGTGTAGCCAGGCAGTAGGAAAAGCAAGCAGGATGCTTGGCTGCATAGCTTGAGGCATCACCAGTAGGGAGCGGGAAGGTTGTGATACCGCTGTATAGAGCCCTGGTGAGAGCACAGCTAGAATACTGTGTGCAGTTCTGGAGACCTTACCTGCAAAAAGACATTCAGATAGAGCAGGTCTTCTGGTGGAAGGAAGTCAAAAACAACCCTCTCAGGAGAGACTTGAAGAACTTAAAGGAGCACTATCATGAAAAATGGCTCAATGATAAAAATCCATATAGATATGCTGGATGGTGGTGGGAGGGATGGCTTTTACACCCGGCATCAAGAAATATCCAGCAAGGCTTGCTTGTCCTCTTCCTTCCATTAAAAGAATGAAATCTGGGGTGACACCGGATAAACTAAACCGGTCACCCCTGGATTTTATTTCTACTAGGAGAGAATAAACCACGAGCTTTGCTGGAGTTTTAGTCAGTTTGGGTGTATAAGTGACCCCTCCTCTCATTAGCTGACGTGTTTATATGGATTTTTATTAGTACACAATTTTGTGGTTTGTGCTTCTTTACTTTGTAAAGAATAGAGAGGGGGGGCATGATTGAGTCCTTTAAATACGTGAAAGGATTGAGTAAAGTTTAATTTTTTAAGAAGAAACTTAATGACAAAATACAACCTCAAGCTAGTCGGAGGGAAGATCAGAAGCAATGTTATGAAATATTATTTACAGAAGGAGTAGTAGAAAGCACTTCCAGCAGAGGTAGTTAGAAAATCAACAGTAAGTGCATTTACACATGTCTGGGTTAAACATTCATCTATCCTAAGATAAAGAGAATACATGCATATGGACAGAGTAGATGGGCCAAATGGTCTCCTTCTGCCATTACCCTTCTAGGTTTCTGGTAGCATACTTTTAACGTGTTCTGTGATCTTTCCACAGTTTTACCTGGATGGATGGGAAGCTCAACAGCAGTAATTTGGTTGTATTAAATGGACAGGTAGTAGAGAAATTTGACTACCAGTTTAGGATTCTTTACGCTCAGTCCAAACCAGTTGGTAGCAAACTGCTATCCAGCATACGGGCCACTGCTATGGCCCCGGATAATTTGCCCTATAGTCTAGCTGTCCAGAAGAAGCCATTACTGTTAAGCCTTCTGCAGATGGATAAGGCAAAGTGTTCTAGCACACCCAAGAGAATGACTGTAGAAACCAAAGCCTTGGAAAAGGATCTTGGTACTGCTAAAGCTCCAGATGACGACTGGTTGCAGAACTGTGATATCATATCTGGCCTTAAAGAGACTAAAAGCATAGCCACTCAGACGGACTTGACAAATGGCTCGTGGAATTTGCGAGGGGTAGATGCTTCTACTCAAACAAAGGTTCTTTCTTCAACTGCTGCTACTCAAACAGCTGTAATGGTGCGAATGGCTTCCACCCAAACAATGGTGTTTTCAAGAGCTGCAACTACCCAGACCACTGAAGTGCGAGAATCTGGAATCGGATGTAGCCAAACGAGACGGCCTTCGTCTACAGCAAGGTTATCAGATTCCTCTACTTCATCTACCTCCTCCTCATCCTCTGCTGCTTCTACGGCTAGCACAGGATCGAATGCCTCCATTCGCTCGTCAAGTACCATGAGCAGCCGCATTGGCTATGGTGATCGTCCCATCGGGGACTGCATCCAGAAACTTAGCAAAGACAGACAATACCATTATACATCTATCCGATCAAAGCTTGATCACATGGTATCCATTCTCTCCAAAAGGAATCGGTTTACCAGCCCTTTCTTGAACTGTGAGCCAGCAGGTTATGGCCTGCAACATAACGTAATGCATGGTAGCCTTCTAAACCTGCGAGATGGAGTTCGCTTTGCTCCCCCGCTTTAACTACTTTGGGGATTTCTGCTGTAATTCAGCACTTTAATGTGTGTTCGCTTAATGTTCATTCTGTCAAGTGTCCTTAACCTGTTTTCTATCCGGAATCCTCAGCTTGTGAATACCACGTTACTTTGAAACCAAAAAAGCTTACACAACTCTTGCCTGCAGCAATGGATGGCTGATGTGCTCCTCACAAGCAGGACTGATGACTATACCATAAACTATGAGTACCTGAAGGCTAACCGTGCGACATGTATTAACTTCTACAAACTCTAGAATGCAGTTCTCAGGAAAAAAATCTCGGCATCTGCTTAACAGGTGATGGGAATGGCTTTACACCTGCCGCACGTTTCGTTTCACGTGTCTGTGTGTGTGTATACTTTATTTTTACAATTGGCTTGTTTCAGTATTTATTTGGTGTTTAACTACAGTTAACAAGAAGCCCACTTGAGTATAAGAGATGCTTCCTAAGGAAGTCTGAGTAGATCTGGGGGGGTGCTTTAATACCTTAACATGGAAAAATAGACTAAATCGCTTAGACCAGTCCATGAAATTACATAGTTGTAATATGTATATGGTAACTCTAACCTAGCAGAAGACCACTGAAATATTCAAAAGCAGTCATTTTAATTTAAAAATGTCTCTTAGAACTGTGAAAAGAAAAGGTGCCATGTCTTAATTCTAACCTTGAAAACCATTATTGTGCCTTGAACTACTGTTGACATCTAAGCTGGTACGAATCTTACTACACACCACTGGCTGCAGACTGATTCTTTGCCTGGTTCCTAGCTTGTCTTTTAAAGCAAAAACCCTGACAAAATTTAAAAAAACAATGTATTTTAGATGTGCACATAAAATACCTTTTAGGAGGCTGTCCACCTTGCTTGGCCAGCTGAAGACCAACTTTATCATCTGTATTTGTTGCTCTACCTGCACTTTGCATGCTTTTTGTTTTTTTTTTTTCTTACTGCTGTATTACATGTTTACAAAAGAACTTCTTGGTGAAGCATTAGCCTTTCCAAAATGTGCCTGTAACAGATTACCAAGTAGGTCTATGGGTGATGGTCGAAGCCAACTACACTACAGAAGAACCAGCGCTCTCCTTTTAGGGCTCCTGTGTGTTTTCATTTTGACAGCAACATCCAAAAGAAAAGCCGCCCCCTATTACAATCTTGTATTATATGGCGGGTGCCTTACTTTTAGTGGCATAGAAGTGGACTGTTGTGAGTGCATATTGTATTCTATACTGTGATGTCCTGTAGTTGTGCTTGGACCTGAATTCTGCTATTCGGTTAATGGGGCATGGAACATAGGAATCTTAACTGACCTAGACATCTAAACAGCCAGCAGTACGCAGACACATTCTAGTCTTCAGCGGACTAGAAATGGTAGCATACCATACAGAAGGTTTTGCTTCGTATTGGAGGATGTGCCCCTTCTCACAGGCTTTCCAGGAATCTTTATTATAGGTCTCTTTTAAAGCGGCACAAACCCTTCCCAGGGCTTCCTGGTGTGGCTTTTGTGCCAATTTATTGTCTTGCCATCTGGATAATTTACAAAAATGTATACGCAGTGCTGTGGATGTGTGTATTCCATTTTAGTAAACTCGCAAAGTCCTAAAAAGTATTTATTTTATAATGTGACATGAACCAGATAAAAAGCATTAATATTTACTCACTAAACTCGGCCTCAAAAACTGATAAAAAAAAAAAATCGAACGTCTGGGCAGTTTGGTCAGTTGATGTTATTGGTGCTTGCTGGGCCCGCTACAGTTGCTAATGCCATTTTAACATAAAATAACTTAAAAAAAAAACAAAAAAAACGTATTGACGGCATCTAAAATTAATATACGTTAATGGGTTTTGGCTTTTTAATAAATGATGCTGAAGGTCTGGTTTTATTCAGTTTCCACCTCATTCATTTTTTGATGTGCCAATGCACTGAATCTCAGCAATGCTGACCTAATAACTTGCAAAAAAAAAAAAAACCCAGTTTGCCTTTTTATCTACGACACTTTTAGCATTACTCTAAAGCATTGGTGAGTGTTTCTCTCCTCTGCTTCTCTGGTATGTGAATTAGGATAGTTCTATGCACTTTGGGTATTGTTTGACACTTTATTTGGGTTGCGGTGATTGGATGTTTAATAAAATGAAAAGTGTGATTGTGGTTTATTTGTTGGCCGATTTTAAAGATAAAATAATGCTGAGCTATGATGTGAAGAGAACAAAAGCAACCTTTCCAAGAATGTCATTGGTGCTTTCCAAAGTATTGCCAAGAGCTTTACCTCTCCCTGGCCATCGCTGGCCACCACTGCATTCCCAGCATAACTGCAGCCATTCGGATAGACTTGGAGCACGCACTCCACAGGGGTGCATCCTTTAAAACAACGGCTTTGGGCCATGTAAATGTTTAAAGGGTTGATTCGAACAGTGCATGCACCGTGGGGATGGGGTGAGTACAGTTGGAGATTTGGAGGTTACCAGTGGTTTCACACAGTGGGGCATCCCAATTCAAGATGCCCTTGTCACAAGAACTAATCAGTACTGGTGATTGGTCCATTTTAATTTGTACAGCCTGGAGAAATGAGGGGTTCAGCAGTTCCATCTCCCAGTGTAGATGTCTCACTTGGCAGCGTCGTGGGGGGCCTTGTTTCTGTCCCCACACGCCTACTCCATCCATTGAAATGAAGGGGGTGGGCTCAATGTGATCTGCCTTCATTGCAATAAATGGAGTATGTGTGTTAGGGACTGTTGCTTGCTCTCCAATATTGGCGAGGAAGAAGATGGAGCTGCATAGAGGTGCTGGGGGGAAGGGAGCGAAAGGTGAGTACATACCCCCTTATTCTCATTATACAGTACGTCCTGCTCGAAATCTAATACTTACAGTTGGGATATACTCCGGCAGATGGCGCTGGACTGCAGAGATATCGAAAATAGGCTCCTCCCGGCCCCTCAAATACCGGGGACCTCCCACAAATCGCCAGAATATTCTAAGCATACAGCACGTCCTGCTCCAGATATAGTAATAACGTGTGGGTAATCCTCCGTCTCCAGCGCCGTGCACTGCAGAACATGAAGAAAACAAGCTCCTCCCGGCCCTACATGTACCGGAGGTCCTCCCACAAATCCCCAGATTTCTCTGCAGTGCTGGAACTGCGAAGACATTAAGTATCACGCTCTCGCAGGCGAGCGGGGCTTTACAGCCCGAGGCCCTGCGGGACTATTTCCACCCGTCCTCATCGTGAATTAATGCCTCCCAGCCTGGGCTGCGTTGGTCGGGTGAAGGTAGGCAGCACCTAGTGTGCTTACGGAGCTAGACTCCACCGCAATCCCCCACCATAGGGTAGGCGGTTTAGGCGAATGGGGAGCCTTCAGTTGGATGCCCCTCCCGCACCAGTGCCCCACGTCTATATGGGTCACCTTCCTCCCTAGATATCCCCGTTAGTGGGGGAAAAAAGAGGGGGGGGGGTTGTGTGTACGATGGCTAAACCTTGCCCTAATTACATTAGACACCTATGGCCTTTAATGGTTACCGGAGTCAGAGCCGCACTTCACTTTTAAGTTTTTAGCTTTCCGCAGCGCCTTTATTGTATTTACTCGGCGCGTAAGGCGGCTCTGTTCGGGAGACGCTACGGCGTTTCTATCACGGTATTCACCATGTCAGATTTTCTCTGAGGTGATTTTTTTTCTAACATAACCGTCGCTTCTGATTGCCTGCGCGCCTTCGAGCTTCGCGCTCTCCGGGGGGGGGGGGGGGGGGGGGGGGCGTGGTTCGGTTTGGCGCGTTCCGTGTCATCGCCCGCTCTGGCCCGCCCTTCGAGGTTCGCTTGGCGCCATTTCCTTCTCACATGCGCATGGTGAAGACGGTCCTCCCCTCGCTGTTCTGTAAGTGCCCTCATGGGCGATTTTTTTTTTTCCCTAGATTTTGCTTCTTCGCGCTGACATCCCTGTTCCCCTTGTGTCTTTCAGACCGCGGACTTCGGCGGCTTCTCCCGGCCCGGTGTAGCGCCCGATCCAGACCATTTTAAAGAAATCACTCCCACTTCCCAGCGGGTGTTTGGGGCATCCAGGGTTGCTTTACAGCGTCAATTCCTACTGGCATATCGAATATAATAATCACCATATGGAGGCATCTCAGGATATTGTGAACGGGGTTCCCTCGGGACAAGCCCGTCGTGTGTGTAGCTTGTGGTGTGCTAGGTAGCAGTGGTGACAATGCACGGGTCTGCGTCCCTTGTGCCCAGCAGGTGCTAGCCGGCCTCCCCACCTCTTCCGAGGCTGGGCCCGCACCTCGCCTTGCTTCCCCTATTCCCCCAAGCCTGAGCCTAACCCCCAATACTAGCGGGGATTCCCATGCTGATTTGGCCACTAGACTGGCTAGTGTGGAAAACTTAATCGCTGGCTCCTTGGCGCGCAAGGCTACTGCCAAGAAGCGTCACTTGAATCCTGAAGCTACTATTCTTCCTGTAGAATCTGACGACTTACAGCTATCCTATGCACATTCCCCCTCGGAGGAAGGAGAACTGTTTTCTGACTCGGGGTCCTATGACGAGTCCAGGAGTCAGGATGAGTCTGGTTCTGATCATTGGTCCCAGGATGACATTGATAGACTGCTGACCCAGATCTTTAATGTGTTATCCCTCTCTCCCCCTCCCGCGGCTCCTCGGCAAAGGGGTGATCTGTTTCATACCGCTAGGGTGCGGTTGGAGTTTCCTGAACAAACTCATTTCAATAATCTCATCCTAAAAGAATGGGAACATCCCAGCAAACTCCAGGGGGTCCCCAAAGCTGTGGACAAGAAGTATCCATTTCCTGCCGACCTGATCAAGTGTTGGACTTCGCCGCCCGAGGTCGATGCCCCGATCCTTGGTCTGTCCAATACCTCTAATGTGCACTCCCCTGACACTACTACGCTGCGGGATTTGGAGAATCGGCGAGTTGATCAACTGGCATGTCATGCCTTTGCATTTGGGGGAGCGTCTCTCCGCCCGGTTTGCACCTTAGCCATCACGGCGGTGGCGCTCAGGACTGTGGTTAAGACTGCTCTTGAAGGGGCGGATGACTTGCCTTCTGATGTCGCCAATGCTTTGGTTACCTGTGAGACTTTTGTCAGACGATCAGACGATGCAATTAAGCTGAGTGCTAGATCTTCTGCTCTGGTGGTAGCCATACGCCGTGCGGTCTGGTTACGCTAGTGGGCCCGCTGACAATGTCGCCAAGAAGGCCCTTACGGGGCTTCCATTCAAAGGGCTGCGCCTGTTTGGAGAAAGGTTAGATATCTTTGCTAAAGGGGGCAAGTTGCCCCAGCGCAAGCGTCCGATTCGTCCCTTTCGTGTTCCAAGCTCCCATTCGACCCCCTACCGTGGGGCTAAACAGGGCAGAGGGGTGTCCTTCGCCAGGTCTCGTGCAGATTCCTGGAACAAGAACAGAGGAGGCCGTCCCAGTTCTTCCTGGGGGCCCAAGCCCAAAGCCCCTCCCAAGACCCCCCAAGCATGAAGGGGCGCCCTCGCCCGTCAGGGTGGGGGGACGTCTACAGCACTTCCAGCATGGCTGGAGACGCCACGTCCCAGACCGGTGGATCCAGGAAGTAGTTTTCTCCGGTTACAAGAGAGCGTTTGCTGTACTGCCCCCTACCAGGTTCGTAGAGTCCCGAATCCCACAGGATCCTGCCTCAGCTCAAGTCTTGATGCTAGCGGTGCAGGACCTTCTGGACCTCGGGGTCATTTGCAAGGTCCCCTTAAGGGACAGGGGCGTGGGGTTTTATTCCAACCTTTTCACGGTACTCAAAAGGGACGGGTCAGTCAGACCCATTCTGGATTAAAAAATCCTAAACAGATTTGTCAGAAACAGACATTTTCGTATGGAAACTCTGCGCTCAGCCATTGCCTCGCTGCGCCCAGGGGACTTCATGACATCTGTGGACATCAAGGACGCTTACCTGCACGTTCCGGTGTTCCCAGGGCATCAAAGGTTTCTCAGATTTGTGCTGCTGGATCAACATTACCAGTTCGTGGCCCTGCCATTCGGCCTTACGTCAGCCCCCAGGGTATTCACCAAGGTGCTGGCAGGAGTAATGTCACTGTTGAGACTAAAAGGCATACGCGTGTTGCCCTACCTGGACGATATACTCATCACCTCTCGGTCGCTGCGGCAGGCAGAATTGGACACGCGGTTGGTGGTGTCCACCCTGGAGTCCTTCGGCTGGGTGATCAATTACCCAAAGTCCTCTCTGTCCCCCTCCTCAGTAACCCCGTTTCTGGGGATGATTCGGGATTCGGTTCAGTTAAAGATATTCCTTCCTCCACAGAAGGTGAAAGCTCTGACAACGCAGGTGAGGTCCCTGCTCTCGAGCCCTCATCCCTCCATCAGGCAGGGAATGCAGTTGGTGGGTTCGATGGTGGCAAGCTTCGAGGCGGTGCCCTTTGCACAATTCCATTTGAGAACTCTGCAGCTTCACCTTCTGTCAGTTTGGAACAAGGACCCAGCGTCCTTGGACGAGATCTGGGTGCTTCCCTCCTCGGTCAGACAATCCCTTGCGTGGTGGCTGGACCACAGGAACTTGACAAGGGGCAGATCCTTCCTGGCTCCCTCCTGGGAGACGGTCACAACGGATGCCAGTCTGTTAGGTTGGGGGGGGTTCTGGAAGTCTCTGCGCTTCCAGGGGAGGTGGGGCCCTCAGGAGGCCCATCTCCCTATCAATGTCCTGGAACTCAGGGCGGTCAGATTGGTGCTGGAACAATTGACCCAGCACCTGAAGGGTTTGGCGGTTCAGGTACGCTCAGACAACAGGACGGCGGTGGCCTACATCAATCATCAGGGAGGAACCCGGAGCAAGGGTGCTCTCCAGGAAGTGTCTCTGATTCTAACATGGGCAGAGACCAATGTTCAATGCATCTTGGCTTTTTACATTCCGGGGGCGGAAAACCTGCTAGCAGATGCTCTGAGCAGGGGGTCGTCCCATCAGGGGGAGTGGTCCCTCTGCAATAGGGTATTTCAGTCCCTGTGTCACCGTTGGGGTGTACCAGACGTGGATCTGTTTGCGTCCCGTCACAATCACAAGCTTCCGAGCTTTGTATCCCTGTCTCAGGATCCTCTGGCTCTGGCCTTGGATGACCTGTCAATGTCTTGGAGGGAGTTTCGGCTCCTGTATGTGTTTCCACCAATTCCCCTTCTGGGCAGAGTGCTGCGTAAGATAGCTCTGGAAGGGGTACCCGCGATTGTGGTGGCCCCAAGGTGGCCAAGAAGAGTGTGGTTCGCAGACGTGGTTCAAATGGCAGTAGATCAGTACGATCTGCCAAGGTTACCGGACCTTCTGACTCAAGGGTCTCTACGTCATCCCAATTTACTAACTCTGGCTTTGACGGCTTGGCTATTGAAATCTCCATCTTAATGGAAAAGGGTTTGTCCGCTTCCGTAGTGGCTACCATGGTGTAAGCCAAGAAGAAGACTTCTGCTGCCATCTATTATAGAGTATGGCTTGCTTACATTGACTGGTGTGAATCCAGGTCTCTTCCCTGCCGGGAATTCTTAGTCTCCAGGGTGCTGGAGTTTTTACAACATGGTCTAGACTAGGGGTGGGCAATTATATTTTCCATGGGGACACATGAGAAACTAAAAATATTGTGGAGGGCCGGGCCAAAAGGCTGAGTTGTATTTCTTTATAAAAAAAGCAGTAAATAGCATTGTTTTGACAAGCTGGTCCGAGTATATGTTATAGTTAAACAATGAAAAAGTCTGGTCTGCTTTAAAACATCATGACCAAAACAGGTTAGAATAACCAGGATAGAATAACCCCCCCCTTTACATTATTATTATTAAAGTAACACAGTAGCACAGCTTTTTACTCAGTAGCAATGTGAAAAAATTGCAGATTCCCTCACATAAAGCAGAACAAAACCCAGAGCAGCCACTGGTCTTCCCCCTGGAAATCCCAGATCGGGATGCCCCACTGTGTGAAACCCTTTTTACTCAGTAGCAACATGAAAAATGGCAGACTCCCTCCCTTAAAGTGGAACAAAGCCCCGATCTGGGATGCCCAGGTGGAAGACCAGTGGCCGCTCTGGGTTCATTTCCACTTTAAGGGGGAGTCCACCATTTGTCAAGTTGCTACTAAGTAACAAGGGTTTCACACAGTGGGGCACCCTGATCTGGGATATCCAGGGGGAAGACCAGTGGCCGCTCTGGGTTTTGTTCTGCTTTCAGAGAACTAGTTCGCATTTTTTCACGTTGCTACTGAGTAAAAAGGGTTTCAAAAAGTGGAGCATCCCGATTTGGAAAGGCCAGGGGAGGGGAGGGAGACCAGTGGCCAGCCTTGGATAAAAGGCTGTGTGAAACCCTTCCCACCTTGCAGCATGGTCCCCCCCCGCCCCCCCCAAAGGCATTGGTCTGGCCAGAAATGGACTACGAGAGCCAGTGCACCATCAGGCACTGCGTATGGCATGTAACACATTTGGTGTGGACTACAAGTGCCAGCAGCCTGCGACGTGAGGCCCAGACAAGTGACTGACACATGCCACACAGTACAGGCCAAGGGCGGAAAGAGAAACTCTGCCCACGGCCACACCTGCAGGAGGGAGCTGTCCAATAGGACAGCAGGCTCTAATCCACACACGCCCCGCTACATTACACTCACTACAGAGGGGCAAAAGTGCTGTTCGAACTCGGCACTATCTTTTCTGGCCGCACACCTTACAGGGAATGCTGGTAGCAGGCCGGTCAGAGCCAATCAAAGGGCCGTATGTGGCCCTGGGGCCTTACAATGCCCAGGTCTGGTCTAGACTTAGGTCTTAAGCTTAGTACCTTGAAGGGCCAGGTTTCGGCCCTGTCTATCTTCTTTCAGAAGACCTTTGCCCAGCACCCTCTTATCAAGACTTTCTTTCAGGGGGTCACTCATGTGCGTCCTCCTCGGAAACCTATGGTTCCTGTTTGGGATCTGAACTTGGTTTTGTCGGCCCTGCAGGGTGCTCCTTTTGAGCCTATTCATGAGGCAGCTCTTGCTGTTCTCACGCTCAAGGTTGTCTTCCTGGTAGCTATCACCTCGGTTAGACGTGTGTCTGAGTTGGCTGCCTTGTCCATTCAGCTTCCCTACTTTGAGAGACACCGGGATGAGGTAGTGTTTCGCTTCAAGCCAGACTTTCTGCCTAAGGTTGTGTCTGCATTTCATTTGAATCAAGATATTGTACTTCCTTCCTTGTGCCCCAATCCTAGTAACCCTAAGGAGAGGGTTTTGCATTCCTTGGATGTGGTTAGGTGTGTCAAGTCTTACCTGGTTATCACTCAGGCCTTTAGGAAGACGGATGCTCTCTTTGTTGTGCCTCACGGGCCTAGGAGGGGTTTCGCTCCCGCCAAGTCTACCATCAGTAAATGGATTCATCAGGCTGTGGTTCAAGCCTATACTACTAAGGGGAAGACTCCCCCCCTTCGTCTTACTGCTCATTCTACTAGAGCTGTTGGGGCTTCTTGGGCTTTTCAGCACCAGGCCTCTGTGGAACAAGTTTGTAAGGCCGCTACTTGGTCTTCTGTTCACACTTTTACAAAGTTTTACAAGGTTGATTGTCAGGACTGTACCGGACACCTGTCTGTCTTGAGCTGGTAATCCCCAATCTCCACCGCCTCTTCTGCCTATAGACAAGTCCCCGCTTGTAGGAGACACGGGTAATGCCTCTCCCACTCGGTTACCCCCAGGACTTATAGGGCGCAAAGATTACCAGCTTAAGGTGGAGACTGATGAACGGCAGGGAGTCCCAAATGAGGATGCCGGATGGCGGAAGTCCAAATACAGGCCGAGGTCAAACCGGGAGGTCACGGGGCGAGGTATCCGAAGGAGGTAACGAAGAATAGTCAAACGAGCCGAGGTCAAATCCAGGAGGTCACGGTGCGAGGTATCGGAGGGGTCAGGCGGAATCGTGGTCAGGCAAGCGAAAGGTCAGGGCAGGCAGCAAGCAAGAGAAGTCGAAGTCCAAAGCCGAATAATAACAAGAGACAATGTAAACACACTTCCAGAACCCAGAGGCTATAACGGGCACTGGGATACTGAGGCAGTATAGCTTTATAGGGAACACTGGCCATTGGGGAAAGGGGACAATGGAGGGAATCAAAATGATTGGTGCATACATAGAAAATGGGATCGGTCCCAGGAGCTGGACGGCCCAGGCCAGACAGGCCGACCAGTCCCTGGGTCCGATCCCAGGAACCAGCCACAGATAGGTCATTTCAAACTCGCCCCCGGCGGGCGCGCTGGGGGAAGCGCCGCCGGGAGGCATAAAGAAGACGTGCTCGCGCGCGCCCCCGCCAGGAAGAGGAAGCGCCGCATCACAGGGGAGAGCAGCAGGGCCGCGCGGAGCGGGCTGCGACGCGGCCACCAACGGCGTCCTGCACCGCCAGCCCCTGGTCCCCACGACGGTGCCGAGGAGCTGGCAGACCCGTGGACCGTCGGGCAGCAGCCCGCCGGGGGCCACCCGACAGCGCGCCGCGGGACCAGGAACGGCGATGAGGTAAGTGTCTAACATTACCCCCCCCTGAGGAGGGGCCACTGGACCCTCCAAGCTGGGCTTAAGAGGATTCTCCCTGTGAAATATTTTTACCAAATTCTGCGCATGAACCTCTCTGGCCGGAACCCAAGATCTTTCTTCCGGGCCGTACCCCTTCCAGTCAATTAAATATTGAAGAGAGTTTCTAAAAAAGCGGGAATCAAGAACCCGGGCAATCTCAAACTCCTGATGCCCATCGACCAACACAGGACTAGGAGGACTATTGGGTTCATGGTTTCTTGCAGGCTTAAGAAGTGAAACATGAAAGGATTTACAGATTTTCATGGACGAAGGGAGGGCTAACTGATACGTAACCTGATTGATCTTTCGTGTTATGGGGAAGGGGCCGATAAATTTAGGGCCTAACTTAGCGGAGGGCTGGCGCAAGGCCAAGGTCTTGGTTGAAAGCCAAACCCAGTTTCCCACCTCATAACCAGAGTTAGAAGAACGTTTACGATCTGAAAATTTTTTCTGTTGAAGAACGGCCTTAGTCAGATGTTGCTGGATTTTATTCCATAACCCTGGCCATTTGGAAACCCATTCATCTACGGAGGGAACTCTGGAGGGTTGGTCCGAAAGGGCTGAGAACTTCAGATCTTTGCCATAGACACAATGGAAGGGAGAAACCCCCGTGGAAGAATGTGAAGCGTTGTTAAATGCAAATTCAGCAAACGGTAGGAAGAAGGCCCAGTCCGTCTGAGTATCAGCCGTGAAACAACGCAAATACTGTTCTAAAGATTGGTTTGTTCTTTCGGTTTGCCCATTCGACTGAGGATGGAAAACCGAGGAAAGAGAGACGGTGAAGCCCAGCTTAGTACAGAAAGCCCTCCAAAACCGGGAGACAAATTGGACCCCCCTATCCGAAACAATGTCTACTGGAATACCGTGGATTCTAAAAATGTGAGTGATAAAGAGTTGAGCTAATATTTGAGCTGTGGGAAGCTTTTTTAAAGGAATGAAATGAGCCATCTTGCTAAAGCGGTCCACTACAGACAGGTCATTTCAAACTCGCCCCCGGCGGGCGCGCTGGGGGAAGCGCCGCCGGGAGGCATAAAGAAGACGTGCTCGCGCGCGCGCGCGCGAGCACGTTGAGAATCGGGCGCGCCCCCGCCAGGAGGAGGAAGCGCCGCATCACAGGGGAGAGCAGCAGGGCCGCGCAGCCGCGCGCAGCCGCGCGGAGCGGGCTGCGACGCGGCCACCAACGGCGTCCTGCACCGCCAGCCCCTGGTCCCCACGACGGTGCCGAGGAGCTGGCAGACCCGGGGACCGCCGGGCAGCAGCCCGCCGGGGGCCACTCGACAGCGCGCCGCGGGACCAGGAACGGCGATGAGGTAAGTGTCTAACATTGATGTTAAGGCCTCAGCTGACGCTGTGTTTGGCCGCAAGGTTTTGCAGGCGGCAGTAGTTTAAACTGCTTGCTGTTGCCTTCTGTTGGGGATCCCACCCTTCTTTACGGACACTGCTATTGGATGTCCCACACGTTATTACTATATCTGGAGCAGGACGTGCTGAATGCTTAGAATAATACAACTCTGTGAAGTACTCACCTGTAGAGTTGATATTATATGTATACAGCACATCCTGCTCCACCCCACCCTGGTTTTCACTTTGTTCTGGATCCCCTGTTTGGTGATTGTTACCTTTTGATATTTTTGCCAGTTTTGGGTGGTTGTTTTCTCCTGGCCTCTCGTTCTCACTGCTTTTCAATGCTGGGGATTTGTGGGAGGTCCTCTGGTATATGTAGGGCCGGGAGGAGCTTGTTTTCTTCATGTTCTGCAGTGCACGGTGCTGGAGGCGGAGGATTAACCACACGTTATTACTATATCTGGAGCAGGAAGTGCTGTATGCATATAATATCAACTCTACAGGTGAGTACTTCACAGAGTTGTATTTTCTCTGCAGTCTGGCTGCGAAGGACGAGAAATGGCTCTCTACTCGCAGGTGAGCGGGGCTATTAGCCTGCGGCCCTGTAGGGCTATTCCCACCCGTTCCACTAGTAATATGCCTCCCAGCCTTGGCTGCGCTGGTCGGCTGAAGGTAGGCAGCACCGCTGTTAGGAGCACTGCTCCACCGCAATCCCCCACCAAAGGGTAGGCGGTTCAGGCTTATGGTGAGCCTCTATGGGATGCCCCTCCTGCACTAGTGCCCCCTTACCCCTGCCCATTGGTGGGCCCTGTTTAAGTGGCCTCTGTCCTCCCTCATCCTCCTTGTAGCCTTCGGGGGAAAAGAGGGGGGGTATGTAAATATGTATGCTATGCATTCTGTGTATTCTAAGCATACAGCACGTCCTGCTCCAGATATAGTAATAACATGTGGGTAATCCTCCACCTGAGGGCGCTGTTCACTGCAGACATGTAGAAAACAAGCTCCTTCCGGCCCTACATATACCGAGGGACCTCCCACAAATCCCCAGATTTCTCTGCAGTGCTGACTGCGAAGACATGAAGTATCACGCTCTCGCAGGTGAGCGGGGCTTTACAGCCCGAGGCCCTGTGGGACTATTTCCACCCGTCCTCTTTGTGAAGAACATGCCTCCCAGCCTGGGCTGCGTTGGTCGGGTGAAGGTAGGCAGCACCTCGTGTGCTTAACGGAGCCATGCTCCACCGCAATCCCCCACCATAGGGTAGGCGGTTAGGCTGATGGTGAGCCTCTAGTGGATGCCCCTCCCGCATTATTGCCCCGTACACGGGTAGCGGCGGACCCTGTGTGGAGGGTCGCCTTCCTCCCTCATTTCCCCAACTAGTTAGGGGGAAAAGAAAGGGGGGGGTATGTGTGTGGCGGTCCCAGTGTACTATTATGTCACGATTAAGGTCTTATTTCTGCCCTTCATTAGCATTGGGTGTCAGAGCCGCGCTGCTTGCTCTTTATTCTGTTTTGGCTGCCGCCGTATGTGTCTCTTTTACATAGTTTGCTGCGTCGTCTAGATGCTGAGGCGCCTTCTCCAGCCGGCTGCACGGCCCAGCAGTTAGAGCATAAGCTTATTGACCTTTATTCCCCGGCGGTGCAGGTTCAAATCCATCAATATATATACTTTTAATACAAATGCATTGTGATTGTATCCTTGCTTTTTTGACTAATACCTCAGAGCTTCGCGCTCTTCGGAGGGGGCGGGGACTTGAATTGGCGCGCTCCGCGCCACGGCCGAGCATCGAGCCCGCCCTTCGAGGTTCGCTGGGCGCCATTTTGTTGATCTGCGCGTGCGTGGTGGCGGTTCCCCTCCTCCCTTGGTCTGTAAGTGCCCTCGCGGGTGACTCTTTTTTTATATGTTTTTCCAGCTGCGCATGGCTTTGACACCCGTTCTTTTCCTTATGTCTTTCAGACGCCTAGATTCCGGTGGCATCTCCCGGCCTGATATATATCTTAGCGGGTTCACATTTTAATTTCTCCCACATTCCTAGCGAGTCTTGGGGCATCCAGGGTTGCTTATAGCATAAATCCCTGCTGGCATATTACTTAGATAAATCACCATATGGAGGCATCTCAGAATTATGTGTCCGGGGTCCCGCGGGGACAAGACCGGCTGTGTACAGCGTGCGGACTGCCCCATGCTGATACTGACAGAGCACGGGTCTCCAGGCTGTTATATCCAAAGAATGGGAATCACCTTGTAAACTTACAGGGGTTCCAGGGGTCTGGGATTGGAAGTACCCTTTTCCCCCCTGATGTGGTTGACTGTTGGTCAGACTCCCCCCCCCCCCCCCAGGTGGATGCACCCATTTATAGGGGTTGCTAACCCTCCCTTCGTGACAGCTCCTACTCATCGTACCCTTCGGGATGCTCAGAACCGGCGCATTGACAGACTGGCTTCCCACGCCTTTTCGTGTGCAGGGACGGCACTGTGCCCGGTCTGTGCCGCGGCCATCACTGCGGTAGCCGCCAGGACCCTTCTTAGGAAGATACTTGATGGCCAGCCCGAGGATCTCCCTTGGGAGGTCTTTAATGCACTTTCCAATTGTGAAGTTTTTGTGAGGTTTATCCTCTCAGCGATGGATGACACTATTAAGATGTGTGCTAGAACCTCTGTCCTTGTGGTAGCTATTCGCCGCCTGCTTTGGCTAAAAAGGCTCTCACTGGCCTTCCTTTCAGAGGACCACACTTATTTCGGGCCCGTTTGGACCTTTTTGGAAAAAAGGGTAAGGCACCCTCGCGCAGAAGGCCATCTCGGCCTCCTAGGGGCAGGGACACCCCTCCTCCTCCCTACATTAGTGTCAAGCGCGAACCAGAGGTGTGCTTCCAACTCTTCGGAGTAGATGCCCGCCCCAGGGGGGGCAGGCAACGTCCTGGGCCCTCCGGCAGGGCTAAGTCCAAACCTGACAAAACGGCCCAAGCATGATGGGACGCCCTCTCCCTTTTAGGTGAGGGGACTGCTGCAGCTCGTGGCTCCTATCGCAGGGCGCCATGCTTCTTTCTGGTGGTTCCAGGAGGTAGTTCCCCTGGATGCAGGATAGAGTTTGCTGGGCGGTCCCTTTCTGAGGTTGTCAGGGTTCTTCTAGTCCCTGTTTCTCTTCGGGAGTTGATACAGGCCGAGTTCGGCATTCAGGGTCCGGGCTCTCTTGCAGGTTGGTCCTTAACTTGGGATTGCATCTACATTACCTTTTCCCTCTGGGGATGAGGCAGCCTGACCCAGGCTGGCATTTTGGGCCTGGCATTTATACTTTCACAGGCAGTTCCTACATGGGATCTATGTGTTGGGCCGCAGGCGCTCTTGTCCAGTGGGCTTCTTGACGCCTGTGAGGATCTAAGATCATTTTTTAGTTACCTGTGCCTTCCAGACACCTAGGCCATTACTAGCCAGTGTTGAAGGACCAACTCTACCGATTGGGGCCTTGTTTTTGGTTCCTCTTCTGCTCCCAGACGGCTCACCTAGGTGAGTACGGGAGTGATATTCTGGACGGGTCCGTGTGGCGTCCGTGCTAGGATCTACTTGATTGTCTTTCTTTACTTCCAATTTCTACGTCAGGCCGAGTTGGCTATTTGACTGGTGGTTTCCCTTGGGAGTCTTTTGGCTTGGTGCTCAGGCACCTCACTTACTTAGTGTCCCCTGGTTCGGTATCTCGCTCCTGGGTGGCTTCTGGATTCGGTTCAGTTTAGAGCCTTCTTCCTTGGTAATAAGTGGACTTCTGCTTACAGGGCTCTGCCCTCTTTTGATGTCACCTTACCTTTACCATTGCAGCTGGTGGGCCCATTGGTGGTAGCCCAGATGCTGTCCCTTATACTCAGAGGCCCTTAGGCTCTGTGGCACCTTATGTTACTTATCCTGGACAGGGTTCTAGCACCCCTGGAACTAGGTCTGTGCGCTTTCCCCCTTGTACGGAGGTTCCTCTTGAGATTGTACATTCAAGGAATATGTCAGGGGGCATCCCCCCCTTCTTGCTTCTTCCTGTTGATGGTCACCATGTGTACTAAGTCTTGCAGGTTGACTGGGGGGCTTGTTTATTCTGAAATCCCCCGGGGTTCCTAGGTGGGGCCCCTTAGGGGGTCCATTTTCATACTGTTTTTCGTTGACACAGTGAGCCTTTGGTGGGCTCTATTTTTCTGGACTACTCTTCTTCAGGACCTGTCTTTTTGGGGACTCTCGGTCTGTCTGAGGACAGTGGCCTGCCCCTTTTTTATTTGTGAAGGTCTCGGAATAGGTTGATCCTTCAGGAAGGTTCTGGTTCTGATCTAAGTGGGGGTTTACATTCCTTGCACTTCATTGGTATTAGCTTCGATGGCCGTCCTCCTGTGGCAGGAGGTTCTATCCTAGTGTCCCACTGAGTCCCTACTGGTATGGCTCTGTGGGGCCCCTTCACTAATACAGGGACTCTGCCCTGGGTTATTGTCCCAGAATTCTCTGGCCTTGGTCATGGGGGCCTAGTATTTCTCTTCTGTCAGGACATTATATTCTATATGTCTTATCTTCATTCACCCTGCTAGGCGGGGTTCTGCAACAATTTTGCTGAAGAAAGGGAGAACCGTTATGCTGGGGGCCCTGGTTGGCCCAGTGGGGTGTGGTTCGCAGATTTTTCTGCTGACGACGACGGTCCTGTACGCTCTCTCACGAGGGCTGTTCTGTCTATTGAGGCTCTTTACTATGTCGCCCCTATCTTCAGGCTCTTTTAGACGATTGGACGGTCTGCTCTTCACCCTATTGGAGATGGGTATCTCTGGATGTCTTGTCTCTATTGGAGGGCTAGGACCTAGCTCCCCCCTCTTCTTCTCCCTTTTCTGCCGGCTATGTCAGGGTATGTTGTACTCGTATTGCCTTGTTTGGACTAGCTCTCTCCCCCACGTTCTCTGTTCCCTGGGTTCTAGAGTTATTACTGCATGGTTGAAGTTGGCTCCCCAACTCAGTTCTCTGAAGGTTTTCAGGGCTCGCCCTGTTCGCCTACTGCAGAAGTTTGGTTCAATCTTCTGTCTTGAGCATTCCTCAGGGGTTGCTCAGGTGCATTCCCCAGGGAGTTATATGCTCCAGTTTGGGGTTACTTAGTCTGATGCCCTGTGAGGGGTTCTCTTGGGTCTTATTCAGGTTCTTGTCTGAACTGTTCCTTCCCTCATGTCGCTCTTCTGGGGCGGTTGCTCCAGTCAGAAGTGTGCCATAGAGGACGGCTCTGTTAGTGGTCCTAGTCATATATAAAAAAAAAATATATATATATATATATATATAATATATATATATATATATATATATATATATATATATATATATTCTGTACACCATGGGGTGGGGGTGTTCCGCCTTACGCCGAGTTATGGTCCAGGCGGTGTTTTTTATGCCCCTTTATTCCAGACCTTTCTGCCTCTGGGCTATTGTCTGGATTACTCTGAGCTAAAGGGATCTGCATTCCTCAACAGGTGTTGGAGATTTTCCTGGACTGTCTTGTCCCTGATAGGGATTTAGGCCCTTTGGGCTTATAGGTGTCTCCATCCTTGAGTGCCGGATCTGATTGCTTCCACGGGTGTAGGTGCCCTTTGGATTGTCTTACTCTGGGGAGTTGGTTTTATCCTTCTGATCCTAAAGTAAACATTTCGGCACTCGCTGATTCCTGTTAGTGCTGTTTTCAGTATTCCTGCTGGTCTCGCCGGAGACCAGGGTTCATATTCCCCGACGGGGAGAGTTCTAAGGTTGCCATGGCTACCTTTTTTTGCAGTAGCATGGTTAGGCTGTTACTCTGGCCTATTCTTTTAAGGGAAGATTCTTCTTCTCCCTTTTTTTTTTTGTCCTCTTCTACTTGTGCTTGGCTTGGGCCTTTCAGCACTAGGTTCTGTGGAGCAAGCTGGCTAGTTCGCTGCTTGTGTTTCAGTTCATCCTTTACAAGGTTTTCAAAAGGTTGAGGTTAGAGCATGTGCTCATGTTGCTCTTGGTAGCAAGGTTGCGGGTGACAGCGATGTTACTGTTGGCTGTGCCTTTTTTCATGGGGATCCCACCCTACTTTATGGACACTGCTATTGGATGTCCTACATGTAATTACTATATCTGGAGCAGGACGTGCTATATGCTTAGAATAATACAATTCTGTGAAATACTCACCTGTAGAATTGGTATTATACGCATACAGCACGTCCTGCTCCACCCCACCCTGGTTTCACTCTGTTCTGGATCCCCTGTATGGTGATTGTTATCCTTCTTATAATTGCCAGTTTTTGGGTGGTTGGTTTCTCCTGGCTTCTCTTTCTCACTGCTTTTCAATGCTGGGGATTTGTGGGAGGTCCCTCGGTATATGTAGGGCCGGGAGGAGCCTGTTTTCTACATGTCTGCAGTGAACAGCGCCCTCAGGCGGAGGATTACCCACATGTAATTACTATATCTGGAGCAGGACGTGCTGTATGAGTATAATATCTTGTCTTCTTATGTTTTTCCGGGGTTGCTATATAGCGTTATTCCTTATCGGCTTATAGCGCCGCTATAATCGCCATATGGAGGCATCCCAGGATAATGTGACCGGGGTCCCTTCGGGACAAGACCGGCTGTGTGTAGCGTGTGGGCAGCCTCATGCTGACGCTGACAAGGCGCGGGTCTGTGTATCCTGTGCTGAGCAGGTGCTTGCATTACAATCTGGCCTGCCAGTGGCTGCACCTCGTTTCACTTCGCCTACTCCCCCAAGCTTAAACCTCCTAATGAGTTGCATACTAGTGGGGATTCTCAGCCTGATGTGTCTTCTAGACTGGTTACTGTTGAGCAGTTGATTGCGCGTAAGGCCCCTGCTAAGAAGCGGCACTTGACGCCTAATGTCTTCCCTATGGGAACTGAGGAGTTTTGGAATCTCTGTGGCTATACCCCGTCTGATGAAGAGGAGCTGTTTTTTGATTCAGGCTCATCTGATGAGAGACCAAGGGGTCATGACGATTCTGGCTCTGACCCCTGGGCCCCAGATGACACTGACAGATTATTGACCCAGATTTTCGAGGTTCTGTCCATCTCTCTCCCTGTTGCGGCTCCCAGACAAAGAGGGGAGCTTTTCCATACAGCAAAATCACGTTTGGAATTTCCCGAGCAGGCATATTTCCATAACCTTGTGCTCAAGGAATGGGAGCGCCCCAGTAAACTTCCCGGGGTTCCAAAAAGTTGGAATAGGAAGTATCCCTTTCCTGCTGAGGTGGTTAAATGTTGGTCATCCCCCCCGAGGTGGATGCCCCGATCCTAGGGCTATCTAACACCTCTGTCATGCATTCCCCTGACTCCACTACCCTGCGGGATGCTGAGGACCGGCGCATTGACCAGCTGGCATCCCACACCTTTGCATGTGCGGGAACGGCGCTGCGCCCGGCCTGTGCCTCTGCCATTACTGCTGTGGCCACTAGAACCCTTATCAGAAATATGCTTGATAGTGCCCCTGATGATTTGCCTTGTGAGGTGTTTAATGCACTCTCCAGTTGTGATGTTTTTGTATATTTTGTCCTCTCAGCATTGGATGACACCATCAGAATGTGTGCCAGAACTTCTGCCCTCGTGGTGGCTATACGCCGCTCGGTTTGGCTGCGCCAGTGGGCAGCTGACAACGCTGCCAAGAAGGCCCTCACTCGGTTTCCCTTTAAGGGACTGCGCCTGTTTGGGGACCGCCTGGACCTTTTTGCTAAGGGAGGCAGGCTACCCCAGCGCAGGCGTCAATCTAGGCCCTTTCGGGGTCAGGGTTCCTTCTCCTCCCCTTACCGTGGTGCCAGACGGGAGGGGGTTTCCTTTCCTGGGACCCGGGGAGATTTCTGGGGCAGGGGCAGAGGACATGGGCGTCCTGGCCCCTCCTGGGTTCCCAAAGCAAAATCTTCCCCCAAGCCTCGTCAGGCATGATGGGGCGCCCTCACCTATCCGGGTGGGGGGACGGCTGCAGCACTTCGCTCACATCTGGAGTCTTCATGTCTCAGACCAATGGATTCAGGAGGTAGTGTCCTTCGGTTACAAGATAGAGTTTGCTGCCTGTCCCCCTCCAAGATTCATCAGATCCTGGATTCCTCAGGACCCTGTGTCAGCTCAGGAGCTAGTTAGTGCAAGCAGTGCAAGGCCTCCTGGAGCTGGGGGTCATCTGCCAGGTCCCCTTAAGAGAAAAAGGCAAGGGCTTTTATTCCAACCTATTCACAGTACCCCAAAAAAAGATGGTTCTGTCAGGCACATCCTAGACTTGAAGATCCTCAACAAGTTTGTCAGGGGCAGGCGCTTTCGCATGGAAACTCTGCGATCTGCCATCAGTTCCCTGCGCCAAGGGGATTTCATGACTTCTGTGGACATCAACGATGCTTATCTTCATATTCCTGTGTTCCCAGGTCATCAAAGGTTCCTCAGGTTCGCTCTGATGGATCAACACTACCAGTTTGTGGCCTTGCCCTTTGGCCTCACTTCAGCTCCCAGGGTGTTCAACAAGGTGCTGGCCGGCGTGATGTTTCTGCTCAGATGTCAGGGCGTCCGCGTGCTTCCCTATCTGGACGACATTCTCATCACTTCCCAGTCTCTACATCAGGCAGAGTTGGATGCTCAGCTGGTGGTGTCCACTCTGGAGTCATTTGGATGGGTAATCAACCACCCCAAGTCCTCACTGTCCCCTTCCTTGGTAACTCCATTCCTAGTAATGAATCTGGATACAGTTCAGGCAAGGATCTTCCTTCCTCAGCAGAAGGTGGACAGTCTGATTGCACAGGCTCAGTCTCTCCTAGCTTGTCCCCATCCCTCCATCAGGCAGGGGATGCAGCTGGTGGGCCTGATGGTGGCATGCTTCAAAGCGGTCCCTTATGCTCAGTTCCACTTGAGGCCTCTGCAACTTCACCTATTATCAGTATGGGACAAGGACCCAGCGTCCCTGGACAGGGTCTGTGTGCTCTCCCCCCTGGTCAGGAGGTCCCTCTCGTGGTGGATGGACTCAAGGAACCTGTTGGGGGGCAGATCCTTTCTTGCCCCTTCCTGGGAGACGGTCACCACAGATGCCAGTCTGTCAGGTTGGGGGGGGTTTCTGGAAGTCCCTGCGGTTCCAGGGGAGGTGGGGCCCTCAGGAGGCCCACACACCTATCAATGTCTTGGAACTGCGGGCGATCAGGCTAGTTCTGGCTCACTTGACTACTCACCTTTGGGGCCTGCCTGTTCAGGTGCGCTCGGACAACCAGACGGCAGTTGCCTACATCAATCATCAGGGAGGGACCCGGAGCAAGGGGGCCCTCCAGGAAGCGTCTCTGATCCTGACTTGGGCGGAGGCCAATGTCCCCTGCATATCAGCTGTGTACATCCCGGGGGTGGAAAATCACCTGGCGGACTCTCTGAGCAGGGGGACCTCTCGCCAGGTAGAATGGTCCCTCTGTCCAGGGATCCTCTGGCCCTGACCTCGGATGCACTAGCAATGTCATGGAAGGACTTTCAGTTCCTGTATGTCTTCCCCCTAAATCCCCTGCTGGGCAGGGTTCTGCGCAAGATTGCTCTGGAAGGGGTGACAGCAATTCTGGTGGCCCCCTGTCACGCTCTGGTAACTCCAGCCCTCTAGGTAAGCCCTCAACCCCCAATCTCCGCAGCCAGCTTCACCTTTAGGAGCCCCCGCTTGCCGGGACGCAGAATACGCCTGCCCGGGATCGGTTGCCCCCAGGACTTCAATGACTCAAAGGATGAGAGCTTACAGGTATAGAGGTCTGAAGAACCAATGGCTAAGAGTGAGTGTAGTGGAAGTCCAGAGACAGGCCAGAGGTTGACACGGGGAGTCAGAGTTCGCAGCGGTACAGAGGGGAGAGACAGCTCGAGGTCAAGGTACAAGGCAGAGGTCGGCAACGGAGATCAGATCGAGAATGGTCGGTTCAGGCAGGGGTCGGCAACGGAGATCAGGATAGTCGATTCAGGCAGAGGTCGGCAACGGAGATCAGAATAGTCGGTTCAGGCAGAGGTCGGCAACGGAGATCAGATTGAGAATAGTCGGTTCAGGCAGGGGTCGGCAACGGAGATCAGATCAAGGTATATCACGAGTCAAAGCAAGGTACAAGGCGCTATAACAGGCACTGGGCAACTGAGAGGGGAAACCTTATATAGGGACAGACATGAAGGGAAGGTGTATGTGATTGGTGTACGCAGGATCACAGGTCTGATTGGGAGAGCAAGGAATGCCCAATCCCATCTATGGGGCTCATTGGCCCAGACAAGGAGGGGGGCGTAAGCCCCACAGAACCTAGGGCTCATTGGCCCTTTAATCCGAACCAGGGGGCGTGCCAGTGCCCCCTGGCTAATCTACAGATCTCGGGCTCACGCGCGCGCACGTGAGCCGATGACGCGCGCGCGAGGAGGGAGAGTGGCTGTGCTCTGCGCCGCCTGAGCAGACGCCGCACGGCGCGGCCGCCAGGCAGGAGCTGCTGGGGCCGGCCGGCCGCCGACAACGCTGGACCGGGGCCCAGGTAAGTGCCGATTTGTGACACCCCCCAGGTGGCCAAGAAGAGTGTGGTTCGCAGACAGCTGGCGGTAGATCAGTACGCTCTGCCTTTGGTGCCAGATCTGATCACTCAGGGCTCACTACGCCATCCCAATTTACAAACTCTGGCTTTGACGGCTTGGCTGCTAAAACATCCATCTTGATGGAGAAGGGGCTGTCTTCCTCAGTTGTGGATACTTTGATTAAAGCTAGGAAGAAGTCTTCCTCTTCCATTTATTACAGGGTTTGGCGTGCCTACATTGACTGGTGTGATTGTAAGTCTCTTCCCTGTCGTGTGTTCTCTATTCCCAGGATTCTGGAGTTCCTGCAGCATGGGTTGGAGATGGGGCTCCAACTCAGTACTCTGAAGGGTCAGGTTTCTGCCCTGGCTATTTTTTTCCAGAAGTCCTTTGCTCAGCACCCTCTGATCAGGACTTTTTTCCAGGGGGTCACTCGTGTGCGTCCCCCACGTAAGCCTATGGTGCCTGTTTGGGATCTGAACTTGTTCTGTCAGCCTTGCAGGTTGCTCCCTTTGAACCTGTGCAGAATGCTGCCTTGGCCATTCTTACGCTCAAGGTTGTATTTCTGGTGGCTATCACTTCTGTCAGGCGTGTGTCTGAGTTGGCGGCGCTGTCCATTCATCCCCCCTACTATGAGAGGCACCAGGACAAGGTGGTGTTTCGTTTCAAACCTGATTTTCTGCCTAAGGTAGTGTCTGTCTTTCATTTGAATCAGGATATTGTTCTTCCTCTTTGTGCCCTAATCCTAGCAATGCTAAGGAGAGGGTTTTGCACTCTTCGGATGTGGTTAGGTGTCTGAAGTACTATCTGGTGGCTACTGCACCTTTCAGGAAAACTGATGCTCTTTTTGTGGTCCCTTCTGGTCCTAGGAAGGGTTTGGCTCCTTCCAAGTCTACTATCAGCAAGTGGATTCGTCAGGCCGTGATTCAGGCCTACTCTGCTAAGGGGAAGAATCCTTCCTATCCGCCTTACGGCTCATTCCACTCATGCTATTGGTGCCTCTTGGGCTTTTCAGCACCAGGCTTCTGTTGAACAAGTTTGAAAGGCCGCTACTTGGTCTTCTGTTCATACCTTTTCAAAGTTTTACAAGGTTGATGTTAGGGCCTCAGCTGATGCTGTTTTTGGCCGAAAGGTTCTGCAGGCGGCAGTGGTTTAAACTGCCTGTTGCTGATTTTTCTTGGGGATCCCAACATACTTTATGGACACTGCTATTGGATGTCCCAACTGTAAGTATTAGATTTGGAGCAGGACGTACTGTATACTAAGAATAATACAATTCTGTGATTACTCACCTGTAGAATTGGTATTATGAGTATACAGTACGTCCTGCTCCAACCCACCCTTGGTTTGCATTTTCTTGGATCCCCTGTATGGTGATTTTTATCATTGTTATAGTTGATAGTTTGGATTGGTTAATGCTCCCGGCTTCTCCTTAACTGCTTTTCAATGCCGGGGATTTGTGGGAGGTCCCTGGGTATTTGAGGGGGCCGGGAGGAGCCCATTTTCGATGTCTCTGCAGTCCAGCGCCATCTGGTGGAGTATATCCCAACTGTAAGTATTAGATTTGGAGCAGGACGTACTGTATACTCATAATACCAAATCTACAGGTGAGTAATCACAGAATTGTATTTTTTTCCTGGCTGTAAACTGCCAGAAACTGCAGGTAAGTAGATTATGGATCTGGCACTTACCAGTTGGAGAAGCGGCTACGTAGAGTCTATGTGCTTGGCATTTAAAGGGTTAGAGGACCAACACTCAAAACTGAACGTTGGTCCTATGTGACCAGCAGCAGGGGGGTTGGTATCTGATCGAGATACGTTCAGCAATACATGCCAGCCCCTCTTTACTTACCTACTTCCAAGTTGCTTCGGGACACAGTGTGAATGTTGGCAGCCCCCAGCAAATCCCAACTGTTCGCTGACAGTAATGTGAGGTCACGTATTGGTAGAAGGGAACTGAACAGGCTTCCCTGGACTGTATGCAGCGTGAGGCATATCCATCCCACCTTCCCTGTCCCACCTTTGTTGAAAGTCTTTTTTTAATGTTAATTCCTTTTAAACCGGACCTTCACCATAAGTTATTGAAAAGCCCAAACCCTTAAACGATTCCCCAGCATCTAAAATTAATATATTTTAAGTTTTTAGTCACTTATTATTATTTTCCCCACTGGACTGCAAATCTGTTCAGGACTTTAGGACACTGGGGCCGCCATCTTAACTCAGAAGCATCACACATACTGAGGAGAGGAGAGTGGGATAAAGTGCAGGGGGTGGGGTTATAGCTGTGCTTTGGTCAAAGGGGGGTGGGAGCAGCTCAATCACTATTTATACAAAATTATCAACATTATTATTCAGGGCCTGGGAACTAATTTACTGCCCAGTTTAACCCTCTCATCAACTAAATATCAAGCAACAAACATGTCTAGCTATGTGGAAAGACAGAGATTTGGTTGCATATATCTGCAGATACATGTGGAAGCCACACTGCCCCGGCAAGGCACTCTGTGTTTAGTGTGGTCCCTACTCTTAATTCTGAGTCCCCAAAGTTGGGACATGCAATGCAGACAAATATCTGAGAGCTACTCACCTGGAGCTTACCACCCAATGACAGAATTGTAAGTGTTAAATTGCAGTTTCATGGAAGCTTTCTGGTTTCCAGTGTTTTTTTTCAGTAGATTATTCCATTCCAGAACATTTGGGAGACAAGGGCTCATTTCCATGGCTGCTTCTTTCCTGGGGGAGGGAAGCAGTTATAGGGGCAGTTGGCTGTCTGGGTAGCCCATAAGGTATTAGGTTATTGTTTATCATGTATCAATTAAGAGAGTAGTAAAGCCCAATGTCTCAGATGGATGACCTTTTCGGTACCTAGCTGAGTTGGCTCAATAGTGGCCTGAATCACATAAAATTAATACAGAACATGTAAACTACAGAGATTGCTTGGGGAAACTGGTCCAGTTTGTGTGGGGTCACCAAAAATCATGCTCCCTCTTACTAAGATCTATGGCCCCAAGCAGGTCATACTGGAAAGTGGGACCAGTGGTAAGAAGTTAATGCAAAACTAAAGATGAAGTGATCGCCCAATTAAATAATACAATTCTGTGAAATACTCACCTGTAGAATTGATATTATTTGTATACAGTACGTCCTGCTCCAGATATAGTACTTACACTTGGGTTATCCTCCGCCAGATGGCGCTGCACTGCAGAGACATGCAAAACAGGCTCTTCCCGGCCCCTCAAATACCTGGGGACCTCCCACAAATCCCCAGCATTGAAAAGCAGTGAACAAGAAGCCAGGAGAATTTAACCACCAAAACTGGTAACTATAACAATGATAACAATCACCATACAGGGGATCCAGAATAATGCAAAAAAACAGGGTGGGGTGGAGCAGGACGTATTGTATACAAATAATATCAATTCTACAGGTGAGTATTTCACAGAATTGTATTATTCTTAGTATACAGTACGTCCTGCTCCAGATATAGTACTTACACTTGGGACATCCAATAGCAGTGTCCATAAAGTAGGGTGGGATCCCCAACAAAAAAGGTAACAGCAGGCAGTTTAAACAACTGCCGCCTGCAAAACCTTGCGGCCAAACACAGCATCAGCTGAAGCCCTAACGTCAACCTTGTAAAACTTTGAAAAGGTATGAACAGAAGACCAAGTAGGTGCCTTGCAAACTTGTTCAACAGAAGCCTGGTGCTGGAAGGCCCAAGAGGCACCAATAGCACGAGTAGAATGAGCAGTAAGGCGGAAGGGAGGACTCTTCCCCTTAGCAGAATAGGCCTGAATCACAGCCTGACAAATCCACTTGCTGATAGTAGACTTGGCAGGAGCCAAACCCTTCCTAGGTCCAGAAGGGACCACAAAAAGAGCATCAGTCAGAGCACAATGAAGGAAGAACAATATCTTGATTCAAATGAAAAGCAGACACCGCCTTAGGCAGAAAGTCTGGCTTAAAACGGAACACCACCTTGTCCTGGTGTCTTCCCAAAGTATGGGGGCTGAATAGACAGAGCAGCCAGCTCAGACACACGCCTGACCGAAGTAATAGCCACCAGAAAGACAACCTTGAGGGCAAGTACAGCCAGAGCAGCATCCTGAATAGGCTCAAAGGGAGCACCCTGCAAGGCAGACAAAACCAAGTTCAAATCCCAAACGGACCATAGGTTTACATGGGGGACGCACATGAGTGACCCCCTTAAAAAAAGGTCTTAACCAAGGGATGCTGAGCAAAAGACTTCTGAAAGAAGACGGACAGGGCAGAAACCTGACCCTTCAGAGTACTGAGTTTTAGACCCAACTCCAATCCATGCTGTAAAAACTCCAGAACCCTAGGGACTAAGAACTCCCTACAGGGAAGAGACCTAGACTCACACCAATCAATGTAGGAACGCCATACCCTATAATAGATGGCAGAAGAAGTTTTCTTCCTAGCCTGCACCATGGTATCCACCACCGAGGCAGACAAGCCTTTCTCCATCAAGATGGAGGCTTAAGCAGCCAGGCCATCAAAGCCAGAGTTTGTAAATTGGGATGGCGTAAGGGGCCCTGAGTGATCAGATCTGGCACCCCTGGCAGAACGTACTGGTCTAATGCCATTTGTACCACGTCTGCAAACCACACTCTTCTTGGCCACCTGGGGGCCACCAGAATCACTGGCACCCCTTCCGGCACAATCTTGTGCAGGACCCTGCCCAGCAGTGGGAATGGAGGAAAGACATACAGGAGTCGAAATTCCTTCTATGACATGGTCAGAGCATCCGTGGCCAAGGCCAGAGGATCCTGAGACAGGGAGACAAAGGCCGGGAGCTTGTGATTGTGACAGGATGCGAACAGATCCACATCCGGTAGACCCCAGCGGTGACACAGGGACTGGAATACCCTGTTACAGAGGGACCACTCCCCCTGACGGGAAGTCCCCCTGCTCAGAGAGTCTGCCAGATTCTCTGCCCCCGGGATATACACAGCCAATATGCATTGAACATTGGCCTCCGCCCATGTCAGAATCCGCGACACCTCCTGGAGGGCACCCCTGCTCCGGGTCCCTCCCTGATGGTTGATGTAGACAACCGCCGTCCTGTTGTCTGAGCGCACCTGCACAGACAGACCCTGCAGGTGATTGGTCAACTGCTCCAGAACCAACCTGATTGCCCGTAGTTCCAGAATGTTGATGGGCAAGTGGGCCTCCTGAGGGCCCCACCTCCCCTGGAATCGCAGGGACTTCCAGAATCCCCCCCCAACCTGACAGACTGGCATCCGTGGGGACCGTCTCCCAGGAGGGGGCCAGAAAGGACCTGCCCCCTAGCAAGTTCCTGTGGTCCAGCCACCACGAAAGGGACCGTCTGACCAAGGGGGGAAGCACACAGACCCCGTCCAAGGACGTTGGGTTCTTGTCCCATACTGACAGAAGGTGAAGTTGCAGAGGCCTCAAATGGAACTGAGCAAAGGGCACCGCCTCGAAGCACGCCACCATCAGACCCACCAGCTGCATTCCCTGCCTGAGGGAGGGCTGGGGACACGAGAGCAGGAACCTTGCCTACGCAGTTAGAGCTTCCACCTTCTGTTGAGGAAGGGATATCCTTGACTGAACCGTATCCAGAATCATTCCCAGGAATGGGGTCACCGAAGAAGGGCACAGAGAGGACTTGGGATGATTGATCACCCAGCCGAAGGACTCCAAGGTGGACACCACCATCTGAGTGTCCAACTCTGCCTGCTGTAGAGACCGAGAGGTGATGAGAATGTCGTCCAGGTAGGGCAGCACGCGTATGCCCATTGACCTTATCAGAGACATCACCCCTGCCAGCACCTTGGTGAACACTCTGGGAGCTAAGGTGAGGCCAAATGGCAAGGCCACAAATTGGTAATGTTGATCTTCCAACGCGAATCTGAGAAACCTTTGGTGTCCCGGGAACACAGGGATATGAAGGTAAGCATCTTTGATGTCCACAGGCGTCATAAAGTCCCCTGGGCGCAGAGAGCCGATGGCCGAGCACAGAGTTTCCATGCGAAAGCGCCTGTTCTTGACAAACTTGTTGAGGATTTTTAAATCCAGAATGGGCCTGACTGACCCATCTTTCTTGGGCACTGTGAAAAGGTTGGAATACAACCCCTTGCCCCTTTCTCTTAAGGGGACCCAGCAAATGACTCCCAGATCCAGGAGTCCTTGCACGGCCAGCATCAAGACCTGAGCTGAGACAGGGTCCTGTGGGATCCAGGACTTGATGAATCTTGTGGGGGGCCGCACAGCAAACTCTATCTTGTAACCAGAGGACACTACCTCCTCCAAAGAGGTCTAGACGGTCCCCAAACAGACGTAGCCCCTTAAATGGAAGCCCAGTAAGGGCTTTCTTAGCAGCATTGTCAGCAGCCCACTGGCGCAGCCACACCGCGCGGCGTATAGCTATCGCCAAGGCGGAAGATTTGGCACACATCCTAATGGCATCATCCGATCCCAGGAAGTCTACTGGGATGTTCCCACTCCTTAATCACGAGGTTATTGAAATGGGTTTGCTCAGGAAATTCCAATCAAGCCTTAGCAGTATGAAAAAGCTCACCCCTTTGCCTGGGAGCCGCAACAGGGGGAGATATAGACAAAACCTCAAAAATCTGAACCAGCAATCTGTCAGTATCATCCGGGGTCCAGAGATCAGAGCCAGAATCGTCGTGACCCCTGGGCCTCTCGTCAGATGACCCCGAGTCAGAGAACAGCTCCCCTTCGTCCGAGGGGGTATAGCTATATAAATGCGACCACTCCGGAGGGAAAAGAGTGGCATCAGGGGTTAAGTGGCGCTTCTTAGAGGTGGACTTACGCGCTAAGGAATTAGCAATCAATTTTTCAACACTGGCCAGTCTAGCAGCCACATCAGGATGAGAATCCCCACTTGTATTGGGGGTTAGACTCATGCTTGGGGGAGTAGGTGAAGTGAGGCGTGCAGGCCCGGCCACCGGAGGGACGGGTTGTACCATTAGCGCCTGCTGCGCACAAGGAACACAGACTCGTGTATTGTCACCGCTAATAGGTGAGATCCCACAAGCTACACACAGCCGGGCTTGTCCCGAAGGAACCCCGGTCACATTATCCTGGGATGCCTCCATATGGTGATTAATAGGCACAATAGGCCAGTAGGGATTGACGCTGTAAGCTACCCTGGATGCCCCAATGACCCGCAGGGAAGTGGGAGTAATTATACTAGGCCCGACTGACAAATACACCGGGCCGGGAGAAGCCACCGGATTCACCAAGTCTGAAAGACATAATGAGAATAAGGGGTGTCAGAACCATGCACAGTAAGCAAGGAGCATACAAATCGCCCGCGAGGGCACTTACAGACCACGGAAGGGGGGACCGTTACACATGCGCACGCGACTACCCATCAAAATGGCGCCAAGCAAACCTCGAAGGGAGGGCCAAGGCGGGCCGTGACGCCCCCCACAAAGAGCGCGAAGCTCTAAGACAGCGGCCAATGATAATGCCACAGCGTTTGAGGCGACGCCGCCGCCCAGCGCAGCACATCCAATGAAGGAAAAGGCGCACGCGGCGGTGGCAGTAACACGAGTAAAATACAAATCAGCACGGCGGCTGACACACCATGTACAAGTCCAAAGGACATTACAAAGGCCATATGCATGTAATCCAATACACTGACACCAACACACACACACACCCCCCTTTCTTTCCCCCCGAGCTACGGGGGTAACGAGGGAGGATGGCAGCCCTTTGTACAGGGCCAACCGCTACACGGGGCATGGGCAATAATGCGGGAGGGGCATCCCATAGAGGCTCACCATCAGCCTATACCGCCTACCCTTTGGTGGGGGACTGCGGCGGAGCAGCGCTCCATAAGCACACATGGTGCTGCCTACCTTCACCCAACCAGCGCAGCCCAGGCTGGGAGGCACATCACAAAGAGGACGGGTGGGAATAGTCCAACAGGGCCGCAGGCTTTAATAGCCCCGCTCACCTGCGAGAGAGTGATACTTCATGTCTTCGCAGTAAGCACGCAGTAAGCAAATCTGGGGATTTGTGGGAGGTCCCCGGGTATTTGAGGGGCCGGGAGGAACCTGTTTTGCATGTCTCTGCAGTGCAGCGCCATCTGGCGGTGGATAACCCAAGTGTAAGTACTATATCTGGAGCAGGATGTACTGTATACTAAGAATAAATATGAAAGCTGAGGGGTTGCAGTAAATGGATGGCGCCTCACCTCAGCAAACCTCACCTCTCTCTCTTTACCTCAGCCCACCTCGCCACTACTCATTTAACCTTAGCTCTTGGCGCCTCACCTCAGCCAACCTCACCTCTGCTCTCTTTTCCTCAGACCACCTCATCTCTACTCATTTCACCTTACCTCTTGGCGCCTCACCTCAGCCAACCTAATCTCTGCTCTCCTCACGTCAGCCTGCCTCACAACTACTTATTTCACCTCAGCCAACCTCACCTCTGCTCTCTTTACCTAAGCCTGCCTCATCACTTCTTATTTCACCTTACCTCTTGGCTCCTCACCTCAACCAACCTCATCTCTGCTCTCCTCACGTCAGCCTGCCTCACCACTACTTATTTCACCTTACCTCTTGGCGCATCACCTCACCTCAGCCATCCTCATCTCTGCTCTCTTTGCCTTAGCACACCTCACTACTACTTATTTCACCTTACCTCTTGGCTTCTCACCTCAGCCAACCTCATCTCTGCTCCCCTCATGTCAGCCTGCCTCACCACTACTCCTTTCACCTTACCTCTTAGCGTCTCACCTCAGCCAACCTCACCTCTGCTCTCTTTACCTCAGCCTGCCTCACTACTTTTCATTTCACCTTACCTCTTGGCGCCTCACCTCACTTCAGCCAACCTCATCTCTGCTCTCTTTACCTCAGCCTGCCTCACCACTACTCATTTCACCTAACCTCTTTGTGCCTCACCTTCTTACCTAACCACTGCTCACCTCACATCTACACATTTCAACTCTACCCACCTTTTCCTGTCTCAGTTGGCCTTTTACTACCTCACCTCTGGCCACATCTGCAAATATAAAACCACAGGTGTTGACTTGCTCTGGCAGATGTCCAGCTCTGTCTTATCGTATTATATTAATTCAATCTTATTCTTAGTATACAGTACATCCTGCTCCAGATATAGTACTTACACTTGGGTTATCTTCCGCCAGATGGCGCTGCACTGCAGAGACATGTAAAACAGGCTCCTCCCGGCCCCTCAAATACCCGGGACCTCCCACAAATCCCCAGATTTCTCTGCAGTGCTTACTGCGAAGACATGAAGTATCACTCTCTCGCAGGTGAGCGGGGCTATTAAAGCCTGCGGCCCTGTTGGACTATTCCCACCCGTCCTCTTTGTGATGTGCCTCCCAGCCTGGGCTGCGCTGGTTGGGTGAAGGTAGGCAGCACCATGCGTGCTTATGGAGCGCTGCTCCACCTCAGTCCCCCACCAAAGGGTAGGCGGTATAGGCTGATGGTGAGCCTCTATGGGATGCCCCTCCCGCATTATTGCCCCATGCCCCGTGTAGCGGTGGGCCCTGTACAAAGGGCCGCCATCCTCCCTCGTTTCCCCCGTAGCTCGGGGGAAAAGAAAGGGGGGGGTGTGTGTGTTGGTGGCAGTGTACTGGATTACATGCATATGGCTGTTGTAATGTCCGTTGGACTGGTACATGCTGTTGCAGCCGCCGCGCTGATTTGTGTTTTACTTATGTTACTGCCGCCGCTGCGCGCACTTTCTCCTTCACTGGATGTGCGGCGCTGGGCGGCGTCCCCTCAGACTCTGTGGCGTTAGCATTGGCTGCGGTCCTAGAGCTTCACGCTCTTCATGGGGGGCGGGGCCCTGGCTTGGCGCGCTTCGCGTCACGGCCCGCCTTGGCCCACCCTTTGAGGTTCGCTTGGCGCAATTTTAATGTGTAGTCGCGCACGCGCGCGTGTGACGGTCTCCCCTTCCGTGGTCTGTAAGTGCCCTCGCGGGCGATTTGTATGCTCATCGCTTACTGTGCATGGTTCTGACACCCCTTATTCTCATTATGTCTTTCAGACTTGGTGAATTCGGTGGCTTCTCCCGGCCCGGTGTATTTGTCAGTCGGTCCTAGTATAATTACTCCCACTTCCCTGCGGGTCATTGGGGCATCCAGAGTAGCTTACAGCGTCAATCCCTACTGGCCTATTGTGCCTATTTATCACCATATGGAGGCATCCCAGGATAATGTGACCGGGGTTCCTTCGGGACAAGCCCGGCTGTGTGTAGCTTGTGGTACAACCCGTCCCTCCGGTGGCCGGGCCTGCACGCCTCACTTCACCTACTCCCCCAAGCATGAGTCTAACCCCCAATACAAGTGGGGATTCTCATCCTGATGTGGCTGCTAGATTGGCCAGTGTTGAAAAATTGATTGCTAATTCCTTAGCGCGTAAGTCCACCGCTAAGAAGCGCCACTTAACCCCTGATGCCACTCTTTTCCCTCCGGAGTCTGACGAGTGGTCGCATTTATATGGCTATACCCCCTCAGACGAAGGGGAGCTGTTCTCTGACTCGGGGTCATCTGACGAGAGACCCAAGGGTCACGACGATTCTGGCTCTGATCTCTGGACCCCGGATGATACTGACAGACTGCTGGTTCAGATTTTTGAGGTTTTGTCTATATCTCCCCCTGTTGCGGCTCCCAGGCAAAGGGGTGAGCTTTTTCATACTGCTAAGGCTCGATTGGAATTTCCTGAGCAAACCCATTTCAATAACCTCGTGCTTAATGAGTGGGAACATCCCAGTAGACTTCCCAGGATGCCTAAGAGCTTGGACAGAAAGTATCCTTTTCCTGCTGATATGGTCAAGTGTTGGTCATCACCCCCCGAGGTCGATGCTCCTATTCTAGGGCTGTCTAACACCTCTATTATGCACTCCCCCGATACTACTATGCTGCGGGATGCCGAGGACCGGCGTATTGACCAATTGGCATACCATGCCTTTGCGTTTGTGGGTCGGCGCTGCGCCCGGTTTGCAACTTGGCCATTACTTCTGTGGCGCTCAGGGCTATGGTCAGAAATGTACTCGAAGGCCCAGATGAATTACCACCTGATACGGTTAATGCACTGTCTAACTGTGATGTGTTAGTAAACTTTATCCTGTCTGCATCGGATGATGCCATTAGGATGTGTGCCAGATCTTCCGCCTTGGCGGTAGCTATACCCTGCGCGGTGTGGCTGCGACAGTGGGCTGCTGACAGTGCTGCTAAGAAACCCTTACTGGACTTCCATTTAAGGTGCTACGCCCGTTTGGGGACCGTCTAGACCTCTTTGCTAAAAGAGGTAAAGTACCCCAGCGCAGGCGGCAGTCTCGGCCCTTTCGGGGCCAGGGCCCCCCTTTCCTTCCCCTACCGAGGTGCTAAACAGGGAAAGAGGGTGTCCTTCGTGGGGGCTCGCGACAATTCCTGGCATAGGAACAGAGGACGACGTTCTGGACCCTCCTGGGGGTCCATGCCCAAAGCCCCTCCCAAGACCCCTCAGGCATGATGGGGCGCCCTCGCCCGTCAGGGTGGGGGGACGGCTACAGCACTTCGAGCACGTCTGGAGGCATCATGTCTCGGACCGGTGGATTCCGGAGGTAGTGTCCTCTGGTTACAAGATAGAGTTTGCTGTGCGACCTCCCCCAAGATTCATCAGGTCCCAGATCCCACAGGACCCTGTCTCAGCGCAGGTCTTGATGCTGGCCGTGCAAGGACTCCTGAATCTGGGGGTCATTTGCAGTGTCCCCTTAAGAGAAAGGGGCAAGGGGTTCTATTCCAACCTTTTGACAGTGCCCAAGAAAGATGGGTCAGTCAGGCCCATTCTGGATTTAAAAATCCTCAACAAGTTTGTCAAGAACCGGCGCTTTCGCATGGAAACTCTGCTCTCAGCCATCGGCTCTCTGCGCCTAGGGGACTTTATGACGTCTGTGGACATCAAAGATGCTTACCTTCACATCCCTGTGTTCCCGGGACACCAAAGGTTTCTCAGATTCGCGTTGGAAGATCAACATTACCAATTTGTGGCCTTGCCATTTGGCCTCACTTCAGCTCCCAGAGAGTTCACCAAGGCGCTGGCGGGGGTGATGTCTCTGATAAGGTCAAGGGGCATACGCGTGCTGCCCTACCTGGACGACATTCTCATCACCTCTCGGTAGCTACAGCAGGCAGAGTTGGACACTCAGATGGTGGTGTCCACCTTGGAGTCTTTTGGCTGGGTGATCAATCAGTCCTCTCTGTCCCCTTCTTCAGTGACCCCATTCCTGGGAATGATTCTGGATACGGTTCAGTCAAGGATATTCCTTCCTCAACAGAAGGTGGAAGCTCTAACTGCGCAGGTGAGGTTCCTGCTCTCGTGTCCCAAGCCCTCCCTCAGGCAGGGAATGCAGCTGGTGTGTCTGATGATGCGTGCTTCGAGGCAGTGCCCTTTGCTCAGTTCCATTTGAGGCCTCTGCAGCTTCACCTTCTGTCAGTATGGGACAAGAAACCAACGTCCTTGGACGGGGTCTGTGTGCTTCCCCCCTTGGTCAGACGGTCCCTTTCGTGGTGGCTGGACCACAGGAACTTGCTAGGGGGCAGGTCCTTTCTGGCCCCCTCCTGGGAGACGGTCACCATGGATGCCAGTCTGTCAGGTTGGGGGGATTCTGGAAGTCCCTGCGCTTCCAGGGGAGGTGGGACCCTCAGGAGGCCCACTTGCCCATCAACATTTTGGATGTGGTCAGGTGTCTGAAGTATTACTTGGTCGTCACTGCGGCTTTCAGGAAGACTCTTGCTCTTTTTGTGGTCCCTTCTGGACCTAGGAAGGGTTTGGCTCCTGCCAAGTCTACCATTAGCAAATGGATTCGTCAGGCTGTGATTCAGGCCTATTCTGCTAAGGGGAAGAGTCCTCCTTTCCGCCTTACTGCTCATTCTACTCGTGCTATTGGTGCCTCTTGGGCCTTCCAGCACCAGGCTTCTGTTGAACAAGTTTGCAAGGCCGCTACTTGGTCTTCTGTTCATACTTAGTTTTACAAGGTTGATGTTAGGGCCTCAGCTGATGCTGTTTTTGGCCGCAAGGTTTTGCAGGCGGCAGTGGTTTAAACAGCCTGCTGTTACCTTTCTTGTTGGGGATCCCACCCTACTTTATGGACACTGCTATTGGATGTCCCAAGTGTAAGTACTATATCTGGAGCAGGACGTACTGTATACTAAGAATAATACAATTCTGTGAAGTACTCACCTGTAGAATTGATATTATTTGTATACAATACGTCCTGCTCCACCCCACCCTGGTTGTTGCATTATTCTGGATCCCCTGTATGGTGATTGTTATCATTGTTATAGTTACCAGTTTTGGTGGTTAAATTCTCCCGGCTTCTAGTTCACTGCTTTTCAATGCTGGGGATTTGTGGGAGGTCCCGGGTATTTGAGGGGCCGGGAGGAGCCTATTTTGCATGTCTCTGCAGTGCAGCGCCATCTGGCGGAGGATAACCCAAGTGTAAGTACTATATCTGGAGCAGGACGTACTGTATACAAATAATATCAATTCTACAGGTGAGTACTTCACAGAATTGTATTTTTTAGCAACCTTTTATTTTTGTTCCTTGTTCACTGTTTGCTCTGTTATTGTCACTGGTCTGATAGAGGGGTTGTTGTGTGGGCTTAAGCCCCGCCACTACTTCTGTAGGTATACCTTTCAATATATTGTTACACTAGTAATGTTTTTTGACTGTGCAGTTTGCTTAGGGACTAGCAATTTCTAGCTCTATAGCATAATTTTAGAGCTACCTATGGGCATACCATCAGTGGTTTATGTCTTTGTCTAATTTGTATATTGTGCTGAGCAATACATTTGGTTTCTAATTTTATATGGCACATTATATTGCTATTATATATATAATGCTATAAGGTTACAGCTTGCAGTAAACAGTTTGCGTTCTCTCTTCTTATTACAGCCCCTTGAAGTGGCACAAAAAGACAATGCGGCACCCATGGGGTAGACAATCCACAGCCTATTATTGAGACCATATTGATTTATCCAGAATGAAGGTAGCAGGTCTGTGAGAGATATAAATCTGGTTTCCCTTTAGGTCTCTGTGATGTGACATGCATACCTGTAGTATGTATGAAATGTGTATGGAATTCAAATGCAGCTAAAGGGCTGGACAGACACAGGTTTGGAAGCTGGGCCCGCCCTCACCTAATGAACGTTTACCATATTTCCTTTCCAAAAAGACAATAGTCTATTGATGCCAGACTGTCTCTGCCACCCCTCATCACGCGCCAACGCGCTGAGACCTGTCATGCCATGTCTCTGTATAGTGCTTAATTATATGATGAAACCATTTTAAATGAAAACAGGAAGAGACAATTAGCCGGAACACACACTACTAGTTATTTTAGCATTTTCTGAACACTGGTGTTTGTTTTATAGGATTGTCTACTGGCAGGAGCAGGCTTTGAGTTTCTAGTTGCCTCAGATGCCCCCTGATTATATAAATGCATGCAGGGAGTAATTGTTTTTTTGTGATCAGAGTACACCTTTCCTAAACTTGGCAGCTGTAACCGTTCCACACACCCTAAAGCAGATGTTTTGCTCTACCTCCCAACCGCCTCTCGTGTAAAGAACCAGACAGGTGCTCAGTGTTGTGCCTCTTGAATTATTTAACACCATCCCAATTGCTTATACCTGTATCTTACAGAGATACCACTCATTCAGGTCCTGTGGACATTCAAATCTGTGAAAACAGATAGGTTTGGAAATCCTGTAATGGGGGATGCTGCACACTGACTGTAATGGGGGGATGATGCACACTGCCTGTAAGGTGAGATGCGCTCACTGCTTTTCTACTTTTTGTCACAGCCAAGCCTCCTTTATCTCCCTCCCTTGTCTGCCATGAGTGACCAGATGCTGAGCTGTTATTTCAGCCATAAAGCTCCCCAAAACCACGTTCTGTTAGTTGAGACAACTAAGGTTTCTTATCCAAGATGTTTATGAGCTACCAATCCCTAGACCAGCGATACTCAACTAGCGGACCGGGTCCAAATGCGGACTTTGGTGCCAGATTTCTGGAGCCCTGCCCTGACAGCCCTGCGCTCAGGTGCTTCTGTGTTGCTGTGCTCAGAGCTGCCCCCTTGATCGGTGATGTAGTGCTTAGTCTCCCTGCCGGTGTCATGGCTCTGTGGCACCTGGCATTGCAATATGATGTACAGTACAAACTTTCACAGTCTCTTTGCCCCATCCAATCCTTTCCCCAGCTCAGCCCCATATATCCCTGTCCTAGTATCCTGCCCCCACCCCCCCCCAGGTCAGCCCCAACCATCCCTGTCCCCTCACCTCTGCCCCATACAGCCCAGTCTCTGGCCCCATCCATTCCTGTCTTCCCAATTTTGGCCATCCAATCCCCAGCCTCCCAGTTTTGCCAATTTATTACTCTTTCTTCCAGCTCTGACCGTCTAACCCCCCCCCCCCCCCATTAATTCCTGTCCTTCTAGTTCTGCCCATCCATTTCTTCTCCCAGCTCTCTCTCCATCACTCCCTGCCCATCCCTCTTCCTTACAGCTTCTCTCCCATTCATCCCTTTCCCCTGGGGGGGGGGGGGGGGGGGCAAGCATCATTTTTTAGTTTTGCCTGGGAAATATATGGCCCCTTAGCCCCCCCCCCCCCCGCGCCCTTCGTCCGGAGCTTCACCCCTCACCGGATGCCTTTAAATGGACCTTTACAAGTGCTTGAGTACCTAGTCTTTAGTAGCAACCATTTGTTCTCCCCTTAAAGTGGACAAATCAACAGGGTTTTCACTATGCCTTGTCCTTGTCTCTGATCTCTCAAACCGGGATGCCCCACTGTGTGAAACCCCCCAGATCCTGCTGCACTCACCTTTTAGCCATTATCACGGCACATACGCGGGCACTCATCCAATCAGAGCTTTATGGCGTGCATACTAATGCACTGCACAAAGCCGTTGTTTAGGACTCTTACATACCCAGCATACCCGAATGGCTAGGTGCAGGAGCGTGCACAGCTGTAGGGATGCTAAGGATGAATCCCACAACCGCAGCAATGGACCGGCAGAAAAGTAAGAGGTTTGTAGGCGATCTGGGGGGTTCACACACTGAATCCGGGAATCAGAATGTCCAAGGGGCACCTAGTCTGTCTCCATAACAGCTGGACACATGATAAGATTGCGAAAGGGAGATCTACATGATCATACAGTAGATCAGGGGTCCCCCAACCTTTCTGTGCTTAAAGGGGACCAAAACCCACATTTTTAAAGTAGACCAAAACCCAGCATAGTCAATAGTGTAGACTATCCTGGGTTTTGGTCCTTTCCCCGGGAGCACCACGATCGAGGGTACCCCGCTGTGTGAAACCCCCCATATCGCCCAAACCCAGCTCTTAGACCTGCGTCTAAGAGCAGTGGCTCTGATGGCCACATCCTCCGCCTCCCTCTAACAGGGAGCATTCCTGCGCTGGCTATTAACAAATGGCTAATTATGCTGGGTTTTGGTTCTTTCCCCTGGGGACTCTTCCCGCTCCTACAGCACATCCACGGCCGCTCGTCCAGAGAGGGATAGCGGGGATGCGTCCGCGGCTCACACATGCGCCATTGGACCGGGAAACAAGGTAAGTGAATGGGGCAACCTGGGGGGTTTCACACAGTGGGGCATCCTGATTTTGATCTTATAGATACCCAGGCCGATCGCCGTGGGTTTTGGTCCTCTTTAAACTTCTATCCCAATATATAGAACTGTAAGATCTGTTGCGTCTATGTTAATAAACGCAACAAAACAACACGCTTTTCGTTTGCTCGGACCCCCAGCAGGACAGCTCAGTAGATCGGGTGAAGTACCATACCATCTTTATATTCTTAGTCCCGTCAGGCATTCATTCAGACTTGTCAGCCATGTTTGCACTTGGTTAGAAGGGCAGCTCAGCACTTGGCACTTTATTCATGTATATATGTTGTGTTTTGGACAACAACACTGTTAATAATTATTTATTTCATTGACTGTATGGCATTTATCTTATTTATTTATATTTATTAATCAGCACAGTTTGCACATAGCACATTCTAGCACATAGGGTTATTTTGATATTTGCACTTGTTACCATAGCCATTAATCTGTATGCTTAGGGACTCATTAATATTGGCCAATATAATAGAGCGGTGCATATATATTTATCCAGGGGGTCTGATGTGTTTTTATTGGGTTTTAATGTAATAAGTGTGACCTAGCATTGTAATAACACCCGTATACAAATAAAGGGTTTTTATCAATTCTATATTTCTTGGTTGGTGCGGTTATACTTTACAGGTATGGTGTGGGGGTGCTCTGGGTTACCCCACTTTTTGTACAATATGTTAATAAACGCTGGGGGGTTATTTAAGTAACCACAGTGACCCTTGGGGCTGCACCCCCCTGACCATCTCAAATTGGAATGCCCATCAGCTGGAGGTCTGGTAGGGAAAACAGGAGGTATACGCACCATACTCATGCTCCAGTGGGGTTCACTGGACAGAGCATTGGTCCCGAAGCGCATGGCCACAGCAGCAATGGCATGGATGAGCCATACAAGGGACGCCTTCGGAATATCCGCACAATCTGGATAAACTGAACAGTTTCTCAGTTACAACATCCTTTTGGAGCCTAGTTATGGATCATACAAAGGACATGAAATGCCACAGAACTGCACTTTTACCTCGCCCCACACTCCCACGACACATGCTGTTGTCAAATCAGAATAGATTACTGTGCATATTAAAGTGGAACAACCACTGGTCTGAGTAGCCCTAAAAGACTCCAGGGCTGGCCAACTAGGCACCCCTGGGCAGGCCTTAAAACTACTTCCACATTTCCACCAGTCCCTCACTGCCATTGCGGGTCGCATCTCTGCAATGAAAGCGGACCTTCACTCCAAGTAAGAGTCTATCTTATATGTTTCCCTGTACAGATTGCTCACATTAAAAATCATCCTACCTGCATCTACTGCATGTTATGAGCCTTTAAACATCCAAGATGGTGGCTCATGGAGCAACAGGCAGCCTGCAAACAGGACTGTGTCGCTCTGAATTCTGGGATTGCTGACCTTTGCCTGACCCCAGCTCTGCTCTGTCTGAGCAAAGCACAGCTATAACCCGCCCCCCTGTACTTTATCCCACTCTCCTCTCCTCAGTAAGTGTGATGCTTCTGAGTCAAGATGGCGGCGCCCGTATCCTAGAGCCCTGAACAGAGTTGCAGCCCAGTGGGGGAAAGAATAATAAGTAAGTGACTAAAAACTTAAAATATATTAACTTTAGATGCTGGGGAATCTTTTTTTAAGGGTTTGGGCTTTTCAATAAATCATGGTGAAGGTCCGGTTGAAGCGTGTGCACTCTGCAGGGAAACCGGAGATGCGGCTGTCCCTGCTCCCTACCCCTATGCTGACCCACTGTCCATTACTATGCATGTCATAAAGCGAGGATTGGATGAGAACCTGTGCACAAGGTGAGTTGACGGGGGCGGGTTTCACACAGTGGGGCATCCCAAATCTGGATGCACCAGGGACAAGGACCAATCATCGGCATAGTTAAAATCCTGGTGACTGGTCCACTTTATTGCCTACCAATCTATTCTGAATGACTAGATTTCTGGGGCGCCTCCCACTGGCCAATCCCTCATTCTGTGCACACCCGCCGCTAGCCATTCAAATATGCTGGGGGGATCACACATGTCGGGGCTGCCTGTGCCATGGGAGCGATGATCACGGTAAGAATACAGGCAATCCTGGAGATTTAACACAGCCGGGCAAACAAAATCAGGATGCCCCTGGGAATGACCTTTAGTCTTTTAGATTCTAGGGCTGGGGCCATAGGATTTTGTTCCTCTTTAAGTTTGAGACCCCCCAAGTTACCAGTATCTTAATTTCCCTGTCACCGATGTGGCGCATCCGGCAATGATCCAATGGCTGCTCCCTGCACCCGTTGGCAGCTACTTACATTTGCCTGTTGCGGGGTGTGGACAGCGCAGGGATGGCAGCTCACCCACACACCCATCATGGCAGTGAAGAGCAGGGAAGACACTGGTGATCCCTGGGGTTTCATACTGCGGGCATTCTTAAAGTGGACCAAAACCCATGGCCGACAGCCCTGGAATCTTATATATTCGCCTGATTTCCTCCCCCAGGGGGAACCGGATTTGGGGTGCCCCTATGTGTGAAACCCCCAGATCGCCTAGTAAACTCACCTTCCCCCCGATCCAATGGCGCATGTGTGAGCAGTGGCCGCCGTCTGCTATAGCAGGGTGCATTCCCGTACCAGGCATTTGTTAATGGCCGACGCGGGCACACTCCCTGTTAGGAGTTAAGAGTCTTAGACGAATGGCCATGAGTGGATCCATGCACGTGAATTGGACGAGAGGCCGCGCACGTGCTGTAGGACCGGAAAAAGGTGAGTTAGACTGGGCGACCTGGGGGGTTTCACACAGAGGGGACACCTGCGAGGTGCCTCCAGGGCAATAGACTAAAACCCAGGATAGTCAAAATCCTGGGTTTTGGTCTGCTTTAAGAGACTTCAGGAATCACCATGGCACATGCATTGCATTGCAGGCACCCTTACCAGGCAGATATACATGGTGTGTGTGGGCACCTATCCTGTAAAAGAGACCAAAACCCAGGTGGAAGATTTTTGGTCTTGGTCTGCTTTAACCCCGGTTTTGTTCTGTTCCCCCTGGGGCATCCGAACAGGCATTCTACACAGCACGACCCCCCCCCCCCACTTCACCCAGTAAAACTCAGCTCTCCTTGGTCCAATGGCGCATATGCGGGCTCTCGTCCAATCAGAGCCATTTGCCTTGTTTACATACTTTCCATGGGCCCTGAATGAATTCAATGGGAGTGAGCGCGCGCTCCTGCATCAGCTTATTTGAGTCACTGGGGTGGGAGGGCGTGCACTGCCCAGGGATCTGGGGGATGCGGCCATACCCGTTCCCCATTGAAAACAATTAGAGCTGTTTGCCGAAAAGATTGGACGAGAGCGTGCGCATGCATCAGGGAATGGTGAGCGATCACGGGGCACCTGGGGGGTTTCACACATCAGGGTATGCCAATTTGGGATACCCTGGAAGAAGGCCATCAGTCTGGGTGGGTTTTGTTCTGCTTTAAAGTAGGCCCCTTTTAAAACTCCCTCCTAGGGGCTCCTCTTTTGGGTGACCCCCAAAAATACCTTCACCATGATTTATTGAAAAGCCCTTAAAAAACGATTCCCCAGCATCTAAAATTAATATATTTTAAGTTTTTAGTCACTTACTTATTATTCTTTCCCCCACTGGGCTGCAACTCTGTTCAGGACTCTAGGATACGGGCGCCGCCATCTTGGCTCAGAAGCATCACACTTACTGAGGAGAGGAGAGTGGGATAAGCTACAGGGGGGCGGGTTATAGCTGTGCCTTGCTCAGAAAGAGCAGAGCTGGGGTCAGGGAAAGGTCAGCAATCCCAGAATGCAGAGCGGGACAGTCAGAAGGCATTTCCTGTTTGCAGGCTGCCTGATGTCCCATGAGCCGCCATCTTGGATGTTTAAAGGCTCATAACATGCAATAGATGCAGGTAGGATGATTTTTAATGTGAGCAATCTGTATGTACAGGGTGTGGGAAACATATAAGATAGACTCCTATTCAGGGTGAAGGTCCGGATTAATGTGGGAAAGCTGTATGTACACGGTGTGGGAAACATATAAGATAGACTCATATTCAGGGTGAAGGTCCGGATTAATGTGGGCAAGCTGTATATACAGGGTGTGGGAAACATATAAGATAGACTCCTATTCAGGGTGAAGGTCCGGATTAATGTGAGCAATCTGTATGTACAAGGTGTGGGAAACATATAAGATAGACTCTTATTCAGAGTGAAGGTCCGGATTAATGTGAGCAATCTGTATGTACAAGGTGTGGGAAACATATAAGATAGACTCTTATTCAGGGTGAAGGTCCGGATTAATGTGAGCAATCTGTATGTACAGAGTAGGGGAAACATATAAGATAGACTCTTATTCAGGGTGAGGGTCCGGATTAATGTGGGCAATCTGTATGTACAGGGTGGGGGAAACATATAAGATAGGCTCTTATTCAGGGTGAAGGTCTGGATTAATGTGAGCAATCTGTATGTACAGGGTGGGGGAAACATACAAGATAGGCTCTTATTCAGGGTGAGGGTCTGGATTAATGTGAGCAATCTGTATGTACAGGGTGGGGGAAACATAAAAGATAGGCTCTTATTCAGGGTGAGGGTCTGGATTAATGTGGGCAATCTGTATGTACAGGGTGGGGGAAACATAAAAGATAGGCTCTTATTCAGAGTGAGGGTCTGGATTAATGTGAGCAATCTGTATGTACAGGGTTGGGGAAACATATAAGATAGGCTCTTATTCAGGGTGAGGGTCTGGATTAATGTGAGCAATCTGTATGTACAGAGTGGGGGAAACATATAAGATAGGCTCTTATTCAGGGTGAGGGTCCGGATTAATGTGAGCAATCTGTATGTACAGGGTGTGGGAAACATATAAGATATGCTCTTATTCAGAGTGAAGGTCCGGATTAATGTGAGCAATCTGTATGTACAGGGTGGGGGAAACATGTAAGATAGACTCTTATTCAGGGTGAAGGACCGCTTTAAGTAAGCAGAAATCAGACATGGAACTCTGATGGAAGACAAGCAATAGCAGCACACTGCAATAAAGCTTGCCTCCTATTGGAGGGGGGGTGCAGCAGATTCCTGTTCCACAGCAGATGACCCTGATATTTCCTAGCAAGGAGATGCCAGTGAGACTATAGGCATACCTCCCAAGTGTCCCTGATCTGAAGGGACTGTCCCTCTGATTCTCATTAGTCCCTCTTTGAGGCAGAACTGCCTCAATAAATTATTCATTAGTCTATTTAAAATGTTTCTATTGTTGTAACTGTTACATCCTGTCTCCTACTCATCCCTCAATGAGGGGGTGTGGCCTAATTTAACAAATGCCCCCCTTTCCCACTGTAAAAAGTTGGCAGGTATGATATAGGTCAGCTTTAGACCCTCCCTAGCAGGGAGTTGTCATTGAGAATGTAGGCCCACTTTAGACCCTCCCAAACAGGGCCGGCATCAGCTCAGGGCAAACCTGGGCGATTGCCGGGGGCCTGGCATCTTCAGGGGCCACCAAATGCCAGGTGCTGTGTGCAGACCTGCTCAAGGCTGGGCTCAGCAACAGGGGATGGTCAGCAACATTGGAGAAGGTGGCATGGAATAGAGGCCAACTGATGGAAGCTCAGAAGGTGGTGAGAACCAGGTGACAACCTATATCAATGTCTTTAGTGGCAGCGGAGCAAGCAGTAATTGATTGTGGCTATAGGGAAGACAATAAGGGCTGGAGGGTGATTGGTGGCTATAGGGAAGGCAATAAGAACTGGAGGGTGATTGGTGGCTATAGGGAAGGCAATAAGAACTGGAGGGTGATTGGTGGCTATAGGGAAGGCAATAAGAACTGGAGGGTGATTGGTGGCTATAGGGAAGGCAATAAGGGCTGGAGGATGATTGGTGGCTATAGGGAAGACAATAAGGACTGGAGGATGATTGGTGGCTATAGGGAAGGCAATAAGGACTGGAGGATGATTGGTGGCTATAGGGAAGGCAATAAGGACTGGAGGATGATTGGTGGCTATAGGGAAGGCAATAAGGACTGGAGGGTGATTGGTGGCTATAGGGTAGGCAATAAGGACTGGAGGGTGATTGGTGGCTATAGGGTAGGCAATAAGGACTGGAGGATGATTGGTTGCTATAGGGAAGGCAATAAGGGCTGGAGGATGATTGGTGGCTATGGAGATGGCAATAAGGGCTGGAGGATGATTGGTGGCTATGGAGATGGCAATAAGGACTGGAGGATGATTGGTGGCTATAGGGAAGGCAAAAAGGGCTGGAGGGTGATTGGTGGCTATAGGGAAGGCAAAACGGACTGGAGGGTGATTGGTGGCTATAGGGAAGGCAATAAGGGCTGGAGGATGATTGGTGGCTATAGGGAAGACAATACAGACTGGAGGGTGATTGGTGGCTATTGGGAAGGCAATAAGGACGGGAGGATGATTGGTGGCTATAGGGTAGGCAATAAGGGCTGGAGGATGATTGGTGGCTATAGGGAAGGCAATAAAGACTGGAGGGCGATTGGTGGCTATAGGGAAGGCAATAAGGGCTGGAGGATGATTGGTGGCTATAGGGAAGGCAATAAAGACTGGAGGATGATTGGTGGCTATAGGGTAGGCAATAAGGGCTGGAGGATGATTGGTGGCTATAGGGAAGACAATAAGGACTGGAGGGTGATTGGTGGCTATAGGGTAGGCAATAAGGGCTGGAGGATGATTGGTGGCTATAGGGAAGACAATAAGGACTGGAGGGTGATTGGTGGCTATAGGGTAGGCAATAAGGGCTGGAGGATGATTGGTGGCTATAGGGAAGACAATAAGGACTGGAGGGTGATTGGTGGCTATAGGGAAGGCAATAAGGACTGGAGGATGATTGGTGGCTATAGGGAAGGCAAAAGGGACTGGAGGGTGATTGGTGGCTATAGGGAAGGCAATCAGGGCTGGAGGATGATTGGTGGCTATAGGGAAGGCAATAAGGGCTGGAGGATGATTGGTGGCTATAGAGATGGCAATAAGGGCTGGAGGGTGATTGGTGGCTATAGGGAAGGCAATCAGGGCTGGAGGGTGATTGGTGGCTATAGGGAAGGCAATAAGGACTGGAGGATGATTGGTGGCTATAGGGAAGACAATACGGACTGGAGGGTGATTGGTGGCTATAGGGTAGGCAATAAGTACTGGAGGGTGATTGGTGGCTATAGGGTAGGCAAAAAGGGCTGGAGGATGATTGGTGGCTATAGAGATGGCAATAAGGGCTGGAGGATGATTGGTGGCTATAGGGAAGGCAATAAGGACTGGAGGATTATTGGTGGCTATAGGGAAGACAATAAGGAATCGAGGGTGATTGGTGGCTATAGGGTAGGCAACAAGGGCTGGAGGATGATTGGTGGCTATAGGGAAGGCAATAAGGGCTGGAGGATGATTGGTGGCTATAGAGATGGCAATAAGGGCTGGAGGATGATTGGTGGCTATAGGGAAGGCAATTAGGACTGAAGGTGATTGGTGGCTATAGAGATGGCAATAAGGACTGGAGGATGATTGGTGGCTATAGGGAAGGCAATAAGGACTGAAGGTGATTGGTGGCTATAGGGAAGGCAATAAGGGCTGGAGGATGATTGGTGGCTATAGGGAAGACAATAAGGACTGGAGGGTGATTGGTGGCTATGGGGTAGGCAATAAGGGCTGGAGGATGATTGGTGGCTATAGGGAAGGCAATAAGGACTGGAGGATTATTGGTGGCTATAGGGAAGACAATAAGGAATCGAGGGTGATTGGTGGCTATAGGGTAGGCAACAAGGGCTGGAGGATGATTGGTGGCTATAGGGAAGGCAATAAGGGCTGGAGGATGATTGGTGGCTATAGAGATGGCAATAAGGGCTGGAGGATGATTGGTGGCTATAGGGAAGGCAATTAGGACTGAAGGTGATTGGTGGCTATAGAGATGGCAATAAGGACTGGAGGATGATTGGTGGCTATAGGTAAGGCAATAAGGACTGAAGGTGATTGGTGGCTATAGGGAAGGCAATAAGGGCTGGAGGATGATTGGTGGCTATAGGGAAGACAATAAGGACTGGAGGGTGATTGGTGGCTATGGGGTAGGCAATAAGGGCTGGAGGATGATTGGTGGCTATAGGGAAGGCAATAAGGGCTGGAGGATGATTGGTGGCTATAGGGAAGGCAATAAGGGCTGGAGGATGATTGGTGGCTATAGAGATGGCAATAAGGGCTGGAGGATGATTGGTGGCTTTAGGGAAGGCAATAAGGACTGGAGGATGATTGGTGGCTATAGGGAAGGCAATAAGGACTGGAGGATGATTGGTGGCTATAGGGAAGGCAATAAGGACTGAAGGTGATTGGTGGCTATAGGGAAGGCAATAAGGACTGAAGGTGATTGGTGGCTACAGGGAAGGCAATAAGGGCTGGATGATGATTGGTGGCTATAGGGAAGACAATAAGGACTGGCGGGTGATTGGTGGCTATAGGGAAGACAATAAGGACTGGAGGATGATTGGTGGCTATAGGGAAGGCAATAAGGACTGGAGGATGATTGGTGGCTATAGGGAAGGCAATAAGGACTGGAGGGTGATTGGTGGCTATAGGGTAGGCAATAAGGGCTGGAGGGTGATTGGTGGCTATAGGGAAGGCAATAAGGGCTGGGGGATGATAGGTGGCTATAGAGATGGCTATAAGGGCTGGAGGATGATTGGTGGCTATAGAGATGGCAATAAGGGCTGGAGGATGATTGGTGGCTATAGGGAAGGCAAAAAGGGCTGGAGGGTGATTGGTGGCTATAGGGAAGGCAAAACGGACTGGAGGGTGATTGGTGGCTATAGGGAAGGCAATAAGGGCTGGAGGATGATTGGTGGCTATAGGGAAGGCAATACAGACTGGAGGGTGATTGGTGGCTATTGGGAAGGCAATAAGGACGGGAGGATGATTGGTGGCTATAGGGAAGGCAATAAGGGCTGGAGGATGATTGGTGGCTATAGGGAAGGCAATAAGGGCTGGAGGATGATTGGTGGCTATAGGGAAGGCAATAAGGGCTGGAGGATGATTGGTGGCTATAGGGAAGGCAATAAGGACTGGAGGATGATTGGTGGCTATAGGGAAGGCAATAAGGACTGGATGATGATTGGTGGCTATAGGGAAGGCAATATGGATGGGAGGGTGATTGGTGGCTATAGGGAAGGCAATAAGGATGGGAGGGTGATTGGTGGCTATAGGGAAGGCAATAAGGACTGGAGGGTGATTGGTGGCTATAGGGAAGGCAATAAGGACTGGAGGATGATTGGTGGCTATAGGGAAGGCAATAAGGACTGAAGGGTGATTGGTGGCTATAGGGAAGGCAATAAGGACGGGAGGGTGATTGGTGGCTATAGGGAAGGCAATAAGGACTGGAGGATGATTGGTGGCTATAGGGAAGGCAATAAGGACTGGAGGGTGATTGGTGGCTATAGGGAAGGCAATAAGGACGGGAGGGTGATTGGTGGCTATAGGGAAGGCAATAAGGACTGGAGGGTGATTGGTGGTGTTGGGTCCGTACCCTAATTGGGCACATCTTCTACTTCTGTTGTCAGAAATAGTGAATAAGACACAGAGACCACTGTGTAGTACAGACTCGAAGAGCATCTGAAGAAAATGCGCCTTCTTGTTTATTGCCAGCTGCTAATATACAATGATATGGGTGGGTGTTGCCACACATGTACAGATACATTCAAGCATTCTTATTGGCCATCTGACACGCCCCTCTCCGGGCCTGACGCCCATAAGGGCTGGGTTATTTCTGTACCATGCTGCCATTGTTTACATGACACTCCTACCTCTAGCCATACAGCCAGTAGCCAAAATAAAATGTTTCTGTTACGACCGGATGAAACCAAAGAAGCGTGGACCCACTGGAACTGCGGAACTGTTGGTGAGTACCGCGTCAGGGAAGCGGGGTCTAAGGAGCCACCGGTTTTCACCAGAGCCCGCCGCGAAGCAGGTTGGTCTTGTGCGGCTGATGACTCCCAGGTCGCTACCCCCCAACGGCGGCACAGTTCCACAATTTGCCGAGGTATAGTACAGCAGAGATAAACGATGGTCACGGTGAGTAGCCAGATTCAGGGCAGGCAGCGAGGGTTCAGCAGCGAGTAGACAAGCCGTGGTCGGGACAGGCAGCGGAGGTTCACAGATGAAGAGACAGACCGAGGTCGGGACAGGCAGCGGAGGTTCGTGGTCAAAAGGTAAGCCGAGGTCATACACGAAAAAGCCACAGATTTAAACTACAGACAATCATGGAAACACACCGATAATCCGGCAAAGAGAGGAAGGGCTGGCCAGAATAAAAAGGAAGTGATCTTACCGGATTGGACGGCCGGACACCAATTAGAACTGCACTGGCCCTTTAAATTCCACAGTATTGCGGCGCGCGCCCCCTAGTGGCCGGGGACGTGCGCGCAGGAGAGGCAAGGAGGAAGCAGGAAGTGAAGGAGCCGCCCGCAGGCCCCGGCAGCCACGCCAGACGGAGGGCAGGACACCAGGTAAGCGAGGAGCGCTGCCAGGAAGGGACATAGCGCTCGGGCTAGGGGAGACCCGGCGGGGAAAGCCGCGGGGAGGAAGCGCGGCTCTCGCCCCGGGAGAGGGACGGCTGGAAGCGCCATGAGGCGTCTCCGCAGCGCTAGCCCTAACAGTACCCCCCCCCCCTTAGGTCTCCCCCTCTTCTTAGGACCAAGGAAGTCTGAAATAAGGGTCCGATCAAGGATGTTTTCTTCCGGTTCCCAGGATCTCTCCTCAGGGCCGTAGCCCTCCCAATCCACCAAGAAATAGCGTCTTCCTCTGGAGATCTTCGAAGCAAGTATCTCTTTGACCGTAAAGGTATCTTCAGTACCTGCGACTGGCTTAGGTTCCAATAATTTGGGGGAAAAACGATTAACAGTCACCGGTTTGAGCAGAGAGACATGGAAGGAATTGGTTATGCGGAGAGAGGGTGGCAGATGCAGCTTGTAACAGGCAGGGTTGATACGTTGTTGGATCTTAAAAGGTCCCAAGAAGCGAGGACCAAGTTTGTAACTGGGGATTTTAAAACGAATATACTTGGCCGAAAGCCATACCCTATCCCCCGGAGAGTATAAAGGAGGAGTCCTTCTCTTCTTATCAGCCTGGATTTTCATACGAGACACGGCTTGTTCCAGTGAATGCTGAGTTTCACGCCAGATGGAAGAAAACTGGTGCGAAAGGTCATCGACCGCAGGTACCGAGGAGGGCGTTAGTAAAGGCAGAGGAGGAAGGAGATGACGACCATAAACTATAAAGAAAGGGGATTTTCCGGTGGATTCAGAGTCCTTAAAGTTATAAGAAAACTCTGCCCAGGGCAGCAGGTCCACCCAGTCATCCTGGCGAGTGGAAACAAAATGGCGTAGATACAGCCCCAAAGTTTGATTTACCCTCTCCACTTGGCCATTGGATTGGGGATGATACGAGGAAGAAAAGTCCAATTTCACCTTTAATTGATTACAGAGAGCCCTCCAGAATTTCGATACGAATTGAACTCCCCTGTCGGAGACAATGTGGGTTGGGAGCCCATGTAGACGGAAGATGTGTTTAAGGAAATTCTTTGCCAATAGGGGAGCAGAAGGTAATCCAGGCAACGGAATGAAATGCGCCATCTTCGAAAATCGGTCCACCACTACCCAGATGACGGTATTGCCCTGTGAAGGCGGAAGATCAGTGATAAAATCCATGGCGATGTGAGACCAAGGAATGTCCGGAATGGGAAGTGGTTGGAGAAGACCTGCGGGACGTTGACGAGGGGTCTTGTTGCGCGCGCACGAGGTGCAGGCTTGTACGAATTCTGCGGCATCTTTTGCTAACGTGGGCCACCAGTAGTATCTGGAGATGATGGCGCAGGTCTTCTTGATTCCAGGGTGACCAGCAGTATGGGAGGCATGACCCCATTTTAGTATTAAAAGGCGACGAGAGACAGGTACGAAAGTCCTCCCTGGAGGACCTGATTCTAGAGCAGCGGGAGCAGAGTGAACCAGACGATCGAGTGGAATTATAAACTGCGGAGAAGAGACCTTATCCGAGACATCCGAGGCACGGGAGAGAGCATCTGCCCTGATGTTTTTTGCAGCTGGACGGAAGTGGATCTGGAAATTAAAGCGTGCAAAGAAGAGTGACCAACGGGCCTGACGAGGGTTTAAGCGTTGTGCGGATTCCAGATAAGAGAGGTTCTTGTGGTCAGTAAAAATGGAAATTGGGAAGATAGATCCCTCGAGGAGATGTCTCCATTCTTCCAGCGCCAATTTGATGGCTAATAGCTCTCTATCTCCAATGGTGTAGTTCCTCTCGGCAGGAGAGAAGGTTTTAGAAAAGAATCCGCAAGTTCGAGCTTTGCCGGACGAGGATCGTTGCGTCAGTACTGCTCCAGCTCCGACGGAAGAGGCATCCACCTCAAGAGCGAAAGGACGAGACGGGTCAGGTCTGGAAAGTACCGGTGCCGAGGCGAAGGCCTTCTTCAATGCAAGAAAGGCTGCTTCAGCCTGCGGAGACCATGCCTTGGGATTGGCACCTTTTTTGGTGAGGGCCACGATGGGGGCTACTGTCGTGGAAAAGTGTAAAATGAACTGGCGGTAATAGTTCGCGAACCCCAAGAATCGCTGGATTGCACGAAGACCGACTGGTCGAGGCCATTCAAGGACCGCCTTTAACTTGGCAGGATCCATCTGGAGACCTTGAGCAGAAACTATGTACCCCAAAAAAGGTAATGCGGTTTGATGAAAAAGGCATTTCTCGAGCTTAGCATAAAGATGGTGTTGCAGTAAACGAGACAAGACTTGTCTGACGTGCTGATGATGTTCTTCGATGGACGAGGAGAAGATGAGAATGTCGTCAAGATAGACCACAACACAGGTATACAACAGGTCCCGAAAAATGTCGTTAACGAACTCCTGAAAAACTGCGGGGGCATTGCAGAGGCCGAAGGGCATAACAAGATACTCAAAATGACCGTCTCGCGTGTTGAAGGCCGTCTTCCATTCATCACCCTCTCGAATGCGGACTAAGTTATAGGCACCTCTCAGATCCAATTATGAAAAAATCTTAGCTCCGCGGAGACGATCAAAAAGTTCGGAGATCAAGGGCAATGGGTAACGGTTTTTTACCGTAATTTTATTGAGGCCCCGGTAATCGATGCAGGGCCGAAGGGACCCGTCCTTTTTCTGTACAAAGAAGAAGCCCGCTCTAGCTGGGGAAGAGGATTTTCTAATGAACCCCTTTTGTAAATTCTCCCGAATGTATTCCGACATTGCTTGGGTTTCAGGGACGGACAGCGGATAGATGCGTCCGCGAGGAGGAGTGGCGCCAGGTAGAAGATCAATCGGGCAATCGTAAGGGCGATGCGGCGGAAGCGACTCAGCTTGCCTCTTGCTAAATACGACGGAAAAAGACCGATAAACTTCAGGTAGACCCGGTAATGGAGTCGTGGGAGCTGTAATTTGGACTGGCAAAGACGTAAGGCAGTTCTTAACACATGTTGCGCCCCAGGACTTGATGTCCCCAGTGGACCAATCCAAGGTAGGGTTATGGTGCTGGAGCCAGGGAAGCCCCAAGAGAAGCGGCGAGGTACAGTGGGGTAATACGAAAAATTCCAGAAATTCCTGATGGAAGAGGCCGATCTTCAGTAGTAGAGGTTTGGTGCGGTAGCGCACCATGCAGTTCAATCTGTCCCCATTAACGGCCGCGACAAATAGTGGCTTGGCCAGACGGTAGACAGCTATATCATACTTAGTGACCAAGGAGGCCTCGATGAAGTTGCCCGCCGAACCAGAGTCCAAGAAGGCCGGTAAGTTCAGGACGGAAGTGGAGCCCAAGAGAAGTTGTGCCGGCACAGTGAACCTAGGAGAGGAAGCACAGACACCCAGAGACGCCTCTCCAAACGAGTCTAGGTGCGCCCGTTTCCCTGGCGTGGTGGGCGGATTGGGCAATCTTTCAAAAAATGTTCTGGGCTGGCCCAGTATAGACAAAGTCTTTCAAGTCTCCGGCGCGACCTTTCCTGGGGAGTCAAGCGAGTATGGTCCACTTGCATGACTGCTTCAGACGGAGACGAAAGCGTAGACTGAGGGTTCTGAAACGTAGGGGCCAAACGGAATGCCCTCTTGGCACGCAGAGAATCTTGGCGGAACTCATCACGCCTCTCTGTAAAACGAATGTCTATACGTGTGGCAAGTTGGATTAGTTCAGAAAGAGAAGTAGGGAGATCCCGGGCAGCAAGAACATCCTTGACCCTACTAGAGAGACCCTTCTTAAAGCAGGCACAGAGAGCTTCATTGTTCCAAGCTAGCTCGGCTGCCAAAGTTCGGAAGCGAATGGCATATTCTCCCACCGACAGATCACCTTGAACCAGATTCAATAAGGCAGATTCGGCTGAAGACGCCCGGGCAGGTTCCTCAAAAACCTGGCGAAACTGATCCACAAAAGTTTGAACCATGAGGGTAACGGGGTCGTTGCGGTCCCACAATGGGGTAGCCCAGGCTAAGGCCTTCCCAGAGAGCAGGCTGATAATAAAGGCCACCTTGGAGCGCTCAGTAGGGAATTGGTCAGCCAATAGCTCCAGGTGCAGGGAACATTGGGCAAGAAACCCACGGCAAAGTCTTGCGTCTCCTTCAAATTTAGCTGGCAGGGAGAGACGAATCCTCGCGGAGGAAGCCACCGGAAGCTGTGGTGGAACAGCCGGAGCAGGCGGTGGCGTCTGCGGTTGCTGCATAGACAGAAGTTGTTGCATCATGGCCGTAAGTTGATTGATCTGCCGTGACTGCATGGCGACTAGTGCAGGTAGTTCAGAGACGTCTGGCAATGGCACCTCGGCGGGATCCATCGCCGGATTATACTGTTACGACCGGATGAAACCAAAGAAGCGTGGACCCACTGGAACTGCGGAACTGTTGGTGAGTACCGCGTCAGGGAAGCGGGGTCTAAGGAGCCACCGGTTTTCACCAGAGCCCGCCGCGAAGCAGGTTGGTCTTGTGCGGCTGATGACTCCCAGGTCGCTACCCCCCAACGGCGGCACAGTTCCACAATTTGCCGAGGTATAGTACAGCAGAGATAAACGATGGTCACGGTGAGTAGCCAGATTCAGGGCAGGCAGCGAGGGTTCAGCAGCGAGTAGACAAGCCGTGGTCGGGACAGGCAGCGGAGGTTCACAGATGAAGAGACAGACCGAGGTCGGGACAGGCAGCGGAGGTTCATGGTCAAAAGGTAAGCCGAGGTCATACACGAAAAAGCCACAGATTTAAACTACAGACAATCATGGAAACACACCGATAATCCGGCAAAGAGAGGAAGGGCTGGCCAGAATAAAAAGGAAGTGATCTTACCGGATTGGACGGCCGGACACCAATTAGAACTGCACTGGCCCTTTAAATTCCACAGTATTGCGGCGCGCGCCCCCTAGTGGCCGGGGACGTGCGCGCAGGAGAGGCAAGGAGGAAGAAGGAAGTGAAGGAGCCGCCCGCAGGCCCCGGCAGCCACGCCGGACGGAGGGCAGGACACCAGGTAAGCGAGGAGCGCTGCCAGGAAGGGACATAGCGCTCGGGCTAGGGGAGACCCGGCGGGGAAAGCCGCGGGGAGGAAGCGCGGCTCTCGCCCCGGGAGAGGGACGGCTGGAAGCGCCATGAGGCGTCTCCGCAGCGCTAGCCCTAACAGTTTCAACCTTGGTTCTTGAAGGAAAACAGAAGTGTTCACACAGGAAAAGTACAGACAAGAGACATTTCTAGGAAGGTTGCACAATACATAAACATCATTTTTTCAACAGACAGTAAAACACTGAAGGCCAAGAACATTTCATTACTGTTAACCCTATCAGTGGCTATAGGGAAGGCAATAAAGACTAGAGGATAATTGGTGGCTATAGAGAAGGCAATAAGGACGGGAGGATGATTGGTGGCTATAGGGAAGGCAATAAGGACGGGAGGATGATTTGTGGCTATAGGGAAGGCAATAAGGACTGGAGGATGATTGGTGGCTATAGGGAAGGCAAAAAGGGCTGGAGGGTGATTGGTGGCTATAGGGAAGGCAAAACAGACTGGAGGGTGATTGGTGGCTATAGGGAAGGCAATAAGGACTGGAGGATGATTGGTGGCTATAGGGAAGGCAATAAGGACTGGAAGATGATTGGTGGCTATAGGGAAGGCAATAAGTGCTGGAGGATGATTGGTGGCTATAGGGAAGGCAATAAGGACTGGAGGATGATTGGTGGCTATAGGGAAGGCAATAAGGGCTGGAGGATGATTGGTGGCTATAGGGAAGGCAATAAGGACTGGAGGATGATTGGTGGTTATAGGGAAGGCAATAAGGACGGGAGGGTGATTGGTGGCTATAGGGAAGGCAATAAGGATTGGAGGGTGATTAGTGGCTATAGGGAAGGCAATAAGGACTGGCGGGTGATTGGTGACTGTAGGGAAGGTAATAAGGACTGAAGGGTGATTGGTGGCTATAGGGAAGGCAAAACGGACTGGAGGATGATTGGTGGCTATAGGGAAGGCAATAAGGACGGGAGGGTGATTGGTGGCTATAGGGAAGGCAATAAGTACTGGAGGGCGATCAGCAGCAGGAGATAACCCATTTGTGGCAGCGGTGACATCATGTGACTCACTACTTTGGGCCCCAAAAATTTCTCCTGCCCGCGGAAATTTGTCCTGCCAAAAAGAAATCCAAAAAAAGATAATCCCAAAACATACAAAAAATCCCGCTCAAAAAATCTTGGATCAAAAAAATCCTACTCAAAATCCGTACTGACAAAAAAAAATCCCCCCAAAAAATCCTGCTTAAAATTTGTCCTGCCCAAGGGCCCCAACAAACCTAAAGCCGACCCTGCTCCCAAACACGGAGTTGCCAGTGAGAATGTAGGTCCGCTTTAAAGCTCAGCCCTCCCCCAAGTCCCTCCTACACGGTGACCGTGCATTTCCCGCCCCCTGGTGACGTCACCCTCCGCCTGTCTCCCGTGTGCCCCGTGTCCCGCCACCCCTGGCCCCCCCGATGCCCGGCACCCTGTCCGCTCTGCTGTTCGGTTACTGCATCTGCGACTTCTCCAACAAGCCGGAAGGAAACCATGGCGACCATCCATCACTCGCCTCCGGTGCTTCCGCGCATGCTCACTGCCTCAGCTGCGCTCCCTCAATAAAGATGGCGGCGCCCGTGGGGCCGATCCGTTTCTGGAAGCCGGGTAGGAATTGCGGGCGCAGGATGAGGTGACCCCACGTTTTGGGGTGCCGATTTGCTTCTAATGTGAAGGAGTTGGGTGATGAGGTGACTGGGGGGCATCATAGCACCTCCTTATCATGCATTGCTGGTGGCATCACTACCATTGGAGTGGGCATTTGTTGTGATAGAGGAGGGAAGCCGGTGCCATTTTTCTCGTGTGTAAGAGAACTTGTCATTGATAAATCTAGAATCTATCATTTATTATAACAATGCAGGTGCCGGGGCCCCTGTACCTTGGAGGGCCCATCTCCTTCCCTCTACCCTGGTCAGTGTCTATGCAGAACAGGAGGCAGGGCCCTGCAGTAACCAGGACTAAGGACTGACAGCCAGGGGCAGATTGCCCATCGGGAGAGCAATTCTTTCCTTCTATTATTTCTGTCAGCCCTTCTATTCTATCTCTTACTTTCTCTCCATCGATTCTTTGTTTCTTTAACCTGTTCGTTCTTCCATCTCTTTCCTCTCTTCTCCCTTTTTTCTTTTATTCTTTCTTTCATTCTCTTCTTTTTTTCTGCTATTCCATCTCTATAAATTCCTGCTTTCTTTTTTCTGTCCTTTATTTTTTCCTGTTTTTGTCATTCATTGAAGTGGACCAACACCCAGGATTTTGACTATCGTGGGTCTTGGTCCACTTCCCCGGGGCACCCCGATCGGGGGTGCCTGGCTATGTGAAACCCCCCAGATTGCAAGTAAAAACTCACCTCGCCCTGCTCCTACGGCGCATGAGCGGCCGCTCGTCCAATCAGCGGCTCCGAGCACGCTGGCGGCCGCATCTCGCGCTTCCCATCTAACAGGGAGCGCGCCTGCGCCGGCCATTCACAAATGCCTGCTAGAGAGGAGCGTGAGATGCGGCCCTTGCATGTGCCGTTGGATCGTGATCAAGGTAAGGTTCTTGGGGGGTTTCACACAGCAGGGTATCCTGATTTTGGATGCCCCGCGAGAGGGATCGGATCAGCCCAGGAATCTTATAGATTCCCGGGCCGATCCGGGAGGGTGTTGGTCCACTTTAATGTATCTTTCTGACATTCATTCTGTGCATTCTTTCGTTCTTTTCTTTTTTATATTTCTTTGCATCTAGTCTTTGTTTCTGTATTTAAAGTGGACCAACACCCAGGCTTTTGACTATCCTGGGTTTTGGTCCACTTCGGCGGGGCACCCCGATCTGTGTGAAACCCCCCAGAAAGCCCCAAAATCTTACCTGTCCCCGCTCCCACGTGACTGGACGGTCCAATCCCCGCCAACGTCCAGGCGGGGATCAGGAACGTGCAAGCGGCTGCCGCTGCCGCCGCCTCCCTCGCGTCACGCCTGCAGGGGCGCGAGGGAGGCGGCGGTGGCCGGCCGCCGCCGAAGATCAGGTAAGCGATTTGGGGTGTCTGGGGGGGTTTCACCCCGCGGGACATCCCGATCTCGGATGTCCCGCGGGGTGGGAGGTGATCGGCCCGGGAATCTTATAGATTTCCGGGCCGATCACCTCTCGGTGTTGGTCCACTTTAAAGTGGACCAAAACCCACCGCGATCAGCCTGGGAAACTTATGATTCCGATTCCCTCCCCAAGGGGCATCCAGAATCGGGATGCCCCACTGTGTGAAGGCCCCCAGGTCGCCCCTTACACTTACCTTCTTTCCTAGTCCGATGGCCCATACGTGACCTGTGGGTGCATCCCCGCTAGGCATTTGCCCGCGCCAGGCATTTGTGAATGGCCAGTGTGGACACGCTCCCTGTTAAAGGGAGGCGGGGGGATGCGGCCGCCAGCGCACTCCGAGTCGTTTTCCTTAGACGACGTGATGTCAGCGGCTCAGAGCACGCTGATTGAACGAGCAGCCGCCTATGCGCCAGAGGACTGGAAAGAGGTGAGTTGGCATCGGCCATCTGGGGGGTTTCACGCAGCAGGGTCCCCCGGGGGGAAAGGACCAAAACCCAGGATAATCAAAATCCTGGGTTTTGGTCCACTTTAATCTGTTCATTTTGTCTTTTGCTTTCCTTCCATTCTTTTTGTTCTTGGTCATTCCTTCTCTTACTTTCTTTTTTTTTTTTCTGTCATTTTTTCTATGACTTATTTTACCATTTTTCCTCGTGACATTCCTTCTATTACTTCATTCTTTCTTTCTCTTTCTTTATATTGTCCCTTTATTATTTTTTTACTTTCTGTTCTAATATTCGGCAAGTGGCTCTGATTGTTTACAATAGGGAGCGTGCTGTGCCACATCTCCTGCATCCCTGATGGCATGGGCCCCTCCCGCCCCATCATTGGAACAGGAGTGCATACACCGCTGGGGATGCAGCAGCGCACGCTCCCCATCAAAGGGAAACGGATCCTTTTGCTGAGGTATGTAAATACGCCAAAGGGCTCTGATTGGATGAGAGACCACATATCCCAATATGGGGGCACGGAACAAAACCAGAGAGAGTAAAATTCCTGGGTTTTGTTCCGCTTTACATTTAAAGTGGATCAAAACTCAGGATTTGACTATCCTGGGTTTTGGTCCTTTCCCTCGGGACACCCCCGCTGCTAAAAACCCCCCTGATTGCTGAAGGCAACTCACCTCTTCCCGATCCTACGGCGCATGCGTGGCCGCTCGTCCAATCAGTGTGCTCGGATCCGCTGATGTCATGTTGTCTAAGCTTCGCCTAAGACCAGCGGCTCAGAGCTCGCTGACAGCCGCATGCTCCGCTACCTTTTAACAGGGAGCGTTGTTACGCCAGCCATTCACAAATGCCTGGTGTGGGCACATAGCGGGGATGCGGCTTGTGCATGCGCCGTTGGACCGGTAAACAAGGTATGGGTATGGGGCGATCTGGGACTTTCACACAGCGGGGCATCCTGATTTTGGATGCCCTGGGGGGAGGGAATCGACTCTCAGGAATCTTATAGGGTTTAACTTCATTGTGGCTTCAACTCCCCCCCCCTGATGCCGGGTAATGTCTGGCTCTACAGACCCATATCTGACCCAAAATGCTTGTGCCCTAATGGCTGCGGGACTCTAGACCCTTTTATGAACAGGTTGTTTGCCTTTTTCTGTTTCCAGGTACTGAGGGTCCAGGTGCCAACCTTGCAGAGGAGAGGCAAAGTAACTCTGAAGTGACCTCTATCATCTATAACCCCAATGTCTCCCTTTCCATAGAACAGCAGAGACAGAAGCTGCCAGTGTTCAAGGTAAAATAGTCCTAAAGTCTTATTCTTGGTGTGCCACACACCCCGCTTCACTTCTTGAATATTCATTACTTCATGGGTTAATCACCTGCAGGTGACGTAGTGCAGAGAGGAAGTCTTGTAACGAGCCCCACCTTCCGGCCTATATATACCTGGTACCTCCCTTCAATCACCAGTATTTTTCTCTCTGCTTGACAAACAGAGGTTGGAAGTTTCCTGCTTACAGGTAGGTCGGGGCTTACCCCGCCACCCCCCTTTTGGTCTATTTCTGCCCGGTTTGAGTTGTATACCTCTATGGTGGATAGGAAGCCTCCCAGCCTAGGCTGCTCACCGGGTAATTGGTAGACGGCACTATTGGTGCCTAGGAGCTTATCTCCTCCGCTCGTCCCCCTCCTTTGGGGGCAATGCGGCAATCCGGCATGGTGATCCGGAAATGGGATGCCCCTGTCCCGAGGGTCCCCGTAGCCCCTTACTGTCCCGTTTCGGTCCCTTCTCCCTTCACTGGGGGGGGGGGGTGTATGAGGGTGTGCTTTAGTAGGTGTGTTTCACTTGTATCACTGCATGTTAACATATGTGTCATGTTTATGCATTCACTGTAGCATGTGTATATTTTTGGGTCTGCTTTAAGGGCAGGCTGCGCTGGGTAAAGGCTGGCCACTTCTCTTGCAGTTTGTTGCTTTGTGGCCCCCTCTCCCCTCCCTCCCTCCCCCCTCTCCTCGCCCCCCCCTCTCCTCGCCTGGCATTCATGTTTGCATTGTACAGCACCATGTGGTTTTTTACCCTCCCCCCTCCGCCGCCTGGGCGCACGTGTTGTGGCCCAGCTGTAAGTGATTCCAGCTGATCGGCGTAAGGGGGGGGGGCGGGTCCCGCTGACGCGCGGCGCCGACGTCATGCGGCGTCTGCGGCGGGCCTAGAGTTTTGCTTCCTTCAATGCAGGAAGTCGCATGGGCGCACGGCCGCACTTTGTCTTCCATGCTCGCTGCTGGCTGCAGTCTTGTTCCGGCTGCTGCCTTCGCTGACCAGGTAAGCGGCCCCTCCCGTTGGGGCCGTTAAATGGGGAATGCATTCCTTGCAATAATATAGTGGGGAGTCACTCTGTTAAGGGGGCGTGATTTAAGGGCACTTTGGTGCCATGCTTATACGTTTGTTTATACACATGTGAGGATCTGATGGGTTTTCCTTGCAGATCCTGGGATCCCTGCTTATGGTGGCTCTCCGGCTCTTTGTGCCTGGCTAATTATTGGGATATCTTTGTGAATGTATATATACATAGGCTATATATATAAATATATATATATAGTTCTTTAAAGGGGACCTTAACTTAAAAAAAAAAAATTTTTATTAAAAAAAAAAAAAAAAAAAATCCTCCCTTCCAGGACATTACTAATAAAGGGGCATCCCGGGTTGGCTTATGCCTTAAAAGTCCCAGTATTGCGAATACCATAAATCACCATATTGAGGCTTCCGTAATTTCCGGAAACGGTTCTGTGAGCCGTTTGGGGGGTGCGTAGGTTTTAGGGTTCCACTCCCAGCTGATGATGTCTTTATTTGCATCCCTTGTGCAAAACAGACTGTTGCGCGCCAGTCCGTTGCTTCGGCTGCGGGGCTATCGCATCCTTCATCTTCTCCTACCTCTCCCTCCCTATTTCCGGACCCCGCATGACACTGTCAAAAGTGGGGATTCGCATTCCGAGGTGGCAGCACAGCCCAGCCCCCGGAAAGTAATGCCCGTTAAAGCAGCGTTAAAGGCCGCTGCAAAACGAAGGCACCTGACTCCGGTACCTTCGGCTCCACAGGGCCAGTTTTTGTGTACCTGTGGAATGGTCCGATGGATCCCCAGACGAGGATGAATTCCAGTCTGAGTCAGATGAGCCGACAGGTCAGCTTGTGGCTGATGAGATTGGCGATTGGTCAGAGGGGGTTGTTTTGGACACCCCCTCTATTCTGGCTCAAATGTTTAAAATTTTGAGTTTAGATACGCCTGAGGCGGCCGCCCCGCCAAGGGGTCGGTTGTTTAAAGAGCCTCAGCCGCGTTTGGTTTTTTTTTTTTTTTTTTTCCCCAGACAACACCTCTTTGAGAGGGTGGTTCTTAAGAAATGGGAACATTCCACGCGGTTATCTGGAATTTCTTCCAGTTGGCCATTGTGCTAATGATTTGTTGACTATAAGAGCACAAGGGGGCATATGCTAATTGCATTTATTGAGGCCTACGGCCACACCTCCCTGAATGCGCCCGATCTCGTCTGATCTGGGAAGCTAAGCAGTGAGGGCTCTCCAGCTCGGCTATGGTACAATCTGCTGAGACCACTGTCCCCAAAGATGGGGAAGATCGTCGGATTGACCAAATACGCTCGACATGGTTTTAATCTATTCCGGGTCTGCATTGCGCCCGGTATGTGCTTCAGCCCTTCTGCTATTGGCAATTTAATCCTTAATTCAAGGGCTATAGGAGGATCTTAATCCCGCTTGCAAACGGTTCACTGCGCTTAAGCAGTGTGAATCTTTTGTGGCTTATGTCCGGGCTGCTCAGGACGATGCGCTGACTATGAGTAGCAGGGCGGCAACTATGCTGGTGGCTATTTCGCAGGTCAGTATGGCTGCGTCAGTGGTCAGCGGACACGGCTTCCAAAAAGGGGTGCTCACAGCTCTCCCCTTTTTGGGGTTGCGTCTGTTCGAGGAGAAAATTGATTCTGTCGCAAAGGGTGGTAAGATGCCACAACACAAGAGGCCCCGTGGTCCCTTCAGGGGAACAAGTTCCGGTAGGCCTTCCTTTCGAGGATTCAGAGCGGGCAGGGGTGCGTCCTTTCCCGCTACCTGTGGCGCAGGTTGGACTCGGGAGGGGCCGTGGCCGGCCCACTCAGTCCTGGGGCACCAAGCCCAAAAACCTGCGGATAAGCTCACTCAGCAATGAGGGGCTGCCCTCACCCGTGCGGGTGGGGGGACTATTGCGACACTTCTACCATTGGAACCAAGTGGTTCCAGGCAGATGGATCCAGGAGGTAGTGTCGCCCGGTTACGACCGGAAATTCGAGTCTCACCCTCCTTCACGGTCCGTTCATGGGTCGGTTCATCCTGGCCTGAACTCTCATCAAGACAGAGTGTGTCTTTCTTTTGCCAAATTCACATGAGAACGCTTCAGCTATTTCTGTTAGCGTGTTAGGATCAGCAACCTCTGTCGCTGGATCAGTCCTTCCAGTTGTCCTCCCGTGTACGGCAGTCCCTCCTGTGGTGCTTGGTCTCGACCAATCTTGTGTAGGGCAGGCTTTTCCTGACCCCCCTTTGGAAAATTGTCACCACGGACGCCAGTCTGTCGGGATGGGGCAGATTCTGGAAGGAGCTGCGGTCTCAGGGGCAGTGGAGAGCTTAAAGGCCCCACTGTCCCATCAATATTCTGAATCTGAGAACCATCCGTCAGGTGCTTGCTCTCCTGACTCAGTACGTGCTGGGCCTTTTGGTCCAGATGTGTTCAGACAATCGATCAGCGGTTGCTTATGTTGGTCTTCAGGGTAGGACGCGCAGTCTGAGTACTCTCAGAGTGGTGTCCCTGATCCGGACATGGGCAGTGTTCCATGTTCCCTGTCTCTCGGCGGTTCACATTCCAGAGGTGATGAAACAGGTAGTGGGCCGGTTGAGCAAGGGCTCTCCCCGCCTGGAAGAATAGGTTCTCCATCCTCGGGTGGTTCGCCTACTGTGTCTCCAATGGGAGACCCCGGAGGTGGACCTGTTGGCCCCTCATCACTATCACAGGTTCCCGAACTTCGTGTCGCTCTCCCAGGATCCTCTGGCTCTGGCAGTGGACGCCATGTCCCTGATCGGGGGCGTTCTAGGATTTCTATACCTGTTTCCTCCGATGCCCATGCTGGGCAGGGTTCTTCAGAAGTTGGCTCTGGAAAGGGTGTACGCCGTTCTCGTGGCCCCAAGGTGGCCAAGACGAGTGAGGTTCACAGACATCATTCGGCTGGCAGTGGACCAGTTCGTTCTGCCTATTCGGCCCGATCCGCTCACTCAGGGTCAATTGTGTTACCCCATTTTACCAGCGCTGGGTTTGATGGCCTGGCTGCTGAAACCTCCATCCTGAAGGAGGAGGGTCTTTCTGATTCAGTCATTTAAGACTCTGATCAGTGCCCGGAAGAGGTCTTCTTCCATCACCTACTATAGGACTTGGAAAGCCTATATCGCTTGGTGTGGGATAAGATTTTTCCTTGTAGGGTCTTTTCGCTCTCCAGGTTTTACAATCAGGGCTGGACTCCAGCTTAGTATCCGGGTCGAGCATACAGCACAACATGCAGGGACGTGTATTGCTGGGCGGGCTCCTTTAGATCTGCCCTGGATGGTTACCAGGCAGACCAGCGGATTACATCTAAGCTGAGAGAGCGGACCCCAAGCCTGTGTTTCTGCTTCCCTTATCATTGAGGGTTAGGGAACCTCGCAGCATAGCGCAGACGCCATTCCTTCATAATTGGCGAACGGAGCACTAACTAACTTGGGATATCTAAACCTGTCCATCCAGCATCAATTTTGGGATTGTGCACCTGGACATGAGGCTTTTGGTAATAATCTAACGGGCCTGGATGGGCTGATCAAGTGCCCTTAAGTGCGGTTTGGTACTGAAGAAGCCCCCTAGTGGGGGTGGAACTAGTTTTACCGCTTATTACATGATATTACTCTCCGCTATGATTTGGGCAAGTGAATCATTGAGCAAGTTTTATTGTCTGTAATGTACAATATGTCCAATTGTATTAGTAATAACCTGCGCATTGGCAAGTAAGACAGTTGACAACTGTTTTAAAAAAAAAAAAAAAAAAAAAAAATTTTTTTGTAGTACAATGATGATTACATTTGCATTGTGGAATTCATTGGTTGTATTTTAACTAAAATAAATTAATGTACTTGATTCTTATAAAGGTGTAATAGTCAATTTTACTTCAGGCGTGGTCACACTTTGAGTTCCCACAAACATTGGGTCGGTTCATACCCAGAAATACCTCTGGTATACTCCAGCTAAGTACGTTGAAAGGGCAGGTTTCTGCCTTATCTATCTTTTTTCAGAAGCGTGTTGCGCTTAAGTCTTTAGTTAAAACTTTTTTCCAGGGGGTTACGTATGTGCGGCCTCCCAGGAAACCATTACTCCCGGTTTGGGATTTGAATTTGGTTCTTTCTGCTCTTCAGGCTCCTCCCTTTGAGCCTTTGCAAGATATTGCTTTGTCTACCCTGACTCAGAAGATGGTCTTCTTGGTAGCGATCACTTCGGTCCGGCGTGTCTCGGAATTGGCGGCCTTGTCTATCCAGGCGCCTTACTTCGAGAGGCATCAGGATAAAGTGGTTTTTCGGTTCAAGCCAGACTTTCTTCCTAAGGTTGTTTCTGCTTTTCATTTGAACCAAGATGTTGTTCTTCCCTCCTTGTGTCCTAATCCTAAGAATGACAAAGAGAGGGTTCTGCATTGTTTGAATGTAGTACGCTGTGTTAAGTACTACTTGGTTATCACGTCTCCTTTTCGTAAGACGGATTCCTTTTTTGTTATGCTCCATGGGCCTAAGAAGGGTTTGGCACCAGCCAAATCTGCCATTAGCAAATGGATACGTCAGGCCGTTACTGCGGCCTATTCTGCTAAGGGGAAAGTTCCCCCTTTTCGTATCACTGCTCATTCTACTCGCGCCATTGGGGCGTCTTGGGCTTTTCAGCACCAAGCTTCTGTTGAACAGGTTTGTAAGGCCGCCACTTGGTCTTCTGTTCACACTTTTTCTAAGTTTTACAAAGTTGAGGTGCGGGCCTCAGCGGATGCTGGTTTTGGCCGCATAGTTCTGCAGACTGCAGTCATTTCAGTTATGCTTCACCTGGCCTTGAGATGCCCTTCCCTTGTGGACACTGCTTTTGGATGTCCCATGAAGTAATGAATATTCAAGAAGTGAAGCGGGGTGTGTGGCACACCAAGAATAATACCATTTTGTGAGTACTCACCTGAAAAATGGATATTGTTGGTGTGCCACACACCCCGCTTCACACCCGCCCTTTTCGGTATTACCGAAGCCTTTATATGGTGAAGCCTTTTTATATCAAGATTTGATTTTTTGAGGTTACTGGTGGAATACTGGTACCTTGTATTACTGCTTTGTTGATTATACTGGTGATTGAAGGGAGGTACCAGGTATATATAGGCCGGAAGGTGGGGCTCGTTACAAGACTTCCTCTCTGCACTACGTCACCTGCAGGTGATTAACCCATGAAGTAATGAATATTCAAGAAGTGAAGCGGGGTGTGTGGCACACCAACAATATCCATTTTTCAGGTGAGTACTCACAAAATGGTATTTTTCTATTTGGGGTAGCTGAATACTAAATGAAAGCCGGGGACCAGGCTAACATACTTACCCCTTCTGTGTTCTATCAGACGTTTCAGTATTTCTGTATGGGGCTGTTGGCAGCTGCACAGACAATATGTAGTGATTGGGTGCGTAGAACCACACACAGAGCAGGGGATGCAACTCTGTGCATCCTGTCCAAGATGGCTGCACCCACCCCAAAGCTCCAGGTGAATAGCGCATAATTCTGGGCACATTTTTTTTTCTTGTAACCCCCCTGCACTGTCTCAGCACCAGGGGAGGGAGGCAGCTCATACTACACTGGGCTCCACTTGAAGCTGTGGTGGCTCCTTGATGCAGCCGGCTGCATTACTGGAACCTTGTTGTAAGTATTTTAGCCATTCATTTTAGAGTTGGGCTCCAAATTCGGATGCTCCTGAGAGGGGTGCCTAAGTGGGTCTAAAGCCTTATTAGATCTATAAGATTCGATTTAATTATTTTAAATAGTTTGATGAGAAACACACAGGAATTTCACTTTCCCGTGTGTTGTTCCTCTGGGGGGGGGGGGGGGGCATCCTGAATTGCTATGCCCCGCTGTGTGTATCCCCCATATGTCCCCCCCATACTCTCACCTTCCTTTCGCTCCCACAGTGTAGACTCGGACAAGAGAGAGTGTGCTGAATCAGCGTGCCGCCAGCTGCTACCCACCACTCACCTTGCGTGTGCCAACGCTGTCCGTTCAGGGAGGCCAGCTTGCAAAAGCCCTGACAAAAGAAAAAAATCAATGTATTTTAGATGTGCACATAAAATACCTTTGAGAAGAATGTCCACCTTGCTTGGTCATGTTCTGCTGAAGACCAACTGTATCATCCGTATTTGTTGCTCTACTTGCACTTTGCTGGCTTTATGCTTTTGTTTTCCTGCTGTAAAACACATTAAGTCTTTAAAAACAACACATACAAAAAACACAATTAAAATGCAAAACGGGAATGAGGTGGCCCTCATTGCTAAATAAAATCCCCCCCCCATTCCTCATATAGACAGTGTGGCATTCCCCCTCCCCCCCCATTCCCCATATAGGCAGTGTGGCATTCCCCATATAGGCAGTGTGGCATCCCCCCCCCCCCCCCCATTCCCCATATAGAGAGTGTGGCATTCCCCATATAGACAGTGTGGCGTTCCCCCTCCCATTCCCCATATAGACAGTGTGGCGTTCCCCCTCCCATTCCCCATATAGACAGTGTGGCATTCCCCGTCCCATTCCCCATATAGGCAGTGTGGCATTTCGCCCTCCCATTCCCCATATAGACAGTGTGGCATCCCCCCCCCCATTCCCCATATAGACAGTGTTGCATTCCCCATATAGACAGTGTTGCATTCCCCATAAAGACAGTGTTGCATTCCCCATAAAGACAGTGTTGCATTCCCCATAAAGACAGTGTTGCATTCCCCATAAAGACAGTGTTGCATTCCCCATAAAGACAGTGTTGCATTCCCCATAAAGACAGTGTTGCATTCCCCATAAAGACAGTGTTGCATTCCCCATAAAGACAGTGTTGCATTCCCCATAAAGACAGTGTTGCATTCCCCATAAAGACAGTGTTGCATTCCCCATAAAGACAGTGTTGCATTCCCCATATAGACAGTGTTGCATTCCCCATATAGACAGTGTTGCATTCCCCATATAGACAGTGTTGCATTCCCCATATAGACAGTGTTGCATTCCCCATATAGACAGTGTTGCATTCCCCATATAGACAGTGTTGCATTCCCCATATAGACAGTGTTGCATTTCCCATATCGACAGTGTTGCATTTCCCATATCGACAGTGTTGCATTTCCCATATCGACAGTGTTGCATTTCGCCCTCCCATTCCCCATATAGATAGTGTTGCATTTCCCCCTCCATTCCCCATATAGACAGTGTTGCATTCCCCATATAGACAGTGTTGCATTCCCCATATAGACAGTGTTGCATTCCCCATATAGACAGTGTTGCATTCCCCATATAGACAGTGTTGCATTCCCCATATAGACAGTGTTGCATTCCCCATATAGACAGTGTTGCATTCCCCATATAGACAGTGTTGCATTCCCCATATAGACAGTGTTGCATTTCCCATATAGACAGTGTTGCATTCCCCATATAGACAGTGTTGCATTCCCCATATAGACAGTGTTGCATTCCCCATATAGACAGTGTTGCATTCCCCATATAGACAGTGTTGCATTCCCCATATAGACAGTGTTGCATTTCCCATATAGACAGTGTTGCATTTCCCATATAGACAGTGTTGCATTTCCCATATAGACAGTGTTGCATTTCCCATATAGACAGTGTTGCATTTCCCATATCAACAGTGTGGTATTACCCCCCTCCCATTCCCCATATAGACAGTGTGGTATTACCCCCCTCCCATCCCCCATATAGACAGTGTGGTATTACCCCCCTCCCATTCCCCATATAGACAGTGTAGTATTACCCCCCCTCCCATTCCCCATATAGACAGTGTGGTATTACCCCCCCTCCCATTCCCCATATAGACAGTGTGGTATTACCCCCCTCCCATTTCCCATATAAGCTCGCCTGATCTGAGCCTGCGCCACAGCCCTCATTCCCGCGTCTGACTCCTTCGTGCCTGCTCTCGCCCCCTGCCATCAGTCACATGGGTATGCCCATGGGGGGAGCGTGTCAGGCCTCAGCACACCATCTCTAATCAGATGAATGGAAAGGGTGTTGCAGCACTCCTGTGACTGATGGCAGGTCGCTGGTGGCCAACAGGATCGGCTGGGGATTCAGCAACTCAATGAGAGCTATTTGCCAAAAGAAGTAAATACAGCAAACCGCTGTCATTGGCTGAGCGCCCGCGTATGCGCAGTTGGAAAGTGGAAGAGGTGAGTTGTGGGGCGTTTCAGCGGGGCATCCCCAATTGGGATGCCCTTGGGAAATGGAACAAAGCCCAGGAAAGTCAAATTCCCAGGTTTAATACACCTTGGTATAGATGTTTCTATGCTGGGGGTGCAGAGATGCCTTGACGTGTTTCGTCCTCACAGGCGTCCTCCCAATGCTTTAAATATTTGCTGTTGCTGCCTGGGTGGGAGGGTTGCTAGGTAATGAACGAAAAACACATTTCTATCAGAATCTGAAGAGTAGTCCCAATTGTATAAGATTAATTCCTTGCTGGTCTTTTTATGGGAAGCATCATTAATCGCTACTTAGGATATAAGAATAAAGATAATGAACTTTCAGAATAAGCTTCACAATCTCTTTATTATTATTATTTTTTTTTTTTGCAGCTCCGGAATCACATCCTTTACCTGGTGGAGAATTACCAGACTGTGGTGATAATTGGAGAAACAGGATGCGGCAAGAGCACTCAGATCCCCCAGGTTTGTAAACCTATAAAAAGGTCATAAATGAGACGCGTTACTTCTTCCCTTGTTTAAAGAGACAATGGGGTCGATTCAGAGCCAGGTGAGAATTCTGACTCATTTTTAGGAGAGAAAATTGCCATTCACTTTTAATGTCTACACGTTTTCACCTGGCTCTGAATCAGCCCCACGGTAGACAATGAAAGTGAATGGCAGTTTTATCTCCTAAAAAAGGAGAATTCTCACCTGGCTCTGAGTCAACCCCAATCACTTTGTCGTGTTTTAGAGACAAATGCCAGGAATAATCACCTAAAGCCCAATCAATCTTCTAATTGTTGCAAACACTGTGTTCTTTCCTGGAGCTTCTAGCCAGGCACTCTGTTCTCCTTTGTAAAGTCAGTCAGCTATTTTTTCCCCACTCCTAAGCTGCTTGAATAAAGTATACGTCAATGCTGCCACATATGGATTAAGGCGGACCAACACTCAAAAATGACTGAAACCGGGCCAACACAACAAACAGTGCTCATATGCATCCCTCCCCAGGGCAATTCAGATTTCTGCACATCAAAATGAATTTACTCTTCCTAACAAAGTGGCGGTCATGCATCTGCAGGCCCCCTGCAAACAGGTAGTGCTGCCGGGCTTCCTGTTACCAGGGGTGGGCTGGCCATAGGGCATACTGGGCAAAATCCCGGCAGGCCGGCGCCAGGGAATGCCGCAACCCAGTGGAAAAGATACTGGAGGGTGAGCATCTTTTCCACAGGGTTGCGGCCTTCCCTTCCTGCTGTTCCTGCTGCTGCCACTACCGTCGTCGCTCTCACACACACACACATACATGCTTACCGGCACTTCCTGGCTGTTGCGCGCTGGTTGGTGGGCGTGTCCCATATGGCCAGCGTCCAATGAAAACAATGGACGCCGGCCATATGGGGCACGCCCACCGACCAGCACGCAACAGCCAGGAAGTGCTTGTAAGCATGTGTGTTTGTGTGTCTGAGAGCAGCGGCAGGAACAGCGGGTCAGGCAGGCCCTCCGACTATCAGAAACCAAAGGTAAGCATGTGTGGGCGTGTGAGTGGCGTCACAAGGCGCGGCGGGGAGGAGAGATGCCGCTCATTGGCTGTACTGAGGGATGCCCCTATGTGGCTGCACTGAGGGATGCCCCTATGTGGCTGCACTGAGGGATGCCCCTATGTGGCTGCACTGAGGGATGCCCCTATGTGGCTGCGCTGAGGGATGCCCCTATGTGGCTGCGCTGAGGGATGCCCCTATGTGGCTGCACTGAGGGATGCCCCTATGTGGCTGCGCTGAGGGATGCCCCTATGTGGCTGCACTGAGGGATGCCCCTATGTGGCTGCGCTGAGGGATGCCCCTATGTGGCTGCGCTGAGGGATGCCCCTATGTGGCTGCGCTGAGGGATGCCCCTATGTGGCTGCGCTGAGGGATGCCCCTATGTGGCTGCGCTGAGGGATGCCCCTATGTGGCTGCGCTGAGGGATGCCCCTATGTGGCTGCGCTGAGGGATGCCCCTATGTGGCTGCGCTGAGGGATGCCCCTATGTGGCTGCGCTGAGGGATGCCCCTATGTGGCTGCGCTGAGGGATGCCCCTATGTGGCTGCGCTGAGGGATGCCCCTATGTGGCTGCGCTGAGGGATGCCCCTATGTGGCTGCGCTGAGGGATGCCCCTATGTGGCTGCGCTGAGGGATGCCCCTATGTGGCTGCGCTGAGGGATGCCCCTATGTGGCTGCGCTGAGGGATGCCCCTATGTGGCTGCGCTGAGGGATGCCCCTATGTGGCTGCGCTGAGGGATGCCCCTATGTGGCTGCGCTGAGGGATGCCCCTATGTGGCTGCACCGAGGGATGCCCCTATGTGGCTGCACCGAGGGATGCCCCTATGTGGCTGCACCGAGGGATGCCCCTATGTGGCTGCACTGAGGGATGCCCCTATGTGGCTGCACCGAGGGATGCCCCTATGTGGCTGCACCGAGGGATGCCCCTATGTGGCTGCACCGAGGGATGCCCCTATGTGGCTGCACTGAGGGATGCCCCTATGTGGCTGCACTGAGGGATGCCCCTATGTGGCTGCACTGAGGGATGCCCCTATGTGGCTGCACTGAGGGATGCCCCTATGTGGCTGCACTGAGGGATGCCCCTATGTGGCTGCACTGAGGGATGCCCCTATGTGGCTGCACTGAGGGATGCCCCTATGTGGCTGCACTGAGGGATGCCCCTATGTGGCTGCACTGAGGGATGCCCCTATGTGGCTGCACTGAGGGATGCCCCGCCACTGGCTGCACTGAGGGATGCCCCGCCACTGGCTGCACTGAGGGATGCCCCGCCACTGGCTGCACTGAGGGATGCCCCGCACTGCCCGTAATGGAAGATGCTGCAACATGCCTCTGTGGGATGCCCCTCACTTGCTTTAATGTGGGATACCAATTACTGCCTGTAATTGGGGATTCTGCCTGTAATGGGGGGATTTAAGTAAACCATTTGGTTCAGAATATTTTCTTTCTTATTTTTGTCCTTTAAACCCTGGGTGTGTCTTATGGAGCGAAAATAAGGTGTATATATAGTGACATTAAGATACTATACCGGGCCAGAAACAGGGCAGCAGGGCCGGTGTGCCCCAAAAAGTCCCGGGCCGTTTTCTAGCCCCAGTCCGCCCCTGCCTGTTACTGTGCATTGTCAGTTGATTCCAGGCAGCAGCATGGCTGAGAAGCTGGGAAAAGAAGCTCCATAAATGGCCGCTACTACTAGAAAATTGATGAGGCGGTGTTTCAGCTTTGGATGCAGGAGCAAATGTAAGTGCTGACAATTATTCAGTATCATGTGTGCAGATGAGGCAAGGGAGTTTTGGGGAATTTTATTTTCCAACTGTGCCAGGCTGTTGGTCCGGGTTAAATGGCTGTCAGGACAGGTACAGTGCACTATGTCTTACTGCTCTACGACAGCAGTGATGGATTTGTAGCAGGCTGGAGAAAAGGTACCATAGGTGTGGCTTTGTTGGGGTATTTTATAGGTAAATGTTGGTATTCAAAGGTGGTGGGGGACAATTTCAAGTGTAAAAATGAAAGCAAGGTTCAGGAAGGTGACAAAGTTAGTGAGGGGGCAAATGAAGGGTCATATTATGTTGGAAAGAGATGGAAGGGACAGAGAGCTGGTGGTCTTTTAGTGGCGCAAACCAGCATGGAACACACAAGTTTGTAAGTAACGTGGGCTCAGAATTTGGGCTTCAGTTAGGGTATGCGGCTCATCCCTCAACCGGATACCCACCCTGACCTTCCAGTTGTGTAACATAGTATGTAAGGCTGTAAACTGACTTTAGTCCATCCAGTTCAACCGGACCTTCACCATGATTTAATGAAAAGCCCAAACTCTTAAAAAACAATTCCTCAGCATCTAAAATTAATATATTTTACATGTTTAGTCACTAATTTATTATACTTTCCCCCACTGGGCTGCAACTCTGTTCGGGAATTTAGGATACGGGCGCCGCCATCTTGACTCAGAAGCATCACAATTACTGAGGAGAGGAGAGTGGGATAAGGTACAGGGGGGCGGGTTATAGCTGTGCTTTGCTCAGACAGAGCAGAGCTGGGGTCAGGGAAAGGTCAGCAGTCCCAGAATGCAGAGCAGCACAGTCACTTCCTGTTTGCAGGCACTTCCTGTTTGCAGGCTGCCTGCAAAAATGGCAGCTTCCATAAGCCGCCATCTTGGATGTTTAAAGGCTTATAAAATGCAGTAGATGCAGGTAGGATGATTTTTAATGTGAGCAATCTGTATGTACAGGGTGTGGGAAACATATAAGATAGACTCTTATTTAGAGTGAAGGTCCGCTTTCAGCCTTTATAAAGACTATCTCCTTCCAGTGGTCTAGCCGCCATAGCTGGTAATGTTATTATTGCCCATGTTTCCAGTGTCTGAATCTGTTTGTCGCTGCATGCTGTCCTCTTTTGTGTTAATTACTTTACCCAGCTGGGTATCCCCTGCAAAGCTTGGTACAGTTTAATCCATTCCCAATGTCTGAAATGTATATATATTAAAGAAAATTGGCACAGCAATGACTCTTGCGGTTTTCCGCTAGTAGCAGTGATCCAATCAATATGTTCCATTGATAACCACCCTCTGTTTCCTATCATCTATCTAATTACTCACAAATGTATGCACATGTTTCCCTCCCAGTCCAAGCATTCTCCTCTTTTGTACCAGTCTTGTGTGGCACAGTATCAAATCCATGAACCCCCCCCCCCCCAAATGGGCATTTAAAGTGGGCCAAAACCCACGCCCCAACGACCCTGAAATCTATAAGATTCCAGGGCTGCTAGATTCCCTCCCCCCTGGGGCATCCAGAATCGGGATGCCTCGCTTCCAGGAACTCACCTTCTTTCCGGGTCCAAGGGCACATACGCAAGCAGCGACCGCGTCCTCACTATCCCTTTAGTAGGGCGCCAGGCATTTGTGAATAGCCGTGCAGGCACGCTTCCTGTTAGAGGGTAGCCGGGGAAGCAGCTGCCAGTGCGCTGATTGGATGAGATGCATGAACTGTAGGACCGGGGAAGGGTGAGTAAGATCAGCCAACCTGGGGGGTTTCACACAGCCGATCAGGGTGCCCCGGGGGCAAGCACCAAAGCCCAGGATAGTCATAATCTTGGGTTTTGGTCCACTTTAAAAAGGAGTGTATTTCCAACCACGCAGCTGATTGCTCCCTGTTTGCTTTTTTACACTTTACCAGTTAGATCCTTGAGCAATTCCTCATTACAACTGTGCTGTCACATCAGAGTCTTGCGCCACCCAGTGTGTATGTAGCTCCCACAGTGTTACAGCCATAGTCCCCTCTTAGCAGGCTGTGCAGAGCTCTCTCAGCCAACCAATGGGAGCACAACTGCTAGGTGCCTTGGCTTGCAGAACAGGAATGTTTTTGAAAGAGTCGATCAGCAGCATGGGAGGAAAGCTGTCTTTTTTTTATTTTGAATACCCACAGAAACCCTTTAAATCAATTTAATTTCTGCAAGATAGTTACAGGACCATGCCTATTGCCCAATAGCCTCTCAAATAACTTTACTTTCATTCTATCCCCTAATGCTTGTTGCTAGTTACTCAACATAACATACTGGCTGGCTGCCTCTCTGAGGAGGAACTAAGAAGCCTGAACATTGGGCTTTAATACTCACCCTTCCAGGTTCCTTCACTGCAGCTAACAGGAGATAGCCCCATGTCTGCTGGCAACCATTTGGGGTGGCAAGTAGACAGGCACATGCCTGGGGTGCAGGATCCGGTGCAGGCAGATAAATCATTTAGCCCAGGGGTTTCCAAACAATGGTACTAGTAACACAGGTGGTACTTCAGCAGGGGTGGATTGGGGTCAAAAATTAGCCTGGGAATTTACATGAGCCATGAGCTCCTTAGTCCCACCCCCAAGGAGCCTCTCAGATTGATGCTGGAAGCAATAATGTCATTGGTGGATTTATGATGTGTGATGGTACTAATGCTTTAGTATTGTTGGGGCAGATAGTTTGGCAAGGATGGATATGCCCCCTACAATCTTGATGCGAGGGCTATAGCATTGTAGGGACAGGCTTGAATGTGTTACAGTGGGACCAGTTATGGGGATAGGGATGCATAGGATCTGGGTGAGCTGGGCTGCCTGTTAGAGGCTACACCCAGAACACGTGTCCCCAAAGCAGTGTGTCCCACCGGGAATTCTTCCTGTGCTCCCTATTGCCAACCCGTTCTTGCACTTGGGATCAGGTGGTACTTAAAGTGATTAGCCAGTCAAAAGTTACAAAATAAATATCAGTAGCTTACCTTACATTGAGTTCCTCCAGTATTCTCCTTCCTGCTATGTCGGTCTACTTAGTGAGGAAATCACTTCCTCATTCAGCTTTCAGTCTCCACCCCGCTGACCTGGTCCTTCAATAAATCTACAGTGGGCCAAGAACGGAAACACCCCGCACTCCCTGCCCAGACGTGCTGATTGGCTGCCTCTCTGCAGCTATGAAACCCTGCCCTCCTCCCTCCTCTCTGGTCACACTATGTGCTGGCAGACTGGAGACGCTCTTAGCATGCAGCATCTCTCGCCACCATTTTCTGGTCAACTTATGTGCTGGCAGTAATAACTGGAGACACAACAATGCACCTACTTCTTTACTATGATATATGTGATGCACACAGTGTGCTTACATCACATCGCTGTTGCCACACCTACTGTTTTTCCTCATTATTCTCTGTATATCCAATGCTCTAATACTTTTACAAAACTTAGCAACTACAGGGTCTTTTTGAAAATGCATTGAAGTTTGGGACAGTGCAACGTGTAGCTCGAGACAATGAGACAACAATCGGACGCTCGCCTTTAGTTTAACTTTAACAGCTCTGCAGACAGACTTCCCTAGTTCTAGTACCTTTTAAACAGATGTTTTGAACTAATTGTGTTTGAAGTAAAGAAGTTGAATTTTTTTATCTTCCGACACAGTACCTTGCCGAGGCCGGATGGACAGCAGAGGGCAGAGTGGTTGGAGTTACGCAACCACGGAGAGTGGCAGCAGTTTCGGTAAATGTCGTTCTGTTCCTCTATTCCTGGAAAAATTCTGGAAGTAAAACTTGAGAATGTTTTGAATAATAAGTGGTAATGTAATAAATAGATGTGGCTGCCCCCTGCTTACTTACCAGCTTACCTGCTTACTTACCAGTAAATACAGCGAAAACCACAGGAAAGACATCTTACCCTTCATTCAGCTCATCTCAATGCGTCCTGAGGTGACTCTGGCAATGACAGCATTGGTAATCCTACAAATCCAGCACCATCAGCTAAAACGTGACCCTTATTCATCAGTTAAAAACATCAACATCATGGCATTCTCCCGACAAGGCCCAAAAAAGTGCCGCATTTCGTGCTGTATCCCCTTAGTCTTATCTGCCATGTTGTTGAAGCATGTCACCTTTATAGGAGGAATGGTGAGTCTGACGCATCCAGGACCAGGAAGGTGTGTTGCATTGGCGAGTGATGCCATTGAGGAGGGTACGGGGGAGTTTTCATGCAGTGGGACCATGCTTCCTGTGCCTATGCCCTCTGGCCTACGCCATCACTCACCGATGCAACACAGCTTCCCAGTCCTGGCCGTGTCGGACTTCCCATTCCCCCTTACCCCGAAATGTCAATTTTTGGGCCTTGTCAGTATCACGCCATTTGATGTTGATGTTTTTAACCGATGAATAAAGGTCATATTTTAGCTGCTTCTGATGGCACTGGATTTGTCTGTTGGATTACCAGTCTTTATAAAACTCTCTTACTTAAAGTGGACCAACACCCAGGATTTTGACTATCCTGGGTCTTGGTCCACTTCGGTGGGGCACCCCCGATCGGGGTGCCCCGCTGTGTGAAACCCCCCCGAACCCCCTGAACAACTCACCTCTCCCCGCTCCCAGCGCCGACGGACAAGCCACGGACAAGCGGCTCCTCCGCCGCCGCCTCCCGCGCGTCCCTCATTCACAGACGGCCGGCGCGGGCGCGCGCACGTCTAGAGGGGCGCGAGGGAGGCGGCGGCGGCCGGCCGCCGCCGAAGATAAGGTAAGGAGTTTGGAGTGTTTGGGGGGGTTTCACCCCGCGGGACATCCCGATCTCGGATGTCCCGCGGGGAGGGAGGTGATCGGCCCGGGAATCTTATAGATTCCTGGGCCGATCACCCGTGGGTGTTGGTCCACTTTAACTTTTTAGATTTCAGCTGAAGTTCCTAGGAAGCTGAGAGGTGCCACAAATGACCATTATCAGAGCATGCACTGTCCTCCAGTAGGCTGTTCTGAGCTTAGAAAGCTGGTGCATCAGATTGGTGGAGCGTCATCCTATGACATGCTTCCACAGGTTCCCATGTGCCGTACACATTGGAAAAAGAAAGCAGTTATTGAGATGGAAATAGTCTGGTAAGTCCCAAATGGCAATGAGAAATGTATGCAAGATCCATCCATCTAACACTGGCGTAAGGGAGGGGAGCTCCTCCACATAGGGAATTCAGGCCAGAACACAGAGCAAGGTTATAGGGAAAAAAAAGTGCTTTATTAAAAATGAAAAATAATACAAAAGCCTTAAAGAGGAACAACACACAGGAATTCCCGTGTGTTGTTCCTCTGTGCGCCGGGATCCCGAGTTGAGTGAACCTGGCGATCAGGGGCTCTGATGTTCCTCTTTAAATCCAGGCAACTAACGGTTACAACAGAAATAACAAAATAAACCTTAACATCCGGAACAGAAAAGGGACAAAACCTAGAGTGGGCGAAAGGGGCAAGGAGGCTAAGATCACAAGGCTGGCACTTACCCAGGGCAGGCAAGCCACATAATCCAGCAGCCTCCAGGGAACAGATTGAGGCCTGTTGGAACCAGGACAGAGCTAGTGAATAGCAGACACCGGCAAAGATTCGGAGTAAACAGACTGAACAAAATCCTGCTGCTTCTGACTGAGGCTGTGGCTCTATTAGTAGGCCACAGTAAGGTGCCGCATACTGGCATTAATGGCCAGGCAAGTCTGCGAGACACCCGCTGCTGGAACAGCAACTGTGCTACAAGGCAACACAGTGCCACCGGCAGGATGTCCTCAGTATTACCTATTACAACTGGAAGTAAATGTAATTGGGTTTTTAATGGTTGTCTGAGGAAAATTATGCCACTCTTAAAGCCTTTGTGCACTCAAATCAGCAAGATTGGCTGCTGATCCCTGCAAGGTCTGGAGACACGTCCCGGCCATGGAACCATGTTTAGACACTGCTCACAGTGGAATGAGCAACACGCAGTCTGGCATTGTCCTATTGAGATACAGCTCCAGGGATACAGAAATGACCGTACCACTGGTGTAATGACCAAAGCATTGTGGTGCTGTGAAATGAAGACTGTGCCACCCCACACCACAATCTAGGAGTAGGGCCAGTGTGATGCTCTCATTTAAAGGCCTCTTTATACCATTGCCCATGTGATCTACATACAAATTTACAGAAAAATGTAGGATTCATGCTGTCTTGCTGTGCACCATGAGGCAGTGATGTGAGGTCAATGATGGGATACCTGCAGCTTGCCACCCCATTGTCTTCTATTGAGATGTATGAGACAAAGCACTCCCCTCCCTTCTCCTCTCTATCGAAGACAAGGGACATCAGCTGCAGTAATCCCATCATAGCTTTTTTTTGCATTATTGAAAGAGGACTAAAAGCCGTGATTTTCACTATCCAGGGTTTTGGTCTGTCCCCCTGGGTTGGGATGCCCCTCTGTCTGAAACTCCCCAGATCCTCGTTCCCATGTTGAGGCTAGAGGCTCAAATCACGCATCACCCGGTTCCCTTCATCTGTGCACGGCCCTGCACAGCCATTAAGTTGCGGTGGGTGGAGCCGGGCACAGCCGAGGATGGAAGCGAGTGATGCTGGCACTGTTTGTGCAGGTGCCGTGGGCTCGGGGGGGAAAGGTGAGTTTATTGCGCACCTGGGGGGGTTTTACACAGTTCCAGTTCAGGATGCCCCCGGGGGAGGGAGTAAGCCTGCCCTGGAGTCTCATAGACTCTTTTTGAACCACTTTAAGTATCAAAGTAATTTGTATCAGTTCTTGACTGCCAGTGTCTTTTTTTTGCCTGTTTCAGGTGGCAGGGAGGGTGGCGGAGGAGCGCGGTGCTTTGCTGGGGCATGAGGTTGGCTATTGCATCCGTTTTGATGACTGTACTGACCCGCAGGCTACACGGATCAAGGTAAGGTTGCAGTTTACTCCAGTTTGCTTCAGTGTTAATCTACCTTCACATATTTTTAGCCTAGATGTGTCTACCTCTTATGGCTCATTTCCACTAATCGATTTGCGAGCTAGAAATCAGGGGACTTGTTGGGCCAGTTTAGAGTCCCTTTGAGCCAGGAACCTTCCTTGGCTTTATCAATATATCAATTCTGGGTCTTGAGTTTTGTTTTTCTCATTCTTCGCGGGTTGCCAACACCAAGTGGATCTGCATTTCTAACTGCCGCTATGAACTCAAACCACCTTTGTGCCCCTTTCTGTTTCTTATGTGTAAGTAGTCTAGTAGAGTGGGAGTTCCTCTAAGGCTTTGTAGCCTCCCACATCATTAATGTGTTTACAGTGGACATTTTGGGAATACCTAATTCCTAAAGGGTTTGTCTGGCCTAACACACCTGAAAACCTAAACCTTTTCTGACCCCCTGCATGCTCAATCCCTGGCAATGATAGCATGTGAATAGCTATATTACATCACTTAACTGCAGACATGGCACAGGGTTCAGGAACAAAAATTCTAGCAGAAAAAAAGATATTATCATAATATCACTCTCTATCCCTGTAATTGGTAATTAAGATTGTGAGTGTCCATAAAAACAAAACATTGAACTGAACTTTGAATTGATTGGCTGTACCTGCCCCCCCATCTCTGGCCATACCTGACCCCCATCTCTGGCCATACCTGACCCCTGACCCCCATCTGTGGCTGTACCTGACCCCTGACCTCCATCTGTGGCCGTACCTGACCCCTGACCTCCATCTGTGGCCGTACCTGACCCCTGACCTCCATCTGTGGCTGTACCTGACCCCTGACCTCCATCTGTGGCTGTACCTGACCCCTGACCTCCATCTGTGGCTGTACCTGACCCCTGACCTCCATCTGTGGCCATACCTGACCCCTGACCCTCATCTGTGGCCGTACCTGACCCCTGACCTCCATCTGTGGCCGTACCTGACCCCTGACCTCCATCTGTGGCTGTACCTGACCCCTGACCTCCATCTGTGGCTGTACCTGACCCCTGACCTCCATCTGTGGCTGTACCTGACCCCTGACCTCCATCTGTGGCCGTACCTGACCCCTGACCTCCATCTGTGGCCGTACCTGACCCCTGACCTCCATCTGTGGCCATACCTGCCTCCCCTCAAATCTGTGGCTGTACCTGACGTTTGACTGCAATCCAACCTCTAGTTGGAGTGCACACATGCGTGTTTGTGTCTGAAGCAGAATTTCAGGTCTCTTGCAGACCTGAAATTACAGAGCCAAGGGCCACACCCACACATGTTTTAGGGGAAAATTAATGAGGTAAAACTGTAAACCTCAATATCTTGGTAATTCCTTCTTCAGTTCTAAAATGGAAAAGTTTAGAACAGTGTCAAACATAACCAGATGCAATGGTCAAACAATTGCCCTTTAAGCTGACTGTTGGATGTACGAGTTTTTCTATTTGTGCTTGGTCACCACCCACAGATCTACAATGTTGAACATTCCTCTATTAGTACAGTTATTTTACAACAGAAAAAAATTGATAACGAATTAATAAATAGATCTGGAGTATTCAGCTGGCGGACCTTAGTCCGGATGCGGACCGGGGACACCAGTTGTTCGGACCCCTGTCCAGGGCCAGAATTGTGTCCTAGGAGCCGGTGTACATGGTGCCATTGCAGCTCTGTAATTGCTTTTATAAAACTCGGCATCCAAACCAGAGCTCTTCCTTCTGGTAAGGCTGCTTGGTTTGTGTCTGTGCTACGTATGGTGTGTGTATCTAAGATTGTTATTGTGATCGATGTGTTATTGAGATGTCTGTGAGGAAGGAGGGGGGTAATTGCTCTAATGTTGGTTTGATCACACTGTGATGGGGGATACCGCTAACTAATGTCAGAGGATAGGGCCTAACCCTTAAAGATGGAGAACACCCAGGATTTTCATTTTCCATGGTGTTTCTCCCTTGCAGGACATTCCGGGTATCACTCCTGTTCTGTGGGGGACCAAGTGGAATGCTGCCTCGCGATCAGCACGCCACCCACAATGTGGAATATGTACACTCACAGTCATAATTACCATGAACGGGGTTTGAGGGTGATGTCGATGTGGTAACAGCTTCTGTCCCTGGCACGTTGAAATATGCATTAATATAAACACAATTCACTTTGTAATAGGTTTATCTTATTGCCTGGTTTGCATGTTTTGACTATCTATTGCCTTGCTTTAGTTTTTGACAGATGGCATGCTTGTGCGGGAAATGATGTCTGATCCATTGCTGACCAAATACAGGTGAGTACCGTGTGTGTGTGTGACACGTAGCAGGGGGAGTGTTCATCAGTTTCGCCAGCCTTATGAAAATGGCAAAGGTGTAAATATATTCCTCTCTTTTTAAAGGGAAAGTCTACTTTCGCTGGAGTGTGTATATTTTTTCATGCCAAAATGATGCCTTAAAGGACACCGTTGCTGACCACCTCTCAAAAATGCTGGCTGTTGATCTTTTGAGTGGTGACTAGCAGTTTTTATGACAAGATTAGCAATGGCTGCTTCCATTCCTTTTAAACCCAGAGCTGTGTCATGATGCAGTGGTATCTGGTCCCGGCTAACATTGCAAAAGCAGGACCGAACCTCTCGGACTGGTGTTTTCGGGGAGGGAACCATGCACCACACTTGGTGGACATGCCCAGGGGTGGTCAGGTTTTGGGCCCGGGTCCTTGGACTTCTGAACACCCTGTTTGGGATGCGGGTGTCGAGAGATCCTTGGGAGGCCCTATTCAATGGGGGCCAAAAATTCAATGGTTTGAACAGGACACAGCAGAAGCTGGCCATATAAGCGGGTGCAGCCTATTAGCCTCCAGGATGCTCCCACGTGACCGCGAGCGGCCTATCTGCACATCAAATCAAATCAGCACTGCCTCGCCACTGGCGCTGGAGGCTGACAGGCTGTGCTGCGGTGGGCCCAGAAGAGGCCCAGAGGCAATGGTTATCTGGTCGCCTGGGTCGTGCTGTGCATCGCTGGTGTTAAAACAAGGAACCAGGCATCCACATACTAACTGCTTCTGGGCCTCTTCTGTGGCCACTGCAGTGCAGCCTATTAGCCTCCAGGATGCTCCCACATGACCATGAGCAGCCTATCTGCACGGCCAGCAGCCGAACCTATCATCACTGCCTTGCCGCTGGCCCTGGAGGCTGACAGGCTGCACTGTGGTGGGCACAGAAGAGGCCCGGAAGCAGTGAGTATCCAGACATATGTTTTCTTGTTTTAATGACGCAGACGCGCAGTGGGGCAGCCTCGGTCGCGCTGTGCATCACCGCTGTTAAAACAAGAAAACTGGTATCCACATACTTGCTGCTTTCCGGGCCTCTTCTGCTCCTGCCTCCCGTTTTTCTGGCTAAGCTGTCCAACAGAGGCCCTGCTGTGGCTGCACATAATTGTCGCAGATGCACCACCAAACAATAGAGGGTGTGCAGCACTTTAGTTGTTTCTGGGTCCCCTTTTGGACAGAGCAGAGGTATCTTTTAATTGCAGGATTTACCAGCTGCAGGATGGGGTCTTTGAGGGTGCCAGAGACCAGGGCCCCTTAGTCTTTACTGTATACTTGCTAAAAAGTTTCTTTAATGCAGAAATCTGTGTTTCATACCACAGCGTGCTGATGTTAGATGAAGCTCATGAACGCACCCTTTACACAGACATCGCAATTGGCCTTTTGAAAAAGGTAAAGTATTAAATACACATTTTCTAGTCTCAATAATTTTTATTGCAAGAATAAACCTTACACATCGTAAACTGACTTTTTGTTCATAAAGTAAAGCTTAAACATAGAGTTAAACAAAGTATGCAAAAGATACCTCTGCGGTCCAACCGTTGCTGACGATAAAACCACACCTTAACTACTCTCCCCCATCACCCCCAACCCCCTTATATACTCCCATGGTCCCATAGACATTGCTCCATTGCCTGGAGAGGGGGAGAAAAGAAGAGTTATCATTAGGAGAGGGCGCAAAACTGTGGAACAAAGGGTAGGACGGAGAAAGAAAGATAAGAAAGACGAAAAGGAAAGACAAGAGAAGGAGAAAAGAGAATGGGTTCCAGGCCTTCATCATTCCACTTAATGGCTAAGTTAGCACTCTAGATCCTCAGAAGCTCCAGGTCAAAATGTATTTTCTGGAAGTGGGATATCCAGCCCTCCCAGGTAGCTAAAAAGGGAGAAAGTCTCCCTGCATAGAGGCTGCCATCTTCTCGAAGAACACATCCTCATTGATATGTAAAATCAGACTCCAGAGAGTATTGTTCGGCTTCTTCCAGGGGTGGCCGCCTTTGAGTCCAGCCTGCCTTATGAGTCCAAACTGGACCTTAAAGCAGCCGGGGGGGGGGGGGGGGGGGTGGTTCAGATTGAGCAGGACCAGTTGCGCTGAGGGGGACAGCTGCAGCTCGGTGGCTTTCCTTATAATGAAGAATACTCTGGCCCAAAATCGTTTAACCAACCTACACTCCCACCAAATATGTATATATGTTCCGTTAATATGAATAATACCATCACGTTTTATCACACAAGTGTGATGTATTTAGGAAAATTCTATCATCACAATAGTTAATAATATAAAAAATACTCCAAAAAAGATCCTGGGTGGTCCTGGAAGGGGAGGGTCACCTATACATATAATGTGTATCCTGGCAAGCTTGTTTCTGCTACACTATTTTGCTGTAACCCAATCTTACTTATGCCACGGGCCAAGTTGCACTGGCCAGCGGTGGCGCTGTAGTCAAAAGTACGCAAAAAGGCCATTCAAAAAGCGTTTCAAAAGCTTATATTGGAAAATCAATATTTTTTCTAGTTGCCGACGTTACAGGGTCCTTCCTAAAGACATATACCAAGCAAACAGAACATCATAGTAACAGTGTATTTGAAGTGGTCCCACGCACATTTCCTACATAATTGGTGATTGGCCACTGGCGGTCGTGTGCCATGCAATCTGGATGCCCCCCCAAGACTGTTACAATGTGGCCCCACATACATTATGTAGAAAATGAGTGTGGGACTGCTTGAAAGAATTAACAACCAATGATAAGCTCCCATAATTCCTGCCTGACGTCATTGGGATGATTATAAGTTGTCAAGCACATCCCACATTTATATTTACTATAGGGGAAACCTCTGTGCTTAACCGTCAGAGTGGGAAACCTTTTGCACCATCCTGAACTGACCGCCCCCCTTCTGTGGAAGATTGTCGCCAGCCAACGGGTGGCAGTTTAGATGCACACCTCTGCGACACCCACATGGCAGGCTTTCAAGATAGGTGGCGTCCCAGCGGGCAACTAAAGCTTAAAATGATCCTATACCCAGAAAAGGAGGTTAAGTTGTCACCTTCTATCCCCAGCTCAGTACCCCAAAACAGCCTGTAACTGTTTTTTACCAAAGCTTTTGTCCAATATTCATAAAAACACTAACAGGATGTAGTCTGATGTTTGAATGGTGCCTGTATGGCCCCCCTGGCTGTGCAATAACTCCCCCTGGTGCTTTCCAGCGTTGATACATTCAGTTACACACAGCTCTGCATGCTGTTTTGGAGCACTGGGCTGGGGATGACAACATAAACTTCCTTTCTGGGTAAAGTGGACCAAAACCCAAGTAGGTTGGCGCTAGAATCAATAAGATTCTAGCGCCACTTGATTCCCTTCCCTCTTGGACATCCAGATTCAGGATGCCTAGGGTTGACCTGGGGAGTAAACTCACCTTCTTCCCCGATCCAACAGCGCATGCATAAGCAGCGGCCACTATCTTCTATACCTTTAGCAGGGCGTGTACCTACGCCAGGCATTTGTGAATGGCTGGCACGCTCCCTGTTGGAGGGTAGCGGGATGCAGCCACCAGCACACTTGGGTCCACTCTGCTAGACTTGAGAGTTTTAGATGAGAGTTGATCTGAGCGTGCTGATTGGATGAGAGGCTGTGTATACACTGCAGGACTGGACAAAACTAAAATTCCACACCTCCATGGGCATCCTGATTTTGGATTCCCCACCAGATTAGAGAGAGCCCAAAATTGGACAAAATAGGTCCCCCTCCACGGTGACGGCTGCAGCAGGACTAATAGAGTTGGCTAAGCAGCCATCTGTGGCGCATGTATATTTGTGTTAGTGGTTATGATTGGACCTCAGCAGCTCCTCATTTCAAAATGCCATCTATGGCTTGTGGACGTGGTCAGTATCATTGTGCTGGCTTTGGGCTAGCAAGGCACCGTGATTTGGAATGCTCTATGCTGCCAGTGTAAAGCACTGTAGAGACAGGTACAGTGAAGACAATCTTCACAGTGTGCTTTCAATCACAGCAGCACAGTGCACACATCACAAAAAGCTGTAAGCTACGTGTGAGCTATTTCAATTTCAGTAGTTGACTTATGGCTATTTTACAATGTATCACAGCTGATTACAATAGAAACCAATGATGATTCACCAGCTGCTCCTTGGCTATAACAATGTAACACAATGTAGCTCTCACCAGTGGACTGGTAGGCTTTTCAGAATGACTTATCTTGTTATCGTAACAGCAGGCAGGAGAGATAATGCATCCTGATGTTTTTAAACTTCCTTCCCATTATGAAATGAGGTGTCACCTCTGTATATTGGATATGGCAGCAGGGTGCTAAAACATTAGTTCTAATATTTGTTATATACCTTTTTGTTATATTTCGTCCCGACTTTCTTTTTTTTATAATGACAGATTCAGAAGAAAAGGGGCGATCTGAGGTTAATCGTGGCTTCGGCAACACTTGATGCGGAGGTAGGCTTGTGACCCTGTGGGTGAGCTCTTTTGTATTGCTCAGGAAACCCCTTTTCTTTTACTTTATTTAAACACAAATGTATAGAGGAACTCTGTAAAATCTTCAAATTACCAGTTCTCCAATGGAAGGACCAATGCTTTGCTATGGTACTGAACTGCGCAGGCACAATGAAGCCCCATGGAGCTTTGAGCTTTGCAATCACACCAAGTTGATTGCTCAGTTGCTACCAGTGCTCCAATAGAACAGCAGGCAACAAGTCCTACCTATATAAAACATTACTTCACTTATTTAAATTTAAAGTGCGCCTATACTTAGAGGGAAGTATATGTAGTCACCTTCTATCCTGTGTTTCCCCCCTGTCTGAGCAGCCCTACCCCCAGCGATGGTGCAATCAGTAGAATGCACACAGCTCAGCACTTCAACCTAACTGCCATTATGTTACAGTTTGGTTGTAACTGAATTAATTAGCATATGGCTGCCATTCACTTTAATACTACTTCCTGTTGTTTTTTGCTTGATGTTTTTATGGATATTGTGCAAAGGCTGAGGTAAAAAAAAAAAAAAAGAAACACAGGCTGTTTTGGGGCACTGAGCTAGGGATAGAAGTTGACCACCTTGGATGGAAGGATTTTGACTATTCTGGGTTCTGGTCCTTACCCCCTGTGTGAAATCCCCCCAGGTCACCTGATCTGACTCATCCTACAGCGCATGTGCGGCCTCTCTTCCAATCCACTTGGATCGCCTCCCACCCATTCGTCTAAGATTTCGTCTAAGGCAAGCGTGCTGACAGCAACATCCCCCGCTACCCTCTAACAGGGAGTGTGCTGGCCCTTCACAAATGCCTGGCACGGGCCCTGCTAAAGGGATAGGTGGGATGCGGCTGCTGCTCGCGCATGCACCATTGGACCGGGCAACCTGGGGGGGGTTTACACAGCGGAGCATCCCGATTCTGAGGGGAAGGAATCTAGCGGCGTGGGTTGGGGCGTCTATAATACATATGATCTTCACCATAATAAGTCCTTTAGCGAGCACAGCCTCTGCAATTCTTCTTACTTTGAAGATTAAATTTAATATGCGCATACTGTGTATGTGTGTATAGATAGATAGATAGATAGATATCTAGAGAGCTAGATATCTAGAGAGCTAGATATCTAGAGAGCGAGAGAGATAGAGAGCGAGAGAGATAGATAGATAGATAGATATAGATTAATAGTATTTTTCTGTATGAGTATATACTGTAATGGATAACAAAGGGCTGGTTACCCTCTAGTGAACATAGCACTATAGGTTCATTTACTTCCTGTCTCCAGACATGTCCTCCTTTAGCAGCAGTCTATGTCTTACTATAAGTATAAAAAGCGCATGTGACATGTACTTCATTAAACACTGCCATACACCAGCCAACCTAGTTTTATTATAATGAAGTCTTTAGATGACAAAACTCCCATCACCATCCCGTGTGGGTTATAGATTTGGATTAAGACGGCTTTATATGTGAATGATCCTATAGTGTTATTGTCACTAGAAGGTAACCAGTCCTGTTATACACTGTATACCTTCCTTACCTGCTTACCTTCACCTGGCCTGGCAGCAGTGATTGCTGTCCTGCAGCTCTGGGACACATTTCCATGTTCAAGCTGGTCGGAGGAGCCTAGAGGGAGAGAGTAATGGGCAGCCATGTAGACGGGAATATGGACCCAGCTTTGTCTGATTGAGGTGAGTATTGGGCGGACTGTGGTTTCACACAGTGGCGCATATTGATAGGAGAGGTTCCCAAAAGTGTGTGTGTGTGGGGGGGGGAAGGGGGAATTCTTTAAAGTGGACCAAAGCCACTGCATGAAACTCCCCATATTGTCGAAGAAAACTCGCCTCTTCCTGGTCGGGAAACAAGGTAAGTGTATAGGCAACTAGGGGTAAATCATACAGTGGGGCAACCCGATTTTGGATGCCCCGGGGGAGGGAATCGATCACCATGGGCTTTTCAGGTAAACTACCGTATGTCTCCGCTTATCTTGTGTCAATCCTAATTGTGCAGTCCACAGAACAGAGTAGAGGATGGCACTCAAAAAGGAAACTACTGCAGATTTGGGCTCTGGCACTCCTTTTGCTTAGGTGGGACTAATTGCACAGCCCATTGTGTGACACAAACGCCCTGAGGAAGCAGCGAGCGGGCGCTGCGACACGCGTTGGTGGATATCCAGCAGGGGTAGGTCCAGTTGGTGTGTTTACCTTAATAGACTGTTCCATGTGTCTCTCTACCTTCTCGGCTGGTTCTAATGTGTGTAGAATAGATTAGTGGTCTTGCACATGCACTTTATTGTTAATTTTTGCACTATGTTGCACAGTATTTAGGTTTGTACATATTTCAAATAATTGGTCTTAGTCACAAATTATAGTTGTTTGCACATTTCCAGCCCATATTTTGAAGTCTCATGGAGCTTTAATGTCAAGCTATTTCACACAGTATTCTGGCGCCCCCTGGTGGTTGTGACTATATGTCATGTATATATATGTTTATTAAAGTGGACCAACACCCAGGATTTTGACTATCCTGGGTTTTGGTCCACTTCGGCGGGGCACCCCGATCGGGGGTGCCCCGCTGTGTGAAACCCCCCAGAAACCCCAAAAAACTCACCTCTCAACGCTCCCACGTGAACGCCGCAGCCAATCCCCGCCAACGTCCAGGCGGGGATCAGGAACGTCCAAGCCGCTTCCGCCGCCGCTGCCTCCCGCGCGTCACTCTCGGCGCGCGCGCGCCCCCGCCGGCCATTCACAGAGGGCCGGCGCGGGCGCGCGCACGTCTGGAGGGGCGCGCGGGAGGCGGCGGAAGCGGCGGCGGATCAGGTAAGATGTTTTTGGGGTTTCTGGGGGGTTTCACCCCGCGGGACATCCCGATCTCGGATGTCCCGCGGGGTGGGAGGTGATCGGCCCGGGAATCTTATAGATTTCCGGGCCGATCACCCCTGGGTGTTGGTCCTCTTTAAGATGTATTGTCCTGTGTCTTTTTAACTTTATATGTTATTCTAAATAAAATTACTTCTTTGCATATATTTATATGGTAGTGCCCTATTTATTGTTCCATTCTGTCTTGGTAAACTGTCTTGGGTGTGTGGGGACCCTGTTCACAAATTGTCGTAGATTTTAGGTAGATTCACAATAAGTGCAGACAGTCGTCGACATCAATCTAAGAGGCCTGAATGCTCATTAGAATCAAGCCAAGCAGCAGAACTCCTTCGAGCCCATAACTTTTCTAGAGTCTTTGACGTATTAGAAGCCATTGTGTGGTTCCCAGCAGCCACCTCCATCGACTGCTGGCTGTTTAATTAAGCATCTTCTATTGAAAGTCTGTTTCTTCTGAAGGCCATTGTACGGGTTTTAATAGTAAGTCTTCAATTCCACACAGAAATTCAAGGCGTTCTTCAATCTGAATGACACAAGCGATCCTAACAGAGACACGTGTGCCATCCTCACTGTGGAGGGGAGAACATTTCCAGTGGACATTTTTTATACACAAAGGTCGGTGACCTTAATGCGTCATCTTTATCTGGAGTGTTTGTTTAACATGGTCTTCTAGATCTGCTTATTTATTTTAACCTTCAATCTGCCCCTTTTCTTTGGCAGTCCTGTTCCAGATTACTTAAAGTCTACAGTGCAGACGGTGATGAAGATCCATCAGAGTGACATGGAAGGGGATATTCTTGCCTTCCTAACTGGCCAGGTATAATGAGCCCACTCAATGTATCTAAATGAGTAACCACATGGCGTTGTTCATTTTCAGTTCAGTGAGTTTGCTTTTAGTCTTTTAATACCATCCATAAGTCTTAAAGGAGCCACAGCACTCAACCCTGTTAGCTTGCAGGCCAGCCTATAATCTGTCTCTAAACTTGGTTAAAAACAGAGGACTCGGTCACACACATCTGCAGAAGTATGCTTAAGCTGCACCACTACGCCAAAGTGCCTCTGTGAGGTGCAGTCCTAACTCTAATCTCTGAGAGCCCCATTTGGGACATACAGTGCAATAGATAAATTGGGAGCAGGCTTACCTGAGGTTGCCATAAACCTGCAAGGTCTTTGACCCTTCCACCCCATGGCTTGCACTTGAGAGGTTTAGGGCAACCTCAGGTAAGCCTGCTCCCAATTTATCTATTGCACTGTATGTCCCAAATGGGCTCTCAGAGATTAGAGTTAGGACTGCACCCCATAGAGGCACTTTGGCGTAGTGGTGCAGCTTAAGCATACTTCTGCAGATGTGTGTGACCGAGTCCTCTGTTTTTAACCAAGTTTAGAGACAGATTATAGGCTGGCCTACAAGCTAACCGAGTTGAGTGCTGTGGCTCCTTTAAGACTTTTGTATCCTAATTGCCCTGCTAACGTGCACCTTCCAGGTTAGTTATAAAATGGTCTGAGCGGCTGCCACCCTTTGTTTCTTTTTAATACCATCCATGTTCCTTTGTTGAGAATATCCATTTCTGTGCATGTAGCAACAAGTATTAAAGTGATACTAAAGGCGAGCACCCGATGATTGTTCCATTGTCTCCGGCTACACGTTGCACTGTCCTAAACCATAATCTGTTTAAAAAAAAAAACTGTAGTTCCCAAGTTATCTTTAAAAGTATTAAATCATTGGAGATTCATATAAAAAATAAGGAGAAACAGTGGGTGTGGCAGCAGGGATGTGATGTTAGCACACTGTGATAAGTGTGAGAGGAGGGCGGGGTTTCAGTGCTGCAGAGAGAGGCAGCCAATCAGGATGTCTGGGGGGGGGGATTGTTTCCATTCTTGGTCCCTTGAAGGTTGACTTGATGGACCAGATCAGCGGGGTGGGGACTGAAAGCTGAATGAGGAAGTGATTTTCCTCACTAAGGAGGCCGACAGAGAAGGAAGCACAGCGCTGGAGCCAGTTAATGTAAGGGAAGCTACTGCTAATTATTTTTTTTACTTTTGACTTGCCAAACACTTTTAGGAAGATAAAAATCCATTATAATGAACCTCCTGCATAGGGCATCCTGATTCGGAATGCCATGTGGTGAAACACCCTGGTCTCCCATACTCACCTTGATCCCCAATCTCATGGCATGTGCTGGTCCTCAGTGGCATCCCTGCCGTTGTATGAATGGTCCCACACATAATTGACATACAGAAAGGTATAGTTGATTTGTGCCGATGTGGATTTCCCACCACACTGCAACGTGCCCCACATCCCGATTTAGGAATCCCCGTTGCCTCAAACCTTCACCCCAAGCGGCTATACTTCTGTGTTAAGACAATGGCAGATGGGGAGGGGAGACTCAGAAGGCCAAATCAAGGTGCCAGCTGGTGGGTCATGCTGAAATTGAATGGATATCCTCTTAACTTTTCTTTATCCGAACTGCTGTTGATAGTCACACTTTTCAGTGCTTTTGCTGTTTCTCGGGACTCTATTGGTCTATTGTCTATTGGTGACATTAGCTGTTGGAACAAACATGATGCCTGCAGTTATTTGAATGAAGGCTGACATGCATTTTATATAGTAGATCTGGTGCAAGTTACAAAGTACTGGGTGAAAATGATTTATTACGGATGGTTTGTTTGAGTTCATTTATGTACCCATTGCTGGGTTGCACCCTACACCCTAGCATCCTACAAAAAAAATCATTCATTTTCTTTTTTGACAGGACGAGGTAGAAAGTGTGGTGTCCATGCTGGTGGAACAGGCCCGTAGCCTTGCTCGCTCTGGTATGAAAAAGCACCTTCGTGTCCTACCTATATATGCTGGACTCCCTGCCTCTGAGCAGATGAAGGTATTTGAAAGGGCTCCGCACAGTGTCCGGAAGGTACGTACTGCTAATGTACAGCTCACTGTTTGTATGGGGCCCCTGTGAGGACTGGTTTTGAGGATCGTTCTGTATTTAAGATTTAAGATGACCAAAACTTTTGTAAATGGCCAGCTCCAGGTTTATTTGGGTCCTGGGGCATCAAGTCTTAGTGGGGTCCTCTTGCAATGTGTCAAAACACACATGGCGGTAAGGCTGCATGTATGTATTATGGTCATTGCCATAGATTTAATGTACTTATTGAAGTGAAATGCCGTCCAATCCATTTCTCACAGCCCGCTGCCCATTGCTATTTGTTACGATTTCTTTTTAAAGTGGATCAAAGCCCAGGATTTTGACTATCCTGGGTTTTGGTCTTTGCCCCCTGGCAACCTGATCAGGGGTGCCCCCGCTGTGTGAAACCCCCTGGGTCCCCCGATCTCACTTACCCTTCCCCTGTCCTACAGCGCATGTGCAGCCCTCTCGTTCAATCAGCGTGCTCGGATCTGCTTGATCCCCCTTCGTCCAGGAGCTTGACTAATGCGAGCAGATCCGAACGTGCTGGCGGCCACAACCCCCACTACCCTTTAACAGGGAGCGTACCCACGCCGGGTATTCACAAACGCCTGGTATGGGCACACGCCCTGCTAAAGGGATAGCAGGGATGCGCCACTGCTTGCTGTTTTAGTCCAGAAAGAGTCTAACTAACTTGGGGTACCATTTCTTTTATTTCCTCCCTTTTTCGACTCGCTGCACTTAGGCTAGGAATGGCTGGGTGTCTTCTCCACCTGGAGTCTCCTTTCAGGGGTGGAGGAGCCCTCATTGCAATAGGCAGGTGATCGGCAGTGTGTAGGGACTCGATCCCATATGTTTGTGGTGGCAGGATTTACTTGACGGTACCCAGGCTGGAGCAGCAGCTGGGATGGAGGGGTGTCGGCGTATCCCCTCTAAATGGGCGATTGGATCTTCTTTTCTTGCAGCCGGTGTTCTCTGCCATGAAAGTGACGCAGTGAGGGGCAGGATCAAGCTGGCCACACTGATTGGTCATCCCCGCAGCATCATTTCCTGTGAGCTGGGGAGATGAGACTAGCAATTCATGCTTCCGCCAGAGCAGGGGGGAGTTATTGTTTTCTGGGGGCATTCAGTCTTGATCTGATTGGTCTATGGCAAGGTTTTTTTTCCCAAATTGTGTTAAAAAAATGATGTTCATTATACCTAGGTACTGGTTCCTCGAGACCTACAGGCCAATTCTCTATGTACCATGAACTCCAGCAGAACGCCCCTCCCTTGCTTGTCAGTCACAGTGACTTGGGCATTTCCACCCTTTTTGCCCTGGCCTGACTGTTGCAGGGTTGAAATTTATCTGGAGCTTGCTAGTGAATAGAGAATGGGTCTGCACACCACAGAGCCCAATCTTGGGGAACCATTTATAGGGCTGGAACTAAATGTATGTGTTTCTTTTTGTTGCCTGGACAGACCCTTTAATTCTTAAAAAGAAAAAATAAAGAATAAGCAGCTAAAAGATATATTTGTGTTATGCACATTCTCTTTGTATGAATGTATCCTATTGTTTTCTCCCCTTAGGTAATTGTTGCTACAAATATTGCAGAGACATCCATCACTATAAATGGAATCTCCTTCGTTATAGACTGCGGATTTGTCAAGTTAAGGGCCTATGACCCCAAACGTGCAGTTGAATCTCTGGTTGTGGTTCCTGTGTCTCAAGCATCAGCCAATCAAAGAGCAGGCAGGAGTGGAAGAAACAGATCAGGGCAATGCTTTAGGCTTTATACAGGTAAGTGCTTTTGCTTGTTAGCAGGTTTAGAGGTGCACTTTTCAGCATTCCCTGTAAGGTAGAATAAAAAGTCAAATATTGAGTTGTCATGATAAAACATGGCGGTCATATAGCTCACAAAGCTACCAAAGTCTTAATCCCAATGGGACCAGCTCGAAAAGACTGTAGGGGCTTCTAGATAAACAAGGGGGTTCCTGTTTAAAAGACGTTTATGGAATAAGATTTCAACCTCCCCCGGCACATACACTGCATCCAGCCAGCGGGTCTAAGAGTAGCGCTCGGAGCCGCTGCTCTTAGACCCTCCTAGGACCGGGAGAGTTGAGTTAGTCTCAGCATCCTGAGGGGTTACACACAGCCCCGGGGGAAACAGAATAGTCCAAAATTCTGGGTTTTGGGCCACTTTAAACTGGACCACCAGCCTAGTTAGAAAAGAAAGCGGCCATTTTGGAGCTTCCTCTCCCAGCATCTCAACCATGCTGCTGCCTGAATTTAACATAACTGAAAATGCACAGTAACAGGATGCCCAGCAGCACCTCCTGCTTGCAGGTGACCTGCAAATACATGAGCCGCCATTTTGTTTTAAAAATTTACCTCAGCAAGAGTTAGAAAAGGGTAAATAAATTTTTCCCAGTGTCCTGTTCAGGTCGCTCCATTTCTGACATGTGGGTAATCCGCCACAAGGTGGCGCAGTGACTGCAAGATGAAAATCGTAGCTCCTCCCGGCTCCATATAAGGCAGCTGTCTCCCAAAAATCCCTAGAAGTCTTCTTGCAGTCTCACTGCGAAGATCGTGTTATTACTCTCTCTGGATATCGCAGGCGAGCGGGGCATCCCAAGCCTGTCGGCCACTGCATCCCTATTCCCACCTTCTTCCGGGGACCCATCCTGCCTCCCAGCCTTGGCTACTGAACAGGTGACGGTAGGGGAACGCCGAGGGTCAGGCTGAGCTATGCTCTGGGCCGCAGACCCTCTCCCGAAGAGTAGCCGGCCCTTTCACTCCCTCATGTCACCCATAAGCTTTATTGATAACTGTGTGTGTGTATTTTACTGTATTACTGTTTTTACTTTGTACTTACCTCCTTCGTTTCTGTCTTCTCCTCACCCCTCCTCCTGTCAGGCGCTGTGAGGGAGGGGGAGGGCCACGGGCCCCCAGGGGGAGCGGACGGGCAGCCGCTCTGTTCAGGGGCCTGCCTTGCTGTGCGGGCACAAGCAAGCACTTGCTGTGCGGGCACAAGCAAGCACTCTGCGGCGGGAGGGGCCTCCTTTGGCTGCCTCTTCCTCATGTGTGGTCCGGGCGCCATTTTCACATCTCTGGCGCCCAGAGTTCGTGCGCTGCAAGGGGGGGGGGGGCACGATGACGCGTTCTCCACCATCGCTGCACGGCCTGCCCCTTGAAGTGCTCGTAACGGCCCCGATCTGCGCCATTCTCGCAGCTGCCTGCGTGCTCTCGGCATAGCGCGCCGGTCTCTTCAATCCCTGTCTGCGCATCTGGAGGTTATCCCTCGATATTGGCTGCACTGCTCTTCCAGGATCAGGCACTTCACAAGACTCTTCTGTCCCTGCTGTGGTCCGTGAGTCTTTGAGTGAGTTTTCCCTTGTCTCTTCCCTGCATGTGCTGTGGGATGCTCATGTTTTCCTTTTTGTGTCTTCCAGACAGGTCCCTTATTGCCACTCAGAATTGTGGTTCCTCACGGTTTCCAACCAGGGAGCCATTTTTCCAAAATGGTTTTTAAGGAATTGGTAAGGCCTAATAAATTGCTGTCGGTGCCTAAAGGTCTAGACAGACGGTATCCTTTCTCTGAGGAGTTGGTTCGCCTCTGGTCCCTACCCCCAGAGGTGGATGCCCCGGTGCTGGGGCTATCCAATACCACGGTTATGCCTTCACCCGATACGGCTTCCTTGCGCATCCCTGCTGACCGGCGCATGGATCAGCTGGCTTGTCATGCTGGTGCTGGCCTTTGTCCTGCTGCGCCGCGGCCATTGTCTCCTTAGCCATCAGAAGGTGAGACGTCTTGTTGATCTTGCCAGATCTTGCAAGCGGGCGGAGGAGTATAAGGACCTTCTAGCCTGCGTGGACTTTATTGCATTTGTAGTCTCGGATATGGAAGATAGCTTCCGACTTTGCGGCAGGGCTTCGGCCCTGCTGGTTGCACTTCGTAACTCTATCTGGCTGCGGCAGTGGTCAGCAGACGCTGCTGCCAAGAAATCACTCACTAGTATCCCCTTCTTGGGGCTTTGGTTATTCGGGGAGCGTCTGGACCTCCTGACCAAGGATGGGAGACTCCCTCAGCAACGGAAGCCTGTGTGGCCCTTTCGGGGTTCGTCTGCCTATCGCTCCTTTCGAGGAGGAAGAGGCTCTTTCTTCTCAGGTGGCCGCAGAGATTCCTGGGGACGAGGTAAGTCTAGCGGCCGACCCTATCCCTCCTGAGGAACTACATCCAAGCCCCCTGCCAAGTCCTCTCAGGCATGAGGGGGCACCCTCACCCATTCGGGTGGGGGGGCGGCTTCTGCTATTTGCGCACGTCGGGAGACTGCACGTCTCGGATCTGTGGATTCAGGAGGTGGTGTCCTCCAGTTACAAAATAGAGCTGGCTGCTTGGCCTCCCCCAAGATTTCTTCAGTCATGAATTTCCCAGAATCCATTGACGGCGCAGGGCCTAAGAATGGCTGTTCAACACCTTCTGCTGTCTGGGGTGATTTGTCCTGTGCCTCACCAGGAACGAGGTTGAGGGTTCTATTCCAATCTGTTCACGGTGCCCAAGAAGGACGGTACTCTGAGGCCTATCCTGGAGGGTCTCAACAAGTTTGTCAGTTTCAGGCTTTTTCGTATGGAGTCTTTACGGTCCGCGGTGAGCTCGCTTCGGCCCGGCGACTTCTTGACCACGGTGGACATCAGGGATGCTTACCTGTACATCCTGATTTTCCAGGGACATCAGAAGTTCCTGAGGTTTGCGCTGGAGGATCAGCATTACCAGTTTGTGGCGCTGCCGTTCGGGATATCCTCAGCCTCCCGGGTGTTCACCAAGGTGCTGGGGGGCGTTATGGCCCTCCTGAGGAACCAGGGTATTCATGTTCTTCCTTATCTGGACGATCTGCTAATTGCGGCTCAATCTCTTCAGCAGGCCAGGGCGATACCCGGACGATGTTGTCCACTCTCGAGGATTTTGGATGGGTGATCAACTATCCCAAGTCTTCCATCACTCCCTCAATGGTGAGGTCCTTCCTGGGCATGACGTTGGACACCTCTCAGGTCAAGGTATTCCTCCCCCAGCAGAAGGTGGAGGTTCTCCAGATGCAGACGCGGGCCTTACTGTCTTGCCAGCGGACATCGATCCGCCTGGGGATGAAGCTAGTGGGTCTCATGGTGTCATGCTTCGAGGCAGTGCCCTTCGCTCAGTTTCACATGAGGCCTCTTCAATTGAACTTTGAATTGATCTTTTGACTGGTTGGGACCGGACACAGGAGTCCCTGGAGTGGGAATTCTCAATGTTTCCTCTGGCCAGGCAGTCCCTCTCGTGGTGGTTGGACTCCAGAAATCTTTTAGTGGGCAGGTCCTTTCTGAATCCTCATTGGGAGATTGTCACCACAGATGCCAGTCTGACCGGCTGGGGAGGTTTTTGGCAATCGATGAAGTTCCAGGGCCAGTGGGGTCCGCAGGAGGCCCTCTTGCCCATCAATCTCCTGGAGCTGAGAGCTATCCGGTTGGTCCTGTTTCATTTGACTCCCCATCTACAGGGTCGTGCGGTCCAGGTCCGCTCGGACAACCAGATGGCTGTCGCCCACATCAATCACCAGGGCGGGACTCGGAGCAAGCGAGCCCTCAAGGAGGTGACCCAGATCCTGATTTGGGTGGAAGAGAATGTTCCCTGCATCTCGGTGGTTTACATCCCTGGGGTGGGGAACCAGGAGGCAGACTCCCTGAGCAGGGGGGCCTCTCGTCTGGGGGAATGGTCTCTCAGCAACAAGATATTTCACGCTCTGTGTCGGCACTGGGGTCAGCCGGATGTGGACCTTTTCGCGTCCAGGCACAAACACAAGCTTCCGAGGTTCGTTTCCCTGTCAAGGGATCCGCTGGCCTTCGCCACGGACGCTCTGGCGATTCCTTGGACGGAGTTCAGGCTCCTTTACGCATTTCCTCTGTTTCCACTCCTGGGTCGAGTGCTGCGCAAGATAGCCCAGGAGGGGGTTCCAACCATCTTGGTGGCTCCTCGTTGGCCAAGAAGGAGTTGGTTTGCGGACATAGTTCAGTTGTCAGTGGATCACTACATCATGCCCGACGATCCAGGGCTTCTCACACACAACTTACAAACGCTGGCTTTGTTGGCTTGGCTGCTGAAACCTCCATCTTGATGGAGAAGGGGCTGTCCGCCACGGACGTGCGCACCATGATTCGGGCTCAGAAGAAATCCTCTTCCATGTTATATTGCAGAGTTAAGCATGCCTACATTGCCTTGTGTGAGTCTAAGAGTCTCCCTTGTCGCACTTTCTCTGTTTCAAGGATTTTGGATTTTCCACAACCTGGTTTGGACTCGGGTCTCCAGCTGAGTACTGTCAAGGGCCAGGTTTCGGCCTTGGCCATTTTTTTCCAAAGATCTTTTGCCAATCATAGGCTTATAAGAACTTTTTTCAAGGGGTTTCTCATGTACGTCCACCGCGTAAGCCTTTTTACCGGTGTGGGATTTGAACTTGGTGCTTTCTGCTCTCCAGGGCCCTCCCTTTGAGCCCTTATGCGATGCTGCACTATCCATTTTGACCCTGAAAGTGATCTTTTTGGTAGCTATCACCTCGGTGCGTCGCGTTTCGGAGATTGCTGCACTTTGTATGAAGCCTCCTTATTTTGAGCGGCATCAAAGTGGTATTTCACTTTAAACCAGATTTTTTTACCTAAGGTTGTTTCTTCTTTCCACCTTAATGAGGACATTGTTTTGCCTTCCCTGTGTCCAGCTCCGACTAATTCTAAGGAAAGGACCCTCCATGCCTTGGATGTGGTCAGAGTCATTAAGTACTACCTGGTTGCAACGGAATCCTTCAGGAAGTCGGATTCTCTATTCGTCCTCTCTGACGGGCCTAGGAAGGCTCTGCCTCCAGACAAATCCACTCTCAGCAAGTGGATCAGATTGGCGATGGTGCAAGTGTACTCTGCCAAGGGGAAGGAGCCCCCTTTTCGGATCACAGCTCACTCTACCAGAGCTATTGGTGCCGCTTGGGCTTTCAGCACCAGGCATTTGAACAGGTTTGTAAGGCCACTACTTGGTCTTCAGTTCATACCTTTAACAAAGTTTTACAAGGTTGATGTTAGGGCCTCAGCTGATGCTGTTTTTGGCCGCAAGGTGCTTCAGGCGGTAGTGTCATGAACTACGTGATGTTGCTCACTTGGGATCCCACCCTGTTCAGGTCGCTCCATCCCACCCTTCTGTTATCTCCGTTTGCCTGTTATGGTGATTACTGTTGTATTAGCTTTAGCCCTTTGTTTTTTTCTCTTGAGAGAGTACATGTTGAAGCTATGTGAAGTAACATGGTTTCCTGGCCTCCCGGCATATGTCTGTTTTACTGGTTTTGAACCACTGGGGATTTTTGGGCGACAGCTGCCTTATATGGAGCTGGGAGGAGCTTCGATTTTCATCTTGCAGTCACTGTGCCACCTTGTGGCGGATTACCCACATGTCAGAAATGGAGTGACCTGAACAGGACACCGTCAAAAGCAATTCTACAGGTGAGTACTCATAGAAATGTATTTTTTATGTGTAGCAATCTAAATTGCCCTGGCCTAAATGGCCTTGTTATTAAAATTTGCCTCAGCAAGAGTTAAACGGTAAATACATTTCTATGTGCAGAAATGTAAATTGCCCTGGGGAGGGATGCATATGAGCACTGATTTAAACCGGACCTTCAGCGTGATTTAATGAAAAGCCCAAACTCTTAAAAAACGGTTCCCCAGCATCTAAAATTAATATATTTTACGTATTTAGTCACTAACTTATTATTCTTTCCCCCACTGGGCTGCAACTCTGTTCAGGAATTTAGGATACGGGCGCCGCCATCTTGACTCAGAAGCATCACACTTACTGAGGAGAGGAGAGTGGGATAAGGTACAGGGGGGCAGGTTATAGCTGTGTTTTGCTCAGACAGAGCAGAGCTGGGGTCAGGTAAAGGTCAGCAGTCCCAGAATGCAGAGCAGCACAGTCAGGAGGCACTTCCTGTTTGCAGGCTGCCTGATAAGATGGCGGCTTCCATAAGCCGCCATCTTGGATGTTTAAAGGCTCATAACATGCAGTAGATGCAGGTAGGATGATTTTTAGTGTGGACAATCTGTATGTACAGGGTGGGGGAAACATATAAGATAGACTCTTATTCAGAGTGAAGGTCCGCTTTAAGTCTTTTTTGACTGTTGGTTTGCTTTTTAAACTTTCTTTCTTTTTGTTCTTGTGTTCCTCTCCTTTGCTGGATCGGTCCCCTCAGGCTCCTCTATATTAACCAATAGTGGCTCATACAGGATATAAACTGCAATGGATTGTATTTCACTTGTTGTATCTTGTTTCCCCTCACACACACCCATCTGAGGTGTGTCTCCATGCTGCCTTTGAAAAGTTTTTGTCATTACCTGATTTTCCCGCCTTTTACTTGAATATTTTAAATAACAACACCATCGCTCACCATTCAGCGTGTAGCTGATTATATCACATTGCCTGAAGCATCTCCTGTGACGGTTTGTTAGAAGCATTCGGTGTCCTTCCAACCCACTCATTATGTTAATGAATTTACTGTATGGCAACTGATTCCCGCCTCAGAGACGGCAAACGTACAAAGAGAAAGCCGCCTAAACCTGAGGAGAGACGTCTGTGAGTGGATAACACGATCATGTGCGGGTTTTGAATGTCTCTGTAGTATTTACCAAAGAAGCTTGTTCAGAAACATCCCTCGGCTCCAGGTTTATGTGGGCCCTCGGGCGGTATGGTGTCAGTGGGCTCCTTTGTGGCAGAGAGTTGCGGGTCAGGGGTCTATAAATTTCATGGCCAAAACTAAGAAGTGCTGCTTGCCCACCAACCCCTATTGGAGCTGTTTTTTAGTTTAGCCCCACATGAATGGCTGGGAGGAAGAGGGATGGATGGGCAAAATGAAAAGGACAGGAATGGTTGGGTAGAGCTGGTGGGGGGGGGGGGGGGGTAGAGCTGGTGGGGGGGGGTAGAGCTGGAAGAAAGATGGATAAACTGGCAGATCTGGAAGGAAGAGTGGTAGATGGGCAAAGCTGAGAGGACAGGGATGGAGAGGTGTAGAGCTGAGGGGATGGGGCAGAGCTGAGGGTAGAGGGGTGGATGGGACAGAACTGAGGGGACAAGGTTGTGGGGCGGAGCAGGGGGACAGGAGTGAATGGGGCAGAACTGGAGGGGCATGGATGGATGGATGGGGCAGAACTGAGGGGACAGGGATGGATGGGGCAGAACTGCAATGCTGGGGCCAGGGAGCAGGGTGATGGGGCAGGGCAACTGCACCACCAATGAAAGAGTGTGCAGCTCAGCTTTGTTATGAGGTTATTGGTGACCCAGCTTGGGGGAAGGGTAAGGCGGTGCAGGGGCCCGATGCAATGTTATTGGCAAAAAAAGTTATTTAACTACATTGTGCCAGCTGTCAGTGGGCCCCTTTGGGGGTGGGGGCCCTTGGCAGCTGACCGGGCTTGCCGGGTGCGGACGCCGGCCCTGCATGGTGACATTTGTCATTGACCTCCTTAATGCAGACCAGAACTGGTCCTGAAGCCTGAGACTTGAGGGCTGACTAATTCCCTCTCCCTGTTTTTAAAGCAAATTATACTCCGCACCACTTTCAGAATTAGAAAAGATGGGTGCAGGCAAATAGAAGGTAATTACCACAGAATCTGTGGGGAAGACATTATTGTATTGCTTGGGTTAATCCAGCAAAGACCCAAGAAACCTATCTATAAATAGCTGCACTACCAATAAATTAAATATAGTAACCCTTTATTTCATATCTGGGTATGTACAAAAAAGCAATAATATTAATGTCACACTTCATTAAAAACATCAGACCTCTGGGTATATCTATACGCTCTAAAAAGAAAAAAATGCTAACAACATATATACGCTGTTACATAAATAAAATACTATTGGTGTGGTGGTGATCATAATGTGTCCATATATAACTCAAAAAATGCAAACAATCAGAAACAACAAATCATAAACAATAATATGGCCAATTATTCCTGTGAGAGACAATCATAAAGTGACAAGTGCTCTAAATGTAAACATGATCTCTATCTAAAGTGCCAAGTGCTAGCCATGTTAACCGGAACTATAGAATGTCAAAATAACATCACCAAATTTGCAGAGCTATCATCCAGAGGACCGGGCAGGCAAGGACAACGACGCGTTGCGTGGTCGCTCGTGGACCACTTCATCAGGCAATTCCCTCTCCCTGGGACATCCAGAACTTAGATGCCCCGCTCTGTGAAGCTCCGCAATTCTCCCAGTCTTCCTTCCTTGCTATGGCATCACTTATTTTGGCTATGCCCGGTCATGCGTGCCGCAACTGAAGGATGCGAGCGATGTCGGGCGCCACTCGTATGTGCGACTCGGATTCCATTTAGATTCTCCAGCCGCACATTAAAGTGGACCTACATTCAGGATTTTGACTATCCTGGGTTTTGGTCCACTTCGGTGGGGCACCCCGATCGGGGGTGCCCCGCTGTGTGAAACCCCCCAGAAAGCCCCGAAAACTCACCTGACCTCGCTCCCACGTGACCGCTCCAGCGAATCACCGGCGACGGACAAGCGAGGTCCGTCGACGGACAAGCAAGCGCGCCCGCCGCCGCCTCCCGCGCGTTACTCTTACAGGGAGCGCGCCCGCGCTGGCCATTCACAAACGGCCAGCACGGGTGCGCGCCCTGCTAGAGGGACGCGTGGGAGGCGGCGGCCCGCGCTGGAACGGGGAGAAGGTAAGGCTTGTGGGCTTCCTGGGGGGTTTCACCCCGCGGGACATCCCAATTTCGGATGCGCCGCGGGGAGGGATCTGATCTATAAGATTCCCGGGCCGATCCCCCCTGGGTGTTGGTCCACTTTAAAGGAGCACTATCATGAAAAAATGGCCCAAGAATAAAAATCCATATAAATATGCTGGATGGAAGGAGGAGGGGTCACTTGTACACCCGGTATCAAGAAATATCCAGCCTGTTGTTGTTTTTTTTATTTTAATGAAAGGAAGAGGACATCTCGGGTGTCAGACTCTGTCCCCGCTCATAGACTAAACCTGTAACTCCAGGATTTTATTCCTACCAGGGGAAGAAAACCACAAGCTTGGTGGGAGTTTTATTCAGTTTGGGTATATAAGTTACCCTCCTCTCATTAGCTAAATTGTTTATATGGATTTTTAATATTGCACAATTTCGCAATAGTGCTCCTTTAAAGTGGACCAACACCCAGGATTTTGACTATCCTGGGTTTTGGTCCACTTCGGCGGGGCACCCCGATCGGGGGTGCCCCGCTGTGTGAAACCCCCCAGAAAGCCCCAAAATCTTACCTGTCCCCGCTCCCACGTGACTGGACGGTCCAATCCCCGCCAACGTCCAGGCGGGGATCAGGAACGTCCAGGCGGCTGCCGCCGCCGCCGCCTCCCTCGCGTCACTTTCGGCGCGCGCGCGCCCCCGCCGGCCATTCGCAGACGGCCGGCGCGGGCGCGCGCACGCCTACAGGGGCGCGAGGGAGGCGGCGGCGGCCGGCCGCCGCCGAAGATAAGGTAGGTGATTTGGGGTGTTTGGGGGGGTTTCACCCCGCGGGACATCCCGATCTCGGATGTCCCGCGGGGTGGGAGGTGATCGGCCCGGGAATCTTATAGATTTCCGGGCCGATCACCTCTCGGTGTTGGTCCACTTTAATAAGCACAGCCAGAGAAGCTAATTGCAGAAGAGCCGCACCTGAGCCTTGGGCTCATGGTGAAGGTAACTAACCCGGGCAAATGGCAGGTTGCCTGGGTGTCCCTAGGGGGATAGTGAAAATGCTGAGTTTTGTTCCACTTTAAAGGACAATATCCTTAATAAAATCCCTGATAAAATGATAGGCTGCAGAAATATTAGACTTTCTTTAAAGGGATTGTCCAGGCAACTACATAGACCATATAATCACATAGAAAAGGGTTTCAGCTCGCTCTCCCCCAAGTAAAAGGTAAGTAATCCGCACGTCCAAAACAAGTGCCTCTGTGTCACACGATGCGCTATAGAGAGAAATGTACCCCCTTAGTCATGTGACTGTCACACGAAACACTGCTGATATGGCGCCTGCTGAAGTGAGGGAGCCCAGGGGCAGGCCCGGGACTTTTATGGTCGCACTGGCCCTTCTGCAGTGTGTCCGGCCTGGTATCTGCGCCCCCCCACATAACTTGCTGAGTGGCAGAATCCTCCCCCCACTCGTTGCTGAGTGGCACAGAAGCCTCCCCCCACTCGCTGCTGAGTGGCACAGAATCCTCCCCCCACTCGTTGCTGAGTGGCACAGAATCCTCCCCCCACTCGCTGCTGAGTGGCAGAAGCCTCCCCCCACTCGCTGCTGAGTGCCAGCAGCCGCCCCCTACTTGCTGCTGAGTGCCAGCAGCCGCCCCCTACTTGCTGCTGAGTGCCAGCAGCCGCCCCCTACTTGCTGCTGAGTGCCAGCAGCCGCCCCCTACTTGCTGCTGAGTGCCAGCAGCCGCCCCCTACTTGCTGCTGAGTGCCAGCAGCCGCCCCCTACTTGCTGCTGAGTGCCAGCAGCCGCCCCCTACTTGCTGCTGAGTGCCAGCAGCCGCCCCCTACTTGCTGCTGAGTGCCAGCAGCCGCCCCCTACTTGCTGCTGAGTGCCAGCAGCCGCCCCCTACTTGCTGCTGAGTGCCAGCAGCCGCCCCCTACTTGCTGCTGAGTGCCAGCAGCCGCCCCCTACTTGCTGCTGAGTGCCAGCAGCCGCCCCCTACTTGCTGCTGAGTGCCAGCAGCCGCCCCCTACTTGCTGCTGAGTGCCAGCAGCCGCCCCCTACTTGCTGCTGAGTGCCAGCAGCCGCCCCCTACTTGCTGCTGAGTGCCAGCAGCCGCCCCCCACTCGCTGCTGAGTGCCAGCAGCCGCCCCCCACTCGCTGCTGAGTGCCAGCAGCCGCCCCCCACTCGCTGCTGAGTGCCAGCAACCGCCCCCCACTCGCTGCTGAGTGCCAGCAACCGCCCCCCACTCGCTGCTGAGTGGCAGCAGACGCCCCCCACTCGCTGCTGAGTGCCAGCAGCCGCCCCCCACGAAACACAGAGTGGCGCAACCCCCCCTCTCACCTCACTTCCTGCTGTCGGGGATGCCTCAGCTGGGAGGGAAGCCAGGGTCCACGGCTGTCTGCCGCTGGGAGAGGATATGGAGCCAGGGCAGGCCACCCGAGGCTGTGTGCAGCAGTCAATGATGTCTCGGTGGCAACACAGCAGCAACATGAGAATTCCGGCAGGGGGCTGGGACTCTCGTGCTGACGCTGTTTGCCTCCCGGACGTCATAGGGAGGCCACTGCCTACCTCGCACTGTCCGCCTGCAATTTAGTTTAATGCTGGCTCCTGCTTCGAGCCGTGGGCTGGGTAACGGGAGCCACGCGGGACTCCGGACACTCTGGGTGGCACGCAGGGGCACACATTCACCCAGCCCAACATAAGAAGCCGGGGCGGCATTTAACTAGTCCGCCTCTGTGCAACTATCTGCAATCTGTTGCTATTGGCAACGTACACCAAGTCTGCAAGTCTTGGTGTACATTACCAAAAACAGATGAAAACTGCTTCCATAAAACACACACTTGCTAACATTAATAAAACATTGAAAAAATGCTAGATCAGCTCAGCACCTTTAAGACATCATTTTGCAACACAAAAATATATACTGTTGTAAGTGGACTTACCCTTTAAACTCCTGGCTGGTCACTCACCCTCCCCCCTGGGAGAGGCCTTGCTCTCCACCCCCTGGCCAGTCGCCAGGTATGAGCTTCTAAAACTAATATGTGTCGTAACTTCTGTAGGAAGTTACTGCTGGTGTCAGTTGCTCCAACAGCGTTCTGGACATGCTTTGAGACACCACTGTTTAATGTTTAGTTTATGATTATTGAGTTGAAAAAAATCTCACGGTAGTAAATAATTCCATTCATGAGATAAAAGCCTGAGAATGTCACTGTTGCTGAATCACCAGATAAAAAAACAATGAAAGTCAATGGCAGCTTTTGCTCATTTTATTTCATGCTTATGTCTTTCAGACAGGCTCTCTGTGTTGTGGTTTCTCCCGGTTCATTACCCCCCCCCCCCCCACACCAGTCCCTTTTTTCTTTTGGGCATCCCTTGGGGGCATCCCGGGTGGTGTCTGTTAGCCCTTATACCGTGCTGGACGATTGTGCCTTATTGAGAATCACCATATGGAGGCTTCTGGGGATAGCGAGCTTGGGGGCCCTTCGGGCAAGCTCGGCTGTGTCTCATATGCGGGACATCCCCTTTGACTGGGGGCGGCGCGGTTTGTGTCCCGTTCGCCCAAAGTGTCATTGCGGGACAGGTTAGGCTGAGCTCTTCTCTACCCAGTCCTGTCCTCCTTGCAGCATCACCTACTCCCCCGCTCCTGCATTTAGCTCCCAGCAAGGGGGAAGCCAGCAGGGGGTCTCATTCGGACCTGGAGCTGCGTGTGGCCAGCATTGAGCGGCAATTGGGCCGTCCGGCCGCCGGCAAGGCCTTTTGTAAAAAGAGGCACCTGGATACAGATTTGTCCCTTTTTGCCGATGATGATGGGGTTTATGATACCTATGGCGGACGTGACGTCCAATCAAACGTACTACTCCAATCTTTTCACGGTGCCAAAGAAGGATGGCTCCCTGAGGCCCATCCTGGATCTAAAGGGTCTCAACAAATTTGTCAGGTTCAAACATTTCGGCATGGAGACCTTACGGTCGGCGGTGAGCTCCCTTCGGCCGGGCGACTTCATGACCACGGTGGACATCAAGGATGCCTACCTGCACGTTCCTATCTGCCTGGGCCATCAGAGGTTCTGGAGGTTCGCTCTGGGGGATCAACACTACCAGTTTGTGGCCTTGCCGTTCGCTATCACCTTGGCCCCTCGGGTTTTCACCAAGGTACTGGCGGGTGTTATGGCCCTACTGAGGAGTCAGGGCATTCGCATTCTTTCTTACCTGGACGATCTTCTGATTGCTGCTCCATCTCTTCCTCAGGCCGAGAGGGATACTCAAGTGGTGGTGTCCACTCTCTAGTCCTTTGGTTGGGTGATCAATTATCCCAAATCTTCACTCTCTCCGTCTTTGGTGAGGTCCTTCCTGGGCATGACGCTGGATACTTCTCAGGTCAAGGTGTTTCTTCCTCAGCAGAAGTTGGAGGGCATTCAAATGCAGGCGCGCGGTCTGCTGTCATGTCCTCACCCCTCCATCCGTCTGGGCATGCAGTTGGTGGGCCTCATGGTGTCTTGCTTCGAGGCAGTTCCCTTTGCCCAGTTCCACATGAGGCCTCTTCCGTTACATCTTTTGACCTCTTGGGATCGGACTCAGGAGTCCCTGGAGCAGGAATTAGCTCTGGCGACTCTCACTCAGGCAGTCCCTCTCGTGGTGGCTGGACTCGAGGAATCTTCTATTGGGCAGGTCCTTTCTGCCTCCGTGCTGGGAGATTGTCACCACGGATGCCAGTCTGACCGGTTGGGGGGGGGGGGGGAGTTTGGCAATCGCTGAAGTTCCAGGGCCAGTGGGGCCCTGAGGAGGCCCACGCGCCCATCAACCTTCTGGAGTTGAGAGTGATCAGGTTGGTTCTGCTCAGACTGACTCCCCATCTTCGTGGTTGGGCGGTCCAGGTCCGCTCGGACAATCAGATGGCCGTCGCTTACATCAATCATCAGGACGGGACTCCGAGCAAACGAGCCCTCAAGGAAGTGTCTCTCATCTTGTGTTGGGCGGAGGAGAATGTTCCCTGCATCTCGGCGGTTTACATCCCAGGAGTGGAGAACCAGGAGGCGGACTCCCTGAGCAGGGGGATGTCTCGTCTGGGAGAATGGTCTCTCAGCAACAGGATCTTTCTCGCCCTGTGTCGCCGCTGGTGTCAGCCAGACGTGGACCTGTTTGCATCCCGTCACAATCACAAGCTTCAAAGATTCATCTCCCTGTCAAGAGATCCTCTGGCCTTCGCCACGGACGCGCTAGCAATTCCTTGGACGGAGTTTTGACTCCTTTATGCTTTTCCTCCCTTTCCTCTGTCGGGTCGTGTGCTGCGCAAGATAGCCCAGGAGGGGGTACCGACTATACTGGTGGCCCCCCGCTGGCCGAGGAGGGTTTGGTTTGCGGACGTCGTCCAGATGGCGGATCAGTACGTAATGCCCGACGATCCAGAGCTCCTCACTCAGGGACAGCTGCACCATCCCAATTTACAAACGCTGGCTTTGACGGCTTGGCTGCTGAAACCTCCATCCTGATGAATAAGGGATTGCCGGCTTCAGTTGTCAGTACAATGATTCAGGCTCGGAAGAAATCCTCTTGTATGATTTACTACAGGGTTTGGCATGCTTATATTGCTTGGTGTGAGTCTAAGTCTTTCACTTGTCGTACTTTCTCCATTTCCAGGATTCTGGAGTTTTTACAACATGGTCTGGAGTCGGGTCTACAACTGAGTACCCTCAAACAACAGGTTTCAGCCCTGGCAGTTTTTTTCCAAAGATCTTACGTCGAGTCACCCATGTACGTCCACCACGTAAGCATTTGCTACCAGTGTGGGATTTGAACTTGGCGCGATGCTGCTCTGTCCATTCTGACCCTTAAGGTTGCCGTTTTGGCTAATATTACGTCGGTCCGTTGCATCTCTGAGCTGGCGGCGCTTTCCATGAAACCTCCTTATTTTGAGCGGCATCAGGATAAGGTGGTGTTCCGTCTTAACCCGGAATTCTTGCCCAAGGTTGTATCTGCCTTTCATCTCAATGAGGACATTGTCTTACCTTCCTATTGCCCTGCCCCTGCTAATTCCAAGGAACGGAACCTTCATTCTCTGGATGTGGTCAGGGCACTCAAGTATTATTTGGTCGCCACTGAGTCATTTCGGAAGTCTGATTCTCTTGTTGTTCCTCCTTCCGGACCTAGGAAGGGCTTGCCTCCAGCCAAATCCACTATCAGCTAGTAGATTAGACAGGCGGTGGTGCAGGCGTACTCTGCCAAGGGGAAAGAACCCCCTTTCTGTGTTACAGCTCACTCCACTAGGGCTACTGGTGCCTCTTGGGCTTTCCAGCACCAGGCTTCAATTGGACAGGTTTGTAAGGCCGCTACTTGGTCTTCAGTTCATACTTTTTCCAAGTTTTACAAAGTTGATGTTAGGGCCTCAGCTGACGCTGTTTTTGGCCGCAAGGTGCTTCAGGCGGTAGTGGCTTGAACTGCCTGCCATTGCTCTCTGGGGATCCCACCCTTCTTTTTTGGACACTGCTGTTGGATGTCCCACATGTAAAGAATTTAAATGAAGCAAGACGTGCTGTACACCTGGAAAAATACAATTCTGTGATTACCCACCTGTAGAATTGTTTTTACGGTGTACAGCACGGCTTGCTTCATCCCACCCTCGTTATCGTTGTTCTCTTTTGCTTTGTTATGGTGATTTTGTTGAGAGAGTTCCTTTTAGTGGGCTGTGTTTTACTAACATGGTCCTTGCCTCCCGGCTTCTTGCATTACTGCTTTCAAACACTGGGGTCTTCTGGGTAATTCTGGCCCTTTTATGGGCTGGGAGGGGCCACAAGTCTTCCTGCAGTCGATTGCGCCACATGTAAAGAATAGAAATGAAGCAAGCCGTGCTGTACACCGTAAAAACAATCACAGAATTGTATTTTTTCTCATTAAATGATTTTTTTTTACTACCATGAGAATGTTTTTCAACTCTTAATGAATCAAGGCCTTAGTGTTATGATCTGAATTGATGTGGCCAGAGCAGGCCAAAAGCAGGAGCTCCAATCAATTGTGATTTAGTATAAAACTTTTATAAACCTTTAAACTGGACCTTCACCATGATTTATTGAAAAGCCCAAACCCTTAAAAAACGATTCCCCAGCATCTACAATTAATATATTTTAAGTTTTTAGTCACTTACTTAAAGAGGACCAACACCCAGGGGTGATCGGCCCGGAAATCTATAAGATTCCCGGGCCGATCACCTCCCACCCCGCGGGACATCCGAGATCGGGATATCCCGCGGGGTGAAACCCCCCAGAAACCCCAAAAACACCTTACCTGATCCGCCGCCGCTTCCGCCGCCGCCGCCTCCCGCGCACCCCTCCAGACGTGCGCGCGCCCGCGCCGGCCCTCTGTGAATGGCCGGCGGGGGCGCGCGCGCGCCGAGAGTGACGCGCGGGAGGCGGCGGCGGCGGAAGCGGCCTGGACGTTCCTGATCCCCGCCTGGACGTTGGCGGGGATTGGCTGCGGCGCTCACGTGGGAGCGTTGAGAGGTGAGTTTTTTGGGGTTTCTGGGGGGTTTCACACAGCGGGGCACCCCCGATCGGGGTGCCCCGCCGAAGTGGACCAAAACCCAGGATAGTCAAAATCCTGGGTGTTGGTCCACTTTAATATTCTTTCCCCCACTGGGCTGCAACTCTGTTCAGGACTTTAGGATACGGGCGCCGCCATCTAGAGTCAGAAGCATCACAGTTACTGAGGAGAGGAGAGTGGGATAAAGTACAGGGGGGCAGGTTATAGCTGTGCTTTGCTCAGACAGAGCAGGGGTCAGGAAAGGACAGCAATCCCAGAATGCAGAGCAACACAGTCAGAAGACACTTCCTGTTTGCAGGCTGCCTGATATTCCATGAGCTGCCATCTTGGATGTTTAAAGGCTCATAACATGCAGTAGATGCAGGTAGGATGATTTTTAATGTGAGCAATCTGTATGTGCAGGGTGTGAGAAACATATAAGATACTCTTATTCAGTGTGAGGGTCCGGATTAATGTGAGCAATCTGTATGTACAGGGTGTGGGAAACATATAAGATAGACTCTTATTCAGAGTGAAGGACCGCTTTAAAGAGTGTAAAGCTACTGGTAATTAGGGACAGGGTGTCTATAGAAGCAATGTATTGGTTTCCCTTTTGTTGCTTTATTTATTATCCCTCTTTTGACTTTCATGGTTCTCTTTCCTTTTTACCACAGAAGAGGATTTCCAAAAGCTTCCTCCTTCCACCGTCCCAGAAATGCAGAGGAGTAACCTGTCGCCGGTGATCTTACAGCTCAAAGCACTCGGCATAGACAACGTCCTGCGCTTCCACTTCTTGTCGGTGAGTGCGCACCTCTGGTGGTAAGCTTTGGCAATGGAGGCAACTAATATCAGATGTGTGCCCAGGAAGATGCTTGCCAAACAGGAGACAAGAGATAGTCCCGTCTGGGCAATGGCAATAATAAACAACAAGCACCTCACCTGAAGCCTGTCCCATGAGCCTCTCCTCCATTTCCTGCTGCGCACTGTAGAGGCTGTAGCAGGTCTCCAAAGTTTGTCCTTCTTTCCATCCCATTCCTCCACGAGCATTCTCTAAATGTGGGAAATAGGGGCAAACTTTGGAGATCTGCTACATCTATAACGTGCTATAGGAAATAAAGTAGAGGCGCACGGGACAGGTTAGCCACTTTTCTGCTAATTATTGCTATTGCCTGGACTGTCCCTTTGCAAATGCGTGACAGATATGTGACAGATATATACATACAGATATGTGCCCGAATTAAATCCCTTCCACATCCCTCAGGGTGGGGCTTGCCAGCATTAAAGCAGACCAACACCCATTTGTTATTAAAAAAGTCCTGGTATCTTTAAAGTGGAACTAAGCCCCATGTTGCTTAACGGTAAACTTTTGTGAGGTTTTTGGTGTTCTGCCTCTTCTGGGATGTAAAATAAACATTTGTATTAGGATTGTGCCCCCAGACCTGTGATTTACTTATCAGCACGCTTTTTTCATATCCCCGAGTCCCTCCACTGTAACGGCTGAGCACGTTAGCAGCTTTGGCTAAGCCAAGCAGCAATAATGACCCTTCCCAGCTTGGAAGGCTCCCAGTAACCTTTTAGCTACTGAATACAAGATCCTACTTATCTAAATAAGTTTAATTACAGTAGAATGGGTTAAACCTGTTTCCTGTGTCTTAGCTAGAGTGAGGAAGCCTCTGATCTGTACATCCTAATGCACCAGTTGATGTACTTTGCTAAGGTAAACACAGTGTTGCTAAGGAAAATGCTTTTCTTTCATAACAGAGTTGCAAAGAGATAGAAAATACAAAAAAAGCGTAGCACATTGTAGATATAATTTTGGCACGCAATAATGGAAACTTGCCATCGAAAGTGGAATTACCCTTTAACCCTCCAACCTCCCAGGCATCCTGATCCCAAAAAAATGACCAAAGTGGGGGTGTTGATTTGGCTTCTCTACTGTGGCACAGGTTACAAAAGTTGGCCAATCGGGTTTGGCAGATGTGCACTCCTATGTTTTTAACCCTGCAGCGATTCCCAGCAGAAGGTCAGCTAAAACTGGAATGTCGGGGCGGGGTCAGAAACAAGCGTCTGCTTTTGTTTTTAGGTCGTCTTTAACTTGCACGAGTGGTGACACTCCTATTTATGTAATATTGAGTTTGGGTTGTAATTGCTTTTCCTTTTTTTCCAGCCTCCTCCTGCACAATCAATGGTTCAAGCCCTGGAGCTGCTATATGCGTTAGGAGGTAAGGATAGAAGGAAGAGAAAAATAATATGGGGTCCTCTGTCTGTGTCCTTCCTCTTGTCCCAGTGTCACCTTTCCCCTTCTGTTAGATCTGTTTGGACACTAAAGGTAGGAGGAAGTAAAGGTACAGCTCCAGGAAGTGTCAAAGACTGCCCCAAGTGGATTAAACTGGTACTGATTCTTGCCCACTTTATCTAAAGCTCTCCTGGCGTTTCTATTGCAGGATTGGATAAACATTGCCGGCTGACAGAACCCCTTGGTGTGCGAATGGCAGAGTTTCCTCTTAACCCCATGTTTGCCAAGATGCTCCTGGAGTCGGGTAAATTAAAACCGGGTGCTGCAAACTGCAGGCCTTGATATACTGCTAATGAATGGTTCTGTTATCTGATAACGAGAGAATATATAGAGTATATATTTGATATAAATCCAAATATTCTGCTGTACAAACCTGATGTTCTGCAGCTGAATAGGAGGTCTCGTTTAAAGTGGACCAACACCCACGGGTGATCGGCCCGGGAATCTATAAGATTCCCGGGCCGATCACCCCCCACCCCGCGGGACATCCCGATCTCTGTTACCCCCCCAAAACCCCCGAAAAACCTTACCTGATCTTCCTCGCGCCCCTGTAGCCGTGCGCGCGCCCGCGCCGGCCGTCTGCGAATGGCCGACGCGGGCGCGCGCGCGCGTCAAAAGGGACGCGCGGGAGGCGGCGGCGGCGGAAGCCGCTTAGACGTTCCTGGACCTGGCTTGTACGTCGGCGCTGGGAGCGGGGAGAGGTGAGTTTTTCGGGGGGTTAGGGGGGGTTTCACACAGCGGGGCACCCCGATCGGGGGTGCCCCACCGAAGTGGACCAAGACCCAGGATAGTCAAAATCCTGGGTGTTGGTCCACTTTAAGTGTATGTCTGTTGGCCTAAGCTTTTTTTTTTTGGTAAATTCACTTCTTAATAAACCCCAAAGTAAAAGTCAACTTTACTGGACTTTTCCTAAAGACCTCATCCAAGTGGTGCTAATAGGTACGAGTCGACCCACTTACCTGCCACCCACTGCCACACTGCATATCGCTAACCCGCCACGTTGGCATAGGAAGCCGGCCTTGGGGGTGGATGTGGTTTCAGACATCAGTGGAGGCCTCTATACACTAGGAACTTCAGCCCATTGAAGTCAGTGGCAGTGCTCTGGATTTAGGATACTGCCAATCTGCTGAAATGGCCTGTGCGTGGGAGCGGTTGGCAGATAATTGGGTCATCTTGTGCCTATTGGCACCATTGGTCTGAGGTCCTTAGGAAAATCCAAAGGGGGGGGGGGGGGTGTTCCCAGAAACCCTTCCCCGGTCCTACAATGCATGTGCTCTCATCCAATCAGCGCCGTATGCCGTGCATATTGATGTTTAATATCGCATATGTTTGCATAAGGGAGCGAGGGAGCCCGCCTCAGCTACAAGGAAGAGGTGGTTGTGTCTGTGGCCTGAGAACGCAGCTCAGGGGCTCACGTAACTCAGCAGGGTGTCTCGAATCCAGATGCCCCAAGTTTGCTTGATTCTCCAGGGCCCACCATGCAGGTGGTTGGTTCACTTTAAATCCCTTTAAAGTGAAATTCCAATATAAAAACAACCTTTCCTCACACCCTTTCCTGGTGCTGAGGCAGGACAGGAGGTTATAAAGAAATAAAACATGTATTTCAGCCGCAGTCCAGTGCTGTGCTCTTGTTCCTGTGCGGCCTGTCACTGAAAGAGACACAAGGTGGCGTCCCACGACTATGTGCCACACAATGAGGGTGTGCCACTTTGCGTCTTTCCGTGCGGCTGCTGTCTGTGCCCTAAAAGAACGGCTGGACCGCGGCTCAGGTAAGGGTTTTTTTTCTTTGTAAACCCCCGTCCTGCCTCCAGGCGAGGGGGGGGGGTTGTTTTTTTGACTGGACTTCTGCATTTAAATAAACAATAAAATTTCCCAAGGGTGGAGGCGGCCATAGATCTTAAAGCAGACCTTCACTCTGAATAAGAGTCTATCTTATATGTTTCCCACACCCTGTACATACAGATTGCTCACATTAAAAATCATCCTACCTGCATCTACTGCATGGAAGTGCCTCCTAACTGTGCTGCTCTGCATTCTGGGATTGCTGACCTTTACCTGACCCCAGCTCTGCTCTGTCTGAGCAAAGCACAGCTATAACCCGCCCCCCTGTACCTTATCCCACTCTCCTCTCCTCAGTAAGTGTGATGCTTCTGAGTCAAGATGGCGGCGCCCGTATCCTAAATTCCTGAACAGAGTTGCAGCCCAGTGGGGGAAAGAATAATCAGTTAGTAACTAAAAACGTAAAATATATTAATTTTAGATGCTGGGGAACCGTTTTTTAAGAGTTTGGGCTTTTCATTAAATCACGCTGAAGGTCCGGTTTAATGGTAGTGGTCCTTAAACAAGCCATGCCCATCTGCTTGGCTTCTGATACCGTAGCTGTGGGTTGGGCAATCAGACTGATTTACAGTCTGTTGGAAAGTCCAGGGAAGTGTACTTTTCCTTTATCGATATCGATATGGCTGGAGCCTGAATTTTATGTCACAATTAAAGGAGCACTATCGAGAAAAATGGCCCAATGATAAAAACCTATATAAATTTAGTTGGTGGCAGGGGGAAGGGTCACTTATACACCCGGCATCAAGAAATATCCAGCCAGGCTTGTTTTTCTTTCTTTTAATGGAAGGAAAAGGACATCAGGGGTGACAGGCTCTGCCGCCTCGGATAGACTAAACCTGTCACCCCTGGATTTCATTCCTACCATGAGAGTATAAACCACAAGTTTTATTCAGTTCATGTGTATAAGTGACCCCTCCTCTCATTAGCCGACATGTTTTTATATGGATTTTTAATATTACACAATTTCGCAATGGTGCTCCTATAACCCTTTCGCTGCCAGCCTATCTGGAGATTTTGTCACCCTTTGTTGCCAGACCATTTTGCACTATTTTGCTCCATATGTTCAACTGTGATTTTTGAATGGATTTCCAGGGATTTCCCAGGGAAATTATATATTGTTTTTTTCAGCAGAGTGAGGTCCCCACTACCCAGCATAACTAGCCCTGGGACCAGCTATAGGGGCTTGTACAAGGTGCAGGGGCCAACTTTGGTGGCTCCTGGCCCTGCAGGCTACAAGCCGGCATAGCCTATGGCCACGGGCTCTTCTGCCCCCCCCCCCCCCTGGGCTTTGGGGAGGCAGGTAATGGGGGGGCTCAGAGTTAATGGCAAGTCACCCGCCAGACCCAGAGCCTTGTGAACTGCTATAGGGGTCAGATAGATCCCTTACAGTTCACAAAGGGTTAAATGTAAAAAAAACACACACACAAAAATATTATTTTTTTTAATACTTACCTCCCATCCATCCCGGAGCACCATGTTCCATGCTGATCACTTTGGCTTCAGTGCCCCTGCTGCTGCTGCTGGAAGCCTTTTTTACCTGCTGGGTGACAGGTAACATAGGGTTAATTAAAAACAAAATGACAGGGTCCCCCCTCCCGGGGTGGGGGAACCCCATTTGTTTGGAATTTTAAGGGTTAAAAACCCTTAAAAATCCCCCAAAAATGGCGTGAGGTCCCCCCTACCCAGCATAACCGGCCCATGGCCAGCTATGGGGGCTTGTAGAAAAGGGCGCAGGGGTCAGCTTTGGCGGCCCCTGGCCCTGCAGGCTACAAGCCTACATAGCCTCTGTGAGGCCCGTGCCCTTCTGCCCCCCTGGGCTTTGGGGAGGCAGGTAATTTGGGGTGCCAGGGGTTAAAGGCAAGTCACCCGCTAGCTGCAGGTGACTTGCCAGCCCCCAGCCTTGTGAACTGGTATAGGGATCTCATGGATCCCTTACCAGTTCACAAAGGGTCAACAGTAAAAAAAACACACACACATAATTAAAAATTACTTTTTAAAAAATAAAAACTTTTTTTTACTTTACTCACCTCCGATCGTCAGCTCCTGTGTCCCTCGATGCGATGACAGATGCCATCATGCTGGCTACAGTAGCAGAGGGGCAGGCGATGATCTGATCACCTGCCTCTCTGCTCTTGTGGCCAGCATGACCGCATCTGAAAGAACAACAGCCGGGAGCCAGGACGACACCCGGTACGACACCCGGTGAGTGACGTCATAAGCCCCGCCCCAAAGGAAGGGATGACGGCGCCCGTCAGGCTCTCCCCTGAAACTGAAGAGGTGGGGGGGGGGGCGATCAAAGGCCCCCCTGGTGAAGAGGAGACCCGGCAGGAGCAATCGGACACTGAGGTGAGTAAATGTCATTTTTATTTATTTCTTTTTTTACAGGTAATTCTGGCGGGGGGGGGGGGGTGGCTATTCCGGGCAATCCCCTGCAGCCGGGGGGGCCTGGGTGGGGGATCGAAGCCCCCCCGGATGAAGAGAAGACCCAGCCGGATCGAACAAGGGGGTCAGGTGAGTGTTTTTTTTACTTATTTTTTACTGTAGCAGGGGGGAAAGTCAGGCACGTAGATTCTACGTGCTTGGCACTTAAGTGGAGTAGAAGCGAGCATTTAGAATCTGCGTGCTTGGCACTGAAAGGGTTAACTCCATTTCAAGAGAGGAGTCGATTCTTACTACTAAGTTCCTCTATCACTGGGATGCCCTTGTTTTCTTTTTCATTATATGGATATATGAGCACCATTGCTGAGAGCACATCAACCTCCAACCACCACTCACACTGCAAAGACAAGTGTACTGCGCAGACGCCGGCAAGATGGTGCTGCAGTTAATGCTTCTGCTCCTAGCTGAAATCAGTAGAAGTTTGTGTCTCTGCACAGAGGCTGATTCATTGCTGCACATGACCATCAGGTTCAGATGAGTATAAGGTTCTTTGTAAGATTCTTTTTAGTCATTAGTAAGCACAAGACATTTTTCTTACGGTTTGCCAGAATGTTTTTGAGAGTAGCGGAAGAGGTAACAAACCATTTTGATCTATCTGAGTCTCTGTAATACCTACAGTTCAACACTGGCTGAGAAATTCTAGCAGATGTGTAATTACCTTTTTTTTTTTCCTTCTTTAGGAAATTTTGGATGCTCTGCAGAAATTTTAAGCATTGCAGCTATGATGCAGATTCAGAATGTCTTTGTTGTTCCGCCAAACCAGAAATCACAAGCAGTAAGTACATATGCCCGTGACGCTAGTCAAAACTAATGACACTGCTACAAGCCAGTATACAGACATATTTCCTTTTACAGATTACTTGGAGCACACATTGAATGTTGTTATACAACAGAAATTTTCATATACGGTATTTTCTCTCCATAAGACGCACCCAGGATTTGGAAGAGGAAAAAATATTCTGTACCAAATGATGTGCTGGTAGCGTGGGACATTCCCCCACCATTGCAGGCAGCGCAGAGCATTCTCCCCCCATTGCAGGCTGTGTGGGGCGCCGCACCCCATTGCAGGCTGTGTGGGGCGCCGCACCCCATTGCAGGCTGTGTGGGGCGCCGCACCCCATTGCAGGCTGTGTGGGGCGCCGCACCCCATTGCAGGCTGTGTGGGGCGCCGCACCCCATTGCAGGCTGTGTGGGGCGCCGCACCCCATTGCAGGCTGTGTGGGGCACCGCACCCCATTGCAGGCTGTGTGGGGCGCCGCACCCCATTGCAGGCTGTGTGGGGCGCCGCACCCCATTGCAGGCTGTGTGGGGCGCCGCACCCCAATGCAGGCTGTGTGGGGCGCCGCACCCCATTGCAGGCTGTGTGGGGCACCCCCTGCAATGGGGTTAAATGAGGTGGATGGGGGTCTACTTGGAGCACACATTGAATGTTATACAACAGAAATGTTCATATACGGTATTTATTCTCCATAAGACGCACCCAGGATTTGGAGGAGGAAAAAATATTCTGTACCAAATGGTGTGCAGGCAGCGCGGGGCATTCTCCCACCATTGCAGGCAGCGCGGGGCATTCTCCCACCATTGCAGGCAGCGCGGGGCATTCTCCCACCATTGCAGGCAGCGCGGGGCATTCTCCCACCATTGCAGGCTGTGTGGGGCGCCCCCCCATTGCAGGCTGTGTGGGGCGCCCCCCATTGCAGGGAGTGTTGGGCACCCCCCTATTGGGGTTAAAGGAGCGTAGCAGCAGTGCTGGATGGGGTTAAATGAGGTTAGCAGCAGGGGTGGATGGGGGTCTAAAAGGTGGTTCCATCTGTTCAGGTGCATTTCTTGCACTCTAGAAGGTAATTTTGTACTGTTTTAGGTGGTTCTTGAGATAATTAAAAAATGAAAAGTGGTAGTTCAACCAAATGGGTGTTGTTCCAGACGCAGGGAGGCATCCCAATTGTGGCTATTAACATCAACAAAAGGGAAGCACTGTGATTAGGCACGGGTGCCATTACTGTAATGTTTTACTGCATGCAGCCTTTGAAATCCACCCAGGATTCTGTACTTCAACCGGACCTTCACCCTGAATAAGAGCATATCTTAGTATTTTTCCCCCACCCCTGTACATACACATTGCCCGCATTAAAAATCATCCTATCTGCATCTATTGTATTTTCTGAGCCTTTAAACATCCAAGATGGCGGCACATGGAGTCTCAATTATCCCTCAGAGAGGAAGTGCCTTCTGACTGTGCTGCTCTGCATTCCGGGATTGCTGACCCCAGCTGTGATCTGTCTGTGCAAAGCACAGCTATAAGAGCTATAAGCCCCTGTTATTGTCAGTTGCAACCACTGCTTCAGAGGTGGTCCTGGGAAGATCAGGGAAGTATTCTGTATAAATGGATGATTCTGTGATCCAGGAACACATTGATGAATTAAGTTGACTGTGTTTGTACTTTACAACCTTCTTTGTTGACAGATAAGAGAGCACCGGAAATTTGCAGTAGAAGAGGGAGACCATCTAACCATGTTAAATGTATTTGAAGCTTTTATTAAGGTATAAAACTTTTCTGACTGATATTTATGTGGTTAAGCCAATGTGCCTTTTACTTGTACTTTGGGATGCCCCAGTGCCTGGCCCGCTTGTTACTTTCTACTGGTAATGTTGCTGTATTATATTTATTTGTAAAAGTCTACATTGGCGTGCAAGCCCTGCCCTATACTAAGCATCATTTTAGCTATATACACACTTCGCACACACATGTACAGAATCTTCCCATAATATCCGCAGATGACATTGTCACTGCAACCCATACTCACTCCTGCATTAGGCAGCAGTAAAAACGAAATGTGAAAATGTCCCCAAAGCTGTTTTATGATGCTAGAGGTTCCAAAAAGAACCTCACAGATGTGGATGCCGGTCCCGCAGGTTCAGCCAGGATTCTCACAGCCGTTATATTCAGACAGTTAAAGTATGTTGATATCGGGTAGTGTGGGGGGGGGGCGAGCAGTGCTGCATCAACAGTGCTCAAGGACCCAGTACTCAGACATCTCCTCCACTAAACATACATACCGCCTTCATGGCTGGGTTGTCTTCAAATGCCAACCTGCCGGGCTGTAGGCTTTTTGGGACTTCCCAGCAACAAAAGTCAGCAGGCAGTGGGGAGTTTAAAGTGACAGTAACAGAAAAACACTTGTTGCACCCAAATGCTCCCACAAAGAAAACAGTAATACCGTCTTTCCCCAAAAATAAGACATCCTCCGAAAATAAGGCCTAGTGCCTGCTTTCGGAGGATATCGTTATATAAGTCATCCCCCGAAAATAATTCCTACCCGAAAATAAATCCTCCCCCGAAAATAAGGCCTCACCGTTGGTACAGTTCTGTCCACGAAATGTTGAAGAAGGATCCGGAGCTTCTACCGTAGAGACCGTTGGGGCGGTAGCGCCTCGCAGCTCACTGATTGGCTGCAGCGCTGTGGAGCAACGCGAGACTTCGGCCGGGTATTTGCTGAGGGACGGTGCGCAGGGGGATGTCAGAGAGCCCGCGCGAACCTGCGGAAAAGCTGCCGCCGCCTGCTCCCTGTGACCGCGCCGCCGAGTGTGCCCCAGCGAGACCTGGATCGAGACAATACGGTACCGGTAAGCAGGCCCGGATTAACGTAGGGGCGGACGGAGCTGCCGCTCCAGGCCCCTACGTTAAAACAGGCCCAGCAGCCTGCAAACACGGCCCGCATAGGCCGCCCGGCGGCTGCCGTGCGGGTCCCGTGAGACTCTCACAGGCTATAGCAGGCATGCTCAACTAGCACAGCTGAGCAGCCTGCTGCTCTGTGCAGCCTGGTATTGTAACCACTAGGGGGCGTAATGACGGGGCACGTAAGGGGGGAGCTCCAGGGAGGTGGAGGAGACGCACGCTGCCTGTCTTCTGTCAAGCCAAGCCGATGTCAGATGTAAGTTGTAATGGAGCTTATCTGCCTTGTGAGTTGTGCTGTCCCACACTGTTCCCCTTCCATCTCCCAGCTCTCACTGACTCCCCGATCAGAGCGTTACATGTGAGCGAGCGAGCGCTTCTGCTGCCCTCTCCATGACCCCTCTGTGAGAAGTGTTGCTGACACCCTTTGTATACCTGCAATACCCTCTTGCTGTGCTCCGTGATGCCCTGTATTCCTGGTGAGCTTTGTCTGTCTGTGTGACTACTACCGGTAACTCATTCACTACTTCCCTGCTCTCTGTGTGTGTCTCCATCTGTAACTCACTGGACTTTGTCACCTGTCTGTTTCTATTTCTCCATGAGTTCTCTGTCTGTTTAGCTCCATCTGGTTGCACACTTTCTCTGACTGACTAAGACATCCCCCGAAAATAAGGCCAAGTGCCTTTTTCCGGGGAAAAATTAATATAAGACAGTGTCTTATTTTCGGGGAAACAGGGTAATGACGGCTCATGCGTTAGCACACAGACAATCACCGAGCTCGGCTCCATTCGGCCTTCTCCGTTAAGAAGGGCTGAATAGAGCCAAACATGCTGATGGCCTCATCCCCGTTAGCCTCTAACAGGGACATGCACGTGCCGGCCATTCACAAATACCTGGCTAAAGGTATAGAGTAGTAGTATGATCAGGTAGGTTTTTCTGGGATTCGGTGGGTTTCACACAGATTCCCAAATCTTCTAGAATCCAGGGCACCTGAGAAGAGTTGTGGTCCACTGTAACTGCTCATTTATGGAACTTTTAAGGAAAAGTTCAGAAATCATTCTCTTGAGGGCAGTAGTCGATTGTTGTCTGTAAGCTAAACTCCGGGCTGCCTGCTAATGCCAGACACTGAAGCAGTCCTGAAGTTTGTGGTTGCATCTGGATCTGGAAAGTCTTTTTTATAGTGGTGTTGATCAAGCTTATACCTATGCATTTCTTTCATTGTATGTTAATGTTGATGCGTTTCAGTTCAACAAAAGCTCCCAGTGGTGCCAGCTTCGCTTCCTAAACTACAAGGGGCTCATGAGAGCGGTCACTGTGCGAGAACAGCTGAAGAAACTTCTCAGCAAGTTTAGAGTACCCAAAAACTCCAGTGAAGGTGAGATCTGGGGTTTTCCGAGAGCAGAGGGTTTACATGTAGTTGACTTTTCTTTCATCGCCAAACCGTCGCCCCCCTTTAACCCTGCTGTTGGACTGTCATGGTGGCACCTTACCATGACCTGCGCCTTTTTGTGCGCTAGGCCCCTCGAGCCAGTTCCACGGAGAGGAACTAAGGGGTCGTCATGAAGGATTCGTAGAAAGATTGTTACCGGTAAGTCTAACAGGGATGATTTTTTCAATTTCCATTAAAAGAAATGCTGATAATAAAAATAACTGGTGAGGAACAAAGACCGGTTTGAAATTGTGCAAAAGAGACAACAAAAAATAATATCACTGACAATAGAGCAATAGAGAAAGGCATTCACGCATATTTATGTACAGTACACACATTAAATGTGCTGTAACATGCATCCCCAAGTCCTCGGTGTGTAGGGCTACTCTTCAAAAGCATCTTTAAAGAGAAACCAAATCCACGCAGATCGGGATGCCCCGCTGTGTGAAACCCCCTGGGGTGCCCCTAAACTCCTTTCCCGGCTTCGAGGGTGTATGTGCGGGCTCTCTTCCTGTGAGTGCTGTCTGCTGTGACCTTGTCATTCGGCAAACAGCTCATTGTTGTGACTAGGGAGCATGCGTTGCCGCATCCCCGGCGGGGTACGCACGCTCCCGTCCCAGTCATTTAGACATGCTCAGGTGTGAGTTCTCACAAAGCGGGGGATGCCGCTGCGTGCGCTCCACCTTTCTAGTCAATAAGAGCCATTGGCCCAATGACATAGACAAGACAGAAGGTTCTCATTGGACGAGAGCCCGTGCATGCGCTGTTGGAACCCTGGAAGAGGTGAGTGAAAAGCTGCATTCTGGGGGGTTTCACATAGCGGGGCATCCCAATTTGGGAAATAAAACAAAACCAGGAAAATCAAAATTTGTTACTCTTTTAAAGGGACACAGCAGGCTAAGGCAGTTGTTGGACCATTGTGTCGGGCTACGTTTGGCACTGTCCTAAACTGTTTTCCAATTTTAAACTAAAGAAATGGCCAGGATATCACGGTTTACAGCTTCACCCTATGGGTGAGGCCCTTGAAGTCGTTATGCTGCATGATAAACAACATAAGGGGCAGGGATTGTAAAAGCCTGATTATGCTTTAAGCCAGTGTTCTTATACATTGGATAAAATCCGTTACACACCAGCAAAGTCAGTGTCCGCAATCTGATGATCAACAGTGAAGGAAGGGGGTGTAGGCTCTATTGTCTTGTTCCAAAGCCATGATTGTCTCACCTAATCAAAAGCACACAGGCAGCCACATACACTCCAAAAGGTGCGGGGCGGTAAGTAAAAACGCTGATTAGTTGCAGATTTTCATATGCTAATTAGGACCTCAGCCAAGGGTGGAAGGCGCAAGCAGGGGAGAAAGGCTGAATGGAAAGATGGCTGCAGAATACTATTGTGCTTATTCTTGCTAAGCTGGCAAGCGGGGCCAGATCTATAGACCATCAGGAAAGCCCTATGATTGGTGGTCCATGGCAAAAGAATTCAGGGAGTGTGCCACTACTCTGCCTCCTTCTTCCAGGAGCAGATATACTCTGGCATGAAGGGAGAAGGCAGCCAGTAGGCGGTGAGCTGCTGAATGACAGTTTGTGCACTTTGCCTACAGAGTCCCTTTAACTCTTCTGTGAGCAGAGCTGACACTCTCCCTCCCTGGGAAATGTAACAGTTCTGAGCTAGAGTAGCAATGTAACCTTTGTTTCTTCTAACAAATTGTTTCATTTTCCATGGAGGGAGAATGTCCGCTGTGGCAGAATAAGATGATGCATGTCTTTTAACCAGAACTCTGCATATAAAGGGTCTGTATCTTTTCTTATATGTAAAGGTAAGGTGCAACTGGAAAGCTCTAAGAACATGATGTCTGGCTATTCAGAGATAGATTTATGCTGCAAGAGTCTATCTCTAAATAGTTAGACATCATCCTGGGTTTTGGACCTTTCCCCCGGGTGACTCGCTGCGTGAAACCCCCCAGATCGCCCACAGATCAACTCACCCCTTTCCGGTCCTACGGGGCATGTGCAGCTGCTCGTCCAATCAGCGTGCTTGGAGCCACTGATGTCACAATGTCTAAGACTTTGTCTAAGGCCAGCGGCTCCGAGCGCGCTGGCGGCTGCATCCCTTGCTACCCTTTAACAGGGAGCGTGCCTTCTCTTGCCATTCACAAATGCCTGGCACGGGCACCCACCCTGCTAGAGGGGTAGCGGGGATGTTGCTGCGCTGTTGGTCCGGTAAACAAGGTAAGTGTATGGGGCGACCTGAGGAGTGTCACACAGCAGGGCATCCCCAATTTTGGATGCCCCGCCTGGGGAGGGGGGGGGATAGATCGGCCCGGGAATCTTATAGATTCCTGGGCCTATCGCGGTGGGTTTTGGTCCACTTTAAAGCTTTCTGGCAACTGACCTCTTCTACATATACAAACTGTGAGAACAGAGATACAGAGCCTTTATTTTATAAGAGATATACTCTGGTTTTCTGGTGACACCCTCCATCTACAGATACAAGACATCAACACAGAGACTTATACCAACCATAACATAAAGACTCTCTGTGCTCATGAGTTGTATATGCAGAAGATCGCTATTGCTGGAAAGCTCTAAGAATGCTGCTGAGGTCTGTATATCATTGACCGGGGGGGTTGGACACAGCAGGAGGACAGGATAAAATATTGGATAGTGCAGATCCCAGGTTTTGGTCCACTTGAAACTGACTGAATGACGCAGCTCTGCACAGCCAGCATGAGGAGAGCAGAATTTAATTAACCCTTTGCCTGGAATGTCCCTTTAAAGGGCTAATCCTGCCAGACTGCCCATTGAGTCAGAACGACTTTCCTATGTACAAGATCACTTTAGTGAGCCTCTTCCTTGTGTTCTGCCTACACGATTATTGTTGGCTCTCGTTTGTACAGATGTCAATTCCTACTTGTGAGTCATGAGTCATGTTACAATCTGCCAGTGGATGGCTCTCTAATGGAATGATAGAGCTGGGAGTGAGTGGGATTCTGAAAATCCGGGCCTGATTGTTCTTAGAATGTTTGTGGATCAGGGACAGTCTGGACAATGGTAATAATAAGGCAGCGAGGAGCTCGCCTATAGTCTGTCCCATGTTCCTGTCATTTCCTGCAGTGCCCTGTACAGGTCTCCATTCCCTACCCCTGTGACCATGCTTCAAATGAGTTCACACTGCCCCTGTCCCTCGTCTCTCCCTTCGTGAAGGAGTCCTGCAAGCTGGATCACTGTGGCTTTCCAGGTTTGCGCAATGCTGTGCAGGGCTGAGTGCCACTGACGGCCAAGCGACCATTTTTTGAGTGTGGTCTTGGAATAAATAGAATGGAAAGGAGAGGCACATTTTGGAGACCCGTTACAACATCTCTAGGACATAGGACAGGCTTCAGATGAGCTTCTAGCTGCCGGAATATTGCCATTTCCTGGACTGTCCCTTTAAGTGGTTGAACTTTGCACATTATAATTTCTTAAAACATTTTCAGGAGATCCGGATCCCATATTGCGATGTATAGTGTCTGGATTTTTCGCCAATGCTGCCAAACTTCATTCCACAGGTGCCTACAGGTAACTGGAGAGATTATGTTTAAAATGAAAAGAATTGTCTCTTTAATGTCATCAGATTGTAAAAATGATTTTGTGTTAGATTGTTTCCATTTGCTTAAAGTGACCCTATACCCAGATAAAAGCTTGTCATCGTCTTCTATTTCCAGCCCAGTGCCCCAGTACAGCCTGTGTTTCTTTTCTTTGCCCAATTTTCATAAAAACACTAACTGGAAAAAGTATGATGTTTGGAGAAGCAGCGCCCCTTGGTACTTTCCAGTGATGATACAGTTACACACAGTGCAGCATTGAGGGGCAGCCTTATCCGTTATAATAACTGCAATAAATCTAAAAGCTCTACTAACTAAACTGCCACATACACCTCATATGGCAGTTTTGCTTATAACTGAATCATCATTGCTGGAAACACCAGGGGGCACTGCTGCACAGTCAGAGAGCCATATGGCTGCCATTCGAACACCACACTGTACATGGTTAGTGTTTTATTGATTAATGGGTAAAAGCTTTAGTAAGAAAAAAAAGAAACACATGCTGGCTTGGAGCACTGGGCTGTGGATAAAGGGTGACGCCATAAACTTCCTTTCTGGGTATAGGATCACTTTAACATTTGCACCTTTTTTCTATCTTCTGCAGGTTTTGCTTGCTCAGATCTTTTTTTTTTTTTTGTTTGTCTTATCACTTTACCAGCTACTCCTATTCTTGGGGCCTACGATTACACACTTAAAGCGGACCTTCACTCTGAATAAGAGCCTATCTTATATGTTTCCCACACCCTGTACATACAGATTGTCCACATTAAAAATCATCCTACCTGCATCTACTGCATGTTATGAGCCTTTAAACATCCAAGATGGAGGCTTATGGAAGCCACCATCTTATCAGGCAGCCTGCAAACAGGAAGTGCCTCCTGACTGTGCTGCTCTGCATTCTGGGACTGCTGACCGTTACCTGACCCCAGCTCTGCTCTGTCTGAGCAAAGCACAGCTATAACCCGCCCCCCTGTACTTTATCCCACTCTCCTCTCCTCAGTAAGTGTAATGCTTCTAAGTCAAGATGGCGGCGCCCGTATCCTAAATTCCTGAACAGAGTTGCAGCCCAGTGGGGGAAAGAATAATAAGTTAGCGACTAAAAACTTAAAATATATTAATTTTAGATGCTGGGGAACCGTTTTTTAAGAGTTTGGGCTTTTCATTAAATCACGCTGAAGGTCCGGTTTAAAGAGGACTAACCCTTGTTTCCCCACTATCGGGTGCGGGTGTTGGTATTACTGCATTAAAACTGGTGGGGCCCTTTCCTCACATCACCCCCCAGAATGCCTAATGTTCTTACTTTATCCTCGAGCCTCGCTAAGATGCAACAGTGATATTGGCAGGTCGCGGGAGGGGCTTTTCGGCATATGAAACTTTTGCGGGCCTGGCCTGGAAGCCTCAGGTGCCGACCCTGCCACAGTGAGCAGCCGGATGTGGCCCTGGCCCAGCAGAAGCAGGTGCCGACCTTATGGCGGAGCAGTGTTTTCTGGGGCCCTGGCTCAGCAGTCACAGGTACTGACCCACATGATGGGAGCTCTGGCCCAGCAGCAGCAAGCACTGAACCAAAGGCAGCAAGCAGCCTGTCTCGGGTGTCTGATCAAGCAGTAGTACAGCCTGTTGGGGGCCCTGGCCCAACTCCATGGCAGCACAGAGTCTTTTTAGGTGACCTGGAACAGCAGTAGCAGGTGATGACCCTGGAACAGTGAGCAGCCTGATGGGAGCTCTGGATCAGCAGCAGCAGGCGCTGACTCAAAGGCAGCGAGCAGCCTGTCTTGGATTCCTGGTCAAGCATTAGCAGCTGCTGACAGCGTGCAGCCTATCAGTGACCCTGACCCAGCAGCAGTAGATGCTTACCCCGCCGCAGTGCACAGCCTGTTGGGGGCCCTGGCCCAGCAGCAGAAGGTGCCGACCTTATGGCAGAGCAGTTTTCTTTAGGGCCCTGGCTCAGCAGTAGCAGGTGCTGACCCACATCAGCAAGCAGCCTGATGAGAGTTCTGAACCAGACGCAGCGCACAACCTGTTGGGGCCCTGGCCAAGCAGCAGCAGGTGCCGATCCCGCCACAGCAAGCAGACAGACAGAGGCCCAGCAAAAGCAGCTGCTGACCCCATGGTAGCGCACAGTTTTATGGGGCCCTAGACCAGCAGTCCACCATCAGGTACCGACCTGAAGGCAGCAAGCAGCCTGTCTTGGGGCCCAGGTGCCGACAGCGCGCAGCCTATCAGTGACCCTGGCCAAGCAGAAGCAGGTGCTGCCCCTGCCGCAGTGCACAGCCTGTTGGGGGGCCTGGCCCAGCAGCAGCTGGTGCTGACCCCGCCACAGTGAGCAGCCTGATGTGGCACTAGCCCTGCAGCAGCAGGTACTGACCCTATGGCAGCGCACAGTCTATTTTGGGGGCCCTGGACCAGCAGTAGCAGGTGACATCCCTGCAGCAGTGAGCGGCCTGATGGGAGCTCTGGTTAAGCAGCAGCAGGCGGCGACCCCAAGGAAGCTGCCTTGCGACCCTGGCCCTGAAGCCGCAGGTGCCGACCCTATCACAGCGAGCAGCCGGATGTGGCCCTGGCCCAGCAGCAGCAGGTGCCGACCTTATGGCAGAGCAGTGTTTTTTGGGGCCCTGGCTCAGAAGTCGCAGGTGCTGACCCACAGCAGCAAGCAGGCTGTCTCAGGTGCCTGGTCAAGCAGTAGTACAGCCTGTTGGGGGCCCTGACCCAGCAGCAGCAGGTGCCGACCCCACCACAGCAAGCAGCCTGATGGGGCCCTGGCCCAGCAACAGCAGTACTACTGAGAATGTGCCCAATACCCACATGAGCGCCGGTGACCAATCTCACGACTGCATTCTTGGTGAGGCTTGAGGATAAGGTAAGAATATCAGGCATTCTGGGGGGTGATGCGAGGGGGCAGAGGCTCCAGCATTCTAGATGCCCCCCTCAGACTCCCTTAATGCAGCGGGGCCAACACCTGCACCCGACAGCAGAAAAACAGGTGTTGGTCCTCTTTCAATGTCCAGACAAAGCACATGCTCACCATTGTCCCCTGCAGAGCTTCCTATATTGTCCGATAGTATAATTGAGGCCTTTGGCATCCATGCCTGACCACCAGTGAATGGACCGTGCATGGCCAGTCAATGTGACTGATGTGTGGGTGTAGTCAGCCCTTAGCTTGCCGTTGAGTATAAACGCTGTGGGGCGCCAGGGTTAGGTACTGAAGCACTGCATTTATCCAGCGATAAAACATCGCTGTAAATGGGGGATGCCGCACACTGGCTTCAATGGGGTGACTGGGGGGATTCTACACACTGTCTGTAATGGGGTGATTGTAAGGGGATATTTTAGCGCACCATTTGGTTCAGAATATTTTATTTTTCCCATTTTCCTCCTCTAAACCCTCGTCTTACAGGGCGAAAAATACGGTATACACTTCTGTGGATCAAAGCTCCCTAAACTGTGCATAGTACATTTGCCCTAGATCTGTGTAACATTCTCCATGGACTGAAAACTAAAGTCAGGATTGCAGGCAGACAGCAGCACTTAGGTCGACACAATAGTGGGAAAACTTCAGTTTAAAAAAAGTTCAAATATGATGCAGTGATACACTTGCATATCCCTGACCCCTTTCCACTCTCTGCATACACAAATTGTCATTATATGTTGTATTTTTCCTCCTTAAGGACAGTTCGAGATGGTCACGAGTTACATATACACCCATCATCTGTGCTCTATGCTGAGAAGCCTCCAAACTGGTGAGTGAGATGAAACAAAATATGGTGCCTAATTATCTTGAACCTACTCTATTAAAGCTGATGTCCAGTTATATATTAACTCCCTTGCGCTGCCACCCTACCCTGGCACTGAGGCACGGGGTGGGGGGGGTACAAAGAATACAAACCCTAACCTCGCCCACAGTCCAGCTCCATTCTCCTGCCACTCTGGATCCTGGGCGCCGCCATCTTGTCTAAAAGCACAAAACTGAACTGACATGTAAAGATAGTTCAGTAGGGGAACTGAGTTCTTTACATGTCAAAAGTAGCATCCCCCGGCTCCGTACACACACCCGCGGGCATGCTCTTGGAGTCGGGTGGTGCCTCTTTTTGCTTTTCTGCATTGCGGCCTCACAGACCACTTAGAGCGGCACTAGACCAAGGACCAGATGAGTTTTTTTTTCTTTGTAACACCCCACCCCCCCAATCCTGCCTCAGCACCAGTGTAGGGTGGTAGGGCAAGGAGGTTAATAGACAGGAATTTTGCTTTAAAATCTTCCTGCTTTATTAGCCCTCCTCTGTTCATCTCCTTTTCAATGCACATTCTACATTTGATCTGTTGTAATCAAAGTAAAAAAACAAACATAGCCTTTACTTCATGGCACCATCTTAAATAGACTGTAAACTCGCATAAAAAAACAAAACGTCACTTTCCTTCTCTCCTGGCCGCCCCCCCCCCCCCCTCTCCTGGCCATTCCCCCACTCAGAACCCTCTTGATTTCTGAGAACGGAACGTCCAGCCTCCTCGTGGGATGCCTTCACCCCTCACTTGAGTCACAATGACTCTATTTGCTCCCTCTATACATTACAATGGAGGCTATGGCCTCCAGCGAGCGTTAGTCGTGACCCAAGGAATTCTAGGTTTCAGGGGATCCCCGGATGTCCACACCTATCCGTTGCACTAAGAGCATGCATGCTGTGATTATACCAGAGGTGCACTGCCTCAAATGCATTTTTTTTTTAAACAAACCAGGTTCATGGTAAAGTCTATGGCAATACAAGTACACTGCGTTATACATGTATTTGCGCTTGTGTTGCCACAGACTTATATTGGCCTGTTCTAGCTTTGCGTTGCATTAAAATACTGCTTGCAGTGTTTTATCTGCGCAATACAGCTCATATATGTGAACTGGTCCATTAAAAATGGGCAGAATTTTCCCTTGTGGTACGGCGTTGCCCTGCACATCACACGCGGGTAGGTGTGAACAGAGCCTAAAGAATAACTCAAAACATTTAGCATATAATTACATGATTGTGATAATTAACTAATCCCACACATATAAACACATTTAAAATTTAAAACCAAAAAATGCCCACATGATGGAGACAATCAGTCACCAAAGGACTATTGCTCATAATTTTCAGAACGCCATTACTCTTTCATTATATATGCAAATTGCTGTAAAATACACCCTAATTGAATCCCGCCTGCCTGCAGCCCTCGTTAAAATAAAGAAATAACTACATACATATCACTGACAAAGTATTATGCAATACAAGACATTATACCTGCCACCCTTATGCGGGGATAGCCAAAAAAACCTTTGATTACATGCTTTCTTTGAAGTGGACCATCACTCTCCCGTGATCGGCCCGGGAATCTATAAGATTCCCGGGCCGATCACCTCCCTCCCCGCGGGACATCCGAGATCGGGATGTCCCGCGGGGTGAAACCCCCCCAAACGCCCCAAATCCCCTTACCTTGCCGCCGCCGCCTCCCTCGCGCCCCTCTAGACGTGCCCGCGCCGGCCGTCTGTGAATGGCCGGCGCGGGCACGCCAAGAGTGACGCGCGGGAGGCGGCGGCGGAGCAACCGCTTGTCCGTAGCTGTCAGATCGCTTGTCCGTCCGCGCTGGGAGCGGGGAGAGGTGAGTTTTCCGGGTGATCGGGGGGGTTTCACACAGCGGGGCACCCCGATCGGGGGTGCCCCACCGAAGTGGACCAAGACCCAGGATAGTCAAAATCCTGGGTGTTGGTCCACTTTAATGGATCCTGACAGTTGGCTTTTCTGGCCACCTTCAACAAGTCTTTGGCTTCTCCGGATAGAGCCCACAGGGCCGGCGTCAGCACTTGGCAATCCCGAGCCAAGGGCCACCACCCCCCAAAGGGGCCTACTGACAGCTGGCACAATGTGGTTAACCTTTCTAGTGCCAGCTTCATGAGTCTCACGTAGTAGCCTCTCCTGCCATTAAGTGCCAGCTATGTGAGACTCACTAAAAAACAGCTCCAATAGGGGGTTGGAGGTCAAATAGCCATGGCCATGGAATTTATAGACCGCTGACCCGCGACTCTCCACCGCAAAGGGGCCCACTGAGACTATGCCACCCAAGGGCCTACATAAACCTGGAGCCTGCCCTGCACACATATACTCACCGGTGGCTGTTTCTACCCTAAACATATCAGGCAACCCCTTCTGCCCCTGTGCAGAGCTTGATGGCGATCGATCAAAGCCAATCTCAGGGGCTGATGATATTATAATTGCCCTAAAGCGGAACAAAACCCTCCACAGCTGGCCCCAGATTCTGAAAGTTAGTAAGACTGGTTGTGGCACACTGCTCAAAGAAAACGACATCTATTGTGTCATAGATAGCATATAAGAAATTGCTAGGATCAGGGTTCAAAATCACCTCCAAAATACCTCTGCCCAATAGGTATATAAATATACTAACAATTGCAATATGGGAGGTAATGAACACCAAAACAGGACTATGTAGTGCAGTTCATGATTTAATGCTCAAATTTATAGTGCAATACAACAGTGAAAGATTATTTACAGTGAAAACAATCAGGTTCTATATGAAAAAGCTGGCCGTATACACATCAAGCATAAGCAGGGAAAATACAAATACAGAAACTCTGATGCAAGTATGCTGAGCAAAAGAATGGAAACAGATTCATCAGAAAAAGTACATTCAAATTCATAGTGTATTTGAGATAAGCAAAACATAATCAAGCAAGGACTGCAGTTGGGATAATAAGTGCTTACAGGCTGACCGCAGGTCGCAAGGACACCTCAACGTTTCGGTCCTGAATAGACCTTTGTCAAGAGGCAAGCGGTATCCATGTCAGGTAAGTATGGGGCTTTTAAACCTAGTAAAGGGTCTCCAGCTGACACAAATCATGACACCACAGGGGGCGCACGCGCCGGCGCCATACTGTGACGTCATCGGCAGCGCCCGTGACACGTCCCGATCACGCTGGCCACCGCAGAAATTGCGGGTGAAGCCGCGTGATGCATGGGGCGTGCGCGGGCCTGCGGGAGCATAGGGAATGAGTGGAAAAGGACCCCAGATTCTGAAAGATCAGCCGCATCCCCTACATCTTTGGGCTATGCACACGCTCCTGCCCCCAGCCATTCAGATAGACTGGCTTCCGCTCCTGATTGCCGTAAACTGAGCCTTTTGCTGAGCATGAAATATTCACAGCAAATGACTCTGATAGAACAGAAGCCTGTGCATGTGCCGTAGGACCAGGAAAAGGTGAGTTATTTTGAGTGATCCGGAGGTTTCACACAGCAAGGCAAGGAACTAAACACAGGAAAGTCAAAATCCGGAGTTTTGTTCTGTTTTAAAGGTAGCTTTTGAATAATATACTGTAGTCTTAATATATTACAGTATAATTTTACAGTCAATGAAGCCTTCCATATTATTTGAAGGTATGCAGTAGATTGCATTGGGTGTCTATGCTGTTCATCCATAAACCATGAGTATTCTGAGGGATGGGGTGGAGGATAAAACCATGTTGTGGGTACATTTGGCTTTAGATCTACTTCACAATGTAGCAGAAGCATTGAGGTGCGGGTTAATTATTTTTTGTTTTGTTCTCTAGGGTTCTTTTTAGTGAAGTTATCCAAACGAACAAGTACTACATGAGGGATGTAACAGCCGTTGAATCAGCATGGCTGCTGGAGCTGGCGCCACATTTCTACCAGCAGGGAACGGTAGGTCCTTTGTTAACCCCATATTATAATTGCTGTTGGTAGCTGTCTGTTGTAGATCAGGTCAAGCATTTTAAAGAATGAACAAATAAAAGGGGAAATGTATGAAATCTGTCTACTGGCGAACCTACCTCTGGCCACCCTTCAACGATCATAATTGTCTAATAGGAGTCATGTTTCCCAGTAACCATCCTACAGTGCTTCCCGGGGAAAAGTGCCTTAAATCACAGGAATCGAGGGCAGTGGTTAGGGTCCTTAGGGACCTAGAAAGAGTTGCCAGGGAGGATTTACATCCACTATTAAAGTGGATCCCGACCCACGACTGACTGCCACTTTCAGGGGCTGAAAGCAGTCAAACCATATGACCACAAGTGGGCAATAACAGGGACGGATTTTCTTGGAGGAGCAATGAACATATGCAAAACTAGGTGTTGGTCCACTTGGTTAACTTGTCTGGTACAGTGCAGTTCATTTCCCAGCTCATTTTCATTATCCTTACAATGTTGTGAACAAAAGACAGAAATACCGCGCTGTTATAAACTAAAAAAGCTTCAACGCTAAACAATTTTTGATAAACAAAAAGCACAGAGCTACAAAACAGTCCTTTAAAAGTCCTATTCCTTGAAGTGATGATTCTTCAAAGGTTAAATGACACCCAGTGATTCAGGCAGGGATTAGGCTTTCCATCAACAAAACTCCAAGAATATTTCCTTTGCTCAGAACCCGGGGATGTGTACATATCCCCGGGTTCTGAGCAAAGGAAATATTCTTGGAGTTTTGTTGATGGAAAGCCTAATCCCTGCCTGATTCTGGTAAGCCTCCCGTCTATCATGTGGTGGATTTGCACTGGATTTAAAGAATCACTGGGTGTCATTTAACCTTTGAAGAATCATCACTTCAAGGAATAGGACTTTTAAAGGACTGTTTTGTAGCTCTGTGCTTTTTGTTTATCAAAAATTGTTTTATCCTTACAATGTTACTAGGGAATATTGAAGGGTCACATGTCCCCAAATTATTGTTACCTTGGATAAGTGTTCCCCAACCCAATCCTCGAGAGCCACCAACAGGTCATGTTTTGTGGATCTCCACGTAGCTGCCTCTATAGCTCTGCTGCTGCACTTATTACTTCACCTGTGCATCTGCAAAACATAGGCTGTTGGTTGTTCTCAAGGAGAGAGTTGGGGAACACTACCTTGGATTATCTATGATCTGTTTATCACGTGTAATCATGCCGGAAAAGTCCATTCCCTGTGTATCTCAGCGTAAAGGACTCAAAAAAGACACACCCAACTGGGGCCCAAAAATTCACCCCACTTTTAACAGAGGTAAACTACCCAATGGGTTCTCAGATGGTGTTACTTTATCATGCTATCAAATCATGAACACTGCTGGGACCGCACAAGCTATATAGCAATGTACTGGTGTGCACAACTGCTGGGTGAAACAATACTGATCCAACAACCAAGGAGGGGAGTCCCACTTCTCCCCAAACACCCAAGTAAACTCGTGGCACTACCAACTAAACTTCATATATCAATATTTATTACAAAGCGTAGTACATAACACACATACATTTAAAACATATCCATTAAAAACATACTACATAAATCTCTCCAAAGGACAAGGGAAGGGGCGGGGTGGGCCAACCACCGGTTATTGTAATCCTTAATGTTATGGACCTAGAGGTGCAGAATCCTCCTAGATAGAATTAGGTATGCCTTAATCCTAACTGTCTCTCACTGATCAATGGCAATGTGAATGCCTACGTGCCGGCTGCAAAGATTTAGGGTGTCTGATCCCCTATAAACCTCTATCTATACAAAAGTGCTAAGTGCCTATTCATAAACATGCCTATTATCTATATATAAAGTGCTAAGTGCCTATTCAAAAACATGATTAATGTGCAATACCTAAAGTCTAAACCATTCTTAACATCAAGAGAACAAGCCTGAGTGAGTAAAAGAGAGAGACAGACCGATAACAACAATAAGACCTCACGTTTCCACTAGTATATGGGTCGCCGATGGGGGTCCCCCCACCCCAGCCAACGCGTTTCGTGACGAGCCTAGCGTCACTTCCTCAAGGCAGATCTCTTTTACTCACTCAGGCTTGTTCTCTTGATGTTAAGAATGGTTTAGACTTTAGGTATTGCACATTAATCATGTTTTTGAATAGGCACTTAGCACTTTATATATAGATAATAGGCATGTTTATGAATAGGCACTTAGCACTTTTGTATAGATAGAGGTTTATAGGGGATCAGACACCCTAAATCTTTGCAGCCGGCACGTAGGCATTCACATTGCCATTGATCAGTGAGAGACAGTTAGGATTAAGGCATACCTAATTCTATCTAGGAGGATTCTGCACCTCTAGGTCCATAACATTAAGGGTTACAATAACCGGTGGTTGGCCCACCCCGCCCCTTCCCTTGTCCTTTGGAGAGATTTATGTAGTATGTTTTTAATGGATATGTTTTAAATGTATGTGTGTTATGTACTACGCTTTGTAATAAATATTGATATATGAAGTTTAGTTGGTAGTGCCACGAGTTTACTTGGGTGTTTGGGGAGAAGTGGGACTCCCCTCCTTGGGTGTGTGCTATCAAATCACAAATATTTCTCTGCTTCTACCTTGGTTCTCCTATACAACCTTCTAAATGTCACTGTACGTTTGAATCATCTGTATTACAGCTGTGATGTTTTGTTTTCTTATACAATTTTGTCTTTTATTTGGACAGCATCCTTCTCGATCTAAACGAGCCAAGATGGACAATTTGTGAGCCTTACACTGAACTCTCGGGAAATGACTCTGCTCCAGTATCACCAACATTTCTACGTCTGGCCCTCAACTTTTGGAACGAATATCTGGCGAGATGGCTTTGTAGCCTGGCAATTGTCATCAAGGGTTTTCCTGTGAACCTATCTTGGCCTGGAGATCTGCCTGTGACATTCTGCACAAGTCTCACATAGGCACATCGTACATAGGTATATATGTGTATAGGAAAGTCTTTTTATTTTTTTAATTTCTAAACGATGGACAAGTAGCGGAGAAGTAATAAGCGGATGCCATGCCTTATTTACCGGAGTGCTGTGTTTGTGCCCTTGTGGCACCTCTAGCTAGCCTAGTTACATATGGATCATGCCCCCTCTTTGCCCTTGTCTGCTGAAAGGGCCTCATTTCAAGCAGGTTCATATGTAGATGGCTTTAGCACTACTGTTACTCTGCCATGTCTGCTTTGGTCTAGTACAAAATCCAGTCTTCCATTTCACCAGTGTCCTAGAGCTAAAATAATGTTTAGAAGACAAAAAAAATATTTCGCTGTCCCTTATCGCTACGTGTTTGCTTGTAAATATCTGTACATCTTCATAATAAATGAAAAAAAGATCTTGTGTGTTCTGCTCACTTTCTCTGCTGTTTGCATATTTTGGTTTAAACATTTAGAGTGGCTGGGTACGTTTTGAAAAACGGACACCACTCCTGAGGTTGTGGGCGGAGGGAGGGAGGTAGTGAGTGTACCTTTTTTTGACCATCCTGGGTTTTGGTCCACTTCCCGGGGCCCCCCCGATCATGGGTCCTACGACACATGCGCTGCCGCTCGTACAATCAGCATGCTCTGAGCCGCTGAGCTATGCACGTCTAAGAGCCTATTTACAGGTGGCGAGCGTGGGCACGCGCCCTGCTAGAGGGATAGAGGGGATGCGGCCCGCGCATGCGCTGTTGGACCGGAATTCAGGTAAGTGCAGCCAGCTACTTGGGGGGGTCACACAGCGGGGCATCCCAATTTTGGATGCCGCGCGGGGAGGGGATGGATTCAGCAGGATTTTGGTCCACTTTAAGTAGCTTGACCTTAATTGACCTTCAACACCATTTATCCTAGTCCGGGAGCTGCTGTCCAAACTCCCTTCTCTTCCTCTATAATATGGCAGTAGAGGCAGCCATTGCAAAGGCAAGTAGTTCTGCAAAGAGAGCAGTCAAGAAGGTCTTTGTGACTTTTCGAGACCGGGTTATGCAGCGTGCGTGGCTTGTCCTTGGGCACTTTTCAGCCAAGAACATGATGGAGTAAGCCCTACCCCCAATCCATTACAGTAACAGGAGTGTGCCACTCAGGGGGAATGGCAGGCACTAATCAAGGTGGTGGGGGTGTGCCATGATATCACAGCTCCAACTCTCATGTTGGAAACACCAGACCTAAAAAAGCAGATTTGCCTGGACAGGGCATTTACTAGCTGGTCAAAGATGAAAAATCAATTTGAAAAATTGATGCAAGGACCACTATTTTTATCTGGGATTCCCCTTTTTCATTAAGTACCACTTTCCTTTTCCCAGTTATATCATGTACCCCTATGGTGGTGCCTGTGGGTTACCAGTCACTTAATTCCCTTGTAAAACTTAAACCAGACATTTAATGTCAATTACACACAAAAAAAAAAACCAAAATCTAAATAGTTTTCATTGGCTTTGAAGCAGTTCTGTCAGGTATGGGTAAAATATAGGCGGCATCAGATCAGGTTGGGGCACAGGTCGGCCTGCAGCCTTGTTGAGTACCACCTGAAAGGATTTGCACAGTTTGGGAACCCCAATCATTGGGATGGGATCTATATTGCAATTGAATGTCCACTATAGAAACTAGTTTTTGCCTCCTTTAACAAAGACAAGACCAGAGAATAGAATAAAAACCGTTCCTGTACACCCCAGTCTTCTTTTGTTTCCATCTGACATGTTATCCACAAGATTTCAGTCTGAAATGTTTGTATCTTCCATTCAGTTTCTGGACAGTCAAAGTTTATTCAGCTTCCTTAGATTTTTTTTAGAGATCCTAAGCTCAGATCTATCAAGAGTTTAGCTGTTATCTTGCTTCTATCCGCCCCACCATGGCTATGTCAACTTTTTTGTGTTACTCACATTGGCTGTCCTGGAAGATGACTTGATGCTGGTTTCTTCAGTAACGTTCTTTCCAGGAATCTTTAAAGACCATTTTTCCTGCCCTTTGAGGCACCGTAGAGTAACTTTAGGTGTTTATTTTCCATACTTATGTTTATTGAGAAAAGAAAATTATGACAATAACAGTTTGCATTTTGTGAACATATAACAATGAGAATGCAGATATCAACATATAAGGATCACATTTGTTACATAAGTTGGAGGGGGGGGGGGGAGGAAAAGGAAGGGAGGGGAGGGGAGGGGAAGGGAGGGAAAGGGGGGGGGGGGAGGTGGGCACATACATATAATTTGCAGTACATATAATGTGAAGGGGACCGTTGTCACATGACATCTCAACATAGGGCAGTCAGCTACAGAGGCAAAATTCAGAGTTGCTCATAGTATACATTATTCAGAAATGTTCTCGAGGGAATAGCTTCTAAGACCAGTTGCCAGTGTTCTAGCCGACTGCTCCATTTTTATATGTTAAGAAGTCGTTAACCTAGCATTAGGAGAAGAGTGCACTTCTCTGCTTCCATCCTCAGTACATCTGTCCCATGTGTCAAGAGCAGGATCCTTGAGTTAGACAGAGCCGAACCGCCCCCTAGGGATCTCCAACCCCCCACCCCCCCCAGCAGGACAGGTGACACCCTACAAACACCGACAACTCGACAAAACAAGAAAAACTACGAGAGCAAGAGGAGGAGAGGGAAGGACCAATTAGACAAGGAGGACCGGGTCAGGAGGCATGGGGAGCGAAGGGAGGGGAGGGGGGGGGAACAGTAATAGGGATCTGGGGGAGCCATGACGGCAAGGAGGGGGGGGGGAAGAGAAGGTATGTTGGTAAGAAAAGAGGGGGGGGTGGAGAAACAAAGAGGGGGCGGGAAGGGGAGGGGAGGGAAGGTGGGGGGGGGGGGGGAGGCAGAGACGGTGTCAACCATCCAGTCTCCACCTTCCATCGACCAAATGCTCCTCGTGCCCCTGACCACGTCTAGCTCCCGGTCAGCCCCTCCACTACACCAAGGGACTCGGCCGAGTAATCGCTCAAGAGGGGAATTCCCTTTTGTATTCATCTGAGTCCCTAAACACTTGCCAGATCGTCCAGACATTCCTAAATGCTTCCAGCCTATCCTGTTTGGAATATAGAATCTCTTCCATTGTCTCAATGTGATTTATCTGTCTGAACCACTCCGCCATTGTAGGTACATTTTCAGACCTCCATTTTCTAGGGATCAACGTTCTGGCAGCATTCAGTAGATGGACAGCTAAAGGACCGTATCCAGCAACTCCCCTACCATCTGCTGACCAGTTAAGCAGGTATCCCGCCGGGTTCCACTCTAGCTCACATCCCAGTATTTTCCCTATCAGAGCATGGATTTTCTCCCAGAACACTTTAATTTTGGGGCAGTTCCACCAAATATGAAGCATATCTGCGCCTACCCCTCCACACCGCCAGCATCTGTCTGGGACCTCAGGGAAGATACGGTGTAAACGCTGTGGTGTCTTGTACCACCTAGAGATGATTTTGTAATTGGTTTCTTGTAGCGAAGAACCTACTATGCTTTTATGTGCCCCCTGATATATGGAGTCCCATGCTTCTTCATCCAAGCTGATCGACAGGGCTTCAGACCATCTCCGTTCCCACGGCTTCTCCTCATCCCCCACTGAGGACAGCAAAAAGCAAAAGTCCAGGAAAGCAAGTGTTCCTTGGGGCCATTACCCAAACAGGCTCTCTCAAAATCTGAAAGTGGTTTATCCACCTTGCCTCTCAGTTCTCCTGAACTCACAAAGTGCCTTAGCTGTAAATATGTAAGGATGGGGACCGGGCCTCCTAATCTATCCTCTAAGGCCTCCCTACCCAACACTTTAGCGTTGTGGAAGATCTGTGCTGCCCTCCAGGGCCTATGCAGTGTGCACGTTCTCAGGAAGGACCTCTCCATGCCTGGGGGAAAAAGTGGGTTATCTGTGAGGGGGGTCAAAGGCCCAGGCAGCGACACCAAGCCTCTGTGCTTTTTGGAAACTACCTCCAGGACCCCAATAGTGGCCCCTATAAACGGGTGTCTCCTAACTAACTCCGGGGCATGCGCTCTCCCCAATGTACCCATTGCCCTCAGTTTCCCTCCACATACCGCGTCCTCAATTGCAACCCAGTCCTTCTTTTCCCTACATGTCTGCCATTCTATGACCCTACTAAGATGTATAGCCCGTGAGTAAGTTTCAATACAAGGTACTCCTACACCACCTCTATCCTTCGGGAGCCTCAGAATAGAACCCTTGATTCTGGGTGATTTATTGCTCCAGATAAATTTTGAGAACAGGGAGCGCACTCTCTGCAGAAACCACCTCGGCATGCTGATAGGGATGCACTGCAAAAGGTATAACAGCCTTGGGAGAACATTCATCTTTAGGACTGCAATCCTCCCAAACCAGGACAACTTTAGTTTGTCCCATTTCACCAAGTCTTTTCTAATTTTGGTTTCCAAGGGAGCAAAATTAAAGTTGAATAAATGTTCAAGAGAGGTAGGAAGCTGAATCCCCAAGTATCTGATACTGCCTGATACCCAGCGAAATGAGAAAGACCGCTCCAAGACCGCCACCTCTGCAGAAGGGAGGCCCACACCCAAAGCCATGGATTTGCTATAATTGATTTTTAAGTTCGAGATCATCCCAAAGCACGTGAATTCCTGGAGCAGATTAGGTATGGAAACAGCTGGATTGGACAAAAAAAACAACATATCGTCTGCATAAGCAGCCACTTTCCTTTCCCTGTCCCCAATCGAGATTCCCTTAATATCCACATTCAGCCTCACCTTTCGCAAGAATGGTTCAAGCGAGAGCGCAAACACCAATGGGGAAAGGGGGCATCCCTGTCTTGTTCCGTTGCGTATATCAAAGGAATCTGAGCTTGTATTATTAACCCGTACCTTTGCCGCAGGATTGGAGTACAGGGCCAAGACCCGGTTCAGGGCCCTGTCTCCCAACCCTATGTGCCGCAGCACTGCTTCAATCCATCGCCAGTCTACCCTGTCAAATGCTTTTTCAGCATCTGTTGAAAGCATTACAGTTTTAACTTTATGATGGGTTACCCACCAGTGGACATTCAAGGCCTTGATCGTGTTATCACGAGCCTCCCGGCCCGGGATGAAGCCCGTCTGATCTTGCGCAACCAGTTCCGGGAGGAGGCCTGCCAGTCTACCAGCCAGGGCCTTAGCATATATTTTTAAGTCAGTGTTAAGCAGTGAGATTGGCCTGTAATGTTGACAAATCTCAGGGTCCTTCCCCTCTTTAGGAATAACCACTATTTGCGCCTCTAAAGTGCGCAATGGAAGCGAACCTGACGTGGCGGCACTCTCAAAGGCCCTAGCCATATGCGGGAGCACTTGGGGGGCGAATTCCTTGTAATATAAGCTAGGGAAGCCATCAGGCCCGGGGGCCCTTCCCGGTCTGGTCTGTTTAATTGCATTCTGTAACTCCAAGACAGTGAGGGGCGCCTCAAGGGCATCCAAGGTGTCTTTGGACAATTTGGGCATATCCACCTCTGCCAAATAGGCCTGCATTCGCCTCAACATTGTCTCTTTCTGTCCTTGAACCGGCAAGTTATAGAGATCAGAGTAGTATGTTTTAAAAGCCTCTGCGATAGCTTTATTGCGCTGCTGAAGTATCCCCACTGAGTCTCTAATACCACTTACAGGGGTCTTGGCAAGCAAGGGGTTCAGGGCCCTGGCCAGTAAGCGGCCCGGCTTATTGCCCTGTTCATAGAAAAGTCAGTTTCTAAAAGTGAAAGCCCGCCCTGCAGCCGCCGCCAGCGCCTCCTTCAGTTCCTTCCTTGCGTCAGTCAGTTCTGTCAAGCACTGTTCTTGTAGGGATTGTTTATGTTTTGTCTCTAGTCTAGCTATTCTAGCCAATAAACCCTCCAACCTTGCCCCTCTCTCTCTCTTCAATCTGGAGCTCTCCTGAATCAAAATCCCTCTCATGGTACATTTGTGTGCTTCCCACACTATCATTGGGTCCATATCAGTTTGATTCTCTCTGAAATACTGTTTAATCTGCGTTTTCAGCCTCTCCACCACCCTAACATCTTTTAGAATGCCCGGGTTCATCCTCCAATTCCATTCTTTCTGATGAGCAGAGTGCAGGGACAGACGAAGGAGCACAGGGGCGTGGTCAGCAAAAGTTATATTACCAATCTCCACAGCCTCTATTTTCTCCAAATCTCTCTGGGAGAGGAAGATATAATCTATTCTGGAGTATTTAGAGTGAGTGTTGGAGTAAAATGTGAAATCTTTTCCTTGGGGATGTAGGAGTCTCCAGGCATCAACCACCTGCGCCTGATGCAAGGCTTTTTTAATCCGCTTTAGAGCCCGGTAAGTGATGGTGGATTTCGCGTCTGAAGTGTCTATCAATGGGTTTAGGGCACAATTGAAGTCCCCCCCCATGAGAAGCATCCCCTCCTGAAATGCCCTCAGCTTGTTGATAACCCCGGAGAGGAAGCATCCCTGGGATCTATTCGGAGCGTAGACATTGGCTAATGTGATCGGGAGCCCGTCTGCTAACCTGCCCTTTACAAACAGGAACCTACCTTCCTTATCTATTAGTTCCTCTGTCAGCTGAAATGACAAGCTCTTATCTATGAGAATAGAGACCCCTTTTGTCTTAGAAAGTGGAGAGGGGGCTAGGCGGTGTGTGGTATAGTTTTTGTTGCCAAGATAAGGGATTTTCTCTGCCTGAAAATGAGTTTCTTGCAATAATGCTATGTGTACCTTGTGTTTTTTAAGCTCTCTCAGTAAGGCATGGCGCTTCTCAGGGGAGTTTAAGCCTCTTACATTGATTGACATGACATTCACCTTCATGATGTAGGTTATGCAGGCCCGTACCAGGGGGAGCACAGAAGGACAAAGAGCAGGATCAAAAGTCGCGGACTGGTCAGAAACTACGAGTCCCAACCCAGCCCCCCCCTCCCCGGAAGTGAATTAGAACAGGCAGGAGTGGGAGGGAATAGGAATAAGAAGTAAGGGAAAGAAAGAGAATAAGAAGGGCCACACAAGAGGACAAGACACACACCAAAGAAAAGGGACGAATACCAGACAGGATAATAACTGTGGAATCAGATAAGAGGGACTAATCTAATAGGCCCTCACCAGATGGTATAAAATTATAACACTCCTCCACGAATGTGGTTATCGTGAAGGAGAGTTAGCCCCACAGCCGTGAGGCTTCTAAGGTTCCACCTAAATAGGAGCCTTAAATAAAAAGGTTCCTAGATTGTCAGGAGCATGGAAGGTCGGCGAAAACACCAGCATCAGATGTATATTAAAACCAAAATAACGAAGCAACTTGCAATATAAGCCAACAGAGAGAAGAACTCCCCACCATACTATGTTGTAAAAATTCCCAACTTCGAGCTCGTATGAACAGAGTAGGCCAGTCTTGAGTTTAGTGAATCGTGCTACATGCATCTTCCAACTCTCCTCCTACACCTCAAACTTCGCCTAATGCACGCAAGCATACATTCAGTGGCCCCCGCCCCAGCACCCTGGGATTTCCTCATCTTGTGTACCATGGGCCAGAGTCCCACTAGGCCATCCCCTAGGTGAAAGTTTAAGAATGAGAAGTCCACCCCGTCGGACTCTCCGCAGCTCTCCCCTTAACGGGATCCGGGGTTGCGATATCGCTAGATGGCATAACTGTCCATGGAGTGGCCGTGGCCGGAGGCATTTCCTGAATGTGGGTCACCACCCCCCGGTCTTGTAACAGGGCCACTATTTACTATAGGACAGTGCTTTCTCAGTCTCCCGTTCCCCGCCGAGGTAAATGGACAGTGAGGGCCAAGTAATCAGGGCCTGTATTACTGCTATCTCATAGTGACCAGCCAAAAACGTCCAAAGGCGTGACCGCCAAGTCATCAGCAGCCCTCCCCCTTCTAGGCCCCGGGGTATTGATATGACTAGGTGGCAGAGTCCCCTAGAGAGCGGCCTTCCCCATAGACATTACTCAATATGACTCGCTTTCCCCAGGTTGGCCGCAGAGCCTTTCCATGGTATAATAATGTTCCTTCCTATGCATCCCCTACCAACGAGGATATGCAGACTCTTGCGTGGTCAGCTCATATATTGAAAGTTGGGATCAGTAAGATTCGAGACCGCCAGCCCATCAGCAGCCGGCACCCAAACGGGCCCCGGGTATGCGATATAACTGGATGGCAGAACTTTCTGTAGAGCAGCAACGCCTATAACTGTTCCTGAATATAGGTCAGTCCCCCACAGGCTAACAACCGGACCATTTCCCATGTAGCTACTGTGCCCTCTTGTGCAGCCTATAATCGCATAGATAAACAAATAGTAAAGACTCTGTTAGCATAGCACACATTTCTGCTATCCTATGGTTGAAAGCTAATTTAAGCAAAGCACAATCCCACCATCTCATCAGCAGCCTGACCACTTAACAGCTCCAGGGTTGCGATATAGTTAGACGGCAGAGCTTTCAACAGGACAGCCCCGCTTATGGGTGAATCCCGAGTCTGGGACCTCACCCCCCCAAGCCAGCGAGGGGGCCAATTCTTATTATAAATCGACGCATTCTTATGCAACCATTAATAGCATAGATAACCATATAGTAAAAGTTTCCCCACGTGCCTTATCAGCAGAGATGCCCAGACAGCAACAACTTCGCAGCGCACATGTCTGAGGACCTCTATGGGCATAACACATAACACATAACAATCGGAATGCAACTGCTTGACGCGAGCTCCCCCACTCCGGCAGCGCCCGCCCCGCGAGAACGGAGCGCGTGCGGGCGCACCCGAAGGGGGGGGAGCCCACCCCAAACCGACACCCAGTAGGGAAAACCCTTGATGAAGAATGAGAATAAGAATAAGAATAGGAATAAAAATTAAAATAAGAATAAGAAGGGGGCCGTGGTTGTAACTAAGACACAGTGAAAGCCCCTGTAACAGACAGGCATCAATATAAAAATGAGTAGAACCCAAAACATCTCACGTGCAGCCACTCAACGCAGTCCTGGTCGGAGCAGCTTAAGCTTGACAGAGCTGCTAGTCCTGATAGCTGGAAAGAAATGTAGGGAGTGCCAGGCTTCAAAGATGAGCTTAAGGTATTAACAACCAAGGCCTCCCCGGGCGCAGTAGTGTAGTAGTAGGTGACATTCAGGCACTCACAGTTGGGGTGACGATCCCTGCGGACCGCCGTGCTGGGGGGAGCGGGGTGATCCAGGCGGGGCAAAGAGCCTCCCCAAGTCCGGGATAGCAAAGTCTCCAAACCAGTCTGGGAGGGAGAGCGGGGGTAGGTGTAATAGATCGCAGAACGCAGCTAAGTCATCCGGAGTCCGAAGGGTTCCTGTTCTCCCGTTCTTGGAGGCGGACAGCGCGAAAGGGAACCGCCATCTGTATGGGATCCCCTTTTCCCGAAGGAGCGAGGTGAGGGGCCTAAGTGCTCTACGATGCTGTAAGGTGATACCCGACAGGTCCTGGAACAGTTGTATCTCGTAGTTGTTAAACATAATGGAGTCTCTGGTCCTCGCTTTGGACAAGATTTCCTCCTTAAGCGCGAAGCTTTGTAGGCAGCAGATTATGTCCCTTGGAGACGTCTCCCCAATATTCCGAGGACGAAGCGCTCTATGAGCTCTTACCAAGTCTATTGGTGTTTCAGGCGGTCTTTCCAGTAGGGTGTTGAAGATCGAGAGCAAGGCCCCTGAGATTTGATCATGTGCCACTTCTTCGGGGACCCCTCGTATCCTTATGTTGCATCGCCGGTTCCTGTTATCCAGGTCCTCCAGGTGACGGTGTACATTCACCATATATCTGTTGTGAGCGGTGACCACTTCGCTCACCTCTCGGAGAATCCGCCGCGTCCCGCGTTCCTCCTTCTCCACCCTCTCCACCTTCTGGGCCAAAGCCCGCAGGTCAGCGCGCAGGTCTGCCACTGCCTCCGTTATGGAGGTTTTAATTTCACCTGCGAATTTCGCCAGCTCCGTGCGGGTGGGTAGCTGGCTTAGTTGAGAGGTGAGATCAGGGTCCCCCCTGTCGGAGGCCGCAATGCTCTGTCTGTCTGGTGAGCTATCTGGGGACGGAGATGCCGCCATCTTTGAAACACGTGAGGTCGCCTCCTCCGGCCGTTGCACACGAAACATCTCTGGGTAACTTCTAGAGCTTTGAAAGAGGGTTTGGGGGGTTCTAGATGATCTAGGCAAAGTCCCCGACCGGCCAGTCTTGCCCATGATCGCTGTGGGGTGCAGGGTCTGTTGCGAATGGGAGATCTCTCTGTGAGCTAAGGACTCACGCCGCCATCTTCTTCACCGGCCAAGCCACGCCCCCCCACTTTAGGTGTTTATTGTCTTGTATGGTGTTGTAAATTGCAAGCAGCCTGAGGATGAACATGAAGAGTGGATTAGAAGGGTGCTTTGCTTTAGCATAACCAATGGACCACCTCAACCTGCATCTTCTTCCCCCTTCACAAGGCAACAGTGCCAGCAAAAAGTGCTGGACCCAAACAAACATAAGCAATTAAATATCCAGCACTTCATGGCCTACTTGTATACTTATAATAATCCGATGTCCAGCACATCCACAAAGTTCATTTCAGGGATTTTGGCCCATAAGGCTGTATGAGTCAAGTTCCTGAAATGTGTTATGACTTTGGTAGGGTTGAGTTGAGTTTATACAGCAGATAAAGGGACAAGTGCTCTAAATACCTTATGGGCTTTGTAATCATGTTGTGATATTATGATAAATTGGATTTTTTATGGGACAAAATTAATATTTTATTTCATTTAACAAGTTCTGGGGGGACTTGTGTCTAATGTCAGACTGCTTTAACTTATGTTGGGTTCCCAACCTTTCTACCCATAAGAGCCACATTCATCATTGTGGCATCAAACCCCATAAAATACTTGCGCCACAGGAGTGGACCCCCCCAGCCTCAAAGAATTGAATGGCAGAATTGAAACCCAGGCATTGCTTGAAAGCTGGTAAACTGAGCATGGCACTGAACAGTGAAGCCAGCATATTTCTCCATCTGCTCGACTCTTCATTAACCCCATGCATTGTGCTGACTGTGCCAAGCCCTGGGTGCTATGTAACCCCTTAGCTTCAACAGATGCTAGGGTTCTGGTCTACCACAACTGGTGAGCCACACAATAGAGGTCCGTAAGTCACATGTGGCTCCCGAGCTACAGGTTGCGGGACCCATGACTGATGTCATACAGTGATCCCTGACCAATATAATTCTTCCCAGCTCTAGGTAGAGGTCTGCTGAGACAAGGCTCCTCGTGTTATGTGAAGGGACAAGGAATAACCAGCCTTCACCGTATCCTGTCTGGGTTGCCTTATGTATTCATTTGAACCAAAGGGCTGTAGTAACAGAATGAGGTTATCTGATGTACCGCAGATTGCATGGACATGAAAGCTTTTTTACAACCTGCATTATATTATTTTATCACTTGCAAATGCTTTGTTTTTTTTGCCCAACACTTGTAGAATTAACATCCAAAATTGTTGATTTTGCATTGATCTTGCAGACACTTTGCAGACAAGGTTTATCAGCAGCACGTATGTCAGCAAATGAATCACAAAATTCAGGGGTGTGATGAGCCTGACAATGTGTTTGATTACAAGTGAAAATAAAGACTGTTAATTTCTTTGACTCCCGATAATTAGTTGGAACTGCTTCAAATGCGATTTGAATTATTTGCTTTATTTTTTTGTTTTTTTTTTTTGCACCTGAGGTCTCAGAAGCTGCAGATGTAAGGCTGGGATTTATTGCGCATAAAAAGGAAGCACTAAAGAGCAATACAACTGTTCCATATAATACCTGTCCCCAAACCTGACCTGCTGTATGGGTCTTGCCAACACACAACATAACTTTATTTTATTTTTTGAGGTTTACGATAGTGATGGTGTTTTACAGAAAATACATCATTGATTCTTTTGTGTGTGATCCCATTGTGTTTTTCTGTCTTTGGTGACAGAAAAACAATTACAAAATGAATTATTTCGTTAGTATTGTTGAGTTAGTATGGTTTGTTGGACAGTGGACAGGGTCAGGATTTCCAAAGGCAGTTGGTTCCACTGAGGTTAGGTTAACATTAGAAAATTAGGCTAGATTCATTAATTGGGATTTAATCTAAATTCAAAAATTAGAAATGAGGAAAACTAGACTAAAAATGGAAAGGTAAAGTAGTTATGGTTTTTAGTACCCTGACATTGGACTATTTACACTAGAAAACTGGACATGATCTACCTTGTAAGCAATCTTGGTGGTAAGCGAAGCAATTTCAGTTTTTCTCCAAGAGGTGGCACTGTAACACAGGATGTAACTGTCCAACTCCCGATTCTTACTTGTGCCAAACTACACACTTCCGGAGGCTACATTCATACCTACACATTTTAAGTACTGTACAGCATTTTTTAGTGGCGTGTTTTAATTTGCGCTTTCTAAACTCCATGTGCAAAATATTGCTTATACAATGTACTAATATGGTGTTCCATGGGGCTGTGTTGGTGGAGAATGCTATATAAAGAATCGTTTCACAGCATTAATGTTGTAACAGGGTCAGTACTTTATAAAAGAGGATGAGTACTGTGCTGTAGCACAATCGAGTCTGAACGATTATCCTGGGAATAATCGATTAAACTAACATGACCAAGCAAGAATTGATCCGTGGAAATGGCCACGGCAATCAGGCGAACAAGTGTTGTATCGTTTTTTGATGACATAAAATTTCTTGTTCGTCGGCATGTGGAAACAGAAATTGACTGCAAATAGGACACTTAATGCAATCTTCTTGCTCCAAATATCTGTTGAAAAATCGCTCGCTTCTGAATGCAAGTTGTCAGCTTGCATACAAAAGTCGTACTATCGCTCAAATGCTAAACAAATGGTCAATTCATCTTTTAGTGGAAATGGGCCTTTAACGTTTTTTTCCCCTACCCCTAGACCTCCTCATTTGGAATGGCCATCTGATGTTGGAGCCCCCCAAAATGCTTTACAGACGTGATACTCTCCCTTCTGCCCTCTTGGGTTGTTGGCAGCCATATACATCCATGTGTTCACATTTCCAGACACACAAGCATAAATCCAGAACAGAGCACATGGTGGCAGGCTTTAAATCTATACTCTAACCATACTATTAACTATATATATTTTCTAGTAATATCTGGTGCAATCTGGATCATCAAATAGCTTGAGACAGATTCTAAAAGGTGGTCGTGGCATATCCAATTGTGCCTTCGGGGGAAGGATTGGGGATGATTTGTTGCGCTATTTAGGGAAAAGACTGGACAATGAAGCAATTTAGTCTAAAGTCATGCAATACTCTGTGCATCTGGTCTTGGGGCCATTTTCCAATGAGCATCCACCCACAAAATAATCTGTCTCGTGTACTTAATGGAAATTCCAGACTTCTTGCCAATATACGGTAAACTTGTAAATAATTAGAGCAGTTCCAATGTTTGCCATTAGATGGCATTGTATAATGGCTTCTGGAAAATTCTCCCCCTGGTTTGGAAAAAAGCTTAGCCAGTTATTTATCGTATCCTTAACATACAAGAAACTACCTCCAGGGTAAATGCTGTGATTTCTGGCATTTTCTACACTGTATGGGAAATGTAGATTGCTATGTGTCCTATTTGATAAAGGTGCTCCTAAACTGTTTTATTCATCCAAAAGATTTTCCCAAATGCTATTTTATAATTGTGTGATAAGACCAGTACCCCTCATGGTGGCAAAATTGAGATCCCCGGAAGCTCTGCAGAATCACAAACCAGGACTACACAGCTTTGCTTCAGGTGCAGAATTGGGCAATTGGCCAAAGATTTTGTGGGTAGAGGGATGTGATTTATTCTAAGTATACAGTACGTCCTGCTCCAGATAGAATACTTACACTTGGGTTATCCTCCACCATAGGGCGCTGTGCACTGCAGACATGCAAAAACAGGCTCCTCCCGGCCCCTCATATACCCAGGGACCTCCCACAAATCCCCAGATTTCTCTGCAGTCCCGACTGCGAAGACATGAAGTATCACTCTCTCGCAGGTGAGCGGGGCTATTACAGCCTGCGGTCCTGTTGGACTATTCCCACCCGTCCTTTTCATGATGTGCCTCCCAGCCTGGGCTGCGCTGGTCGGGTGAAGGTAGGCAGCACCATGCGTGCTTAACGGAGCCATGCTCCACCGCAGTCCCCCACCAAAGGGTAGGCGGTTTAGGCTGATGGTGAGCCTCTAGTGGATGCCCCTCCCGCATTATTGCCCACGCCCCGTGTAGAGGTGGACCCTGTGTAAAGGGTCGCCATCCTCCCTCGTTTCCCCCGTATTTCGGGGGAAAAGAAAGGGGGGGGTATGCGTGTGGTGGTCTCAGTGTACTGTATTGTCACGCTTATGGCCTTAGTATTGCCCTTGACTTGTAACTGGGTGTCAGAGCCGCGCTGCTTGCTCTTCATAGTTTTTGGCTGCCGCCGTGCGCGTGTCTTTTCTTTTACTAAAAAGTTTACTGCGCTGGGCGGCGGCGGCGTCCAGACGCTACGGCGTCTCCATTAGCAAAGGCTTATATTAAAAGTATCTTATCCTTTGCTGGTCAAGTTTTGACTGCTGCCTCAGAGCTTCGCGCTCTTCAGGGGGGGCGGGGACCTGGCTTGGCACGCTCCGCGTCACGGCCAGATCGGGCCCGCCCTTCAAGGTTCGCTTGGCACCATTTTGATCTTTGCGCTCGCGCGTGGTTGCGGTCCTCCTCCTCCCTTGGCCTGTAAGTGCCCTCGCGGGTGTTTTCAATATAAAACATTTTTTCCTGCTGCGCATGGCTCCGACACCTCTTATCTTTATGTCTTTCAGACGTCAAAGACTCCGGTGGCTGCCCTCGGCCTGACACAAATTATAGTGGGCTTGTAAAATTCTCCCACATTCCTAGCGGGTCTTGGGGCATCCAGGGTTACCTATTGCATAAATCCCTGCTGGCATATTGTGCCTAGATAATCACCATATGGAGGCATCTCAAAATTATGTGACCGGGGTCCCTCTGGGACAAGACCGGCTGTGTATAACGTGTGGATATCCCCACGCTGATGCTGACAGGGCACGGGTCTGCGCACCGTGTGCCGAGCAAGCAATGGCCCTGCAATCAGGATTGCCAGTGGCTGCACCTCGCTTCAATACTCCTATTTCCCCAGGCTTAAATCTCACTCCTGCTGAGTCGCATACAAGTGGGGAGTTGCAGCCGGCTGTGTCTTCCAGACTGCCTACGGCTGACCAGATTATTGCGGGGTTGACAAAGCGATTGGGCCCTGGTAAGAAGCGGTCCTCAACGCCCCCTGTTTCTGCCTTTGCTATGGGATCTGAGTTCACTACTCTGCGTGCCTGTACCCCTTCTAATGAAGGAGGGCTGTTTTCTGACTCAGGCTCATCTGATGAGAGGCCGAGGAGTCATGATGATTCTGGCCATGAAGACTGGAGCCAGTTTGACACCGCTGGTTTGTTGATTAGGATCTTTAAGGCCCTGTCTATCTCTCTCCCTAGCGCAGCTCCCAAGCCGAGAGGGGAGCGTTTCCATACAGCGACACCGCGCTTGGAATTTCTAGAGCAGGCTCACTTCCATGCTCTTGTACTTGAGGAATGGGAACGCCCCAGTAAACTTCCAGGGGTCCCAGGGGACTGGGATTGGAAATACCCTTTACCCCCTGAGGTGGTTAATTGTTGGTCATCGCCCCCTGTGGTGGACGCACCGATCATTGGGGTTCCTAACCCCCCCTTTATTGCAGCCCCTGTTTATAGTACCCTTTGGGATGCCGAGGACCGGCGCATTGATAAGCTGGCTTCCCACGCCTTTTCTTGTGCAGGAACGGCGCTGCACCCCGGTCTGTGCCGCGGCCATCACTGCAGTGGCCGCCAGAACCCTCATCAGAAAGATGCTTGAGCATCACCCTGAGGATCTTCCCTGGGAGGTGTTTAATGCACTCTCCAGTTGTGATGTATTTGTAAAATTTATCCTTTTAGCACTGGATGACACCATTAGAATGTGTGAGAGGACTTCTGCCCTTGTGGTGGCTATACGTCGCTTGGTCTGGCTGCGGCTCTGACTGGGCTTCCCTTTAGAGGGCAACGCCTGTTTGGGGCCCGTCTGGACCTGTTTGGTAAAAAGGGCAAATCACCCCAACGCAGGCGGCCGTCTCGGCCCCCTCGGGGCAGGGACACCCCTCCCCCTCCATACCATAGTGTTAAACAAGAACCAGGGGTGTCCTTCCGGATTTTTCGTGCAGACTCCTGCCCCACGAGCAGCAGACAACGCTCTGGCCCTTCCGGCGGGGCTAAGCCTAAATCTTCCACCAAACCCCCTCAAGCATAATGGGGCGCCCTCGTCCGCCTGGGTGAGGGGATGGCTGCAGCACCTTGCTCCTATCAGGAGGCATCTTGCCTCATTCTGGTGGATACAGAAGGTAGTTTCCTCCGGATACAGGATAAAGTTTGCTGCGTGCCCCCCCCCCAAGATTGTCAGGGTACTCCTGGTCCCTGCCTCTGTTCACGGCCTGCGGGGTCTGGGGGTCACTTGCAGTTTGCCCTTAACAGGCAGAGGCAGAGGCCGCTACACCAACCTCTTCACTTTTCCCCAAAAGGATGAGTCAGTCTGCCCATTCTCGATTCACAGGTTTTCGGCAATTCTACTATTACAGGCAGTTTCTGCATGGAAAATCTGAGATGGGCCATCAGCGCCTTGCGCCCAGTGGGCCCCTTGCCGTCTGGGGAGATCAAAGATGCTTATGCCTACATCCCTGTGCCTTCTAGACACCGAGGCTCTTCAGGTTCGTGTTGGAAGTCCAACACTGCTAATCTGCGGCCTTGTTATCTGGCCTCTATTCTGCTTCCAGAGTGCTCACCAAGGTACTGATGGAGGCTATGTCTCTGATGAGACCAAGGGGTGTCCGCGTGAGACCTACCCGGTCGTCCTTTTTCGCTTCCCAATCTCTACATCAGGTTGAGTTGGCTACTCGGCTGGTGGTGCCCATTGGGAGTCATTTGGATGGGTGTTCATTCACCTCAAGTCCTCATTATCCCCTTAATTGGTAACTCCATTCCTAGGGATGAATCTAGATTCGGTTCAGGCGAGAATCTTCCTTCCTCAGCAATAAGGTGGACAATCTGGTTGCGTGGGCTCAGCCCCTCTTGCTGTCCCCGTCCCTTCACCAGGCAGGAATGCAGCTGGTGGGCCCGTTGGTGACTTGCTTAGAAGAGGTCCCTTATACTCTTCTACCTGGGGCCCTTCTGCAACTTCTATTGTTAATACTGGACAGGGACCCAGCATCCCTGGAGCAGGGTCATGTGTGCCTTCCCCCCCTGGTTTGGAGTCCCTCTTGGAGTGGATGTACTCTAGGAACCTGTCTGGGGGCAGTTCCCTTCTTGCCCTTCCTAGAGACGGTCACCATGGATGCCAACCTATCAGGTTGAAGGGGGGGGGGGTTTCTGTAACCCCATGCGGGTCCGGGGGAGGTGGGGCCTTTAGGAGGTCCATGCACCTATCAATTTTGAAACAGTGAGTTTTCAGGTTGGCGCTATCTTGCTTGACTTCTCCTCTTCACGGCCTGCCTGTTTGGTGACTGACGACTGTGGCCTACCTTAATCATCTGTGTGGGACCTGCAGCAGGATGGTCCCCCAGGAAGGTATATGTTCCTGATCTGGGTGGAGGATAATGTTTCCTGCATATCAGTGGTATTCGCTCCGGTGGAGGTCCCTCTGCGACAGGATGTGCTAATCCTTGTGTCACTTTGAGGTTCAGCCAGTGTGGATCTGTTTGGTGCCCCGTCACTATTTCAAGCTCTCAACCCTCGTTTCCCTGTTCCAGGATCCTCTGGCCGTGGTCATGATGCTTTAGTAATGTTATGGCAGGACATTCTGGTCTGTATGTCTTATCTCCGTTCCCCCTGCTAGGCGGGGTTTCTGCGCAGAATTGCTCTGGAAGGGGGACCATTGATACTGGTGGCCCCTGGATGGCCTAGTGGAGTGTGAATTCGCAGACGTGGTACCGAGGGTAGTAGATCTGTACGTTCTGCTAAGGGTGCCGCTCTGTTCACTCAGGGCCCCCTTTACGTCACCCCAATCTACAGACTCTGGCCTAGGCGACCTGACTGCTGAATCTTCCATTCTTATGGAGACAGGCTTCTCTTCTCTGTGTTTGTGACTATTGGAAGTCTAAGAGCAAGCTTCTTCTTCTTCTTCCATCTCTTATGAGGTATGGCGTACCCATATGGATTGGTGTGAGTCTAGGTCTCTTCCCTGTTGGGTGTTCTCTGTTCCCAGGGCTCTAGAGTTATTACTGCATGGCTTGGAGTTGGCTCTCCAACTAAGTACTCTGAAGGGTCAGGTTCTGCCCTGTCCGCCTTCCTGTAGAAGTCTTTTGCTTATTTTCCTTGACTAAGCATTCTTTCGGGGGTTGCTCATTGCGTCCCCCACGTAATTCTATGGTCCCTGTTTGATTTTGAAATTTGAATTTTATTCTGTTTGCCTTGCGGGGTGTTCCTTTTGGACCGATTCAGGATGCTGTCTGTCTTTACCTTCAAAGTTGTCCTTCTGGGACTGTTACTTCAGTCAGACGTGTGTTTGAGCGGGCAGCTCTGTTTAGCTAGCCCTCGTTCCTTGATATGCACCAGGATAAGGTGGTGCTCCGCTTTACGCTGGACCTTCTGCCTAAGGTGGTGTCTTATGTTCATTGATTCAAGATATTTCTTTCTCCTTCTGTGCCTTATTCCTAGCGATGCTGAGGAAAGGGGTCTACATTCCTTCAACTGGTGTTGGAAGTGTTTCCTGGATCGTCACTTGCCCCTTAGGGGAACTGATGCCCCTTTGGGTTTATGGCCATCTCCTTCCTGTATGTGTCTGATCTCGTCTGATCTCCAGGGGTTGAGCGGCTTTGGGCCTGGCCTTTACTTGGATGGGATGGTCTCTTATGGTCCTAGGAAAGGTTTCGGCTTCTGCCAGGACTACTGTTAGCGTTTGGACTTTTCAGGCTGTTTCTCAGGCCTGTTCCTCTAAGGGGAAGAATCTTCTTTTCGCCTTACTTCTTAGCCTTTGGGCTTTCAGCACCGGGTTTTCTGTTGGACAAGTTTTGCTAGACTGCTATTTGATCTCTGTCCATACCTTTTCAAAGGTTTTTACGAGGTTGACATTAGAGCCTTAGCTCATGTTGCTTTTGGTAGCAAGGTTTGCAGGTGACAGTGATTTATACTGTCTGCTGTTGCCTTTTTTGTTGGGGATCCCACCCTATTCTATGGACACTGCTATTGGATGTCCCAAGTGTAAGTATTCTATCTGGAGCAGGACGTACTGTACACTTAGAATAATACAATTCTGTGAAGTACTCACCTGTAGAATTGGTATTATACGTATACAGTACGTCCTGCTCCACCCCACCCTGGTTTTTCGCATTAGTCTGGATCCCCTGTATGGTGATTGTTACCATTGTTGTTGTTACCAGTTTCAGTGGATAAATTCTCCCAGTTTCGGTGGATAAATTCTCTTCTTGTTCACTGCTTTTCAATGCTGGGGATTTGTGGGAGGTCCCTGGGTATATGAAGGGCCAGGAGGAGCCTGTTTTTGCATGTCTGCAGTGCACAGCGCCATCTGGCGGAGAATTACCCAAGTGTAAGTATTCTATCTGGAGCAGGACGTACTGTATACGTATAATACCAATTCTACAGGTGAGTACTTCACAGAATTGTATTTTTTCAATTTATGTATCAGACCTTAGGTATGCTATAAACACCCATTTGGGGCTTAAATATTTTCCAAATGTTTTCAGCTCCTTTGTACCTGACTATGAGGCAGAGGAGGTCTCTACACTTGCATCTTGCAGTAGTCTTAAAGCCAATTCAGTGGCTCGTCTTTTTTAGGCTAGATACTCCTTTAAGCACCAGCTGTGCCCCTTGTGTGCTTAGAAGTGCCAGCTGCATCTATGTGTGCTTGGGCTTTTTCCCAAAGCGTAAAAGCAGTGTGGAAGAGGTTAGTTTGACTAACTGCGGGCTAATAGATGGCAACACCCTTTAAACATATGGCTAATAGAGAGATAACCCTATCACATTTAGCTCACCAACAGGTCCTATGTGACACTGACATCTGAACATATAGTGTGCTGGTCACCACTATTAGACCCCCTACCCATTCACAATACCATATTGCAGATATATACATTTGAAGCTGAGGAGCAGTCTGTCTTGACTCTGGTCTAAAGGACTCCCCACCACAAGAGAACTTAACAATAATAACACAGAGGTGTAAGAAGGACCAAATGTATGAAGCCCCCCCCCCCCCCCCATACAGCTGGGTATGGGGTTTATCCTGCCACATGTACAGGTACAAAATGATCCTTAATAACTTCTAGAAGAATGTACCACCATACTGTAAATTAGGTCGCCCAAACCAGAAAATGTTTTCCAGATACAACTGGTAGGTAAAATCAGGCAGCCAAGGCAATTAAGCAAGGTATCTAAATGTCACTTGCTTGCCAAACTCAGAATTTGAGGCTGGTACGTTTTTTACAAGTTCCCAGAAGGTACCAGCTTTGGGTCTTTGGACCAAGAATCAGAAGAATCCAGAAACATAGAGGCTCTGGCAAAAGGGCTGTAAATTTAGCTCTTCTTGGGAGGTGCCCACCCCCCTTAGACTATATTAAAAAGGGATATGGCTGAGGGCAGAAGGGCTTTCTTTTAGCACCTGACAACAGCTGGGACTGTACAGAGCCGTTTCCAAGAACCAAACTCTGCATTCGTCAGAACTCTGCTCATAACCCAGAAGGACTCTACAAGTAACTATTACTCTTTTTGCTCCCGTTTATTTTTACTGTGGTTTTTGACTATTTATATATTGCTATTTGTAACTTCATCTGATCTTTAGCATTTCTTTTTATTATTAAAAGAGGAATATTACAGGTAAAAGGGAGTTAGTAAAAACGCCCCAGACCTGGCTTGCTCGGCCCCCTGCCTCTCCAGTTAATGTAAACTTCTCCGGTTGCATTGCGTTCGGCATCCCTCCGCATCGTCCTTCGTCAGGCAGCGCCATCTTGGAATCCCGACATGCACTGCACCACTCCTCAGATCTCACGCAGAGGAGCACGAGATCTGAGGAGCGGCATGAGACATTTGTAGAGAGGGCAGCTACAGGTAAGGCCGGCTAAGTCTGCAGCCTTCACTCTGAGATGGGGGGTGGAAAGATAACGCAAACTTCCAAAAGGAAGAGAGGAACATCAAAAACCCAACCCAACTGCAATATTTAGCCAGCAAGCAGCTCACCTGATGCCATGCGCCTCTCCCCTATTTCCTGCAGTGCTGGATAAAATCTGTTGCTGGTCTGCCCTTTTTCACTTTAATTTATCCAGGACCATACAAAAAAGTGGTCCCATGGCCACTTTGTTCGTTGCTGCTCTGAGCGAGTGGGAATAGCAAGCTAAGGTGGTCCTGCGCCTCTCATTGACCACAGCAGAGCATGCTCATAGCTCAACCACAACACAGAAACTGAAGCAAAGAAATCAGAAATGGCTTATTATTCACTGTTCCCAAGGGGGATACGTTGGGAGAAAGTTAGTGTATGACTGGACAGTGGCTTTATTGAAACTTAAAATCTTAGCAGAATCTCAAAAAATGTAAACTAAAAATGTTGCCTGGTTTCCAAATATGCCGTGTCCAATCTTAAACTGTAGATGGCTTTGTATCATTATAATACAGTGGCAGTTGAGGCTCAAACCTGTTTGATCATATTGATATTTTGATACATATTGGTGGGGATGCCAGAGAATTATTCATTAAAATGTGGACTTTTATATTATATTATATACATTTGTTTGAACATTGTACTTCTGAAATAAGTGTTTTTTTTTTTTCTAAAAGAGAAGCAAAGTTGAAGCAAGGTGTAAGAGAATGGGGGCACCAGTTTAAGAGCAATAATAAATTACACCCAATCAGTGCTGCAATTTTAATGTTTTAAAGAAACCTGTTGCGAGAATTCCTTTGCTCACAGCTAGGGGTATATTTCAGTGCTAAACTACTAGACTGTGGACGTTTGTGATTTAGTTTTTTTTTTTTTCCTCTTCCTCCTATTAACTTACACCACTCATATTTCCACCCGCAGGCCAAGTTCAGTAAATTTACAGGTGCGTTTTACAATAAAATGCTCGATTATCTGGGGACAATAAGCAGCGGATAGAACGAGGTTTTGGAGCAGGAGATAAACGCTGTTCCCAGTGGCAGTTTATCAGGGAGAGCATTAAAGAGCCGAGAGGCACTTAAAGCAGGAGATATAGGGGACCCCGTTGCTGTATCGATCTTACGCCAAGCTGTTCAAGGCCAGAGCTACTTACAAAGGGAGGGAGAGAGACCACTGAATTATCACTACAGTTAAATGGGAGGATGGGAAGGGTAGGTGATAAGCTGCTGGGGCGTGATTGGCGGAACAAATCATTTCATCCCTTCACTGTCAGGTTAACATTTAACATCCCGTGATTTCAGTGAAAAACAGTTATTCCCTCAAATGGCAAACTCTGTACTTCAATTAACTCAACCCTAAACCCCGTATTTTATTTTAAAATCCTACCAGATATGGGTTTAAAGTATAGAAGTTCTCCAGGTAAGGTTAGTATGTTTTTTTTTTTAAATAACGGCCCCCTGCATACCACATTAAATATAACACTTGCAAAAGAAGGTGGCTTGTTCTCTTGCACAAGGTAGAGAACTCACCAAATGTTAGGAAATCTTCCATCTTGACCATGTCAGGCCTTGGTCATTGGAGGTATGTCCTTGAGGTGGGAGATTATTCTGTTGTAGGAGTGCTATTCTGTCATGAGCAGCTTATCACATGAAGTCTGTATAATGCATTAGTTGCATAAAGCGCAGTTCTGTACCATGGAGGGTTTTGATCCTCGAAGACCGAAATGCCCTCTAACCCTCCACCTTCCATTGCCTATGTGCCTTGAAATAGTGACAATAAAATACTTGCTTTCACCTTGGGCTGCTCCATGCGATGGCTAGCACATGTAGGTTCTTCAATCTCATCTATTGAGGCGTACGTGTCTTGAAGGTGTCACGGTGCAGAATTCACCTCTCCACTGCTTTTTGGTGTGAGATCGCGGGGTGGCCTGGTGGAGTCAGCAGAGGCCTGGCTGTTCTTTCTCCTCCTCCACTGCTGCACCTGGTGTGAGGCTTATTTAAGTGGATCCACCCTTAACCTGGTGCAGCAGGATTTTGGTTTGTGTGTTTGTTTGAGTGTCTTGTGGTCTGTTCCTCTGGTACTCTCCCTGGCTTCCCTGGGGCTGCTTGGCCACTTCGTGATCCTAGTCCTCCATGCAGCAGGATTGTCTCCTGGAGGCTGCTGGCCCCTGTCCTGGGCCCTTTGGTGAGTGCACCAGCACCTTAGGGTTTCCCCTGTTTCCCTGTATGTTGTACTTATGTTAGTTAGGTTTTGTTGCTCTGTACTGTTTTTCTGAATCCAAGATCTTTTTGTTTCCTTTTGCCTTAATTTAATAAACCATCCTTACCTCTGTTCTGTGTCATTGTTCTGGCCAAATAATTTGCTCCCCTGGCAGAGAGTTCTATTTAGGAGAACTCTCCAGCCTGACATTTGGGTGTTGTAGTGACCAGTAGCACTGCTGTGTCATTTATGGGGCTGTAGCAATCTCTGCATCCCTGTTTCCCAGCAATAGGAGAAGCTGGTACATCAGTATATTTTTATAGGCAAATAGTTCAAAAGCCATCTCCAGGAAAGCACAGTGCTGTATTGTGAGTGCTGTTCCAGCCACTTTCTAGAGTGCTTGTGTCTGCTGCCAAACCTGCCACGTTTTAACCATGTCCAAAGTGCTTGTCCCCATTACTGACCCTGCCACATCTGACCACATCTAGAGTGCATGTGTCTGTTGCTGACCCTGCCACATCTGACCACATCTAGAATGCTTGTCCCCGTTGCTGACCCTGCCACTTCTGACCACATCTAGAATGCTTGTCCCTGTTGCTGACCCTGCCACATCTGACCACATCTAGAGTGCATGTGTCTGTTGCTGACCCTGCCACATCTGACCACATCTAGAATGCTTGTCCCTGTTGCTGACCCTGCCACTTCTGACCACATCTAGAATGCTTGTCCCTGTTGCTGACCCTGCCACTTCTGACCACATCTAGAATGCTTGTCCCTGCTGCTGACCCTGCCACCTCTGACCACATCTAGAATGCTTGTCCCTGCTGCTGACCCTGCCACTTCTGACCACATCTAGAGTGCATGTGTCTGTTGCTGACCCTGCCACATCTAGAATGCTTGTCCCTGCTGCTGACCCTGCCACATGTGACCACATCTAGAGTGCATGTGTCTGTTGCTGACCCTGCCACCTCTGACCACATCTAGAGTGCATGTGTCTGTTGCTGACCCTGCCACCTCTGACCACATCTAGAGTGCATGTGTCTGTTGCTGAGCCTGCCAAGTTTACATAGCTACTACGGTTGAAAAAATACATATGTCCATCAAGTTCAACCAAGGGTGTTGGGGTAGGGGAGGTTATCTTTTTATTTTATTTTATAGGGGAAGCTATTTTATTTATTTATTTATTTTTTTGCTGATAACTAACAGTAACTGTTAATGTTATTTTCTTCTAAAAAATCATCTAATCCTTTTTTGAAGCTGTCAGCGGTTGATGCTGTAACAAGCTTCTGTGGGAGGCTATTCCATAGTTTGGCATTCTTTTCCCATTTACTGATCCTGATATTTCTGACCTTATCTGTCTCATCTGAAGTGCTTATTCCTGTAGCCTACCCTGCCACATCTGCCCTAATCTGCAGTTCTTGTCCCTGCTACTGATCCTGCCACGTCCAACCAGATCTTTTGTTGCTGTCCGTTTTCCACACCAGGAGACATCCAGAGTTGTTGACAGCACCATTAACCACCCGTGACATCCACCACACAGTAGATCTCATTTGAATTTGGCTGCTTCAGATCCAATTGCTGACCATGTCCAAGCACAAGAATCCAGCTGCACAAAAGCTTCAAGTCATGGCACGTGGCTCTTTAATAGACTCTACTGGTGAAAAGCAATATTAAAGTATTAAAGATGGCCTCACTTCTATTCTCCTTTTGTCTTTTTATTTACAGTCCATTTTCAGTGGACACACCTGTTCTTGGCAGATTTTGCAGCCAGGTCCCACTGTTTTCAGGTCTTAAACCCTGAATAAGAGTCTTATTTGTTTCCTCCACCCTGTACATACATATTGCTCACATTAAAAATCATCCTACCTGCATCTATTGCATTTCCTTTAAACATCCAAGATGGTGTCCCATGGAGTCCAGGCTGCCTGCAAACTGGAAGTGCCCTCTGACTCTGCCGCTCTGCATTCTGGGATTGCTGTCCTTTTCCTGATCCCAGCTCTGCTCTGTCTGAGCAAACCACAGCTATAACCTCGCCACCGACCTCAGTATTTGATGCTTCTGGGGCAAGATGGCAGTGCCCTTATTCTAGATTCCTGAACAGAGTTGCAGCCCAGTGCGGGAAATAATAAAAAGTGATTAAAACGTAGAATATATAAATTTTAGATGCGGGGGAATAGTTTTTTTTAATGGTTTGGGCTTTTCATGATGCTGATGGTCTGGTTTAATCTATCCAACTCCCTTTTTCTAGAAAATGAGTGTTGATCATCACCCAGCCAGGTGTGGGGGGACACCCCCATTGGTGATGCTACAACGGGCATACACCGCCACTGCCCCAAGATATTGCAGTCCTTGTTCTGGCCTTTTACATAAAACATGTCACAGGAATAGTCCTTCATTAATTTTTTGACTATTGAACTTGTGGTAAGGAATTGTTTTAATATTTAATGTAGCCCGCTCCTATCAGGTCAAATTCCTTGTACGTATGTACATATATGCTTGGTGGAATAATTAGTTATTGACTACATATGGTGATCAGGGCTGTGGATTCGGTAAGTTAAAGTGGAGCAACACCCAGGGGGGATCGGCCCTGGAATCTATAAGCCCAGAAACCTTACCTTAACCCCGTTCCAATGGCGCATGCGCGGGCCGCGGCCGCGTCTCGCGCTTCCCTCTAGCAGGGCGTGCACCCGCGCCGGCCGTTTGTGAATGCGCCTCCAGCGCTCAGAGCCGCTGTGGTTGGATGCCGCTTGTACGTGCATACCACAGCGGCTCTGAGCGCTCTGATTGGACTAGCGCCCGCGTAGGAGCGTGGGGAGGTGAGTGTTTCCGGGCGTTCTGGGGGGTTTCACACAGCGGGGCACCCCCAGATCGGGGTGCCCCACCGAAGTTTCATGTCCGACTCCTCAATTTTATCAGGTCCCGACGCTTTCATAAATTGCCAATAATTAGTAAGAAATTTCCTGTAGTAAAATTGGTTCATGGGGCTTTTTCTCACCATTATATAAGCAACAGAGCTCCTTATATAGAACATAAATCATATTTATTGGAATACAAATTCTGGACAGAAAACTTGAAGCAGAGGTGCTAAACATTTTGAAGAGCGCGGCCACAATGAATAGGTTCAGAATTTCACATTTTTTTTTATTTTAAATAGCATAACAAAGATATTCTACACCAATCAGGATCCCAGCTGTCCCCACAAATTCCATTTTTACTCTTCGTAGGTCCTTCCACCCCATTGCCACATTTACATGTAACAATCCCCACATGCCACCATTACACATGTTGATTGCCTCACCTCTCCCAATATATAGGTCCCATATTTCAGACCCAAATCTAAACTGTATTCCCAATATTCAATCCATCTAAAGATTTCACCCAGGGACGGTGTTGCACTGTCAATGTCACTACGTTCCTCCAAGCCGCAGCTGTCACCTCTGTTTGGCAATGAGCCCCTCTATATCTCTCTTCATGCAACCTCTCATCCTTACTGTGGCTCTATTTCCTTTTATACGCCAGTTCTACTTACCCTCCCACTTTCCCCACGGCAGGTCACGGGCCACATTAGATGGCCTGGATCATATGTGACTTAAAGGTACATTCCAAGCAAAGGGGTAAATTAGCTGCTTTTTGTTTGCCCCGTGCTGGTTGTCAGGGCTGGCATCTTTCACTCACCAGCACTTTGCCAAATAAACCCTGATGAACTTACTCCTTTCTGATGCCTCCTCTTTCTCAGCCCCCAAAACGAATTCACTTAGGAGAAGCAGCAGAAGGGAGGGAGCTCACTAGGTTGTATAATGAAATATAAAAGATGCAGCCCCTCACATTCAAAATGGAGAGATCAGAAAACAGGCTCATTTATCCCTTTGCCTGGAATGTTCCTTTACAGTTCCTGTCTAGGCAATAGCATAAAATAGTCTATACTCCCCCACAGCTCCTCCATACATCTGTGCCACTGATGGCATGATGGTGATCCCTATTTGTACAAATGATGTGACTTTTATGCTAAAAGTTGGCTATTCCAGTGATGATTTGGTTGTGGATTTAGACAATCTGTTATTTTAGGGAAATCTTTTCCCCTGTTGAAAGAACATTGTGAAACATATAATTAAATACATATGATGCACTATTTAATAGCGCTGCATACGGCAAAGCATGGTGCCTGTCATTCACCTAGCTCTGCTCCAGATGCATGAGGGACCTGATGGGTGAGGTTAAACTCCCATACTTTCCCTCATCTCTTGCTCCACCTTGATGGGAATTTAGAGTGGGTTAACCTCAGCTGGCAGGGCGGTGTCCACAAAGATAGAAGCTTGATACCTCCACCTTGGTCATGAGTAAGGGTGGACGCCCGAAACGCGTAGACGTAACAGGACGCTTGTGATTATGCTGCTCAAATCTGTGCTGCTGTGAAGGCTTTTAATCGATTTTGGAATAAAAGGATTTTTATTGTTCATACTACGAGGCTGACATTACAAATTTTTGAAGTACTATCGGTTTGGAGGTGAGCTCTCTAGTCCCTGCCTGCAGTATTGGAACTTCATTGCATTTCCGGGTCTTTCAGCTGGCAATCGTCTGTTGTTTGTGTCATATGATACCTCCACCTAGCCTATATAGTGTTCAGCTGCCCCCTCGGGCCCCAGTTTAGTCTTTGCAAGCAGCCTGGAAGATAGCAGGCGGTGAAGATATTTTGCAAGATTTTATTTGTGTTTAGTACAAACCCCCCCAAAATTTGAGCTGTTGTAAAGCAGTGACATATAAACACTTATACACAAAAAAATAATTCTTTGAGTGATGTTAGTATATAGGAATTGATATGTCAATAATCATGTTGGGTGTCTGAGTACACCGGAATTTTCGTAAATAATTTTTTTATGTGAGTATCAAATAAAACTTTGATGTTTTAATGGAATTTTGGACTTAAGGATATTTTCTGGCAGGGTCGAATTCTCAGGCCTAAATAGGACGGTTGTGGTTGACCTATACCCAACAACAGAAAATATTTTCTTGTTTGAAATATGAGGTTGTGAATCCGCACCAGCCATAATTTAAACTAAAGTGGGAGGTTTGGGTCACATAAAGCAGCTAAGGGGTGAGGAGGTTCACCCGAATACCCCTTCTCTGCGGTTCTGTTTGGCTTTTTCGAACCCCCCATGCCCCTTATTGCCCAGACCTTGCTGAATGGCCCATACCCATTTGTTTTTGGGGTGTCCTATGCTGACTTACCCTGCTGTTGTGGCTTGCATGGGCCCCTTAATATGTGTGTGTGCATACTGGAACCCTCTGAAGCTGACTGCCGTTCTTATCTCATTGGCGGGGGGGTTGGTGGGGCTACATGGCCAAGGCTCCCCGGTTGTCCCCCAGATTTCTGTGCAGCTCTTCCAACCCCCCCAATCGGCCAGGGAGTAGCCTTTATTAATGTGGATTGTGCTCATTGCTTGCTTCAGGGGCTGCCAGGAACTCATCCACCACCTTGGAGCAATCTTACCCCCTCTTTAACGACAGCGGGGCTGCTGCTGCCCACCGGGGGGTTTCTCAGCATTCTCTTGCCGTTCTGGCAGCTTCTATTTGGCCATTAGAACAGCTGTTAAACTCAGGTGACACGGGGAAAACAGTCATTTTTCCATTTCCTGAGTTTGCTAGGAGGGCCCACAGGAGGGAGCTCCATTAGGCTACCACAGAAAACCACGAAGACAAGAATAGACACCCTCACCCAGTCAGTGGGGGGCATCTCCTGTACTTTAATCAATGGGGTGGTTCACCATATTTTAAATCACAAGTATCACAACAATTCCAGTTTGTGGCGATACCATTCAACCCATCCCTGGCTCCCCTGTATTCAAAAGGTAGCGGGCGAGGATCATGGCCCTGCTAACATCATCTAGAGATGTTTCTGTCCCTGTGTGGCCAGACGTGAATCTGTTTGCGTCCTATTACAACCGAAAGCTGTAAACATTTGTGGCTAGAGCAAAAGATTCACTAACGGTGGACCTTTGGGTGCCTCCTTTGATGGGCTTTTGGCTGGTCTATGCATTTCCCCCAATGCCGCTGCTGGGTCACTTGCTTCAAGAAGGTGGGTGCACCAAATCCCACCATACTCATTGCACCACGTTGGACAAGAAGAATGTGGTTTTTAGACGGTGCTGGCCATGGCAGCTGCCAAGTTGGCCAGAACTTCTGTTGCAGGGTTCTTGTTTTGCTTGGGTGCCTTTAAATGTATGAGGCAATTTAAAAGCTCAAATATATGTATAGCTCTAAAATTACACCACATTGTCTAATCTGTTCATTTGTCAGTAACTTCCAAGCAAATGCTAGATGATGCAATTTATTTATACATTGCTTGCAAAAAATGTACAAATACAAAAACTCTACAGGCAATGTTACAACACAGAACGCCTCAAACAAAGAACAAAAGCATATAATAAAATGGATTAATCATCGGTTAAATCTAGTTCAGGCAGGAATCAGCAGGCCTCATCATAAATAAGATACTACACTTACTTACAAAAGAGGGCCTTAGCTCCTTTAAGGACCTCCAGGAGAGGTACAATACCCCCCAAAGCGAGTATTATCGCTATCTTCAGTTAAGGCATCTGTGTTCCTGGTCCATTCTGCAGGTTTGTGCTTTCAGTACATGTTCCTGCTCTGTGTTCCTGGTCCATTCTGCAGCTTTGTGCACTCGGTACATGTTCCTGCTCTGTGTTCCTGGTCCATTCTGCAGGTTTGTGCTTTCAGTACATGTTCCTGCTCTGTGTTCCTGGTCCATTCTGCAGCTTTGTGCACTCAGTACATGTTCCTGCTCTGTGTTCCTGGTCCATTCTGCAGCTTTGTGCTCTCGGTACATGTTCCTGCTCTGTGTTCCTGGTCCATTCAGCAGCTTTGTGCTTTCAGTACATGTTCCTGCTCTGTGTTCCTGGTCCATTCTGCAGCTTTGTGCTCTCGGTACATGTTCCTGCTCTGTGTTCCTGGTCCATTCAGCAGCTTTGTGCTCTCAGTACATGTTCCTGCTCTGTGTTCCTGGTCCATTCTGCAGCTTTGTGCACTCGGTACATGTTCCTGCTCTGTGTTATTGGTCCATTCTGCAGCTTTGTGCACTCGGTACATGTTCCTGCTCTGTGTTCCTGGTCCATTCTGCAGGTTTGTGCTTTCAGTACATGTTCCTGCTCTGTGTTCCTGGTCCATTCTGCAGCTTTGTGCTTTCGGCTCATGTTCCTGCTCTTTGTTCCTGGTCCTTTCTGCAGCTTTGTGCTCTCAGTACATATTCCTGCTCTGTGTCCCTGGTCCATTCTGCAGCTTTGTGCTCTCGGTACATGTTCCTGGTCTGTGTTCTTGGTCTATTCTGCAGCTTTGTGCTCTTGGTACATGTTCCTGCTCTATGTTCCTGGTCCATTCTGTAGCTCTGTGCTCTCAGTACATGTTCCGGGTCTGTGGTTATTAGAGGCATTTCTATTTTTAGTAGGCACTCACATAAATAAAGGCAACGCTGACTAATTGCTATCTACATTATTTTTTCTTAGAGAATGATTGTGTTCTGTCAGCTTTACCATTATTGTTTCCTTTTATTTATATTGCTCTGCTATCCAATCTTATTACTAAATCTCATGTTCGGGTAGAGTCCATTAATTATCCCTGCATATTTTGTTTGACATAGCTTCACTTTCATGCTGATTGCTAATTAGTTAATTAGTTATATTACCTGCTGCAAGCATCGATCTGTTATCCAGTGAAGAAAAACAATCCCTCACGTATATATTACTTCTTTACTCCTGCATCGTTCTGCTATTTTCTATATAACATTATACTCATCATTCCTTTGCACTTCATCAGGGTTCAGAGTAAAACTTTAGCTCAAGGCGCTGGTATGCCCCTCCCATATTTGGGATGCCCATCTGTTGTTTAACTCCTACAATTGCCAGAAATTGGGCAAATTTATCTGTATTTAGGGGTCTGTAGCAGCCATATCGGTGTGTTCCAATTACTGCTGGTGGCCAATAGATTTGTTGACTTGGTATGTATGTGCTGTGGGTGGTGCCTGGCTTTTGACCATGTGTCGGGCAATTCCTTTTAGATTATTGTGGGATGCCAAGTCAAACTGGAATGCCCAGGAAAGTTGGCTGATGCAGAGGACCGAGGGGGCGATGAGACCTTTATGGCTTTGTTGGTTTTGCCTTTGTGTTGGCCGAAGGCTTGGGACAGGACTTGCATTTATATTTAGAAAATCTTCATTGCTGATGTTTTATTTATTGGGCATGAGCCTCTCATATTAAATGCATCTGCACCTTGAATGCCAATGACCTAAGTATTTACCGTATTGCACATAAGGAAACATAATTAATACCCTATTAGACTATCCTATCTATACTGATAGGATAATGTTTGTGTGCTAAATAAAGCTCTATAGTTATCGAGACAAAGGATTTTAGACACAGATTCCAATTTTAGTAGCAGGATTTTGGGCATGTGGTCATTTAGAACATATTACACAGCTGGGTTATCTGAGACCTCCCAATACTGATGATATGTATCATCCATATACAGTAGTTTTCGCTCTATAAGGTGCTCGGAGGCCAGCCGAGCAGTGAGCGGAGAGGCAGGGTAAATGAACGCTGTCCCTGTTCTGGCTTCCGGCGCGCCACCGCCCTTAGGGCACCTGAGTGTTTGTGTCACCGCGCGTTGAAACCTGAAAGGCAGTGGCGGTGCCGGAAGCCAGAGCGGAGCAGCGTTCATGTAAGTATACTTTTTTTTCCGGGGGTTGGGGTGATTCTGCCACATTTCTTATGGGAATGGGAATGCCACACTGAATAAGGGGGTGGGGGAGAAAATGTCATGATGCCTATATGGGGAATGGGATGGGGGGATGTCACACTGTCTATGGTGAATGGGAGGGGGGAATGTCACACTATCTATGGGAAATGGAAAGGGGAATGACACACTGCCTATGAATAACTATGGGGAATGGGAGGGGGGAATGCCACACTGCCTATGGGAATGGGATGGGGGGATTACACACTGTCTATGGTGAATGGGAGGGGGGAATGTCACACTGTCTATGGGGAATGGAAAGGGGAATGACACACTGCCTATGAATAACTATGGGGAATGGGAGGGGGGAATGCCACACTGCCTATGGGGAATGAAGGGGAATGCCACCCTGGCTATGGGGAATGGGAGGGGGGAATGAAGTGGAACGCCACACTGCCTATGGGGAATGGGAGGGGGATGCCACTCTTCCTATGGGAATTGGAGGGGAAATGCCACACTTCCTATGGGAATGGGAGGGGGGAATGCCACACTTCCTATGGGGAATGAGAGGGGGGAATGCCACAATGCCTATGGGGAATGCCACACTGCCTATGGGAAATGGGATGGGGGGATGCCACAATGCATTTGAATTTTTAAACCACAATTGAAAAATTAAATGTACTTTATTTATGACAAAATATGATGCATACTTAAATGATAATGGCTAACTATACAAACAGATGATCCTAATACATTTAGCAATATACGCAAGCAGTACCCTTATATAGTAACAGCCATGTGTCTTTTAAACATCCTCGTATTCGTAATCTGCCATACCAACGGATGGAAACTTTACAGAAGGTTTTCAATGCATGCACAGAATCGCTCGTACACTCATACAAGAACGGAAACATTTCACAAAAAAAACAGATCGGCACTAAAAAGGAAGTTTTTTTGTCTTTCTGAATCGAGCCTATTCTGTGTATTTTACGCGTTTTTTCTGTATGCGTATGAGCTTACGCATGATTCAGAGCCTCCATCGGCAGCCTTCGGTTCACTGTTCATAGCTGCATACGCCAACGGGAATGCCATTTTCTGCCTCTCGTTGCGGCCTCCACAGGACGAGGATTACGTTTACGTTATGTTTTTCAGCGTCCCGTTTTCCGTGTCCCGTTAGATTCAGCATGCATCTTTCTCTAAATCTATGTCCAAACGGAATTCTCTCGGAAATCTGTTGGAAAGCTGCTATGTTTGCATGCATGTACGCATGCACGCAGCTATTTATCTCCTTTATGTCCCCTGTCTCAACTATTCTCTCACTCACTTCTGCTTCCATGCTTACCTCAACTCACTCGCGATTCCTGTTTAGATGTTCTCCCGTCCTTAATGCTTACCTTAACTCACTCGCGGTTCCTGTTTAGATGTTCTCCCGTCCTTAATGCTTACCTCAACTCACTCACGGTTCCTGTTTAGATGTTCTCCCGTCCTTAATGCTTACCTCAACTCACTTGCGGTTCCTGTTTAGATGTTCTCCCGTCCTTAATGCTTACCTCAACTCACTCGTGGTTCCTGTTTAGATGTTCTCCCGACATTAATGCTTACCTTAATGTTCTGCATTCTCTTCTTAGTTTTCTATTTCTTCTTGATGTCTTCTGCTGTATGTTATTTCTTGGATGTGTTCATGGCTTAAATGTTTTCCGCTTTACATAAAATAAACATGAAACATGGTTAAGTATAAATATATTTATTATTATTATTATTATTATTATTTTTTTAATATTAATATTATTTTTAACCTTTTTTTGTTTTTGTGTAAGAAAATTATTAACATATAAAATGTTGTAAAATGTCTAAAAGTTTTTTTTTTCCGTTTTAAAACATTTTTTTTAACATATATAAAAAAATGTAAAATTTTAAAATAAACATGAAAAATAGAAGTGGCAGAACCCAGGAATCTATTCTTCACTGGTCTCCAATGAAGCAGCCAGCTCCTGGATTTCGCCCACCAGCCTATACACTGTCGCGGTCAAATTCTGAAGTCTCTCCTGTGGGGTTGCTGTGAAAAGGAAGCAATAATTAATCGTTGGCATATACATTTTTCATAGCTGTGGAATGAAATATTATTAATGTTCAAGGGATGAGGCCATATGACATTATGCTAATGAATTAGGCTAGGATGAGGCCATATGTCATTATGCTAATTTATTAGGCTAGGGGTGACACCATATGTCATTATGCTAATTAATTAGGCTGGGAATGAGGCCATATGGCATTATACCAATTAATTAGGCTAGTGATGATGCCATATGTCATTATGCTAATTAATTGGGCCAGGGATGAGGCCATATGTCATTATGCTAATTAATTAAGATAGGGATGAGGCCATGTGTCATTATGCAAATTCATTAGGCTAGAGATGAGGCCATATGTCATTATGCTAATTCATTAGACTACGGTTTTTTATTACCTGGTGATGAAGCTATGTTATAGGTAATAAAAAAAAGTAGACTGCAAACTTACTAGGCTGGTGGGCGACCTGGACTTGGGGGACCAGCCTCCTCTCTGGGGCCTGTCACTGATCTGGATCTGAGTCTGTTGAGAAAGGAAAAATATGTCTACTTCTAATGTCAGATTAGGAAAAGCAAACATTTTTTTCATAATGTGTGTGTGACATCACCCACCTTCGCCATGCGCCTCAGGGGCTGGGTCTTCTGGCCTCTCCACTCCCCGCTCTCCACCTGCTACATAGTCATCTAAAAGAATTGAAGCAGGAAATTAGTGTGTGTTTACAGTGCATGTACCTGTGTGTGCTTCAGTCAGAGAAACATACTGGAGTGTTGTAGCTCCGCCATCTGGGCTGACTCTCTGGTGAGCCGCTGATGGGGGGAGGACCTTGGCTCTGCAGACGCACCACCTTCACTTGGCCCAGATCCATCCCACACTGGTCAGACTGCTCGCTTCCGGGTGGGTCTGATTCTATAATCCCATTCGCTCACTAGAAGAGAATATCATTCCTAAACAGAGGCCTGCCTAAGGGCTTTGGGATATCTAACATGTAATAGTACTTACTTGGGAAATGTTGAGCAAAATGTTGAGCGAAGTGTTGAGCGAAGAATCGCCTCACCGGGGGTCTCTTCCTTCGCTTTAGGTCCGACCAGTGTTGGATGATCTGGGTGAAGGTGAAGGTGGTGTTACTGTCGGCTGCAATTTTGGCCACTATCTCCAGGGCCAACTTCCTCTTTTGATAGAGTCGTACCTGTTCTCCATCATCATCTAAAAGATAAAAGAAAAACACATTTGATTAATGCAAACATCATACAAATCACAATCTCAGTTATAGCAGGTTCCTAAATTACATTCCCCATAACATTTCTAGCCTTCAGCTATCCTTCTAGTTGCCATGTTGGTGTTGCGCACATGTGCGCACTAACTTTTGCTTGGCACGCCGTTTAAATTCAAATGTCGCCCCCACTGTTTTGCCCTACGCTGCCTAATCGCATATGTATGCATTTTGCCTGCAAATCAACGGCCTGAACAAACACTTACTAGCATAATAGTGTCCTGTTGCACGCGAGTGAAGAGCATGGGTGCCATCTTGTTTGCCAGTATCATCAGATGTGTTGCGCCCCAGCGGTTTCCGAGATGTGCACGTCCGTACGCGTGCTTACGCATACACACTCATAACTATTTAAAGGGTATTTGTCTTTACAGATATCGCTATGCCTGCAAAGAAAGCTAGCCGCAAGACCCCAAGTACCATGAACGCCATGAGCGTCATGCAGAACGGCATGAAAAAAACGCATTGAGGCCTGCAAATAGGTCCCACAAAACCAGTAGCCACTCGCATTCGACCAGAACATTCACTTGCCACATGAAGGATCCAGTGGGCCACACTCCAGCCCCCTCCAAATCTGGGACATCACGGAAGGCGAAGGAGGCATCCTCAAGCAAGAATGTTCCCCGGCTCACAACATCCCAAACCCAACAGAGCACTACTAGTAAGGGCAAGGGTAAGACTCGTCCTAGAAGCCCTAGCCCCCGAACAACACCCTCTCCTGCTCCTTCCCACAAATCTAACGTTGAGAGCCCTGAGTCCCCGGGCAGCTCAACGGCAGTAACTTCTTTGGGCAGCCAGCCACTGACACCCAGCCCCCATGCAAGTCCAGCCCAATCCATGGTAAGCGAAATGTCTGGCTATTCAACGCCTGCAAGTCAGCCAAGAATGTCACCCAATATTCCACCCACCCAGGAAGAGCCATCCAGGGCAACATTAGGCCAAAACCTGCGGTGTGGGACATTGAGCGGACGCTTTACTGAGCTCCAAACCATGGCGTTGGCAAGTGGGGTTTCTGAGCACTTCCATGAGCTGTATGGGAGAAATTCTAAAGCCACCAGCAAAGTGCGCAAGAACCAAAACTTGGGAGGAGATAACCAGACAGGTCAATTGTGCGGGGACGGAGAGGAAAGATGTGGAGCAGATCCAGCGGAAATTATCGGACCTCAAATATGCTGTGAGACAGAAGAGGAATAAGCGCAGGCATCACGGGTACATATGGGTGTGGAAGTTGGGCTGGTTGTTGTTGTGCAAGACCTTGTAAGTAATGTTTTTTTTTTATTAAAGGCTGCAAACAGGAGGTGGATTCCCAACTAAACTACAGTAGCCGAGGAGCTTGTCCTAGGACTTATACCCCCCTTGGCACTACAGGGCTTATCTGGGGCCATAGACACTGACAACAATGTCATGCCAGAAGGCTAGTATTTTAAGGATTGGTTAATTTGCTTTGCATTTAAAAATGTAGTTAAAAAGCCTAGGTCCACACAGCTAGGGGGGGCAGGAGGGAGGGGCACGCTCCCAGGGTGCAGCAGTTCAGGTTTGCGCCAAAGGATGTCTGGAAAACCGGTGGTGGAGTCCATTTAGAAAGTTGGGCCCGGGTGCCCTAAGGCCTAACTACTCCTATGGGTACACAAGGTATGTTAACTTGTCTTTACTGTTACATTCCAGCTCCTCAAAATACTCTACTGACTGCGCAACCCTCCACCTGTTTGCCCACTGCCACCACATCCCGCCAGCCATTACCAACATATTCTACACATGTCCAGCAGGATCGGGTAAGTGTAATGTGCACTAACTGGTGATGCATGTGAAGGAAGATGACTACTTGCCCCAACATATATTTGAGAAACTATCTCACACAATTTTTTTCATGTCCCAACAGACACCACCCATATTGGATGCAATACATCATATGGAGGAGGAGGAGGAGAACATTACCTGACCCCCACTAATGGCAACCCAGCAACATCATCTGCAACTGCCCCAGCAGCAGCCGCCCACAAATCCTCTGCAGCAGAGTCAAACACGCCCTCTGCTGGCAGACCAGCATGGCCAGCAGCAAGAGACAGAAGCACCTGTCCCATGTGGTAGCTCTGCTGCAGAGGATTTGCCTACTACATCTGCTCCTGTTGCTAGGCCTAGACCTCCAGCATCTGCACGCGCCCAAACCCTGGGAAGTGGAGGATGCCCTCATCCACGTCGCCATGTCAGCCAGGGGAGGCATGTGCAGATCCTGGAGACAGCATGGCGCAATGACAGCCGCAACTTTAGGGAATGCAACCAAAGATTAACAGAGTAGCTGTCATCACAATTACTAAACTTCAATAACCACTTCACCACCCTGCTGGAAAGACTAGCAACAGGCAGAGGGAGGCTATGCTGGAGCAGTGGCAGATGATGAATGCCACCCATGCACAGGTGTTGGCCATCCTACAATGGCAACAACAGCCTTATTATGGGAATCCACCATATTAAGATTTTGCATTGTATTTGCTCCACATCTTTCCTCTCCGTCCCCACACTATTGACCTGTCTGGTGATCTCCACCCATATTTGGGTATTTGTGCTTTTGCTGGTGGCTTTAGAATTTCTCCCATACAGCTCATGATAGTGCTCAGAAACCCTGCTTGCCAATGCCATAGTTTGGGGCTCAGTAAAGCGCCCGCTCAAGCTCCCACGCAGCAGGTTTAGGCCTAATGAGATCCTGGCTGCATCATCCTGGGTGGGTGGAATAGTTGGTGACATTCTTGGCTGACTAACACCCCACTAATAGCTACAACTTTTGCTCTGAAAGTATTGTGTTGGACTTGCTTGGGGGCTGGGTGTCATAGCCTGGCTGGCCCTATAACTTGCAGCCGTTGACTTAGGGCTTGCTACATTGTAATGCTGAAATAGGCCACGAGCTGGAGAGAGTGTTGTTGCGGGCCTAGGGATTCTTGCCCTACTGCTCCCCTTGCCCTTAATACTAGTGCTCCCTGTAGTTCTAGATGTTGTGGAAAGGGGAGCATTCTGGCTTAGAAGTCAAGCAAGCCATCCAGGCTGTGCCAAATTTAGAGGGGGCTGGAGTCTGGCCCAATGGATCCTTCCTTTGCCTAGTGGATGTCCTCGTAGGTTGCAAGTGCCCTTCCCAACCTATCTTCTATATGGAATAGTAAATTGTTTTCATGAGTTTTTCCTGTTCTGTTTGACATTAAAAATGCATTACACTCAAATCTGTCCCAAAGTCTTTTTGGATTAATTAGTATGTACAGATAAGCAAATGAAAGTATAAATCAAATATATTTGTTACCTCACAAATAATTAATATCTCTAAGGACAACCAAAATGAATGCAAAATATTTAAAAATAAACTTTTGGAAAAAAAATCAGAAAAACAACCCAAAAAAAAAAGGAAAAACAACAAAGAAAAAAAAATAATAAGTCCAAAAATTATGAAAAAAATGTAAATCAAATGGTCCCGGACGCATTGCCCAGAAGCACTCTGAGTGCCCTCATATAACTCGTCCGGAATGTCCATGGTGGCTGGAGAGGGGGGCACGTCAACATACCGGGGGACTTGCTGCATTACAGAGCAGGCTATTATGATCTTTATAACCTTGTTGGGGTCATACTGCAGGGCCCCCCCTGTATGGTCCAGGCATCTAAATCTGCTTTTCAGCAGGCTGAATGCCCTCTCCACCACAGCCCGTTTCTGTCGATGGGTCCGGTTATAGCCCTCCTGGGCCTGAGTCTGAGGGCGCAGGACTGGTGTCATCAACCATGGCAGTAGTGGGTAACCTGAATCCCCTGAAAATAATAAAACACAAAGTTAGTGTTTACTTCTTAGCTACATTGTAGTTCATGTCATCAGAGGGAAAGAACATCCATATGTTGAGACAGGGTTATCCAAAAAGATTCATAGTCTTACAGTGAAAGGCTAACAAAATTATTTCTCAAAACGTACCCAGTAGCCATCCACCAGACAAATCTCCTGATTCAAAGCGACCATACAGGCTCGAATTTCTCAGGATGTAGGTGTCCTGGGTGGTTCCGGGAAAGCCAGCCATCACACTTAGGAACTGAAGGTCCGGGCCAACCACAGCTTGCACGATTATGGAGTGGCCCATCTTCCGGTTCCTGTAAGAGCAGAAATACAGGTATTTAGTACACACAAAAACAAGCCAGCAAATAACCAAGTTAAAACTAACAAAATAAGAGATTCTTATTGTTAAAAAGTTTTATTTTATGACTCAAAAATTAATACTAACACCAATAAGTAATTGTTGGTCAGTCGGATTTAAATAAGGTCTGCATTAAAATGAATAGTTATGGGCTACATGAAAATGATTAGTTAAGGTCTGCATTAAAATGAATAGTTAAGGGCTACATGAAAATGATTAGTTAAGGGCTGCATTAAAATGATTAGTTAAGGCCTACATGAAAATGGTTAAGGTCTGCATGAAAACGAAAAGTTAAGGGCTACATGAAAATGATTAGTAAAGGGCTACATGAAAATGAATAGTTAAGGGATACATGAAAATGATTAGTTAAGGTCTGCATTAAAATGAATAGTTAAGGGCTACATGAAAATGAATAGTTAGGGGATACATGAAAATGATTGATTTATATATACATGCAAACATAATGTTATTGAATGAGTTAATACAAATCAGAATGTTGACCTAAACCACATACCTAAATAGATATTCATCAGCTGCAGGAGGCACCAACGCAACATGGGTACAATCGATCGCACCCATGACGTTGGGCATGTCAGCTAGATCAAAAAAACCCAACTTAAGCGCATTCCAGGCTACCATGTTGTCTGGGATATAGATGTATTTTTGACACAGGGTAGCCATGCCATCCAAAAACTTGTTTAGTGTGCGGCTCAGCGTAGGCTGGGACATCCCCATGGAGAGGGCACCCAGCCTCTGGAACGAGCTGTTCGCTAAAAATTGCAGGCAATACCGGCAATTACATGCCCCTTCCTTGTGGTGCAGGCTAACCATGGCCGCAGTTCACTATACAAATTATGGAGGGAAACGTGGTTAAGTCGGGTCAGTTCAAACAGCTCAACGCCATGCATGCGATCGATGTCTATGCGTGCGGTGCAATCTGGCTTCGGCCATGGTGATGCAGATCATACCATTTAGCTGCAAGCGCTCATACTCCTCCACGTACTCAGCAAACATTTCGACAGCTAGCTTTCTCCTACAAAATTACCCCGTAAGTTGAGCAGAAGCAACCCCGTTTTATTGGGCGGGTGACCATCAGCAATCAAGGCTCTGAATCATGCGCAAGCCCATACTAATAACATAAGTTGCCCGACAAACATATGATCATCGAAAGCGTGTATACGAGTTAACCTAAAAGCATATACGCATGAAAACAGTAACGTAAAATACGAAAAAGCAAGGAAAAACTCACAAAACGTACACAGACACATGCAAAAGTGCATGTGAAAGAGGCTCTGAATCAACCCTTATATTTAATCCTAAAGATCTCTCTTGTACATTCCTTAATGTATCATCTATGGTCTAATGGGATGATGTTACACAGTCAGTAACACTTGTTATACTGTACTTCTACATTGCAGAATGATCGGGCTCTCTTTTTTTGCTGGAAAAGCAAACTTCTTTCAAGAAGATGGTAGACTGGCTCTGCTGAAGCAAAATTCAATTAGTTTCCTACCACTCATCTCTGGTTGGGATGTCTCTCAAATTGAGTATATTTTTCATATTGAAATTTTCAATCAAATGGATTTTTTAATCAAATGGCCTTTGAACTTGACTTCCCTGCCTCCTATCGAATAAATAGTCTTTCATATGTGTCTTTTAAAACCAGCACACTGTACAATAACCCTGAGCCTTTTACTGTCAAAAACTATGAAGGATATAAAGTGGAGTAGATTCTTGACTCCCGCCATTGTGGTACAGGTATACAGTACCTGGTTAGGTGGAAAGGGTACGGAGCTGAAAACTATTCTTGGTATCTGGCAAGAAATTTTCATGCCCCACGTTTGATTAAAGTCTTCCATGGACTCCATCCATCCAAACCTTTTCCAAGGGACACCTGGCTGCCTCTAAGTGGGGAATAGGTAATACTGCCATTGCTAGCAAAACCCAATCAGGTGGTTCAAGAAACATAGATCTATAGAATCTATGTATGATGCTGAACACTGTGCTTGAACTTGCTTTATTTGGCATATGTCCACTGGAACCTTTCTTGTGCATGACCCAACTACTCTCTGTGACTAGGAACTTGTCACTGTTTCTGACTACTCAATTTACTCTACTTTTTCTAGAGACCTAATGAAGGATATCATTTTTTCTGTTTTTAGATAGGGATTTTTTTTATATTCCTTTTTGTTTTGTTTGTTTTTGAGAATTGAGTGTTATTTAATTGTCCTTTCACACTTCATTGATAGCTTTAGCACATTTGTGTGGAGTTGGCCACCTTACCTAATTATTTTACATATTTGAGCCACACGTCTATCTTTGATTTGGCTATAGGTTGTTGCCAGATGAGGCTATGTAGGATGCGGTGGACTTTGACTTTAAATTCCCATTTGGGATCATATCTCCTTTGGACTGCTTTACTATATAACTACTGCATATGAGAACTGCTGGTGGGAATATTAGGGCCACCTCAGTTTGGGTTGCATGTTTTTTCAAATTGAATTATTGACTTCACTAGGAACATAGATGAAATATACAGCGTTTTCCTGCATGTTGCCATGAGAATTGTGACTGGGTTTTGTGACCTTTTTCCAGCATGTGGATCCAGTTATGTTTGTCTCCAGGATAATATATTTTGATGCAGAAAATGGTGATCTACCACAAAGGTTATTTATTTTGCTCTGTAGGCTTTATCGTTTTGGGGTAAGTTGCAGAACCTAGGCAAGGCACAGGTTAACTGTACTCTTTCTGTATTAGCTAGATGTCAGTTTTATGTCTCTGTGAATCACCCTCTCCAGGTCCCCAGTAACTATCACAGCTATAAGCTTCTAGCCATTCATCACAAGCAGCTAATCTTTTGCTCTTTCCAAATAGTTAAGGAGGTTCCAGACTTTTATAGTCAGTAAGAGAAATCTAACCCCGGAGCATCTCCTCTTGAGTAAATCAATCAGCGCCGACTTCTCAAGGATCCTGGGAGCCAAAAGTGTGACTGTGGCTTGTAAACCAGTGAGTGAATGGCACAGGGAAGTTTGTAAAAAGGAACATAGATCAAGGCTAGGAGCGCTGCTCGAATGATCGTCTCTGGGGGGAATAAAAATGGATTTTTACTTAGGAAGAATACAGCTACTTGTGAGAGGTTTTCCGCCTGGTTAAACAGAAACAGGACTGATTTTTATTGCATAGCTATGGATCAGCTGGTGACAAATACACAATGGAGTTATGGGGCATGGCGTACCTCCTCCCTTTCACCGTTATATGACAGGTTCGAAGTAACAGCGGCACAGGGAGATTACTCCTGTTTGCCTTCAGCGTGACAGCAACAGTTAAGAGCTACTGAACAAGGTTCCTGCGCTCTCCTTGTGAACTGATATACAGAATATTTGTGAAACATTCTTTCTCTGCTAAGCAGTGCCACTTGCTTGCCAATATGACTTACAATTTAAATAAAAACTTCTAAGGTAACAATAGGCATACTATGTACTAATATGCCTACTGATCCACTGAATTTTAGGGGTTACTCCTATTACAGTCCACGGCATTGCATGGCTCCATACCTAGAATTAGGGCCACAACTACAAATCAGGGGGCCTCAAAGTAAAACAATTCCACATCTACTCGACACTAGACCTTATTTCTATGGCCAGTAACTAAATATGCAGTCCATTACTAACGGCTAACCTTCCCCAAAGCGCGTAGCCTGCTGGCACATGTCTTTTTGGACTGGGAATTGGGATTTTTTAATACTATGCAGTAAATATAAGTTTAATTTTTTACTTCTTTGTTGGAAGCTTTGGCTTGTGGAGCTCTTCTCTTAATGCCATTTAGGCCAAGTGTTGGCCAGCAGGCGGCCTCTAAAATTATTGCAACTTACCACACTGGAATGCTGTAAGCTAACAAAACAAAAGGTTGCATATCAGATATAGAATTAATGAATTGATTATTAGATTTATGCCGTTACAGGGAGTTTTAGACACCCTTTGGGTTGAGTTTTACAGAGGACAGCTGCATACATGCATTTAGGATTCTAGTGACCCTGATTGCTACCACCCCACATAAACCATTAAGCTGTAGAATAATGTCACATCTACAAACCAGAGACCACCTCTTTTACTCATTTGTAATCACAGATCTCAAGGTTAGTATAGAATGAAACAAATACAAGTGAGTTGAACACAAGTTCTTCCAGGCAATGTCTAGTTTAGTCGCCAACCTAGAAAGTCTCCAGGTCTGGACAGATTTTTAGTTAAAGAGGAACTATGGTCAGAAATGATCATAATCCCTCTTTAATATGCTGAAGCGGGGCAGCACAATCTCGGCTGCCCAGCTGTCCATCGCTCCAAAATAAACCCGGAAAAAATGGTCCTCCGGGTACATACTGCTTTCAGGATCCCCTTCTACGGCTGCCATAGAGCAGCCTATCAGCTTCCATGGCCAGTGCCGGCTGGCCTGATAGGCTCAGCTGCTGGCTGTGGAAGCTGATTGGCTACTCCACAGAAGCCATAGAAGCGAATCCTGGAAGAGGTAAGTACTCGGGCTGCTGGAATAACAACAGTGTGCATGGCAGGATTGTACCTTTTGGTTTAAAGGAGAAGCGATATGTTGTAATAAAGGAAAATGCTGCATTCCAGCATAAAATCCTCATCCTGTGTAAGCTTAATATCTGTGGTGGGCAAGCTGTTTGAAGGTTTCTTAAGGCATACTATCCCGGAGCACCTTGGGAAAAATGACCTTATTACTCCATATCAGCATGGATTTATGAGGAATCACTCCTGCCAGACAAACCTAATCAGCTTTTATGAGGAGGTAGGTTCAAGATTCGATCAGGGGGAGTCATTGGATATCATATAGCTTGACTTTTTTAAACCATTTGATACTGTGCCACATAAAAGGCTGGTACAAAAGATGAGAATGCTTGGACTGGGGGAAAACATGTGCAGATGGGTGGGAAATTGGCTTAATGATCGTAAGCAGAGGGTGGTTATCAATGGTACACACTCAGATTGGGTCACTGTTACTAGTGGAGTACCACAAGGGTCAGTTCTGGGACCAATTCTCTTCAATATATATATAAATGACATTGGGTATGGATTAAACAGTAAAGTCTCAATCTTTGCAGATGATACTAAGCTGTGTAAAGTAATTAAAACAAAAGAGGACAGCAGGCAGCTACAGACAGATTTAGATAAACTGGAAGTATGGGCAGTTAAATGGCAAATGACGTTTAACACAGATAAATGTAAAGTTAGGCACATGGGAAGGAGAAATCTGTGTCATGATTACACACTAAATAAAGAAACACTTGGTAAAACAACAACGGAAAAGGACCTAGGGGTTTTAGTTAACAATAAGCTCAACTGTAGTAATCAATGCCAGGCAGCTGCTGCCAAAGAAATAGGATCATGGGGTGCATCAGGAGCGGCATAGGTGCTCATGACCAGAGCATCATTTTACCCCTGTACAAGTCACTGGTCAGACCCCATATGGAGTACTGTGTACAGTTCTGGGCACCTGTGCTTAAGAAGGACATATCAGAACTGGAGCGCGTTCAAAGAAGGGCAATAAAGTTAATAAAAGGAGTGCAGGGGCTAGAGTACCCTGAAATATTGTCAAAGTTAGGTTTATTTAGTTTAGAAAAATGACGATTGAGGGGTGATCTAATAACTATGTATAAATATATTCGGGGTCAATACAAATATCTGTCCCACAATCTATTTATACCCCGGAGTGTAACCATAACCCGGGGGCATCCACTAAGGTTAGAGGAAAGGTGCTTTCTCCACCGACATAGGAGGGGATTCTTCTCTGTAAGAGCTGTGAGACTATGGAACTCGCTGCCAGAGGAGGTAGTAATGATGCATACAGTAAAAACTTTCAAAAGTGGCCTTGATGCCTTCCTGGCATGTAATAACATTTCCAGCTATGGCTACTAGACCACTGGAAGGAGATAAACAGGCTGAACTGGATGGACTAAAGTCTTTATTCAGCCTTACATACTATGTTACTATGTTACTATGTGTGTGAAACATAGTGGTGGTAGTATCGTGCTTCGGACCTGTTTTACTACATTTACGCCCAAAAGGAGAGGCGCCCCATGACTAACTTGAGCTCCAATCAGAGCCCAGGGGTCAGAAGGGCCAATGGAGGGTGCAGGCAGAGGTCACAAGGGGAGGAGGGAATCTATTTAGGGGACTGGGGTTTCCTGCCTCCCCCTCTTTGAGCTCCATTTTCCTCAGCACTGGCTGAGCTATTTTGAAGTCCAGCACAATGGAGGTGGCTACCAAAAAGTTCTGGCAGGTGGGCGAGCAGCATGGTGAGGACTGAGTAAGGAGTTTGTGCATGCCCCCCCCCTCACCCCTGGCCGTCCCCGCCGGACCACCCCCCCCCCCCCCACACCACCCTGCGGCTCAGCCTTTCTCCTGAGCAGCGGGGAGATAGTTCCGGACCACTACACCTCCTCCTCCCCAGCCCTCTTACCATTGAGGATTGGTGAAATCGGCCTCCAGTGCACATGAGAGAGCTTCTGGTTACCCAGCAAGTTTCAGCATCCAGCGGCAATAGCAACAGGATGTGCAGTGGCAATATAGATATAGACCACCCGGATGGCAGGAGCTTTACGTCTGTGCAATGTCAAGGTGAGTCTCAGCTTATTGGTTCGTCCAGTCTTGTTGTCCCAATGGGGCCTGGCGATGGTGGGGACAGGAGGAGGGGGAGCATCCAGGGTTTTATTTTAGGGACAAGGTAGTTTCTACCTATATTGGAATCCACATGCGCTGGTGGAGCAGTGGGACCGAGGGTGGTTTGGGAGCCAATAGAGACATTGGTGATAGCGACGGCCAGATAGATCATGAACATGCCAGGGTCCAAACAAAGCGACACGGCTGTGGGGCCATGGATTCCGGCAAGTTGCGGAACCTGGGGGAGAGACAGAGAGGCGGTTACATAGGCCCACCCCATATCAGATTTTGTGACAGGGCATGTGTATATGTGTTTTGAGGGGCTGCTAGCCACGCATCTTAAGCTGGAAGTCAAGGAAAGAATATGGCAGTGATAATATGTGGACATTTTCACGTTGCTGCTGTTGGAGCATTTTGGGGTCGAGAGGTGGGAAAATTGTAAATAACAAAGGAAAGAGGAGGATGAGGATAGGGCCCTGATACCCAGAACCTTCGACAATTGGTTTTGTGGGAAATTTGGTGTAGGATGGTTGCTCAGCTGTCCACGGTGTGCGCATCCGAATTCGAAGCACAACTGTTTAAAGTGGACCAACACCCAGGATTTTGACTATCCTGGGTATTGGTCCACTTCCTTGGGGCACCCCTATCGGGGGTGCCCCGCTGCCCAAAACCCCCCCAAACACCCCGAAAACTCACCTCTCCACGATCCCATGTGACTGCGCTGTCCAATGCCCGCCGACGGACAAGTGACGTCCGTCGGTGGACAAGGGATCGCGCCCGCCGCCGCCTCCCGCACATCACTCTTGAGATCTTATAGATTCCCGGGCCGATCACCCCTGGGTGTTGGCCCACTTTAAGGCAGGGTTCTCATTGGTGTTTTACAGGGCATTGTATATAAGTGAGCTAGTGAGCCTCAATAAACGTATGACTGGTGAATTGTCTGCAGAGGATGTGGTTGTCATGGGGGAAGATCTGGAGATTAGGCTTCAGGCATCAAAAACGTGCATGGGGTGGTGACTGAGGTGGCAAGGTCGGGTTACCTATGGAAGCAGTTAAAGGGGAAGGTTTGTCTATGTTTTTAGATTTAGTGTGTCCGGTTCTTCTTATTGGACACTCTTTCATTGCGAGGGCTAATGTTAATTAAAGGCCCATTCCAGTCTAACTAACTCATTGTTCGTGGGAGCAGCCATGATGGAATTACTGCATAATGCCGCTTCTATTAAGATGTATGAGACAAAGTATTACCCCTCCCTTCTTCTCTCATTATGCTGTAATTCCATCATGACTGCTCCCATGAACAATAATAGTTAGTTAGGCTGGACTGGCCCTTTAAAGGCCTCACCAACATGCTAGTGAAGGCGGCACCTTTGAATGCCTGACTCCGATACAACACTGCCATCTAGTGAGCTGTAAGTAGACATTGCAGTAAAAAACAAGGGCCAAGGCATCTGAAACCTGATTGGCCAAAGGTTAACAAGGAGGTAACCTGTACCTGCAGTAAGGGATGGTGTATTTTAGACAGCTTTGGGGGTATAGCTAAATTCCTTCACTATAAATGTAGACTCCAGGAAGCATGAAGGAAACTCTTGCCATGCATATTTCAGCTCATTACATGCTATTAAGTGGACGGATCTCATGTCATCACTCTGAACCAGAATTTCAGAGATGGAGCATATTTGCTTTGAACCAGGACAACTTGGAAGTGAAACCGAGTATTCACCGTATTAATACACGTCAGATCGACTTTATGCGTTCTCGCATGCGTAAGTTTACGGGTTTTGCCTGCACTTGTGTGTTATTCAGAGCCTCGATTTGACCATTTTATGGCCTATAATAACCATTAAAATGTTACAGAGGCCAAATTGTGCCCTCTTTTTGCACGTGGGAACATGAGCTTGTTGGAATACACATTGATGATGGAGCCCCTTGACGAATTCCTGGAAGAGTATAAGCATCTGCAGTGCTGTGGGCTGCTCACCGGTACGGTATCACCAAATTGGTTGGCTGCCTTTAATTTCTGGTGAATGGCTCCTTCCAGAGGCTTGGGGCACTGTCTGTTGGCATGTCTCAGCCTTTGCTGAGCCAGGTTCTGCCAAAATTTCTCACTGGCATGGTTGTCCTGCAGGAGAAATACATCTATTTTCCTGACAACATGGCGGCCTGGAATGCGTTGAAGTTGTTTTTTTCAACCTGGTGAATATGCCGAATGTCATGGGCACCATCGACTGCAGCATGTGGCATTGCTGCCTCCTGTGGCGCAGGAATATACGTTTCGTTATCTTTAGTTGCTCATTGGTCCTCCTTTTTGCCAGGTCTTCTCTGTTTAGCCCAGGGTTTGTTTTGCTTCCCTAAACTAGCTAATCCTTGTTGTTTATTTCCCCCTGACCCAGGTGTACTAGTTGCCCAAGTATCTGCTTGCTCTTTGCCTGCTACTGTAATGTTGCCAGTGTGTTAACCTTTGTCTGTTGTCATTTTCTTCTAGAAACCGCAAGATGCGTCATTCATTGAATGTACAATGCGTCGTGGGTCAGGCCGACTTCCCCGGATCAATCCACAATGCATTCATCTTGCGCAGCTCCAGCCTGTATTCTTGCTTTGAGACTGGTGATCTGAGAGGTGGTTGGCTTCTGGGTAAATGTGTATTATTGTTGCGTTTTTATTGTTAGCCTTGCATTTGCAATGTTGAATGTTGTTATCAGCCCCATAGTATGTTTTTTTGCTGTTATTTTGGTGTGGCCTATTTGTCTCCCTGCCCTCCCTCTGTAATAATATGCTCATGTGCCTAGTTTTAGTCCCCATTTGCCTTGTTCCTAGTTTAACTCCTTTGTCCTTGCAGTGCACCATACCTTTAGTTTTTCATGCAAACTGTCTGTCTAATGATCATGTAAATCTGGACCACCGTGCAACTGTTGGTACATTTAGCCCATTTGCCCTTTTGGCTCTCTCTGTGTTTGTTTTAGCCTTTTTTTGTTGATCTTACTCTGTTATTTTTCTTTTGTCCTTTTAGCTGATTCGGGCTATCCTCTCTTGCCTGGCTGCTGACACCCGTTTTGCACCCGCAGATGCAAGGCCAGGAGGCGTACAATCGGGCCCACCGCCTGACCCGTGCTGTTGTGGAGCGAGCAGTTCCAGTGCCTCGATCTCATTGGTGGAGCGCTGCATTATAAGCCTGAGATGGTTGTAAAGATCATTGTGGAGTGCATTGCCCTGTATTATTTTGCACTGATGGAGAGGGTGCCAGCATATGTTGAGGAGGCAACCCCCCGCCACAGCTCCGGCGCTGGACAGTCCATCCGGCAGCACTCAATTGACTGGTCCCTTTCTTAAGCCCTTATTTAAGAAGGGATAGCGTCAGGTAGTGGCTGGTTAATGAGAGGTAGCGACAGGTAGCGACTGGTGAACGCTGGACATGGCACACAATTACACATTTATCAAGCAGAATCTGTTTAGCGACTGGGATAGCGCCATGTAGCGTCTGATTCATCATTTTCACAGCATCAGCGAACAGTGCCGGCGTTCAGCCTTGCACAGCGCCAGGTATGACCTCTCGCTTCCTGTCGCTCTCCCATACATTTCAATGGACGATAATTTTCTCCTTAAACTGGGTTTTTGCTTATTTTTTTTTCACAAAAAATCACAAATAATTCTGTGACCTCTTCTGGCATTGAAAAAGCTGTTTTTTCACAATGTTTTCAATTTTTATATATTTCTTCAGAAATGACATTACAGGTCTGCCATTAAAGTGTTCATGTTACAATGTTGCTACAATGTAATTCCATATGTTTTCGCTTTGTTACTAGTTGATAGATGCTGGAAAACACACTTTAAACACACAGCCTCCTGCGCTCTGGGCTTCAAACAAGCATTTTCCAGAGCCAGAGATTTGTGAGGCTGTTTTTTGTTGAATATGGTGTGAGTCGGTCGCTGTGAGCAGTCGCTAACATGCGCTCCCATACAGCGCTGTACTGGTCAAATAGCGACTCCTCACAATGTATTCAACATTACTGAACAGCGACTGAGTCGCTTTGAAGTAGCGACCCACGACTGAGCACAGTGACTACTAGCGGGCACTCTGAAAATTCCTGCTACAGACGCTCATCTGTCGCTACCTGGCGTTAGTGATGAATCAGCCTGCCCATTTGTCTGTTTTTGTTTATCTTTTTCTGTTTTTTGTTTGTTCTTTGATGCTGTACCTCCCTTTGTAAGCACTGCCATCAAAGTTCAGAGGTCCAGTGTGTGCTTTTATACACAAGTGGGTGGTTAATTGGCCAACAATTGAGACTTTATTTAACAGTCCAGTACAGTTATTGGTAACCTATAAGCTACAGCAACATGTGCGTCTGCACGTTGGACTGTACCCTCCTGGAATCCGCTGTGGTGGAGGGGTGCGTCACGCATCTTGAAGAAGATAGAAGAGACCCAGCAACATGGCACCAACCCTCTTCACGCCCGATGAGCAGGATTACATCATGCTGGTAAGAACCTACACTATTGCATGCTAGGCACATGGGGGCCGCACTGTAATGGCGGAAGCCTGGTTTTTCCAGACAAACAGGGCTTGGGTTGACTTAAGAGCGCAAAAATGTGCTGAACAAAACCATGTCTGCCTGTTGAAGGTTAGTGTGTATGTGAACCTAAACTATGACAATACATGTACTACAGTAAAAGTGACATTTGCCTTGTGTTTTTGCATGGCAGACTTTTATGACTTATGGCTTCAAGCCCAACACCTACGCCAAGAGAACGTTAGCATTGGAGGTGGCAGACCACCTGAGTGGCTAAGGACCTACGTCTTACACACACACACAAATAATGCAGCACTGGTTGGACCTCACAAGAAGAAAATGACCCAGAGTGAGGCAGTTTTTCTGCCAGAACTCCCCAGGTAAGTGTTGCTCCATAGATAAGTTGCCCACTCTTTTAGCTACAGAGTTCTGGCAGAGATTCAAGGCCATCTGGAAAAGAAGGGTCCGACCAGTGATGTGACCAAGCTAGGGTGTGCGTGTAAGGTGTCAGCCCCAACCTGTGCCTACCTGGGCTTCAGCAAGATGCAGAATCTGTGGCACTGCCAGATTTTGCCACTGGATTCCATCTGCAGGTAAGTGTCTTTTCTTATTATACTTATTAGTGCTGCTAATGGGGTGGGGGGTATTTTTAAATTAGTAAAACGGGACTGGAGTGGCCCTTTAAAAGGTCCTTTGATGAAATATAATACCTAGATACAAAAAGCACGGTTAAGGGTATTATATTTAATTAACAGCCCACTGGCTAATGGAGGTTGCCCATCAAGTAGACACTGACTCCTGCTTGGCCACCTCTTTGTCCACCTGATCCTCATCTGCTTATTTTACAAGCCTTTATACGTTGGTGCTGACAGTTGTGGGAGCTCACCTGGGCCCAAATTACAGCGTTGCACAGGGGGAAAGAGCCTCAAGCTGTACTTATACTGCTATGCTGAGGAGCAGGCAGACACAAAGCCTAGGAGCTAAAGTTGAAGCGGAACCAGTTTGACATATGGCTGGCCCTGCATGGGTGCGTGACAGTGGCTCCAACCCAGCAGCCTTTCATCTTGGAGAGCTTACACACGGACCTTGCCTGGCTCATGTGCTCAGCGCTTAGCGTTTCCTCAATAACTATCTGTTGTGAAAAGGTGTTTGGTGGTGTTCCAGGTGATCACCAAACATCCAGCAACTGGAAAAAAAATGTTCATACTGGTTACCTCTTTCTAGAGGAGCTAGCGATTATGCCTGGACAGGGAAATTATGATTTCAGGGTACCTGCTCTTCCTGTTCCAGCTCCACATCACTGCTACCCATGTTAGGTCAAGCACCTTATCATATTGCACCTCTTCCTTGTCCTCCACCTCCGTGGAATCAAAAAGACCAGAGACAACCGGAGCTGCAATATGTTCTGTGCTTTTCTGCTGCTTAGTGGTCTCAGGCCTAGAAGGCACATAATTACACCTACCCTTGTATCCTGATTGCAACTGCCCCCCTTTCTCCACCAAAGAAAGTAAGAATTGTGCATCAGTACATTTGAGATTTGAGTCTCACCTGCCACCTCTAGACCCAAGAAATGATGGCAAAGTTCCTCAGACGGATCCACGTCCTATACCTCTTAAATCTGTGGAGATATGGCCCTGGGTGGGATAGTGGGACCATGTCTCTCCAGATGGTTGGTCCTTAAGTGAAAGAGAAGGAGGCAGTGGTGTCAGCCAGTCCACTATAGTTTATTCATTTTGCTGTTGCAAAGAACAAGAAGCTCCTTGTCGAAGAAACGGAAGCAGCTGTCTCCCTGTTGCAAACTTTGCAGCCTTTTTCTTGCTGTTTCTAGAGCTTACCTATGTAGCTCACTTCAACACCTATTACTTTTGCTCATTCTTCATGCTGTTTATATTTTATAGCCTTTCTTTGGAAAAAAAAACTATGCCTAGGGAGACTGGTATAGAGTTAGTAGGCAGTCACTAACGTTAGGTACAGGCAAAAATAAAACAATAATGTCCCCAAGAATAGTGGAATAGAATGAAAAAACAAAAGCAATTGTTATAGGCCACTGGGTGGCATCATGGGGTTTGGCCTGGACCTGGCTAGAGTAACTTTTTTCCATATTAATAGTGTCCCCAAGTATAGTGCAATAGAGTAAAAAAAAAAGCAAACTTCAGTTGTAGGCCACTGGACAGGAAACACCACCTTTGGTTTTGAGGTGTAACTAGGTAGATTGATTGATTCTTTAAGCTTTACTACCTTTAATATGCTATCTGTTCTGCCTATATTATGAGCCCCAGCGCCTGCCTATCTACGGATTCTTAACAAATTCAGGTGATAGCTATGTGTTAGCCTGATGAAGTGGGGGTTACAACCACGGAACGCGTGGCTCCTGGTGCTGTAGGCGGTGGGGAGACCCTTTACTGGCATACCTGTGATACCTTGAGTATATTTTGGTTGGATATATTTTTGCGCTGTATTTGGTATTTAATGGTTGATTGATACTAGCATCTATATTGGTGAGGTATTTTGTGGTCATTTTTATATTTCTTATAGGGCATTTAGGTATTGGGTAATTATGTAGGTTTTATTTGTGATTATATATTGTATTTGTATCTGTTGATTGGTTGCACTTTGCACTTTATAGTTATTTGATATGGGTTTCGGATCATAGGTAGGATTTGCACATTGTTTTTTGCACTGATTAGATCACTTGTGTTTATGTGTTTTTATATATAGATGCTGATTGATATTTGTGCATGCCAGTGCTCTCCCCATCGCCCACACACTTCCATGTTGGTTTGTCTTATATGTATTGTCTCATTATGTGTTTTTTAAGGGATTTTAATTGTGTAGTGGTCATGTGTAGTGATTAATTTAGTGATATGGAATAAAATATATTTTTTTGACCATTTTTTTGAGTGCCTCCCTCTATGATTCTGTGTTTTTGAGGTGAGCTTTATGTAGCTTTGGGAGTGGCACCTTTAATGATTATAGGGTATTGTGCAGATCCCCTTGCCTTTAGCTATGTGTTAGCAGTCGATGATTGCTAGCTCTTCTGGCACTAGCATGTATGGCAGTAAAGTCTGCTCAGTGTCAATGATCAGTTGAGTCCCCGCGAGGCGGAAGAAGAAAATGCAGACTTATCATTGTCGGTTATGGTATATATAGCGGGGGGAGTGGACATGATCCAATTCCCAGCATCCAATTAGATGCTTTCCCAAATAGAAGATGGTAGAAGCTAGTGAATGCTGGGCATTATGTGGCAGACACTGATTTGCTGCAGAATATACAGGGGACACAGAGCTCTATTCTGGGAAAGGTCACGTGGTAATCTGGTGCCACTGAACAGAATAAAATTTCCCAGATCCATGTCGAATCTATCTTTGACCCGGATCTGGAACCCATCACTTAGTAATAAAGACAAAAAAATAGATATAAGCTGAATCATAACAATGCCTGGGTAGGTAAATTAATCATTCATTTCTGTGGATAGAAGCATCAAGCCTCAAAGAGGGCCATGTAAGGACAAGGCAATGATGACACCTGATGACAGTCCCTCCATCAGTCCATGGGACCTATGCCCTCAGTCCTGATGCTTTTTCAGAATATCTTGTAATGTGGCCTGGAGGATTGTAATCACACACCCGGCTTTAGCATAGTAATGTTTGCTGATTTGCTGCTCTAGGTTATTTAAAGTACAGATGTCCCTGATTATTATTTCATGTTTTTGACACAGTACATTTTCCATTGAAAACAAAATAAATGGCAAGCCGAGCGGTTCTGAGGATCCTGAATGGCCAGAACATCACGTAGCTCGAGGCTGCACTGCTCTCTAGTGCAGACTCACCCGGCCGGTATAAAACGTATTTAGCATTGTTCCGAGAAATTAATGGGGCATCTTGATTTTCCATAATGTCAGGTAATGGGGCGCTTCAGAGGAAGAAAATAAAATATATTCAAAAATACTTTAAATTGCATTGTATTCAGGAGAGAAACAGCTTGCTATTAACCTCTCAGATGCTGTCTGTAAACAGCTACACCTTATCAGGGACGTCAAACTGGCCCATTTCAAAAGTCTTAAAGGAGCGACAGCACTCAACCCTGTTAGCTTGCAGGCCAGCCTATAATCTGTCTCTAAACTTGGTTAAAAACAGAGGCTCGGTCACACACATCTGCAGAAGTATGCTTAAGCTGCACCACTACGCCAAAGTGCCTCTGTGGGGTGCAATCCTAACTCTAATCTCTGAGAGCCCATTTGGGACATACAGTGCAATAGATAAATTGGGAGCAGGCTTACCTGAGGTTGCCCTAAACCTCTCAAGTGCAAGCCATGGGGTGGAAGGGTCAAAGACCTTGCAATACAGCCTAGACCCCACACACCATGTGCTTGCACAAATTCAAAAGAAACAAAGGGGGGACGGCAGCCGCTCAGACCATTTTATAACTAACCCGGGAGGTGCAGGTTAGCAGGGCAATTAGGATACAAAAGTCTTAAAGAAGCCACAGCACTCAACCCTGTTAGCTTGCTGGCCCATTTCACCAGGGTGATTTTGTATCCGGTTCTGCACCTAGTGATGATTTTCCTAAACCCACCTGGGCTTAGCCAGTAAACTAAGATGGATAAGTGATTTAAATACCCATATCTAGGTCTGCTCAGTGTAGGACTACCCTGGTGGAATGGGTCAGATTGACATCTTTGTTTTTAATGCCCTAGATGCAGGTGTCATCAATGTTCGGTGTACCTTAAAGTGGACCAACACCCTCCCATGACCGGCCCGGGAATCTATAAGATCCCTGACTGCGGGGCACCCCGCTGTGTGAAACCCCCCAGAAACCCCTAAATCCCTACCTGCTCCTCGATCCAGCGGCGCCCGCCGCCGTCTCCCGCGCGTCCCTCTAGCAGGACGCGCACCTATGCCGGCCATTTGTGAATGGCCGGCGCAGGCGCGCGCCCTGTAAGAGTGACGCGCGGGAGGCGGCAGCGGGCGGGCACGCTCTCTTGTCCGTCGCTACCTCCCGCTTGTCCGCCACCGGGGATTGGCTGCAGCGGTCACGTGGGAGCGGTAAGAGGTGAGTTTTTGGGGCTTTCTGGGGGGGGTTTCACACAGCGGGTCACCCCCGATCGGGGTGCCCCACCGAAGTGGACCAAAACCCAGGATAGTCAAAATCCTGGGTGTTGGTCCACTTTAAAGTTGTCTAAATAAAATAAATTATTTAGGTCTGTTTATTTTCCAACACTGGGGCATCTCGATTTGGGATGCCCCTATTTTGAAAGTGGACATAAAGCCTGATATTGTGCTGCGATGCTCCCATCACAAAGCTGTGAGTGGGAGTGAATGGCAGGACCAGATGCTGTTTTTTTCCTCCTTAAAGTGCTACAGCAGTCAAAGGCAATTGTATACCATTGCCTTGTGCTAAATTTGGCGCTGTCCTAAACTGTTTTCCGTTTTTAAATCGAAACAGAAATGACTGAGAAATCGAGGTTTACAGGTTCATTTAATGACATTCTCTTTTTCATCCCGTCCACCAATCAGCTCAGCAGAGTGGGACAGGATTTCTGGTTACTCCCTTCTCTCGCCCCTCCCTCCGCCTCCTCCTTCACCACTTCCAGATTCATCACATTGCTGATTATTATGCAGCATCACACATCCAAGGGCCACATCCACTCTTTCTTTTTTCAGAAGAAAAATTATATGGTGAAATTGTAAACCTCAATATCTCGGCCATTTCTGCTTCAATTTAAAAGTAGCACTTTAATTTGCCCAAGTTGGTCAAATATAATTTTATATTTTTATATTTCTGTTTTTATTGAAATTCTAAAGAATGGATTGTATACAAGAAGCAAACAAGACGTTCCAGATCTAAGAATCCACCAGTGAGGTGCTAGCATACTGTAAATAACATAACGAAAAGCTATATCATGAGGCTGTTTACTACTACAACATATACAAAAATGGTGCATTACAGATGAAGTAGGGGGGCTGCAAGGTTTATTCTCAAGCCCATATAATGTGGTGCCTAGTGGGCCCTGCGAGAGCCCGGAAAGGTGATCAGTCCCAAAAATATTTTGCCGAAAACTCATGGTCCAGGCCTAATGAAGGTTAGAAGAGAAAAGAAAAGTACTACAGAAACAAAAGAAAAAGAATAGGCAGAAAAGCAGAAAGAGAGAGGAAGGGAGAGGAAGGAGCAGAGACTGCACAGCAGGGCTGAATGCCGCCTGTACATTATTCAGCCTTTCTAGATTTGATCAAATCTAAGGCATAAGGTTTTAGAAAAATATTGGTGAAATGCTAAAACCTCTAGATTAAATCGAAATAGATTTGTTTCTGGATCGGAATTCAGAAAAAAAAGGACCAAGCAGTAGGGGCAGAGTGGGGATCAAGCTTTAAGGGTTTGGCTATTTGGTTTGGTTTGAAGCGATCCTCCAACTTACTAAAATGCATCTCCTGCCCCCCAAGCATCTTAATAACCCCTCCAAGCACCGAAACTTACCTATGCCACACCAAGAGACAGTCTAGACTGTTAAAATGAAAAGGGCACCTACCATACCTCTCCTGCCAGGTTTGAATGAATCCATGAAGTCCTTCAGGCTGCAATCCTCCAGGTTTGACCATGCTGTGGCTCCAGTGGCAACAGCACATTTCTCTCCCAAGTCCTGGGGTTCCTGCACTGAATTTAAATCAGTGTGCTATGCTTATGACCAACAGCAGCAACACTCAGCAAGGCCGGGAGAGAACCATGCTGTCTGGGCTAGGACTTGAAGCCCCTGACCCCAGCCGGGGCTATAAAAAGATGGCTGCTCCCATAAGTGAGGACACTCTTAGTGCTGGCTATGGCTATGGCTCAGCAGCATTAAGCCATGGCACATCAACAGAGTCAGTACCAGCAAACAGCAGCTGCACAACAGACAACCAACCGCCTGTTGGCTTTGCATCACTGAGGCCTGTTGGGATCTAATGGGCTGGGCAGGCCCAGCAAACTCCCACTACAGTTGAGAGCCCAACGAGAGCTGTACAACGGGCTTTGCAAAAGATGGGTGCTACTGATGACGTTGAGGCCTACCTAACTGTCTTTGAGTGGATTGTAGAGCAAGAGAAGCTCCCGGAGCCTGAGTGAGTGGGCATTCTTGCGCCCCATCTATAACCTTGGCCCAAAAAAGCGTACTATGAAAATGATGGCAGAGATTTTAGCCCACTTGGGTGTGACACCTGCTGTCCATGCCCGGTGGATGCATAACTGGCGGTTTGATGTGGATAAGCCCGCTAGATCCCAGATGTTTGATTTGTTTCACCTGACTAAGAGTGCAGATTGTAGAAAAAGTGGTCATGGATCACTATACTGTAGCCCTACTTACTAAAGTTCAGCATTGGATTGGTCATGGTGGCCCTACAGATGCAGATCAACTTGTCAGCATGGTTGAAAGATATCTTACCACCGACAACTTACTTGGTCACCTCCCTGGACTGCCAGATCGTTGTCTTGCTCTGGTAAAAAAGTTCTTGATACTGGGGATGTACTAAGCGGGAAAAATGGTCCTAGAAGGGACTTTGTGCCTAGGCAACCAGGGCCACTACAGTGCTGGAAATGTGGGGAATTGGGACACACTGCCCCTAGAACTTTGAGCCCATTGAGTGTGATGTAGGACCTGGGAGCGCCGCATCACCAGGGGTCTAGAATGAGCCCCAAGTATGCAATTTAATTGTTTAAAAATCACCCTGTCAAAGCCTTGCTGGATTCTGGTAGTCTTGTGTCCTTGGGGCATGCCAGCCTGATAAAAGACCCTGCCCCTGCCCCTTAGGGTCAGAATTTACCTGCCCGTCTCAGCCGCACAGGTGGCTGGGGCTAAAAAAAAGCATGTAGGGAGGCACTCTCAACGCATAAATTGATCAAAAAATACATTTTTATTAATTACATATTTATAATCACTATATACAATACACTCAACATGTTAAAATCCCTTAAAAAAACACATAAAATGGGACAATAACACACAGGACAAACCAAAATGAAGGTGTGTAGGGGATGGGGAGAGTCTCACCACACTAATTGATATCAAATGCCTAGATATATATATGTGCTAAATCATTCAACAAAGTGTTCCAACAGTGCAACTGAGCATGTGCAAATCCTGCCTATGATCCGGATCACTATAAAATCTATATATTTATAAAGTGCAAGTGATACTATTCAATCAATTAAGAATTAATATTCCTAACCATAACAACTCATAAACATATCAATCTACTCTATTCACCAATGAAAATATAATCACCTGTATATATTATTTAGGCATCCCAAAGGGGAACCACTGATATATATCACAATACCAATCAAAAAATAATATCACAAATATATCACAAAAAACATCACCAGAAATAAAGGCGAGGTATCATGAAAATAACATGTGTGAAGTCTCCCCACCGCCTACCGCACCAGGAGCCACGCATTCCGTGGGTACGTCACCCACTTCATCAGGCGCCTGGGGCTGGCTCATCACGGGACTACAAAGGGTTGCTGCGAAAAGCAATCTGGGGGAAGCCATGTGATGAGCCACAACCAGTGGCAAGCTTGCCATCTGTGAAGGGGAGACATTTTTTGCAGCGTGCCTCTGGACCCGTTGGTTTGGTGAGAAAAACAAGTTCTGTTGCTTTAACTTCAGATTGGAAGGACTTTATTTTGCATTTATCCTGCACCCTACTTGTTTGTCGAAACGCAGTGAACATTTGTTGACCATGTTACACAATAAACTGCATTTGATTTTACCGTTAGCAACCCCGATCCTGACACAGTATAAAAATCTATTGCACTTAGGCCCTTATTTAAGAAGGGATAGCGCCAGGTAGTGGCTGGTTAATGACAGGTAGCGACTAGTGAACGCCGGACACGGCACGCAATTACACATTTATCAAGCAGAATCTGTTTAGCGACTGGGATAGCGCCATGTAGCGTCTGATTCATCATTTTCACAGCCTCAGCGAACAGCGCCGGCGTTCAGCCTTGCACAGCGCCAGGTATGACCTCTCGCTACCTGTCGCTCTCCCATACATTTCAATGGACGATTCTTTTCTTCTCTTTAAACCGGGTTTTTGTTTATTTTTTTCCCAAAAATCACAAATAATTCTGTGACCTCTTCTGGCATTGAAAAATCAGTTTTTTCACGATTTTATAATTTTTTTATATATTTCTTCAGAAATGACATTACAGGTCTGGCATTAAAGTGTTCATGTTACAATGTTGTTACAATGTAATTCCGTATGTTTTCGCTTTGTTACTAGTTGATAGATGCTGAAAAACAGACTTAAAACACACCGCCTCCTGCGCTCTGGGCTTCAGAGAAGCATTTTTCAGCGCCAGAGCTTTGTGATGCTGTTTTTTTGCTGAATATGGTGTGAGTCTGTCGCTATGAGCAGTCGTTAACATGCGCTCCCATACAGCGCTGTACTGGTCAAATAGCGACTCCTCACAATGTATTCAACATTACTGAACAGCGACTGAGTCACTATAAAGTAGCGACCCACGGCTGAGCACAGTGACTACTAGCGGGCGCTCTGAAAATGCCTGCTACAGACGCTCATCTGTCGCTACCTGGCGCTAATGATGAATCAACCTGTGAGTTTTGTGAGGCTATTTTTCTGCTGAATATGGTGTGAGTCGGTCGTTATGACCAGTCGCTAACATGCGCTCCCATACAGCGCTGTAGTGGTCAAATAGCGACTCCTCACAATGTATTCAACATTACTGAACAGCGACTGAGTCGCTATAAAGTAGCGACTCACAGCCGAGCACTGCGACTACTAGCGGGCGCTCTGAAAATGCCTGCTACAGACGCTCATCTGTCGCTACCTGGCGTTAGTGATGAATCAGCCTCCCCGTCTAGTTTTTTTTGGTAATAAAACCTGACAACGTCCAAGCGGCTGAATACTTTTTATAGGCGCCGCAGCCCGGCCCGGGCTTGTAGCAGCTGCAGGCTTCTTTCTTTGTAGGAAGAGATTCCGGCCTTTATTTAAGGCTTGCATTAGTTTGTTTATATTTATTTATTCTCTTGGAAGGGGGGAGTGTGAGGGTCTAGTGATTAATCTCAGCTGTCAATGTTCACAGATGTGAAATTCACACCGCAGCAAATGTGAAGTCAGCAGGAGCATCCCATGGACTGGAAGAGATGAGGGGTGGAGAGGGGGAGCAAGGGCGTGTGTGTGTATGTATGTGGGGGGGGGGGGATTGGGGAAGAAAAGCGAGAGAACAGGGGGATGAGGGGAGAGAAGCTCCGACACAATAAACAGATCACAGCGGAAAATGATATGGAGAGCAAACAACAAGGTTCTGGATGAGCAGCACAAGTCCTCCAGGTCCATCAGCTAGAAAGGCAACGCTTATCCGGACAAAGGACCCACCAAAAATCTACACTATTACTGATGTGGGGAATAAAATATATGTTTCAATGTAGAATATATTGTGCTAATAAACACCAAAACCCACGGAGATTCCCGGACCCGATCGATTCCCTCCCCCCGGGGCATCCAAAATCGGGGTGCCCCGCTGTGTGGAACCCCCAAGGCTGCCCCATACACTTTCCTCCTTTCCTGATTCAATGGCGTTGCACCCGCATTCCCCGTTTTGGTCCACTTTAAAGCGGACCTTCACCCGGAATATGAGTCTATCTTATATGTTTCCCACACCCTGTACATACAGATTGCTCACATTAATCCGGACCTTCACCCTGAATAAGAGTCTATCTTATATGTTTCCCACACCCTGTACATACAGATTGCTCACATTAATCCGGACCCTCACCCTAAATTAGAGTCTATCTTATATGTTTCCCCCACCCTGTACATACAGATTGCTCACATTAATCCGGACCTTCACCCTGAATAAGAGTCTATCTTATATGTTTCCCACACCCTGTACATACAGATTGCTCACATTAATCCGGACCTTCACCCGGAATATGAGTCTATCTTATATGTTTCCCACACCCTGTACATACAGATTGCTCACAGTAATCCGGACCTTCACCCGGAATATGAGTCTATCTTATATGTTTCCCCCACCCTGTACATACAGATTGCTCACATTAATCCGGACCTTCACCCTGAATAAGAGCCTATCTTATGTTTCCCCCACCCTGTACATACAGATTGCTCACATTAATCCGGACCTTCACCCTGAATAAGAGCCTATCTTATGTTTCCCCCACCCTGTACATACAGATTGCTCACATTAATCCGGACCTTCACCCTGGATAAGAGTCTATCTTATATGTTTCCCCCACCCTGTACATACAGATTGCTCACATTAAAAATCATTCTACCTGCATCTACTGCTTGTTATGAGCCTTTAAACATCCAAGATGGCGGCATAGTTTTAACTTGTATTTTAAAAAGGGTGCGTATTTATATTTTTCACTTCTAATGATACAGTTTGGCATCCCAAAGACACTTATACTAGTTTAAAGAGTAGAGGTTACAGATGCCCATCATTGTGGGCTTACTGATACCCCCACCAGATTAGCTGGGCACTGGGGGAGTAAAGACCCTAGTGCCCACTGGCATAGGCTGGGTGCTCTTCCAGGGGTACCCAGGACACTGAACCTATAAGGTATAGGGGCTGGTATGGTTCCATGGCTGAGCACTGAGAATAATGATTTCCCATATGTTTTATTTTGGGGAAAAATTCAGCCGATCAGCTTCCAAACCAAATGGAAGCATATTCAACTGTTCACTAATTACAAGAAAGTAGAGCCTTTATTAGTCACTGTGGCTTTACCATTCTATTTTATTCCTATGTAAGTAAATATTCAAATCAATCTGAGGAATCTTGCAAAAGCGGAACGCGTGAGATTGTTGGGTTGGCACAGACCCCCGGTTATTGCAGAGTTGGCCATAAAGGGACAGTAATGATACTTTTTGCTTTTTCCTTTGTTTGCTTGATATACCGTATATACTCGAGTATAAGCCGAGTCTTTCAGCCCACTTTTTGGGCTGAAAAAAGCCGCCTCGGCTTATACTCGAGTCAGAAGGACTCAGCTGTCTCATACACACTAACACACACACACATTCATGCTTACTTTCATGCCGCCGCTGCCGCCGCTCTCATACGCTCTCATACACACAAACACACACACATTCATTCTTACCGGCACTTCCTGGCTGTTGCGCGCTGGTCGTCGGTGGGCGTGCCCCAGATGGCCGGCGTCCATTGTTTTCATTGGACGGCGGCCATCTGGGACACGCCCACCGACGACCAGCGCGCAACAGCCAGGAAGTGCCGGTAAGAATGAATGTGTGTGTGTGTGTTTGCGTGTATGAGAGCGTATGAGAGTGGCGGTGGCGGCGGTGGCGGCGGTGGCGGTTGCGGCGATGGCGACAGGAACAGCAGGGCCCTCCGACCATCGGTAAGTGTACATGTGGTAATCTGCCGATTATCTACAGTGCCGCACTTGTATCGATCATCAGGGATAAAAGGTGGGTATAGCGTTTTGTTTTCCTGAACAATGACTTTAACATGCTAGAACTCATTACACAATCAGGACGCTAATTTTGTCATGTTAAGGCATGGGCAGGATATTTGCCCAGGTTTGACATTTAGACAAGTTCAGCCATATGAAAATCCAAGCAGCACTACTTATGGCAACCAGGGAACGTGGGAAAATCTATGGGTTTAAATAGACAATCTTTGTGATAACAGAAACATGACTTTCTGTGTTTTCTCTTGTCAATGTTCATTGATATGAATTTAAAGCAGCTATTTGGATGCTCTTTTAATCTAAAAGATTACAGGGCTGGCTGCTGGCCTTCTGCTTGGGCATCCTGATTATTGGTATCTATTTTTATTTTTGAAATTTACCGGTAGCTGCTGCATTTCCCACCCTAGGCTTATACTTGAGTCAATAACTTTTCCAGTTTTTTTGTGGTAAAATTAGGTGCCTCGGCTTATATTCGGGTCGACCTATACTGGAGTATATACGGTACTCCTTGTTCTTATGTGCAAGCCATCTTATACCACCAAGACTGACTGAAGGTGGTAATATCACAGCACGCACTTTATATAGAGTTAGTTTATAGATTATGGGTGAATTTTGATTTATTTATAGTTCACAGCATTTATTAGGATTTTTTCATATGTACAAGATTTATTTATATATCGATTGCAATTTAAATTAGCACAAGCACTTTTGGTCTGTATATAGACTTTTTTATCTTGGTAAATTACTTGTATATTTATAGGTCATTAGGGATTATTATTGTTAGGATTATTTATTAGATTCACAACTATTATGTTGTTCTGTCTGGTTTAGTACTGTACCCGTGGCTTAGAAATATGGGATGGTCTTAGGAGCCTGTTTTAATATTGTCTGTATATGTTTTTTCATTTGTTTTTTTTTTCTTTTTGGAACCTTAATAAATTATTAATATTTATAAATAAGCTGTGCCCGTCTACTTGGGTTTTATGTTCCTATTGTCTATATGTTATTCCTATGTCAGCTGGGGCATAACCACAAACCCCCAAAATCAACACATTTGATGAGGTTAAAAGACCCCCCCCCATTAATCTTCTTCTCATAGTCAGCTACTGTATTTGTATGCCTACAGCCCAGGCTGCTAAAGGGCAACATGACCATGATGTCTAAATGTTCATACAATAATCATGACTATTTTACCAATTCATTGAAGGGTTGACAGAGCCTCTACCTCTGGGCCCTATAACATTCAAACAAAAACATTTTGTTGGCGATATTCACCTGTTCACTATTTTACTTACCAAAATTGCAGAAATAATGTTGTATTGATCTTTGTTGAGTGCAGTCATCGCTCTTCTTTCCTCTTTTTACTGCTCTTAAAACAAAATTTGATGATTTGTTCAGTAGTTTCAAGAAAAAATAAGGCCCTTATTTATGAAGGAATAGCGACAGGTAGCGACTGGTGAGCGGCCGGTAATGACGGGCCCCGCCACGAGAACGCCGGCTCCCCACCACAATCACACATTTATCAAGCCAATCCTGCTTAGCGACTGAGATAGCGCCATATAGCCACTCATTCATCATTATTCCAGCCTCAGCCCACAGCGCCAGCATCCGACCTTGAACAGCGACAGGTATGACCTCTCGCTACCTGGCGCTCTCCAATGCATTTCAATGGAACAATCTTTAAATATTCATAATTAATTGTTATTATTTGTTTTTTTAAATGTGAAAAATTCTGTGACCACTTCTTTTAGATAATTTTTTAAGGTTAAAAAAAAATTAAAAATAAAAATTGTACAGAATTGATATTACAGGTCTGATATTAATGTATTCATATTACAAAATTATGTAAAAAACTTGTTTTTTTTGGTTTCCAAAAATATGGTTGTTTGGGGGTTAAAAAACTACTTTTAACCCATCGCCGCCAGCGCTCTGGGGTTTAAACATGCATTTTACAGCGCGATAATTTTTTGAGCGTGATTTTTTAATGAATATGGTGGGAGCCGGTCGCTAGGGCCAGTCGCTATCACTCCTCACCCAATATTCAACATTACGGCAAACCGACTGAGTCGCTATCAACTACCGAACAACGGCCAAGCACAGCGACTACTAGTGGGCACTCTGAAAATGCCGCTACAGTCGCTCAACTGTCGCTACCTGCCGCTATTAATGAATCGGCCTCTAAGTGTTCTGTCTGGCTTTTCATCAATGAAATGACTTTTCGAACTTGTGCTGTGGACTGCACTGCCACCTGGGCATGGTTCTGATGTTTGAAGTAACTCACAGGATGCTCACATATAGCTCAGCATTGAAACTACTATTGATCCTAGTCAAGTATCAAAAGTCAAGTTGGCTTTGAAACAACCTCATATCATCAGGTTTCCTGCACCAAACTTGGCAGTTCCTTTAATTTTCCAATCCCCCTTTTTCTCTTGTTTTTCCAGACCAATTTGCACCCATCAGAGCCCAGCCTATTAGCTGTTGTCTCACCTCTCAAAATCATATTGAAGTCAAGACTTCTTCAGCTTTTTTCAGGTCACTGTTCCAGACTCGTGTGATGTGCATTGCACATTGCTTACATGGATGTCTGTGATCTCACTATCACGACGCATACAAGCCAAAACTGATCTTGTTCTTGTCATGAGCTGACTTGTTGACTTGCTATTTTGCCCAGATGTTCACCTCTTGGTTTTGGAATGGATGGACAGAACTTTATATTCTTCCAACTGTCCAACTTGGCCGAGATACTGCTGTTGGATGATGCAATTTTCTTAGGAAATATTCATTGCTGCTCATCGAGTTAAACCAGTGACCTTCTATTTGGGAATCAACCTAATAACACACTGAGATATTTGGGAATATGAGTATACAATGCTACAAAGCTCAGGTCATGCCCTGGGGAATTGAGGGTCTGGGTAGACAAGCAGTGATTTCCTAGTTCAAATGGAATAGCAGCAGAAAGATAATAAGGGCATGGTCAGACATAGCCCAGGTCATGGGCAGCAGCAAGAATTGTCGTCAAGGTCTGTAGCAAAAGGTTGTAAGCAGGCAGCAAAAGTCAAGTCAAGAGCAGGTGGTACAGCACACTTACCTCCTGCTCGGTGCCACGGAATTCCCAGTTGGCGAGGGCTCGGACAGCTGGCCGGGACTCCTTCCACCCGGCAACAAAGTCGGACGTCGGCTCAAGCAGAGTCAGCTCGATCGCCGCCGAGCACAACCGCCTCCTCCTCTCCTCACCGCTTTCCAAGCTCCCCTGCACGTGCTCATTCGTGCATGCGAGCACGCCTGTCTTATGCCCTCCAGCGATGCTGCAATCAGCGCGCCCATCGGAAGTTAGTTTCAATGGGCCAGTGAGCCCAATGTTGTTATGGGGCGGTCACCCCAATTTATCTATGGTTGAATCAGCCCTTTAGATGTTCAGGAGCCTATGAGCTCCATAGCCCTATAAAAGGATTCTCTGCCATAATGTCAGTGCCCGAGATAGCATCTAGCTGGGTGTTATATTCCTGAGACTCCTGTTTGTTTATTCCGTTGCCAACCTTGTTTGCCTGACTGTTCCTTGACCGCTGACTAACCCAACTAAGCCTGATTAGGACTACTTGACCGTCTCATTTTTGGTGCCACTGAGCTCTCTGATTTCCTGGTTTGACCCTTGGCATGACCTTTGACCTTCATGTGTTTCTCCCTTGGAGCTGCTACTAATAGAACTATTTATCTGTGTTTGCTTACCCGATAACGCCCAGTCTTACCGTCGATTCATCCATCTTCTCCCCTGTGAGTTTACACCCTTTGAGCTATCAAGTCCTGGTGGCAACCATGTCCAGTGAGGCGTTTAAAGTGTGGCTAAAGGTAAAGCTAGCTTTGGAGATTTGAAGATTGAACTCACGAAGACGGTGTCCCCAGGGTTTAACAGCAGGCAGCAAGTAGCATGGTTGGGTATCCAAAGCAAAGGCTCATCAACCATCTGAGGAATCAGGAATTTTCAGGAATTGGAACAAGGGCACGGCAGGATGAATCATATGAAGATCCTATTGCTCCATCTTGGTGCCTCAGCTTCCAATTTAAGAGACTTGCCCATTGTGCCTGGGATTCAGTGTATACGCACTGTGAACAGAGGTTTGCACATGCGTATTCGCAGAAGTTTTCCCGTGGCATCATGACAGCGTCCTGTCTGTGCTTCCTATGTTATACTTTAACTGTTTCCTAATTCCAGTATCTGCATTCTTTCTCTGGTCTTTGCTTTTTTAGTTCTTTCTCTTCTCTTCTCTTCTGGATAACATCTTTGCCTCCTGTGTTTGTTGCAAGCAGCCTATCTCTAGTGACAGGAGCATAAGTTATTACTTCTCATGGAAAATGTAACTGGACACCTTTTTTTACTGCTGGGGTGGTAGATGGTGGGTGATAATATAAGGGGCAAGCAAGTTTTGTTATATAGCCACAGCCGGTTATATATCGGTCACTCCGCGGGACATACAACTTCAAAGTTCAACACCAAAAGTGTTATATTTCCACTGAGGTGTGTTTATCCCACCACCTTATAAGTATAAAACACGTACCAGATTTCTAATAAAATAGCAAATAATTTAGTTCCTCCTTAAGGATTGGGATCTGCTACTTTCAAATTCTTCCACTTTTTCACTTCTAAATGGCAAAAAAAAGCGGGTCTTGTGATATTTTTACATCAAGCATTCTCTCCAAATTTAATGTTGATTTGCAATAAAAAACAAAAACGCCAACATAGTGTAAAATTGCACAGATTCCTGGTTCAATTGCCCCCACTATGCAATGCTCACCAAATATATCAATAAATATAATCCAGCATATAGTATTTTTGAGAAGGCAAAGCTGCGTGTTACCACCAGCGGTCTCGCCACCGCAATCAGCTCAGGCTCCTACCGCTCTGCATATATGTTTACCCGATGCTTCGGCGCAGGCTCGGTAATCTCTGTCTTCCTTCGAAAGTCACGTGGTCACTAGGCTCCGTCTCGACGTGTTTCGTCCTATCAACTTCCTCCTTGGGCTTGTTTTTTATTGCAAACCAACATTAAATTTGGAGCGAATGCTTGATGTAAAAATATCACAAGACCCGTTTTTATTGCCATTAAGAAGTGAAGAAGTGGATGAATTTGAAAGCCCCAATCCTTAAGGAGGAACTCAATTATTTGCTATTTGATTACAAGGCGTTTTTTTCTAAAGAAATCTGGTACGTGTTTTATACTTATAAGGTGGTGGGATAAACACACCTCAATGGAAATATAACACTTTTGGTGTTGAACTTTAAAGTTGTATGTCCCGCGGAGTGACCGATATATAACCAGCTGTGGCAATATAACAAAACTTGCTTGTATCTTCTTGGGACTGCTGTGGCTACAGTTCTGATATTACTCCTAGCGAGTGGACGTTTAATCTCTAGATTCTAAATTGTTATATTGTTAACTAATAGTGCAACCTTGAATATATCACTTGATAATATAAGGGGCCTTGCATCCTCTGTTTGCCTGTCCCAATCTTTTGAAAGGACATTTGAACCAGGGGTAAAAATGCCTCCCTGCCTCCTGGAGCTTTTCTTCCCCATGGAGCATGAATGCAGGGACCAGGACACTCCTTAAACCGGACCTTCACCATGATTTATTGAAAAGCCCAAACCCTTAAGAAACGATTCCCCAGCATCTAAAATTAATATAGTTTAAGTTTTTAGTCACTTACTTATTATTCTTTCCCCCACTGGGCTGCAACTCTGTTCAGGACTTTAGGATACGGGCGCCGCCATCTTGACTCAGAAGCATCGCACTTACTGAGGATAAAGTACAGGGGGGTGGGTTATAGCTGTGCTTTGCTCAGACAGAGCATAGCTGGGGTCAGGAGAAGGACAGCAATCCCAGATTGCAAAGCAGCACAGTCAGAAGACACTTACTGTTTGCAGACTGCCTGTTCCATGAGCTGCCATCTTGGATGTTTAAAGGCTCATAACATGCAGTAGATGCAGGTAGGATGATTTTTAATGTGAGCAATCTGTATGTACAGGGTGTGGGAAACATATAAGATAGACTCTTATTCAGGGTGAGGGTCCGGATTAATGTGAGCAATCTGTATGTACAGGGTGTGGGAAACATATAAGATAGACTCTTATTCAGGGTGAGGGTCCAGATTAATGTGAGCAATCTGTATGTACAGGGTGCGGGAAACATATAAGATAGACTCTTATTCAGAGTGAAGGACCGCTTTAACCTGCACATTAGCTGGATTAGACTATATAGGCGTGCAATAGACACAAATTTTGTGCATTTGTTGATTTGACCCAGTTTCTCACTAAATGTTCTCTCTCTATTAAATACTAAAATAATAAAATACCTGATGTTGGACTTTAAGGATATAGACGGTCTCTTTCCCTGCATTTGTTTTGTGTGTCTATTATTTTTTTCTTTCCTGCTACTAAGCAAGTTTTGCTGTCCAGGTTTTTCCCATAGTGAGTAATAAGCTCCATTGTTTTGGGAATGGGATGCTGACCATGGTGCTGAAATTTACAGAGATTCCAAGCTGCCTGATCAGCGCCTTTTCTTATTCTTCCTAAATTGTATTTGCCATCCTCTATTCCAGATGCTAACACAGGTGGTCACAATGCTCCTACCAACATATCCTCATGCTGAATTATATAATAAAACAAGCAGGTGCAAGTACAGTAGGTTGTTCCTCTATATTGTTACCCATTGTTAGAATAATCACAAACATAAGGTTGTTGAGCTAAGGAGGTTATTTATAAAACTGCGGAGAATCCTCGTAATTTTTGGCTAAAATGTGTAAACTGGCAATCTCATTGTACCTTTTGACCACAATAGCTTAGGTATATGGGATTTCAAATAGATATTTTGCTCTTGTGGGCTAAGGTTCAGAGCTTACCAAAATGTAATGTATGCTTATTGGGATCACATAATATAAATAAGCATTATCTTGGTTATCTTTCTTTCTGTACATAAAAAAGATGCTTCATTTGACTTAAGCTTTCATTTCAGTATGGATCCCGAACTGGATGTAGAGTTTACTGCTTCTGAGATAAACACAAAGCCATAAACTGTCCACAACCACAAAGATAACAGTTTAATTCTTCTTGATTCACATGTTACTCATTCCTGTCACTGGCTTTCAATTACAAGATAGAATATATTCAAATATGGGGCCAAAGTAATTCTTGGAGGCCCAGGAGGCCATGGTTCCACTTACAAGCAGCAGTGCTGACAGATCAATTTCAGCTTGTGCCCATGAAACAAGATTCAGGGTCCAGTACATCCTCCACACCTAGGACCCTAAAATCGGTTACTGAAAATGGTTCCTAAGTGATCAGAACAATTCTGAAGAGCAGAAAGCCAGTTACAGACTATCTACAAAGTGTGGAAGACTTATCTTAAAACTAAAAAAAACACCTCGCCCAATCCTCAAATTTCTTCATGATGTAGTTAACATGTCTTGACGGGCAGCCTTGTCTGTGATCTTAGTCATGAAAATTTTTGGTATCCAAAAGATTCCAGAGCCGGCCATTAACCTTACACTGGGGCATCCCAGACTGGGATGCCCCGCTGTATGACCCCCCCCCCCCCCAAGGCACCGCAGCACTCACCTACTTCTGGGGCTCCCTCGCCGATATATATAATGGCGACCACATCCCTGCATCTTTGGGCTGAGCACTCCCTCCCTCACCCAGTCATTCAGATAGGCTAGGGGGTGGGAGCACGCACGCTTCAGGGGATGTGGCCACTCTCGCTCCTTTTCCCGAGACCCTGTTTTTAAACAGAGTCCTTTTGCTGAGCATTACATATGCACAGTAGCCGGCTCTGATTGGACAAGAGCCTGTGGTTCAGCTGCTGAGTTGCACTGGGCATTCTGGGGGTTTTACACAGCAGGACATCCCATCTCAGGATACCCCTGGGAACCAAACAAAGCCCAGGATCCTCAAATCCTGGGTTTTGTCCCACTTTAAAGTTTAGGGTGGGGATGGCCCTTGGACGCTATTCCAAATATGTACTAGGTCCTACCTAGTACAGCCAGGGGACCACTACAGGCAGCATATTGCCAACAATACATTTGATACTAGTTAGCTTTTAGATTATAGGAAAATCCTGGTGGGATTCTCCCGGAATAGAGATTAACTAGACTCATTATTACAGCCCGAGGACTATTTTAGGCAATGAATGGTTAAATAACCCTTGTAATTGATGACATTTTTATTTACTCGTAAGAAGGCTTGATGAGGGCCCCACCTAAAATGTAAGTTCCTATGCTCCCTGGAGTCGAGAGCAACAAACATTTTCCATACTATTGTGCTTAAAGATTTTTATACTTGTTGCTTGTTAAATGAGGAGTAAAAGTTATCCAGTGTAGTAGAGAAGCTTGCTGCAGTTAAATTAATACCCCCCCTTATTTCCTTTGCCTTTTATAGACATGAGCGGAACATGCATGTTTGGTTTATGACTACAAGTCTGGAGTAGCGACCACATCAGGGATCATGAGGTCAGGGGGCTCCCACCATTGTTGCTCCCCTACCCTATTTAAAATTAGCTAGGCCCTATAGTATAGCCAGAGGACCACTGCAGTCAGCACATAACCCACAAAACATATGATATGAGTTTAGCTCTAAAGATCCAAAGGCTTGCTAGGCCCTATAACACAGAGGATGACTACAGTCAGCATATTGCCTACAAAACATTTGATTCTCCTGGATGGGAAAAAATAAGAAACATAGAAGGTAGTCTGCCCTTATGTGTATACTGTATGTTCTCTGTATCTTAGGATAGATGTGTGCTTATCCCAGGCATGTTTAAATTCAGTGACTGTTGATTTTTCAACTACCTCTGCTCGAAGTTTGTTCCAAGCATCTACTACTCTTTCTGTAAAATAGTATTTTCTAACATTGCTCCTGATCTTCCCCCCGACTAGCTTCAGGTTGGGCCCCCTTGTTCTATCATTAAGTTTCTTCTTAAAAACACTTCCCTCCTGAACCTTATTCAATCCTTTCACATATATAAAGGTCTCCATCATGTCCCCCCTCTCCCTTCTTTCCTCCAGACTGTACAAATTAAGTTCTTTAAGTCTCTCCTGATAAGTTTTAAGTTTAAGTCCTTCCACCATTTTCGTTGCCGGCCTTTGGACACATTCTATTTGAATAATGTCTTTTTGCAGGTAAGGTCTCCAGAACTGCACACAGTATTCTAGCTGTGGCCTCACCAGGGCTCTATACAGCGACATCACAACCTCCCTCTTCCTTCTGGTGATGCCTCGAGCTATGCAGCCGAGCATCCTGCTTGCTTTTCCCACTGCCTGGCTACACTGTCCACTCATCTTGCAGCTATCAGTAATCAGTATCCCTAAATCTCTCTCCTCCGAGGTCCTGGATAACACAGTGCTGCCCATACGGTGCTCAGAGCAGGGATTCCTTCTACCCAAGTGCAGGATTTTACATTTCTACTTACTCATAAGGCGAGAGCCCCCACTTGTACCTAAAATGTAAATTCTTATGCTTCCTGGAAGTTTGTGTGTTGAGGTGGAGCCTGTCAAATGAGGAGTGAAAATTATCCAGTGTGGTAGAGAAGCTCTATGCAGTTTATTAAATATCCCCCTAATTGTCTTTTCTTTGAGAAGACATGGGCAGAGCACCCCTGCTTGCTTTATGGTTGCATGCCTGGTTGCAGGAGTGTAAGGGATAGTGACTACATCAGGGGCCAAAAGTTCAGAGGGCCCCACCATTGTTGCTTCTCTACCTTATTTATCAGATTAAAGCTCACATGGCATTGGGTACAGAAAGCAAGCTCCATTTGTCTCGGCTATTTCACTCTTTAGTGGTCCAGTTGAAATGAGAGAAAAGTGTATGAGCCATTACAGGACCCCTCTTTAAGGTCTGCACCAGGGCCTGGTAACATTTAGATGTCTGTCTCCATCTAAATCATTGATGCACAACCTGCGGCCCACACTGCCCTCACTTGCGGCAAGCGGCTGACCACTGGAGAGCAGTGCGTCTCTAATTTCCGAAGCAGAAAGTGGATCACTAATGAACTTCTCTGTAGAGGTGGGTGACACACATGTGCTACTGGAGTGTTGTTTGTTCTGGCTGCATCTGGAGATGCCCAGGTGGACTCTTATCTGCCCACCTTACCTTTGCCTACCTCTTCCCTCCCTGTGTTTATTTTTATTTAAGCTCACCTCTGGCCACCTTACTTTTGCCTACCTCTTCCCTCCCTAACTGTGTTTATTTTTATTTAAAGCGGACCTTCACTCTGAATAAGAGTCTATCTTATATGTTTCCCACACCCTGTACATACAGATTGTCCACATTAAAAATCTTCCTACCTGCATCTACTGCATGTTATGAGCCTTTAAACATCCAAGATGGCGGCTTATGGAAGCCGCCATCTTATCAGGCAGCCTGCAAACAGGAAGTGCCTCCTGACTGTGCTGCTCTGCATTCTGGGACTGCTGACCTTTTCCTGACCCCAGCTCTGCTCTGTCTGAGCAAAGCACAGCTATAACCCACCCCCTGTACCTTATCCCACTCTCCTCTCCTCAGTAAGTGTGATGCTTCTGAGTCAAGATGGCGGCGCACGTATCCTAAATTCCTGAACAGAGTTGCAGCCCAGTGGGGGAAAGAATAATAAGTTAGTGACTAAAAACGTAAAATATATTAATTTTAGATGCTGGGGAACCGTTTTTTAAGAGTTTGGGCTTTTCATTAAATCACACTGAAGGTCCGGTTTAAGCTCCCCTCTGGCCACCTTACCTTTGCCTACCTCTTCCCTCCCTACCTGTGTTTATTTTAACTCTGCTTACCTCTACTTGCATCTTTCTACTTTGTCCTATCTTACTTCTGATCCCCTCACCTCCAACTATCTCTATCTACGACTTACCACCTCACCTCTATCTATCACTTCTCTTACTATCTAACCTCTGGTCATCCCACCTCCGCTGAACTCTTTTTGACTCTGCTCTGCCCATCTCACCTCTTCCTGCCTCACCTCTGCTCAGTTCTCCCTGTCTTACCTCTGCCCACTCCTTCCCATCTCACCTCTTCCTATCTCCCTCTATCCACCTCACCTCTGTCCATTACTTCTCTAACCATCTTGCTTCTGCCCACCTCGACTCTCCTCACCTCTGCCTACATCTACCAACCTCACCTCTGCTGAAATTACATCTCCCTGCCCTACCTTTCACCCCACCTCTTTTTGCCACCTCTGCTCACCTTTGCATATACATAAAGGCATTCGCGGATTACATTTTTTTTTGCGGCCCCATGAAGTGGAACAATATAACAATGTGGCCCCTAGACCAAAAAAAGGTTGTGCACCCCTGATCTAGATTATGACACAAAATGTTCTAACAGTTTCCATATTGTCAATCTTGGGTTCAGCAATATTTTGTGTTAATTGGAGTTATTTGTACATAAAGTGTAAAGTGTCTTATAATTAACAGAAGCTGTGCCTTAATGCTGCGGCTCCAAAACATTTTCCTATTTTCCATTTGTTTCTACAAAAAAAAATCCTCTTCTACACACTCTCCATCTTCTGACCTAAGTGTGAATAATTCAGACCTAATGTGGTGGTACAGCATTAATAATCCTCAGAACCATGTACTGCAAAAATGAAAAAAAAAAACATCCAAACTCAAACAATTCAGCTTACAAGGAGGAGGAAATATTTCCAGATATTAAACAGGGTAGATTTTTCAAGCCCTGGCTAAGCTCCCGTCCCCGTCTTAGCTTTGTAATAAAAGCCAGTGTGTCTGCACTTATTTTCAAATGCATAATTTAGAGTTTGTTTGAAGGTAAGGTCAGACAGGGGGAAAATCAGCATTTTTATTAATCTCACCCTTTCAATGCCGGGCGAGGCATTCTGTCTATGCAGTAATATCATTCTTACATATGGTATGGCTCTGACTGTGATATGTTGTCCTTATCTCGCTACTGGTTATTTGTTTTATATGTTTATATAGTAGTTACACCAGGGCCATAGCTTCTGATTTGAGAGACCCCTGTCCTAGCCCCCACCACCCCCCCAAAACAGCCTTCACTATAGTAAGCTTAGCCTCCATACAGTCATAGAAAATGAACGTGGTAAAATGTTTCGAAACATCTGAAGATATCCAGCTGTTGGGAACCTTGCTAATAAACTCAAAGGCTTGGTTCCAGAATTTAAACACAACCAGACAGAACCACCGATTATGAAGAGCATCCCCCGGGAAACATTAGGAAAAATAGTGGCTAATATACTAGCTACCATATACCAACGATACATAACCTTTAAATTTGCCTCCAGCAAGGCCGTATTAAGACAGCCCCTAGAAGTTCTTTCTACTATCTTCAACCACTTATCCCTTTCCAACGTCAAATCCAAATAAATTTTCCATTTGACTATAGAATCTAGTTTCTCTCTGGGTTCCGTGAGAAAACCATATAAAATCAGACTGCCTGATGTTCCATGAGCCGCCATCTTGGATGTTTAAAGGCTCATAACATGTAGTAGATGCAGGTAGGATGATTTTTAATGTGAGCAATCTGAATGTACAGTGTGTGGGAAACATATAAGATAGACTCTTATTCAGAGTGAAGGACCGCTTTAATCTGCACATTAGCTGGATTAGACTATATACCACCCCCCAAAACAGCCTTCACTATAGTAAGCTTAGCCTCCATACAGTCATAGAAAATGCAAACACTTGCACAAAAAAAGTGCTATTTGTCCAGCACCACCCAGAAAAATGATATTAAAGCAGACCTGCTGTGCCACAAAAATACCCCCAATATGTACCAATAAGCAAACAAAAGTCGGTGGTACCAGTAAACCACCCAAAGGGAACAGGTACTTGAGGGCACCAGCTATCTGCTAACCATAAAAGACACTAATAATTCATCAAAAATAAATTATACATTTATTGATCCAAAGCTGTAAAAAACATCCACATACAACATACAAAGACAATCACCTACATTTAAAATCTACAAACATGTAACATCCAGCAGGAGTGACCCTATAAAAATACTACCTACCTAAACAATATATATATATATATACACATGATAAAAGGAAATCCCTAAAAGATTTTTAAACATGTCCTAAGACCAAAAAGATGTGGTGCAAATGAAAGGATAAAGTGCTAAGTGCTGAGTAAATATGTGCACAATAAGTGCAATTATAATGCCAGGCCACCAAACCGACCTGCACCTCAATGTGATCAACCTGCTCACCCCTGCTGGACGGATTCTCACCCACGCGTTCCGTGCCCACCTGGCACTTTCTCAAGGTGCTCAAGGTGCCTGGCATTATAATTGCACTTATTGTGCACATATTTACTCAGCACTTAGCACTTTATCCTTTCATTTGCACCACATCTTTTTGGTCTTAGGACATGTTTAAAAATCTTTTAGGGATTTCCTTTTATCATGTGTATATATATATATATTGTTTAGGTAGGTAGTATTTTTATAGGGTCACTCCTGCTGGATGTTACATGTTTGTAGATTTTAAATGTAGGTGATTGTCTTTGTATGTTGTATGTGGATGTTTTTTACAGCTTTGGATCAATAAATTTATAATTTATTTTTGATGAATTATTAGTGTCTTTTATGGTTAGCAGATAGCTGGTGCCCTCAAGTACCTGTTCCCTTTGGGTGGTTTACTGGTACCACCGACTTTTGTTTGCTTATCAGTCATAGAAAATGAACGTGGTAAAATGTTTCGAAACATCTGAAGACATCCAGCAGTTGGGAACCTTGCTAATAAACTCAAAGGCTTGGTTCCAGAATTTAAGCACAACCAGACAGGACCACTTATTATGAAGAGCATCTCCCGGGATCCCACAACCCCTAAAGAAGTTGGGGGGAAACATTAGGAAAAATAGTGGCTAATATATTAGCTACCATATACCAACGATACAGAACCTTTAAATTTGCCTCCTGCAAGGCCGTATTAAGACAGCCCCTAGAAGTTCTTTCCACTATCTTCAACCACTTATCCCTTTCCAACGTCAAACCCAAATCAATTTTCCATTTGACTATAGAATCTAGTTTCTCTCCGGGTTCCGTGAGAAAACCATATAAAATTAAAATCCCCCCTCTTTGCCCCAGGCAATTAAGACACTCGTAAGTTCTCATAAGTAGTCTGGTTATGAAAATTATGAAAAAATTTCATAAAATATGAAATATGGTTATGAAATATTTTTAAGGGAAGAGACAAAATGTAAATTCCTTCTCCAATGAAAGCTGAAACTTCTGCAGAAATTAAAGAGACAGGCCTTTGAAGAGAAGCTGAATTGGATAATGCTGAATGAGAAATTGAGCAGTATTATCCAAGACAGAGAATCAGTCTTTAGGGATGTTTTGCCCCCCTTTTTTATTTATTATGACCTTCAGAGGGGGCGGTAGGGTGGGATCCCAGGTGATGTAGCATGTGAGGCCCAATATTTTTCTTCTATTCTTTCATGACTTTTTTCTTTGTCTTGTTTCTATTTTCTTCTTGCTTCTTTCCTAAGAATTGTTGTTATTGCATAGTTTGACATTTTTGACATAAACTAGGAATTTTCATACATCTGCTGTTGATTCTCCCAAGAACTTATATCATTAATTAAGGGGGGTCTGTTGTGAAACAGAGGAAGTGGTCCAAGTGTTATGGAAAGACACACATTTTAGGTTAATGTTTTAAGTTCAGGAGCAAGGTATTTTTTATTTAGGATATGTTATTTTACTGTGTAGATATGGAGTATGCTATATTCTTGTACTGATGTATGGAAATGACTTGTAACATTATTTTTTTCAATAAATATTTTGTTGCAAATTAAAGTTAATATATATATACATATATTTATAAGATATTCCAGATTGGCCATGCCTTTATGTCAGGAGGCCCAACATCCCTACCCCCGGGTATATGGACTCAGGATGCCTCAACAGGTAAAGGTAAAAAGCAAGCGAGAAAGAAAATGGGCAACTGTTTGCATCCCAGTTAGCAGACTGACAGGCAGCTGCCCCTAATCTCAATTTGCCATTAGCTCTTACTTTTTCTTGCCCACCGGTGACCAAGACAGTTCGCCAAGTGGGTGTATATGTGCTGTGAATCAAGCTATACCTGCCCACTCAGCAAACTCCACTAGCCACTGGCATTCACATGGGATTAGGGAGCACAGACCTGATCAGTTATTTTGTTAAGGATATGAGCAGCAAAGGTCTAATTTAATTACTTTACTATTTATTCACTAAGAGGCTGATTTATTAATAGCGACATGTAGCGACAGTTGAGCGACTGTAGCGGTATTTTCACAGCGCCCGCTTGTAGTCGCTGTGCTTGGCCGTTGTTCAGTTGTTGACAGCGACTCAGTCGGTGTGGCGTAATGTTGAATACAAGGTGACGAGTCGCTATTTGACAGGTTCCGCGATGTATGGGTGCGCATGATAGCGACTGGTCAGAGCGACCGGCTTCCACCATATTCATCAAAAAATCACGCTCAAAAAATTCAAGCGCTGTGAAATGCATGTTTAAACCCCAGAGCGCTGGAGGCGATGTGTTGAAAGTAGTTTTTTAACCCCCCAAACCACGATATTTTTGAAAGTTTTTTAAATAATTTAGTAATATGAATACATTAATATCATACCTGTAATATCAATTCTGCACACATTTTTTTTCCCTTAAAAAATTATCTAAAATGGCAGAAGTGGTCACTGAATTTTTCACATTTCAAAAAAAAAAAACATTAATAACAATTAATTATTAATATTTAAAGATTGTTCCATTGAAATGCATTGGAGAGCGCCAGGTAGCGAGAGGTCATACCTGTCGCTGTTCAAGGTCGGACGCTGGCGCTGTGGGCTGAGGCTGCAATAATGATGAATGAGTGGCTATATGGCGCTATCTCAGTCGCTAAGCAGGATTGGCTTGATAAATGTGTGATTGTGGTGGGGAGCCGGCGTTCTCGTGGCGGGGCCCGTCATTACCAGCCGCTCACCAGTCGCTACCTGTCGCTATTCCTTCATAAATAAGGGCCTAAGGCTTTGCATACTGCATTTAAAGATGCATTTTGTCCTGCTTCTGTAGTGTGCTGCTGATCCTTGAATTAGACTGCACTGATTATTTAGTATATGTATAGCACATGCATACCTGAGGGATTTAGCTTCTCAGGGGTGTGGGGAGTGGGTTCTTTGTTACGGGCTTGGGGGACCTCCCCATGTGGGTTTGCTTCCAATAACTCCAATTAGACCTATACTTTATTAGCAGGACTTCAGGTATACTTGAATGTTCACAGCAGGTCATATAGTCATAATCCACAGTAGTTCCATTAGCAGTTTCCATAGCACAGCATTACATCCAGGTGGACTCTTACAGATGGTGGTCACACTTTTTGGTCCCATAGCAGGATACCAAGGCCTTAGCTTCCTCCGTCAGCATTTTGGGGCTGAATGGCTCACCTTTCCTGTGGTCACTTATTAGGTATGAATGTCACTCCTCTGCTCTCCTGCACCAGTGACTGCTACCAGTTGACCCTGTTCTTCACTCCCGGTTACTACAATACTACACTGAGGAGAACCTCTCCCATCGTTATATACCCTCTGTTCTTTAATAAAGTGTTACGCCAACCAATGGCAGCACACCTTTATTCTCTATTTTTAGATTCTAAGTTAACAGGTACACCTGCAGTATCATAATGCGTTCCTTATCCAACAGTGCCATCATGTGGTGATGTAATGCAACTGCAGGACAGACATGAACTACCACACTGAAGAACTCCAGAAATAATTGTTGACCACTTTCCGGTGGCCATATATGAAAAAAAAAAAAAAACAATTAACATCATAACCACTATATGGGATTTCTGTATCATTATCAAAACCCAATCACAATGGTGTCAAGGACATCACCAAGGTAAGTCTTGAGGCCTGGAGTTGTGAACATTGTTGGGGTATCAACTACCAACAAATACCAACTACTACTACTACCAACAAATTGTGTCTACTACCAACAAATACCAACTACTACTACTATCAGCAAATGATGCTCCACAGAGCAGGCAAAGTAAGTAGTGTATCAGCAAAGTTTAGAGCTTTCTATGTAGAAATCTGTAGAACATGATCTAGTGGGGGTGCTCGCGGACAAAGTTTTCCTCTATTAAGGAACCTAAATGTTTCACTTAACACCAATATATCCCTCTTATTTCTCTAGGAGGTTATCTGGCTGTCTTTAAATACATTTTTCTTTAGGTGTCAGTAGACAACCAAGTTTCGACTAAAAGATTAGATCATCCGAATTAATGTTTTGTTTGCTTTGTCTGACATGTACTTTCTGTACCAATCATACTGAATTAAAGTGGTCCTTCACTCTGAGTAAGAGTCTATCTTTTATGTTTCCCACACCCTGTACATACAGATTGCCCACATTAAAACTCATCCTACCTGCATCTACTGCATGTTATGAGCCTTTAAACATCCAAGATGGCGGCTCATGCAACGTCAGGCAGCCTGGAAACAGGAAGTGTCTTCTGACTGTGCTGCTCTGCATTCTGGGACTGCTGACCTTTCCCTGACCCCAGCTCTACTCTGTCTGAGCAAAACACAGCTATAACCCACCCCCTCTACTTTATCCCGCTCTCCTCTCCTCCGTAAGTGTGATGCTTCTGAGTCAAGATGGCGGCGCCCGTATCCCAAAGTCCTTAACAGAGTTGCAGCCCAGTGGGGGAAAGAATAATAAGTAAGTGACTAAAAACTAGAACTATATTAATTTTAGATGCTGGGGAATAGTTTTTTAAGGGTTTGGGCTTTTCAATAAATCATGCTGAAGGTCCGGTTTAAGAAAGCTCTTCAGATATATATATAGTAACAGTCTAATCTAGTCAAATGTCCCTGGTACCACTGCTTTGCTCCACGGGTTCTGCTTATCCTAATTTTAGAATACCTCATATATGAGATGGCTGTCTTCCTCATCTCAATCCTCCCCCGGGATGTGATATTATGAGACTGTTGCCCAGATGTAGGCAACATTAGGTGGAAATCTATTCTAAGCCAAAAGACCAAAGCTCCAAAGATCTGCCATCATTAGTGCAATTGAGCAAGTCTGTGGAATTAAGCAGATACCTTGCAATGATCAGCCAAAGGAGGACAAATAACAAGTACCGTTTAGCCAGATGCTTTCCTTAATTTACTGTGGCTAGTATCAGGATGAATAACCAGGTATGTATAGGAAACATGATACAGGGCAAATAAATCCCCCATGGAAATAATAGTAATTTGTGATGGAACATGTGTAGCATCTGATTACATATCCCTTATGTTATTCTAACTAAACTAACAGGCTGATTCATCATTAGCGGCAGGTAGCGACAGATGAGCGTCTGTAGCCGGCATTTTCAGAGCGCCCGCTAGTAGTCGCAATGCTCGGCCGTGAGTCGCGAGTTTATAGCGACTCAGTCGCTGTTCAGTACTGTTGAATAGATTGTGAGGAGTCGCTATTTGACCAGTACAGCGCTGTATGGGAGCGCATGTTAGCGACTGCTCATAGCGACCGACTCACACCATATTCAGCAAAAAACAGCCTCTCAAATCTCTGGTACTGAAAAATGCTTGTTTGAAGCCCAGCGCGCAGGAGGCGGTGTGTTTAAAGTCTGTTTTTCAGCATCTTTCCACTAGTAACAAAGCGAAAACATATGGAATTACATTGTAACAACATTGTAACATGAACACTTTAATGGCAAACCTGTAATGTCATTTCTAAAGAAATATATAAAAAATAAAAAAAAAATGAAAAAACTGCTTTTTCTATGCCAGAAGAGGTCACAGAATTATTTGAGATTTAAAAACAAACAAAAAAAAAAATCAAAAACACAATTTAAAGAGAAGGAAAGGATCGTCCATTGAAATGTATGGGAGAGCGTCAGGTAGCGAGAGGTCATACCTGGCGCTGTGCAAGGCTGAACGCCGGCGCTGTTCGCTGAGGCTGGGAAAATGATGAATCAGACGCTACATGGCGTTATCCCAGTCGCTAAACAGGTTCTGCTTGATAAATGTGTAATTGTGTGCCGTGTCCGGCGCTCACCAGTCGCTACCTGTCATTAACTAGCCACTACCTGACGCTATCCCTTCATGAATAAGGGCCTAAGTTTTCTTCCATATTGTTTAAGTCGGGGAGGCCGATTCATCAATAGCGCCAGGTAGCGACAGATGAGCGACTGTAGCGTGATTTTTTCAGCGCCAGCCAGTATTCGCTGTGCTTGGCCGGCATTAGCTTGATGACAGCGACTCAGTCGGTGTGCGGTAATGTTGAATACGGGCTGGGGTGTCGCTGTTTCACAGGTCCAGCGTTGTATGTGAGCGCCTGACAACGAATGGCCAGAGCGAACGGCTAGCTTCATATTCATCAACAAATCACGCTCCGAATGTGCTGTCGCTGTCCATTCCTTGTTTAAACCCCAGAGCGCTGGCGGCGATGTGTATTAACTAGTTTTTAACCCCTAAACAACCATATTTTTTTAATGTAACATTATACATGTATTTAGAATCATTTTGTAATATGAATACATTAATATCAGACCTGTTAGATCAATTCTGCACATATTTTTTTTTTTTTTTTTTGACTTAAAAATAAATCCTAACATTGTAGAAGTGGTCTCCGATTTTTTGACATTAAAAAAAAAAAAAAAAAAAAAAATACCAATTATTTATGAATAATTATAGATTGCTCCATTGAAATGCATTGGACATCGCCAGGGAGCGACAGCTCATACCTGGCGCTGTGAGGGAATTTGCAGCGGCGCTGTTCGGTCCAGGGGGCTTCATGATGAATGCCGCGGTAGCCGTCGCTCTCGCCGGCGCTAGCCTCATTTTGCTTGATAAATGCGTCATTGTGACCGCCGCCGGGCGTACTTGAGTCAGTAGTCGCCGTTAGCTGCCGCTACCTGGCGCTCGTCAGACACTACCTGGCGCTATCGCTTGATGAATAAGGGCCAAAGTCTCTACAATTTCTTGTTTCTAGCCTTTTTTCAGCACTTTTGTCAAATTCCTGTTGCTGTTAAGGACCTTACATCTAAAGATTGATCAATGATCTATTGGTTACTTTCTTTGACTAACTAGGTCACATTTAGTTGCATCATCAATTTGTTTTTCCATTTGTCTGGCCAAAGCTAAAGCCTTATTACAAATGTCCTTGCTCGTGCAATGTTCTGTAAATAGGACAGTTAGGAGTTACGTTAGAGCACACTGTGGTCATCCTCATCCTTAACTTCATCCTTATGTGTTAATTTATAGAAGTCCAGTCCACCCACACTAAATTTTAAGTAGGATTTCACTAATCATTTATAAGTAGGAGTTTCTTTTATTTGGTAATGAAAGAGTTGATTAAATATAGTGTAAAGGTATTGTCTGGCTGGGCGGTAGATGAGATTTAGCTGGTAGAACAAGAGAGGGTCTCTTCCATTAATCACTGTTCCTTAATTAACAGCTCTGAGCTTGCGGGAAGCCTTGTGTTGGGGCATCAGAGGGGTCTGAACTTCGCCACGGCTGGCAGGGCAAGCAGCACGGCAGGGCGGAAGGGAGCAGAGCAGACACAGCAGATGGCGGAACTGCAGATTAAGAAAAGCAGGGAAATACCTGACCGATGGCAGGGAAACAGACAGTGTTAGGCAATTACTGGAGGTACAATGGCTCCACATGAGTATTGAAAAAATGGATTTTAATTACCAGACAAGTGTCTGCAATGCCACTTCCCAATCCCTGTTCTTAAAAAAGTTACAATGAACTCAAAAAGTTCTTAGCTCTCATGTGTCTGTGCTACAAGAAAGTTGTTGTAAATTGAATTTTTAGCCTATGTTTGTGCAGACAGCAACCAAAAAGCGAACAATGTGCAAAAAAATTCCATAAAAACCAAAGCAATGCCTGTACAAAGGGCGGCGCCAGCACAGGGCAAACCTGGGCAATTGCCAGGGCCCCTGGCATGTTCAGGGGCCCATGCAGGCTCACATTTGGTATTGGTATTATTTAACAGTGGAACCAACCACCAAATGCCGGGTGCTGTGTGCAAACCCACTCATGGCTGGCCTCAGCAACAATGAATGATCAGCAACAATGGAGAAGGTGGCATAGAATGGAGGGCAATTGATGGAAGCTCAGAAGGTGGCGAAAACCAGGTGACAGCTGACAAGGACTGGAGGGAAATCAGCAGGATATGACCCATTTGTGGCAGCGGAGCTGAACGGTGACATCATGTGACTCACTACTTTGGGGCCCATTAAGACTCTCTTGCCCAAGGACTCTCACAAACCTGGAGCCGGCCCTGGCTGTACAATAGACACTTCTGCACAGAGAAAGGACTGTACATCTCACAATCCCTCAGTGACGTGACCAACCAGACTTTAGACTCCATTGCTAAGGTGGAGCAGACCACATCAACTCACCTTTTCATTGTGTTTGTGATACTCGTAATGATCATCCCGGGTTTGAAGAAGTCTGGGAGGCCGATTCATTAATAGCGGCAGGTAGCGACAGTTGAGCGACTGTAGCGGTATTTTAACAGCGTCCGCTAGTAGTCGCTGTGCTTGGCCGTTGTTCGGTTGTTGACAGCGACTCAGTCGGTGTGCAGTAATGTTGAATACAAGGTGACGAGTCGCTATTTGACAGGTTCCGCGATGTATGGGTGCGCATGATAGCGACTGGTCAGAGCGACCGGCTCCAACCATATTCATCAAAAATCAGGCTCAAAAAATTCAAGCGCTGTGAGATGCATGTTTAAACCCGAGAGCGCTGGAGGCGATGTGTTAAAAGTAGTTCTTAACCCCCAAACCACCATATTTTTGGAAACCAAAAAATTAAATAATTTTTAAAGAATTTTTAAAGAATATGAATTCAATAATATCAGACCTGTAATATCAATTCTGCACAAATTTTTTTATTTTTTTTTTACCTTAAAAAAATTATCTAACATGGCAGAAGTGGTCAAAGAATTTTTCACATTAAAAAAAAAAAAACATTAATAACAATTAATTATTAATATTTAAAGATTGTTCCATTGAAATGCATTGGAGAGTGTCAGGTAGCGAGAGGTCATACCTGTCGCTGTTCAAGGTCGGACGTTGGCGCTGTGGGCTGAGGCTGGAATAATGATGAATGAGTCGCTATATGGCGCTATCTCAGTCGCTAAGCAGGATCGGCTTGATAAATGTGTGATTGTGGTGGGGAGCCGGCGTTCTCGTGGCGGGGCCCGTCATTACCGGCCGCTCACCAGTCGCTACCTGTCGCTATTCCTTCATAAATAAGGGCCTAAGCTGTGGGGCATGCTACAAGATCGCTGAATCTGCTCGCCTCTCCTCAAGCCCATGGTGCAGGCGTGGCTGCTCGTCCAATCAGCTTCTCCGGCCGTGCATATTAATGTGAACGAACCCAAGGCAAAGTACATAGCCAGTATATTCAACATGAACAATACATGTAGATGAGTCTATAAAAGTGGACCAAAACCCTGTATTTTCACCCTTTTGGCCTGCTTCACAAGGGAATTTTGATTTGGGATGCCCCCAGGGATAGCTGCAAATCTTACCAAATGACATGCTCCCATGGTGCGCACGCAGACTTTCATCCAATCAGAATAGATTGCCATGCATATTAATGCAATCCATTCTGGGGCATCTCCCACTGGCTGTGCGCACCCGATGGCCATTCAGTTATGCCTGTCCATGCAGAGTGGGAGCAAGAAACGAGAAGACTCACAGTTATATTGGAGGGTCTGACAGAGTGGGGCATTCCAAATCAGGATGCCCCTTGGATTTTACTCAGCCCTAAAGTTTTTTAGACTAAAGGGTCGGGTAGACAGGGTTTTGGTCCACTTTAGAAAAGAGCAATCAACAGCCTAGAGTCTATAAGAATTGTCAAACTACCTGGATCGCCTGATTTACTCACCTTTTCCTGGAGCCCTCGTCGTGCCACAGCCACATTTCCAAGTTACCTCTATCTGGGACGTGCATCTGCGCCAGGGCGTGTCAACAGCTCGAAGTGAGTGGGGATGCGACTGGCGGCGCTTGCTTCATTCAGATCTTCTTGCTGCCCTGAAAATTCTGAATGGAACGAGCACTTCTGATTCTTCTGGCTCTGTGTCCCACATGGGAATCAGGAAGAGTCATCCCAAATTGCCCCGCCGGACAGGAACAAAACCCAAGAAAGTGAGATAGTTGTTCCTCTTTAAGGTGAACTGCCAAAGCCATATACAGTACAATACAACCAAAACCCATTGAGAACAGAGCCATCTTCCTTCCTATAAAGACAGGGCAGGATACCTTAAATTACCCCCGTTATACTAAGGGCCTTATCACGGGCTAGCGCCAGATAGTGTCTGACGAGCGTCAGGTACCGCCAGCGAACGGCGACTACCGACTCAAGTACGCCCGGCGGCGCTCACAATGACGCATTTATCAAGCTAAATGAGGCTAGCGCTCGCGAGAGCGACAGCTAGCGCGGGATTCATCATGAAGCCGCCTGGACCGAACAGCGCCGCTGCAAATTCCCTCACAGCGCCAGGTATGAGCTGTCGCTCCCTGGCGATGTGCAATGCATTTTAATGGAGCAATCTATAATTTATCATAATTAATTGGTATTATTTTTTTTTTTTTTAAATGTAAAAATTTGGAGACCACTTCTGCAATGTTAGGATTTATTTTTAAGTAAAAAAAATTTTTTTAAAAAATTTTTGCAGAATTGATCTTACAGGTCTGATATTAATGTATTCATATTACAAAATGAAACTAAAAACATGTATAATGTTACAATACAAAAATATGGTTGTTTAGGGGTTAAAAACTAGTTAACACCCATCGCCGCCAGCACACTGGGGTTTAAACAAGGAATGGACAGCACCAGCAAATTCGGAGCGTGATTTTTTAATGAATATGAAGCAAGCCGTTCGCTCTGGCCATTCGTTGTCAGGCGCTCACATACAACGCTGAACCTGTGAAACAGCGACCCCTAAGCCCGTATTCAACATTACCGCACACCGACTGAGTCGCTGTCATCAAGCAAACGCCGGCCAAGCACAGCGAATACTGGCTGGCGCTGTAAAAATCACGCTACAGTTGCTCATCTGTCGCTACCTGGCGCTATTAATGCCTCTAAATCCTAAATAAACATCTCATCAGGTTTCCATCATCCAAACCATAAGCCATATTCCTAGGTGCTCTGGTAAATGATAAACCACATATACATTTTAAAAGAGAGACAGAGAGACAGGGGAATAACATGAGAGGGTGCAGAGAGTGCGACCACACCGGGGCCCAGAGGGTCAGGCGGGCCCCATCATTGTTGCTTCTCTGCCTTAATTATCTTATTTGGCATCATTTAGAGAAAGAAAACACCATTCATTTCAGCTGTTGTAATCATTAGTTGTCTAACTGCATCTAATTGAGTTAAAAGACAGAAAAATGTTTAATGTATGAGCCATGACAGGGCCCCATTTATTGTTCGCACCAGGACTCTATCACATTTAGGCACTTATATATTAAGGAATAGCGACAGGTAGCGACTGGTGAGCGGCCGGTAATGACGGGCCCCGCCACGATAACGCCGGCTCCCCACCACAATCACACATTTATCAAGCCAATCCTGCTTAGCGACTGAGATAGCGCCATATAGCGACTCATTCATCATTATTCCAGCCTCAGCCCACAGCGCCAGCGTCCGACCTTGAACAGCGACAGGTATGACCTCTCGCTACCTGGCGCTCTCCAATGCATTTCAATGGGACAATCTTTAAATATTAATAATTAATTGTTATTAATGTTTTTTTTTTTTTTTAAATGTGAAAAATTCTGTGACCACTTCTGCCATTTTAGAGAATTTTTTTAAGGGAAAAAAAAAAAATTGTACAGAATTGATATTACAGGTCTGATATTAATGTATTCATATTACTAAATTATTTAAAATACTTTTTTTTTTTGGTTTCCAAAAATATGGTGGTTTGGGGGTTAAAAAACGACTTTTAACACATCGCCTCCAGCGCTCTGGGGTTTAAACATGCATTTTACAGCGCAATAATTTTTTGAGCGTGATTTTTAAATGAATATGGTGAGAGCCGGTCGCTAGGGCCAGTCGCTATCATGCGCTCCCATACAGCGCGGAACCTGTCAAATAGCGACTCCTCACCCAATATTCAACATTATGGCAAACCGACTGAGTCGCTATCAACTACCGAACAACGGCCAAGCACAGCGACTACTAGCGGGCGCTCTGAAAATGCCACTACAGTCGCTCAACTGTCGCTACCTGCCACTATTAATGAATCAGCCTCCCCGTTACGCAATGGAGAGAGACACACACAGACACAGAGAGATGGAGAGAAGGACAGAAAGAGAGAGAGAAACACAAAAAGAGACAGACAGAGAGCTAGAGAAAGAGAGAGACATGAGGAGAGAGACACACTCACATGTGGCCACACGCGGCCCTGCGACCGCACAATGAGCAGCCCAGCCTGCACTTCATGCTCTCCTCCAGAGCTGTATCTAGCTTCTTTTGCGCCCGAGGCAAGCCAAAAAAATCGCGCCCCCCCACAAAAAAAAAGAAAATATATACTGTAAATATATATATATATATATATATATATATATATATATCTTTTCTTTTTGTTTTGTTTCTTGTTTACTAGATTATTTTGAGAGACATTAAAGTGGACCAACACCCGATGCTGATTGGCCTGGGAATCTATAAGATTTCCGGGCCGATCAGCATTGGGCCTGCGGGGCACCCCAATCGGAAAATGGTGGAAGGACTTACACTTAAAACTTATCAGGAGAGACTTAAAGAACTTAATTTGTACAGTCTGGAGGAAAGAAGGGAGAGGGGGGACATGATTGAGACCTTTAAATATGTGAAAGGATTGAATAAGGTTCAGGAGGGAAGTGTTTTTAAGAAGAAACTTAACGATAGAACAAGGGGGCCCAACCTGAAGCTAGTCAGGGGGAAGATCAGGAGCAATGTTAGAAAATATTATTTTACAGAAAGAGTAGTAGGTGCTTGGAACAAACTTCCAGCAGAGGTAGTTGAAACATCAACAGTCACTGAATTTAAACATGCCTGGGATAAGCACACATCTATCCTAAGATAAAGAGTACATACAGTATACACATAAGGGCAGACTAGATGGACCGTATGGTCTCCTTCTGCCGTCAACCTTCTATGTTTCTATGTTTCTATGTGTGAAACCCCCCAGAAATCCCCCAAATCCCTACCTGCTCCTCGATCCAGCGGCGCATGCGCGAGCCGCCGCCGCTCGCGCATCCCTCTAGCAGGGCGCGCTCCCTGTAAGAGTGACGCGCGGGAGGCGGCGGCGGGCGCGCTCGCTAGTCCATCGACAGACCTCGCTTGTCCTTCGGCGGGGATTGGCTGCAGCGGTCACGTGGGAGCGGGGACAGGTGAGTTTTTGGGGCTTTCTGGGGGGTTTCACACAGCGGTGCCCCACCAAAGTAGACCAAAACCCAGGATAGGAAAATAGGCATAAATAGGTAAATAAATAAATAAATAGGTAAGTGAAACTCCTGGGATTTGATCAGCTTTAAAGTGGCAAAAACCCAGGATTTGGTCTATCCCAGGTTTTGCCCCGTGTCGCCCAAGGGCATTCCAATTAGGGATGCCCCGGTGTGTGAAACTCCAAGATTGCCCGGTAATACTCACTTCTCCCTGCATAATGATGCTTGACAAACATCTCTGTTTATGACAATCGGATGGAGAGTGTCTGCATCCCCAGCAGCAGGCATGCTCCAGGCCCATAGCCTATCCAAATGGCTGGGTGCAGGAGTTCGCACAAAGCCCAAAGATGGCAAGGGAGCCAGGAAGAAGGTGAGTCTTGCACGCCCGAAGGGGTTTACACAGCAGGGCCTCCCAATTTGGGACGCCCCAAGGGAAGGCTAGCAGCCAGCCTTGGAATCTTTTCAGAGGTGCAGGACGGTTTTTCAATCTGACCTTCTGGGATCAAGTTTCTTCTGCAGCCTGAGGTCAAGTTCCAGGTCGTCTTCTTATCAGCAGACAGTGAGTGGACCTTCAGTTCCCGAGATCTGACACAGGAGAGGAGGGGGGGCGGAGCCTGAGGAGAGCTGCAATTCAGTCCCAGCAGCTCTAGACTTCATTTCACACGCCGACACCGAGGGGACCAGAGGGGGGCAAAAGACGAGGGCTGCTGAACGGAACAGCAGTGTCGCCGGTGTTGGCTTTTAAAACTGGTGCGATACTGAACATGGACGGGGGGAGGAGGGAGAGAAGGGAGGAGAGACAGAGCTGCAACAACATCCAAATGACAGAGCGCAAGGTCCCTGCCACCATTCCCAGCCACCTACCAAAGTTTACAGGTCGGGCCCAGGCTGGCAGTGGGCCCTGGCAGACTGGCAATTTCCCTTTGACGCCGGCCCTGGCTGGGGATACAGCTCACACAACCACTGGCCCTGGAGTTTGAAAGACTCTAGAGAGGCCCAATTAAATGACCTTTGGGCATCCCGAGTTGGGATGCCCAATGGACATTTAATTGGGCCTTTCTAGAGTCTTTCAAACTCCAGGGCCGGTGCTTGGTACACAGTGTTAAGCCCCCCCCCCCCCATGCAGACTTACCAGGGATCAACGGTGCCAGCCATCACTTTTCTTCTACCTTTCCAGCCAGCCAGCCATCCAGCGTGCACGTGCAGTGGCGCCCCCCCTATGCAGTGATTGGCTGAGCGGCGTGATGATGAGTGTAGTCCCCGCCCCCATTCCCCCTGCTGGTCTACTGCCTCCTCATCGTCAGAGGAGGCAGTAGACCACTATACTCATCATCGCGCCGCTCAGCCAATCACTGCACGGACCAGTCCACTTTCTCAAGGCGCCAAAGTTTGGTGAGCTTTTTTTGCACTAGCACCTCAGATTAGACACAGGATATTTATTGGTAGTAATCAAATTATTTGATTATGTATATATGGTATGAACTTTGGAAATTGTTATGAGGGTTCCTTGCTGTGGCCGGGTTTGTGTATAAATGTTTTTTAAGATTGTGATTGTGCTGAGTTTATGTATATGTCTGTGAGTTTATGTATATGTTTGTAGTCTTTTTTAACATATTAATGAATTAAAAATGGTTGTATTGATGTGACTTTGGAGGATTGATTATTGAGGAACATTTGGTGCCTCCCGGGGCATCCCATTTTGCGCTTTACTGGGATCGTTGTTACATATTGATACAGGCCCTTATTTAAGAAAGGATAGCATCAGGTAGTGGCTGGTTAATGAGAGGTAGCGACAGGTAGTGACTGGTGAACGCCGGACACGGCACGCAATTACACATTTATCAAGCAGAATCTGTTTAGCGAATGGGATAGCGCCTTGTAGCGTCTGATTCATCATTTTCACAGCCTCAGTGAACAGCGCCAGCGTTCAGCCTTGCACAGCGTCAGGTATGACCTCTCGCTACCTGTCGCTCTCCAATACATTTCAATGGACGAACCTTTTCTTCTCTTTAAACTGGGATTTTTTTTCCCCAAAAAATCACTAATAATTCTGTGTCCTCTTCTGACATTGTAAAAGCTGTTTTTTCACATTTTTATGATTTTTTAAAAATTTCTTCAGAAATGACATTACAGGTCTGCCATTAAAGTGTTCATGTTACAATGTGGTTACAATGTAATTCCATATGTTTTCGCTTTGTTATTAGTGGATAGATGCTGGAAAACAGACTTTAAACACACCGCCTCCTGCGCTCTGGGCTTCAAACAAGCATTTTTCAGCGCCAGAGTTTTGTGAGGCTGTTTTTTTGCTGAATATGGTGTGAGCCGGTCGCTATGAGCAGTCGCTAACATGCGCTCCCATACAGCGCTGTACTGGTCAAATAGCGACTCCTCACAATGTATTCAACATTACTGAACAGCGACTGAGTCGCTATGAAGTAGCGACCCACGGCTGAGCAAAGCGACTACTAGCGGGCGCTCTGAAAATGCCTGCTACAGACGCTCATCTGTCGCTACCTGCCGCTAATGATGAATCAGCCTCCCCGTGTACCTTTAGGTCCAGGGATTGGCACATTTGTTTTTCCTCAGGTTGATGATAATTGGGAGTGGTGCTAGACATTGCACATTGTGCAAAAGGTTTCTTTACTGACTAAAAACTTAAAATATATTAATTTTAGATGCTGGGGAATAGTTTTTTAAGGGTTTGGGCTTTTCAATAAATCATGCTGAAGGTCCGGTTTAAGGTTGGGTGGTTGCCTGAAGGACAGGAGCAGGATTGGGAATATTTCCTTTAAGCAGAACAAAATCCAGGAATTTCTTTCTTGTCTTTCGAATTGGGATGCCTCACTGTGTGAAACCCTCCAGTTTGCCCATCACCTTTCCTCGCTCCAACAGTGTATGCCTGGGTTCTAGTCCAATCAGAGTCCTTTGCCTTGACTACGTCATTTGGCTCTGATTGAATTCAATGCCCCCCCCCCCCGTATCCCAGGCGGCATATGCACTCCCATCCCAGCCTATCTGCATACCTACCAAATTTTCAGGGGGAGAAAGAGGGACAATTGTTAAATTAGGCCACACCCCCTCATTGAGGGATGGATAGGAGATGTAACAGTTACAGCAATAGAAACACTTTAAAAAGGCAAATGAATCATTTATTGCTGCAGATCTGAATGTTACACCTCAAAGAGGGACAAATTAGGACAATGAGGGACAGGGGGATATGGACTCAAAAGAGGGACAGTTCCTCCAAATCAGCGACACTTGGGAGGTATGGCCTGAACGGTAGCCCACTCGTGCTGCTGGGGATGCGGCAGCGTGCACTTTCCATTGTAAACAATTGGCAAAACTTTCAACAAACGTCTCTGTTTGCATGAGATGCATGTGCCATTGCACTGGGAAATAGTGAGTTTTTACCGGCACCTCCAATTCGGGATGCCACAGGAAAAAGCCAGTGGCTGGCGCTGGAATCTTTTATTCCATTCCGCCCCGTGGTAGGTTTTATTCTGCTTTTAACCGAACCTTCACCATGATTTATTGAAAAGCCCAAACCCTTAAAAAACTATTCCCCAGCATCTAAAATTAATATATTTTAAGTTTTTAGTCACTTACTCATTATTCTTTCCCCCACTGTGCTGCAACTCTGTTCAGGACTTTAGGATACGGGCGCCGCCATCTTGACTCAGAAGCATCACACTTACAGAGGAGAGGAGAGTGGGATAAAGTACAGGGGGGCGGGTTATAGCTGTGCTTGCTCAGCCAGAGCAGTGCTGGGGTCTGGAAAAGGTCAGAAATCCCAGAATGCAGAGCAGCACATTCAGAAGACACTTCCTGTTTGCAAGCTGCCTGATGTCCCATGAGCCACCATCTTGAATGTTTAAAGGCTCATAACATAAGTAGATGCAGGTAGGATGATTTTTAATGTGAGCAATCTGTATGTACAGGGTGGGGGAACATATAAGATAGGCTCTTATTCAGGGTGAAGGTCCAGATTAATGTGAGCAATCTGTATGTACAGGGTGTGGGAAGCATATAAGATAGCCTCTTATTCAGGGTGAAGGTCCGGATTAATGTGGGCAATCTGTATGTACAGGGGAGGAAACATATAAGATAGGCTCTTATTCAGGGTGAAGGTCCAGATTAATGTGAGCAATCTGTATGTACAGGGTGTGGGAAGCATATAAGATAGGCTCTTATTCAGGGTGAAGGTCCGGATTAATGTGAGCAATCTGTATGTACAGGGTGTGGGAAACATATAAGATAGACTCTTATTCAGGGTGAAGGTCCGGATTAATGTGAGCAATCTGTATGTACAGGGGGGGGGGAAACATATAAGATAGGCTCTTATTCAGGGTGAAGGTCCGCTTTAAGTCTACTGTCTCTGTGTAGCTTGGTTTGAGGGTCTCTTCTGATGTTTTTGGAGAAGCTCCAGCTGGGGGTGGTAGGTGACCACACGGAAAACACAGGCCTCAGTTCTTGTGCCTGGGTAAGCTGTCTCTGCTGATGGCTGCCACTTTTTTAATTTGAGTATCAGCCATCTTATGCTGGTAGCCAAGGTGGGTACATTTATTTCTGAGCTCCTGGCCTGAGCAAATATGATTGTGGGCAGGGGTGTACATACCATAGAGGCAGTGCGGGCGCAAACTGGCGTCACTGACTCATTTACTCCCCTGCTCATGCTTACACAGCTGGGCCTCCTGAATAAAAAATTGAATGTGCTGGAATACTTCCCCAGCCATGCTGCTTCCTACCTCCAGGATGCGCAGGATGTGCAACTTCCTCTCCATTGTGCTCACCCCATGCGCCTCCCTCTCAGCTGTGAACGCACCTCCGCCGGTGCGTCCAAATCAAATTTTACGAATCACTCATCTCCACAATGCATTATACCTGCATTATTGTAGCCGGCGGAAGGTATTCAGCCATTATCTTTGTTGGTCTTTTAATGTAATGGTTCATATATGTCCTGCAGTTGCACTACATCACCACAAGATGGCACTGTTGGATAAGAAATGAATTGTGACATTACAGGTCTACCAAACGTAAAGCCTAAACACATAGGAGTACAGCTTAACTGCTATTGGCTAAGGTGAGTAGAAAGTTAGAGAAGGTTCTAGAGGCCACTAGAGGGAGTCTATATAAAGGGAGTTGAGTCAGTGATCTACAAGATGTAGTCCTCTATTGTAGTAACCGGGAGTGAGAGGAAGGTACCAGCAGGGTCAACTGGTAGCAGTCGCAGAGAGAGCAGAGGAGCCACATGCATGCCTATGGAGTATCCACAGGAGAAGGTGAACCTTTCTACCCAAGATGCTGAGGAGGAAGCTTAAGGCCGCAGTATTCTGCTATGGGATCAGAATGAGTGACCACCACCGGTTGGAGTACATTTGGATGTAATGTTGTGCTATGGAAGCTGCTAAGGAAACTGTTGTGGAAAGACTGTATGACCTGCTGTGAAGCCTAAAGTGTACCTGAAGTCCTGCTAATAAAGTAAGTGCCCTTTTCATAAAGTCTGTCTCATTGGAGTTTTTGGAAGTAAGCCCACGTCAGGAGGTCCCCCAAGCCCGTTAACAAAGAACCCACTCCCCATACACCCTGAGGAGCTAAACCCCTCAGGGACCCGTATGCTACATTATAAATAATAAACTCACCTTCAGCCTCAAGTAGCTCCTAAGCAAGTGGGTGGGCGAGTAGGTGGGTTCCGGGCGGCTTCTCGGCGGTTGGAAGTGATTACCAGGTGGGCCCCGGCCTGCTTCTCAGTGGTCATGCATGCTACAGAATGGAGCTCGCTTCTGTCATCCAGATATGATGTCACCCAGTGGAATGCATGTGTTTCCTCTATCATTCATCACTACCGGGATCAGGCAGCAATGTGGACTCCCCGGCCGACGCAGGGACAAATGGGACCCTTGCATTCACTATTTAAGACCTGACACTCAATAGTGAGGTGGCAGGTGAGTTTGTTCTTTCTTTCTTTAAAGTGGACCAACACCCTCCCATATCTATAAGATTCCCGGACCGATCAGACCCCTGACGATCGGTGTGCCCCGCAGTGTGAAACCCCCCAGAAACCCCTAAATCGCTACCTTATCCACGATCCAGCGACGCCCGCCGCCGCCTCCCACGCGTCCCTCTAGCAGGACCCGCACCCGCGCCGGCCGTTTGTGAATGGCACTCATCTTAGAGAGATATACGGCAATGGCTCTGGCTGGCACCCACTAGCTCTCGTGGGCCACCAGCAACCATCAGGAAACAAGGCAGGGAACAGACAATATACCAGTGACACCTGCTGCTGGGTGTAGACTCCCCACGCCCTGCCACCCTCTAATAGCGCTGAAGCAGTAGTAATAAGTAAAATAAGAAAAGACACTTACCAGCAGCGAAATCTGGCAGTGCCTAGGATTCCGCCCGATCTTCTGCTGCCATCTTGCTGAAGACCAGGTCTTAAGCAAGATGATGGCGAAAGATCAGGCGGAATCTGAGGCTGCTGAGGATCTACTGTAGTTTATTTATAAATGTTTTGATACAGCAACATGCTTCTTTTTAGGTCTTTGACATGTGTTTGCTGCCCAATGCCCTAATTGGATGTAAAAATAAATTTATATTAAGGAATCTTGATCAGGATTGGTGCATTAGCTGTTAGATGACCACAGCTTGAATATGCATTTTACCAGAAATGAGAAACTTCTACTAATAAAACAAGGAAAGTGGTGGGGGAGGGAGTAGTGAAATGTAGCCCGGGGCTGTGCTTTAAGTGCAGGAGCAGAGAAACATCACCCTAATGGAACGGGTCATGTTGACGTATATGTATGGTTAATGCTTCCTAGTGATGCAAGCGTTGCATCCATAAGAAATCCAAACTTAGCAGAGCAATATTTATCCTTGAATGGCTGTTCTAGCAGTGCATGCATCATTGTTGGTGTATACTGGACAACACCATCAATCATGGCACACATGATTAACTATCTGAAGATGCTTACACTAACGAAATTAAGGTCTAACAAGATAAACAATTAAATTGTTATTTCATGAGTCTATCCTACTAATTTGCCTTTGAGGGAACGTATACCGTATTTATATTCACAGGATAAGATATCAGTATATATATATATATATATATATATATATATAGAGAGAGAGAGAGAGAGTTGACAGAGTTATTTGGACACTCCTATTAATTATCTATAGGGCATTACTTTGGAGATACTTTGCGAGAGCATCCGCTCTTCTAGGAGGACTTCCTTCAAGATTTTGGAGTATGTCTTTGAGTTTTTGCAAATTTACTTAAAACAGAATTTGTCATGAGACAATGATGTTGGCCAAAAGTCCTGGCTTGCAAGTTCATTCCTAATGTGTCTCACTGTGTTGGGGTCAAGGCTCTATTATGGCCAAACACTAGATTCTCCAAACCAGGCTCAGTCAAAACTGTTCCATCAAAACTCTCATGGACTTATCCCATGATGGGAGGTCATGTGAGGCTCTACAAGTCATAGAAACATAGAAAGTTGGTGTCATATTGAGACGATATGGTCCATCAAGTCTGCCCTTATGTGGGTACTACTTGTGTTCTCTTTGTTCTCATTATCCCAAGCATGTTACTGATGATTTCTCACCTACCTGCTGGAAGTTAGCTCCAAGCACCTTCTTCTCTTTAAATATAATGTTTCCTAACATTACTCCTGATCTTCTCCTCAAATCAAGGGTGTGCACCCGTCTTCTTAAAAACACCCCCTTTTTCCTTTCTTTTCTCCATACTGTACAAATTGAGTTCTTTAAGTCTCTATTAATAAGTCCTTTCACCATTTCTGTTGTGATGTCTCCAGAACACATTGTTTTAGCCGTGGCCTCACCAAAGCGCTATACTGGGGCATCACGACCCACCTTCTCCTATTGGTGATGCCTCGAGCTCTGCAGCTGAGCGGTCTGCTTGCTTTCCCCAGTGCCTGGTTACATGGTCATTCAAAAGAAGCTCACTAAGACTTTCTTACCCAAGAGCCCGCATAAAACCTGGAGCTGGCTTTCAAGTTCCAATATCATGATACTGTGCTAAATAGACATATACAACTGGAACCCAAGCTAAGGTGATGATGGACACATCTGTATTTGTTTATAGATTTTTTTTCAGGTTAATTCACAACCTTCAACACAACTTCGCCTGCTCACGTTATCTTATGAACACAAATGACGTTTAGTCATTTGGATCAGTCATGTTGCCTATCATAATATAAAGCTGTATTTAACCCTGTTATTTCAAAACCAACAGCGAGCAAATAATTTATTGAGCTGGGCCTGGCTTTCTCTCCTCTACAGCAAACAAGACATTGTTAAAATTAATGTGGAAAGCAGCAATTAGTAAATTAGGTTAGCAGAGTGTTGCAGCGGAAGTCGCTCCTGCCAGGTGCATGAGAATTTGTGGCAGAATATATATTATTTGCTGTCATTAAAGTGACATTTTGATAAATGGTTTGGGATGAGGAGAACGAGGGCCGACTACTTCCTCCCGACCAGAGACACACAACATGCTATACTGCAGAAAGGAGCCAAGTTCAGGCACATCCAAACCCTCCTGGAAGTGTCTTCGGCAGCAACCGGCCAAAATTGTGTGCTTAATTAATCCCAATTACTCTGAATAAGAGGAAAGGAGTCACCCCGCAACCCTTTGGAATACTAATACTGCTGCCTTGCGTGGCTCTGGCGGCAGAAGTGGATGCCTTCCAGATGCACGCACTTAGGAGTTCATGAATTAAACAAGTATAACTCACAGGTACATGACTTGGCACCTTCTGTTTATAGAAGTAGTAAACACAGTGTTCGAAAACCGAGTTCAGAGCCATTCTAACCAGCTGTGTATATATTGGCACATCACAGGACGGGCGAACATGAAACAGAAGTTATAGGCAATGTGTAGCTGTAGTCTGTAGCTTTAGTGACAGCTGTAAAAATATAATATAAGCCTATGAACCCAACCCTTTTCAGCTGTGAAGAAAACATCATAATTATAATCAGAGAGACTAATTTAATTGTGTTGGGAAGCTGCTGTACAACTTACCTGAGCCCAGACATCCAGTCGGAGGTCAGCGTTCCTTCTGCTGTCAAAAAGGCTATGGGGCTTGAGAAAGGTGGCACTGACGGCTGGCACTAGAAGTGCTGCTAGCTGCTGCCAGTGTCCTCACTCCTAGGAGCGGCGGACATCTTTCTGAAGCCCCAGCCTATTTGACAGAGGAAAGAATGCCAGAAGGGAATGCAGGGCCACTTCCTGCTTCCTCTGGGGGCTCCTTGAGGCAGAATCGCCCCCAAAGTTCGAGTCCCGATTGATTCAATGGGGATCGGGTTCAGCTCAATTTCAGGGAACCTGAACCGAACTTTAGTTTAACTTGCCAAACCTGGCCCTCTAGGGCAGCCATACTCAACTGGGAATGCGGACCTCGGCACCAGATTTCCGGACCCCTGCCCTGACAGCCCTGTACTCAGTTGCTTCTGTGTTGCTGTGCTCAGCGCTGCCCCCTTTACTTGATCGTCAATGTAGTGCTTAGTCTCCTCGCCAATGTCATGGCTCCCTGGCACCTAGCATTGCAATATGAAATACTGCACGGGCGGAAGGAAGAAAGGCACTGCAAGGTATACAAAAACTTTGTTTCTCTGTCTCTTTCCCTCATCCACCCCTGCCCCCTCAGCTCTGCCCCATCCAGCCCAGTCTCTCTGCTCCATCCATTCCTGTCCTCCCAGTTTTGCCCATCCAACCCCTGACCTGCCTGTTTTCCCCGGTGCCCAATAGGATTCATGGGGTGCCCACCCAGTACGCTGATTTTTAACTATCCATAACGCCCGTGACACCCCCCTGTCTGGACCTTCACCTCTCACCAGATGTCTGTAAATGGACCTTTACAGTAGTGGTTGAGTACCCCTGCTCTAGGGGTTCACCCAACAATATTATTTAATTCTGATTGATAGCATTCAGAGACAATGGGATACCTACATTGTATAGCACCATGAAAGATGATAGAGATGTATAAATAAAAATAAAAAGTGAAAATAATAATGCAAACTACAACATAAACATATTCAAAAATGGGAAGAGAGCCCGGCCCTTTTGAGCTTACAATCTAAATGTAGCGGGTCTGTACTGAGAAAAACGTCCACAACCAAAGTAAAGTTCATGGACGGGTTAGTTTCTAGGCAAAATATTGCTTCATGCGGGAAGAAAAAAATCGGCCCACCTCCTTCTGCTGCTGCTGTCCCATACCAGTATGTGCCATGCTGTTACCATAGCAGCAGGCGGTGCCTCCTACCATTAACAATGGACCCTATGCATCTACAGAAAACAGGAAAAAAAGCACCCCCAATATCCTTGGCACCCCGAGTGATCGCCCTGCTTGCCCTACCCTAGAAACAGGCCTGTGGGGGCATAAAAGTGGAGGCATATCGTTTACTAAATATAGTTCATGGGTGGTGGCACATAGTTATTGTGGTGGCAACAGAATGGGTCAACAGTCGTCCCCTTCGTTTTCCAGAATGTTCTGCATGTTTCCATGTGAGGCATGTGTTTAAATGGATACACTGGTTGGGCTGTGGGGGGACCAGACCTTAGATAAGGTTGGGAACTAATTTTGACCATTGTTGTTGAGCTGGAGTGTAAGGATAAGTGCAGAAGAGGGTTGAAGAAGAAGGACCAGGACTGAGGATCTGGGTAGTACTGTGTATGAAGCCATCTATGAGTCTAGGGAGGGAAACAAATGTCTAAATATTCAGAAGCTAGTGTCAGAGTGGAATGTCGCTATATTCTGACCAGACCTCTTGTGAAAGCGGAATGAGAATAGCCCATACGTTTGTTTGCATGAGGTTTACTGCTGAACAGCTGTGGAAGATTAACTGATCCAAAAAGTAAGTGGCCTTTCTTAAAGTGCATGTCCAGTATAAAAAAGATTACCTCTAACCATGTTCAGACAGCGCTGCTTTTGTGGCTCTTTGGGACAGCGGCATGTGAAGTCCACATTGATAGCTTCAGTGGCTACGAGTCACCACAATCACAGAACAGAAGCCACACCATACACACACACACACACAAATACACACAATATTAAATTACAGATTACCAAAGCACTAAAAAGTAATAAACCTGAGTTTCTGGGGTGGGGGTCCCTCCAAGTCCTCTTTTTATATATAGTTTTCTCCTATTTCCAGATAAGGGTTCGGCGTTGTAAGATGCCAAGATTATGCAACAGAAAAAGTTGAAAAATGGTAAATAACAACAACTGAAGTAAAATCTGAGGTTTGTGCAAGTCTCGAAGATGCCTTTCTTTTTGCTGTTACTGCTTTTAATACATCTTTAACATATACTAACTCTGCCATGACACAGCATTCTTGTACTTGTACTATAAACACTAAAAATATTTTGAACTAAAAAGTAGATAACCCAGCACTCATAGATTCAGTAACCCACCCTGCAATCTGACTATACACCATTCGGGTTGTTTAAATGATTGTAACAGCTTTTTATTCTTTTTTATACAATATACGGTATGTATATGCAAAATCACAAGTTATGTTTTAATTTGTCACTGGATGGTTCAAGTGCTGGCTGCTCCTTTCTACAATTTCACCTTCTGTCTTCAGACACCCCATCAGTGCACTGATGTGGTAATAATCGGTGAGCTGTTTTTCTCTATTGACAGTGGCAGGAACATGTGGGGAGAAAGTGAGTTTTATGAGATGGGTTATGTGTTTGCAGGTTTAACACAGTGCCAAGATTTCGGTCTTGATGAAGCCGGAGGATACAATTCAGGAAGATGCCCTGGGTTAGGTGAGATGTTGCCTGTGGCAAGGAATGGTAAATAGAGAGAGAAAAGATGGCTATGGGTTTTGAAGGTGGCAGAGTGTCTCTCTTGCGCTTGGATATAGAGGGGTGGTTTTACTAGTAAGATACATTTTTGAGAGAAGAGATTTGGGGAAAAGTGCAGAGAGGGGGATATAGAAATAGACTTTTCAGGAGCATGTGTGGCTAGAAGCAGTAGGAAGCAGTATAAGGAGGTAGAAGGTCCCCCATTAAAAAGCGGGAGGGAAGTGGTGGTGGCAGCTGGAGGGCAGGTGGCAGCAGCAGCCACAGACCCTAGAGGAGGTGGCAGCAGGACAACTTAGCGCCAACTGTGACAGCAGAAGTGGTGAGTGTAGCAGCAGCAGGAGAACCCAACAGAGTTGAGCCCTGTGAAAGGCCCTGTGGCCCATGGAAATACCTATTGCAAGGACACATGAAGAGATGCCCCCCCCCCCCCCCAGCAGAGTACCCAGTGAGAAGCATTCCTACAACCACTGATTTATTCAGGTTAACAACAAGCAAAATCCAATCTTTGTCTCAGAAGAAGGACACCATCACTTTAATTAAAAATTCTGAGTTGTTCTGAAAATGTAAGAAATTTACATTTACAGTTACATTATTGAAATTTTGGCCAGTCACATTCAAGACCTGTCCTTGATCATTGATATATAACATGTGTGGTAAAGTGTATGGAAAAGTGGTGGATGGGGTCTATTTTTCCATGAGTTTTTCAGGCGGGCACGATCCATGCCGGGATATCAGAGATCCAATCCACATCCTGGGTCCTCTACGGGTTTTTCCCCTACTCACATGTCTTCCCAGGTGATGAGACTAATTGAAGGAAGGAAGCCCTATAAAAGGAGTTGCTGAGGCTTCCAGTGTGGAGTTGGACAGACTGGGATGAGGAGCCTGTGCCTTGCTGCTCCCAATACTGACAGTGCTGAATTGCATCCGAAGGACTTTATGTGTTATCTGTTCTTGGAACCTGTGGATTAACAGCCTGGACTTGTATGCCCCGAAAGAGGACCTGTGATATCCAGGAATTACAATACACTGTAATTATCATACACTAGACATTGCTAAAGTTGGTGAGGTAACCTCTTGCTGTACTGCATTGTTCTTGCATTATACTCTTTTGCCTGTTGGACTTTGGTTTCAATAAATTGCTTGTTATTTGACTAAGAACTGTCCTCAGAGTCATTGCCGTTGGCCCCAGATCCTGACACATGTTATACATTAGTTAGTTTTTGTAAAAAAGTAGACAAAAAGGGAAGCCAAAAAATGTACCAGTACTCTTTGGAATTAATTATATATTATTTAACCACGGAAGATATTGGTGTAAAATATATTAATAATCTATATCTGCATATGGTTTGCTGTGTTTATATAAAGGCCTGAGCTATGTATACATTTATAATTTGATGAATGGTGCAAAATGCTGTTCCAAATGCGGCACTAAATTTACCTGCTAACTGCACGTGCAGCTGTTATTTCCCGTATAAATCGGAACAAATCCCACTAGGACATGGCTGAGGCCAAGGCAGAAGCCGGGTACGGAGGAAGAACTTGTCTCTCTGCTCCAGGCAGCGCTTCTCAGCAAGACGGCAGCCCAGGCCTAATTACTACTTTTTAAGACAGAACACCGCAGCAGTTTTTATTCCTGCCAAATACACATTCTGGGCTTCTAATTGTTATCTCACAGCACCTGCTTCTTCCCTCTGCACCCTACCGGAGAGCACGGCACTCCACTGCGCTCCCTGCCAGAGACTTCCCAAGAATGAGAGATGAAGACTAAACAATGTTACTTTAATAGTTCCATCATAAAAAAAACAGGTTATACTCTTAAAGATATACTTATTTTGCTAGCCTAGGGGCGGCACAAACAGCAGCACACAGTATACTAATAAACCTCAAACAAAGGCAGATACTATGCAGAAGGTCCATGTTTTACATGGACAAGGTGGGACAACCATTCATATTACACAAGAGGGTATCTGCCCAGATCACCAACTGGCTTATACAGTAGGCCTATGACATTTCTAAAGAAGCATACATAATAACAACCACCATCAGCCCCTTTTAGCAGACCTCCAGTCAAAGAGCTTCCACCCCCCTGTGCACCCTGATTTGGGATACTCACTTTGAAGAAAGCCTAATAATAGGGCAGGAGCTCAATCTAAAAACAGACTTCTTATATTCAACATCTATTGCATTTTTAATAATGTGGAGGCCTCAATGATCCCAACATGTGTCATGTGTACCAGGATCATAATGTATACTAACAATAATAGATTGCATTATGTATATTATTATTAATGTTTATTTATATAGCGCCATCAACTTCCGTAGCGCTTTACAAGTTAAGAATACAGACAAGGTAAAACATATAGCACAGATAACAATACAAAATTAGATGCCACAGGTTAAAACGGGGAGGCCGATTCATTAATAGCGCCAGGTAGCGACAGATGAGCGACTGAAGTATGGCGCTATGAGCGCCGCTAGTGTACGCCGCGGGCGGTAGCGATTCGCTATAGCAGGCCTCCTCAGTCGCTCAGTCGCTGTTGGGAACAACGCCTACATTGCTGAATATGATGTTGGAGCTCAGCTTTGTAGGCGCTGTCAGTCAGTTTGACCACGCTATTCAACACAGCGCCTGCGCTTTGCTTTGCTGTGGGCTGGGAATCAAGTACCTTCAGAATAAAACACATTGCAACATGTTTCTTTAGTTTTTTTTTTTTTTTTTATTTTGTGTTGAAAAGGAAATAAAATTAAAACAGAAATTAGAATGAAAAGGAAAATTAAAACAGAATTAAACACATAGCCACATGTATCTTTATTTTTTTTTTATTTTTTTTAGAAAAAGGAACTAAAATTAAACCAGAAATGAGAATGAAAATTAAAACTGAAATTAGAATGAAAAGGAAAATTAAAACAGAAATTAGAATGAAAAGGAAAATTAAACCAGAAATGAGAATGAAAAGGAAAATTAAAACAGAAATGAGAATGAAAAGGAAAATTAAAACAGAAATTAGAATGAAAAGGAAAATAAAACCAGAAATGAGAATGAAAAGGAAAATAAAACCAGAAATGAGAATGAAAAGGAAAATTAAACCATAAATTAGAATGAAAAGGAAAATTAAACCATAAATTAGAATGAAAAGGAAAATTAAACCAGAAATGAGAATGAAAAGGAAAATTAAAACAGAAATTAGAATGAAAAGGAAAATTAAAACAGAATTCAACACATAGCCACATGTATCTTTAGTTTTTTTTTATTTTTGGTAGAAAAAGGAACTAAAATTAAAACAGAAATGAGAATGAAAATGAAAATTAAAACTGAAATTAGAATGGAAAGGAAAATACAGAAATTTGAAAGAAAAGGAAATTTTGATTCAGGGTGCATCTCGGGGTGCCTGAAAAATTAAAAAAAGTGCAGTTAGTATATATCTTTAAATTTGTTTTTTCGCTGTAAAAAAACATTGCATTAATTGTTAACCAACATTTGCGTCAATCTTGCACACCAACCCTAATTGTTATGTTGTTCAGCTTCCACCCCCCCTTAGAGTGGTTTTGGTCATCTTACACCCCCCTTAGAGTGGTTTGGGTCATCTTACACCCCCCTTAGAGTGGTTTGGGTCATCTTACACCCCCCTTAGAGTGGTTTGGGTCATCTGACACCCCCCCTTAGAGTGGTTTGGGTCATCTTACACACCCCCTTAGAGTGGTTTGGGTCATCTGACACCCCCCCTTAGAGTGGTTTGGGTCATCTTACACCCCCCTTGGAGTGGTTTGGGTCATCTTACACCCCCCTTAGAGTGGTTTGGGTCATCTGACACCCCCCCTTAGAGTGGTTTGGGTCATCTGACACCCCCCCTTAGAGTGGTTTGGGTCATCTGACACCCCCCCTTAGAGTGGTTTGGGTCATCTGACACCCCCCCTTAGAGTGGTTTGGGTCATCTTACACCCCCCTTAGAGTGGTTTGGGTCATCTTACACCCCCCTTAGAGTGGTTTGGGTCATCTTACACCCCCCTTAGAGTGGTTTGGGTCATCTGACACCCCCCCTTAGAGTGGTTTGGGTCATCTGACACCCCCCCTTAGAGTGGTTTGGGTCATCTTACACCCCCCTTAGAGTGGTTTGGGTCATCTTACACCCCCCTTAGAGTGGTTTGGGTCATCTTACACCCCCCTTAGAGTGGTTTGGGTCATCTGACACCCCCCCTTAGAGTGGTTTGGGTCATCTGACCCCCCCCCCCCTTAGAGTGGTTTGGGTCATCTTACACCCCCCTTAGAGTGGTTTGGGTCATCTGACACCCCCCTTAGAGTGGTTTGGGTCATCTTACACCCCCCTTAGAGTGTTTTGGGTCATCTTACACCCCCCTTAGAGTGGTTTGGGTCATCTGACACCCCCCTTAGAGTGGTTTGGGTCATCTTACACCCCCCTTAGAGTGGTTTTTGCCAAATTATGATGGGAGGTCAAATACATTTACCCAGTAGTGCAGTACTTGGATTAGAGTGAAGGGTAGTTAGCTTACCGCAAAAAAGGAAGTGATCATCCTTTCCCTTAGCTCATCACCAGTCTGGGTGTCCTCACTTCTTCCTGCGGGCAAGTTGGGGATTTCTGGCACCAGTGCTGTCTCCTCGGGGGATTGAATTCGGTGACATATGCAGATATTATGGAGCACACAGCAGGCGAGGATGATCTTGGAGACCTTCTGTGGGCTGTAGAGCATCTCTCCTCCTGGGCGTGCCAAACAGAGAAAGCGTGCTTTCAGCAGGCCGATGGTTCTTTCCACAATGCTTCTGGTCTTGCGGTGTGCTGCATTGTAGCGTTCATGGGCAGAGGTCCGTGGGCTCCTGACCGGAGTCATGACCCACGTTCTCTGCCCATATCCCTTATCCGCTGTAGAAAAAACACAAGGAGAGAGACAGCAATTAGTACTAGTACATGTTTTGTTTTTCTTTTTTTCAAATTTGGCTTACTAGGCCACATATTTGAGTCCAAATACTTTGACATGGTTAATTATTTACCCAGTAGGCAGCCAGCTGGCATTTCGTTGTTCTCAAACTTCCGGCACAGGACTGTCCGCTGCAAGACGTAAGAATCGTGGCATGAGCCGGGGAACCCCGATCTCACCGCCCGCAGCCTCATGTCATGGTCACAGACAAGCATAACGTTGATGGAATGAAATTCCTTTTTGTTTCTGTAATACAGCTCCTGTGCACGGGGAGGGCGGAAAGGGATATGTGTACCATCAACGCACCCTAGCACATTCGGGATCCCTCCCATGAGATAGAAAGCATGTTTTATTTTGGCAACCTCTTCCTCATCCTCAGGAAACTTGATGTGAATTGTGATTAAATCACAAATCGCCAGAACTACCTGGATTAGTATGCGGCTCATAGTAGTCTGGCTTATCCCGCTGAGGAGGGCGGAGGTTGCCTGGAAGGTCCCTCGTGCCAAAATATTCAGAGCGGCACACAGGCGTACTATGCCTGGAATGGATTGAGTGCGTTTGGTGGATGGCTCGATTTTGTGCTTAATCTGATCATATAGGGACTGTAGTGCAGCACAATTCAGACGGAAGCGGCTCCTGATCTGCTCGTCACTTAAGTCCCATACTGAAAGGCGGATTCCAAAGGAGCGGGGTGCCCTAAGCCTCACAACACCCCGCTCCCTGTCCTCCTGCTCTTTCAGCATACACATACATCCATCCGCCCAGACACCATACATCACCCTCTTATCCATCACACACACTCAACAGATATACAAAATCAAACAAACAAAAACAAAAACCACAAACACACCACACACACAAACAATCACACTCCTCACACACCCGCTACAATGCAGCTCACCACAAAACCAGAACTATAGTGGTCCAAACCACCAGCCTGCTGAAAAACAGCTTTCTAAGTTAGGCACAACCAAGAGGGGAGTTGCTGCACAGCCCACAAAAGGCCCCAAAATCAAGCCTCACTTGCTGTATGCTCCACAATATTTGCATATGCCACCAAAATCAATCTCCTAAAGAAACAGCACTGATGTCAGAAATCACCCAACAAGCCACAGAGAGTGAGGACAGAACCCAGACAGAGACTCAAATGAGCTAAGGGAAACAAGCACCACACCACAGCCTTTGCCACAGTGTAACAATACCAGAAGCTTGCAAATTCCTTCCATTTATACTTCACTTTGAAAAAGGACAGGTCCGCTTTGCCGCCTTTTGCGTTGCTCTGCTATTTCCGGGCGCCAATTAGCCGACCCAGGTGTGCGTAAAACGGAGTGCGCACGCGCACGCTAGTAGCGCTACTAGCGTACGTGAGCCGAAACTTGCGTGCATTAACGGACATGGGCGAAAATTCAGTGGTGGGCCAATGAAAGGTAAGCTGCTGTTTATTTAAATAGCCGTTAGGCTAGCCACATGTCACAAGGGTTTCAGATACATCAGTCCATTGTTGTATTTGGGTGTGTGTTGTTTGGTTAATGAGGTCTGTAATTAGTTAATTGGCTAACACACATGCTTCAGTCAGTGCAGTGGAGGTGTGGCTAGAAGGAACTGGGCTGTATGTGTGAATCAATTAAGTGGGCTGGTTTGTGATTGGCTGTTAGAGCACATAAAACCTGCCCAACCCAAAGAGAGTGCGATGCCATTCTGTAGTCTGCATGCGTGCTTGTTGGGTGTGTATTTGTGTGTGTGTGCAGCTACAGGATGGAGCCAAATTCAGGACATCTGCCGGCCACAGCAGGCCCGAGTAGGAGTTTGGTGGGTGCTGTGCGCAGACCTCCCTTACGGAAAAGGGCCCAGCCTGAAGGTGGGGCAGCACCCCAGGCTAAGCGCCCAGGTGCCAAGAGGGAGCCTGAATTTAATTTGGCGGAGAATAATCATCTTGTGCGCCTTACACTTGCTAAATGGGAGCTACTCTTTGGCTCCCAAAGCAAGTCCATAGGCAAACAAGAAAGAAGCAAACTGTGGGATGCCATTGGTGTGGAGCTTAGTAGCACTGCTCAACACCCACGTAGTGGCCCATCCTGCAGGAAACGCTTCTACACTTTGAGAGGGGCCCTTATGAAAAAGATGAATCATGATCTTGATGTGGACAGTGGGACCATCCAGGCTCCAAAGAGTACCTACAGGCCGTATGAGGAGATGCTGAAGGCCAAAATTCCACTGGCTCGGCTGCAGGGTGTGGATCCTGGGGATGACACCACAGGTTGGACTGAAGGTACATATTTTCTGCCTTTTTATAAAAGCTACTGTTAATGTATGTGATTAGCATTTTCTCTTTCTGCCCAACTAACAGTAGGACCTGTGAAGTAGTACATTAGACCTCATACATTTTTTACTTTCCTGTCTGTTGCTTTCTGCATAGGTGCACATGGTGCTGTCCAGGATGTGCCTCAGGACACACAAACTCCTGCCCTTCAACCAACCTCAAGCCTAACCCAGTCTGCCATTGAAGGTATTTACCACTAATTTAGGTGCTGGTTGTTTGGGGAACAAATGGGTGTGGGAGCAGCTCCAACAATCGAGTGGGGCACTGTTGAGTATTAATAATATGGACCTGCGGCCTAATTTCACTCCCACTTTAACACTCACAGCAACTAACTAACAAGGCCCTAACATGTGTAGCTATGTTGGAAGGCAGAGATGTGTGGCCATATATCTGCATATAAATGTGGAAGCCACACTGGCCTTGATTAGTGAATATTAGTGAATGAGCTGCTCACACACACCTTAATGCATGTTGTATTTTTGCACGCACATTAACAATGGCTCAATGTTTGCTTTATTTTTGCCTAGCTGCCCCGCCATTGGCCCCAGCATCTCCTCAGGAGCCAAGCTACTCTTTGGATGTCGGTAAGTGCATGTGTCAACCTTGCTTTATCCACTTTAACCCAAGTGCATGTGTCTCATTCCTCTTTTTTATTGGTAGGCCAAGTGACTGGTTCATCTTTGGACCCCACTTCCGATGTTGCAGGTCAACAGGACCCTGTTGGTGTGTATAGCAATACATAATGTATCCTTTATGCTGTTTCTGTTACACTGGTTCGATTTGGTTAGTCTAATAATCTACATGTTTGCTCTGTCAACTTGAAGATGCCTCTTGGGAGTGCTTATTCCCTCCCCAGGGTCAGTCTAATAGTTCTTGGAGTGATAGCAATGCATTTTGTTGGACATATTTTTGGACAAACATTCACCGTAGTAGTTTGATGAATATTTAGAGCTATTACTTGTGTTTTTTAGTTGACCAGAATATCGGAAGTGGCTGTCCGGAAAGGGCCCCTCAAGTTCAGGCTGCCAGAGATGAGGGTAAGTTGTTTTGGCTTGCTCTAGTATGTATTTTGGCTCTACTTTTGTGGCACTTGCTTCTGGCAACTTGTGTGTCCACATGTATTTTAAAGGTCCAAGCTCGAGTGAGGGCCCCACTCCAGACATCTGGGAGATTGCGGGTATGTGTAATTTAAGCAATGTGTCTGATCTTATTTGCCCAAATTATTGCCTCTTAGTCCTCTAACATACATGTTAACAATCTGAGTTTAACAGATACCTTTGGTCTAGTGTGTAATTTGGCACTTTGTGGAGGTATGGCCTCGATAGCCTAGCCATGTTACATTTGAGTTTGGTCCACTGACCTACTAACCTGACTTTCCTGTTTAGCATATGCCAACTTGCCGGACATCTCTGATGTTGAATTGCCCCTCTCTGGCAGCGATACCTCGCTCCTACCTGTGGCGGACGACACGGAGGTAACATGGCTGATTTAGAGGACCAATAACCACATTGCCATGTTCGTGGGTAGTGGATGAAGCAACATGTCACATTTCCTTTCTTTGTCGTTTTGGCAGGAGGCGGAACCAGAACCCCAAGCTGGGACCTCTTCCCAAGTCCCATGTGGCCAAGCTTCCGAGGCTCAGACAAGGGTAAGTTGTATAGTGACTGTTTGGGCAAATGATTTTGAGGGGCATACATGCATTGTTTCGGTTTGTCTAAAATGTTGTTTTCTATTTTGTTAGCCTCAAACCACAGCAAGAGGAGGTGTGGCACCAACCAGTGCCGATTTTTACCAGCTAGGGGTCCGGATGCTGGAGGACTACAGTCGCCAATAGCCGCGTGATGGAACTAATGAGCGCATTGCGGCGTTGGAACAGCAGGTGCTGATGTGTCAGCAACAAAATGAGGCTCAGCAGCGCCAGATCGACCTGTTGATGCATAACCTTCACCAAAACCAGGAACTTGGTCGGCTGGCCAATGCAATGGAACAATCTATCCAGCAGCAGCAAGAAGCTATACAGCGGCAGGACCAAACTTTGTTGTTGATACAACAGCTCATACAACAGCAGTCTATATTTTTTACTGCACTGTTGTCCCCCAACACCGCCCCTAGCAATGACTCCCAACCTCCCCGGCCACCCAGCCAAGAATATTAATTTTGTTTGTGTTTTTTTTTCTGTAAATATATTGGCTTAACCCACCTCTAAATTGTGTTTTAGCTAATAGCTTTTAGCTATAGCTAATAACACAGTCAGGGATGAGTATCTTGATCTAGATATGTCAATGTATTTGTAAATTTAGGCCACACATTTGTGACCATAGCTTACTATGGTTAACACATGAAATGGCTCCAAAGGTATGGCTAAATTTACACAAAAATGGGTTTTGAGACAGTTAAACTATGCTTGGCAAGGCACCACACTGTAATTATGTAAATAGAAAAGTTTAATTTCCTAAGGTGGCCAACAGGGCCAACATTGCCCAACAAAGGGCGTCAACAGGCCAGGCATCCCCCCACCCTAACGCCGCCGCCGCCGCCGCCTCTTCTTGGCCAGCAGCATCAGCTTCAGGCGCCTGATCTCCCGCCACAGTCTGCGATGCTGGTTTTCACAAGCTGTAGAGATGTATAAACAAAAATGTATTAATAAATGGAATGTGACCTCAACAGACACAGATGTAGCAATGTAATGTCAGTGTGTCCAATTAGCTGACACTCACATTAACATTGTTGGCCACTGTGCGCTTATTTGTTAACATTATATGAGTACTATTGACTGGCAGAAATTTGGACAACACATCCCAAGCATACATTTACTCTTAAAGTGTACCAACACCCACCGGTGATCGGCCCTGGAATCTATCAGATTCCCGGCCCGATCACCTCCCTCCCCGCGGGACATCCGAGATCGGGATGTCCCGCGGGGTGAAACCCCCCCAAAACCCCAAACTCCCTACCTTAGTTTCGGCGGGGCACGGCCGCCGGCCCCTCCCTCGCGCCCCTCTAGACGTGCACGTGCCATTCACAGACGGCCGGCGCGGGCGCGCGCGCGTAAAAAGGGACGCGCGGGAGGCGGAGGAGGAGGAGCCGCTTTGCCGCGGCTTGTCCGTCGGCTCGAGGAGAGGTGAGTTCAGGGGGTTGTCACACAGCGGTGACGATCGGGGGTGCCCCACCGTAGTGGACCAAGACCCAGGAAAGTCAAAATCCTGGTTGTTGTTCCACTTTAACTCTTGGGAAGCAAAGAAGGTATAAGTCCCAGTGTGTACATTTATGTGTTTAGTCACAGCCAAACATCAGGGCCTAAGTCCTAACGAGTAAACTAGTTTGCCCTATAATGTTAGAGGTCACGACCTAATCAGGCCCATTTGGTTGTGTCTAAGCCACAAATAGTCTCTATGTGGCCAAATCAAGAATGTGAGGCAACAATCAAGCATGCAGACAGGCATGTTGGATTATTGTACAAACACATGGAATCTAGATGTGTGTGAAATTAACACATAGGTACATTTTAAATGTCTGAGGATGTGACTAGAAGACATAGGTTTCACAAGTCTTTAGGCATATGAAGTGGGATGTACTCACCATCGCAGCTGTGGCGGGGGCCCATGCTGCTGGCCGTCCCTGGAGCTGGGGTGGGGAGGAGGTTTTCTGGCTCCGTCTGCGTAGCAACATCTGTCAACAGAAAGCAAAAGACAAAAACAAAATTAGTGGGCCAATGACACCTGACTATTTGACATCCATCTGGTTATGGAGTCTGAAAAATCAAATGCTTGCATGGTTACATACAGGTTGACCAAAATTAGCATATTTCCTGGTCCATGAGTTAATGTAAATTAGTTATGGTTGCAACATGTATCCCTAAAGATAATGTGCAAATAACATAGACAGTGCAATGTAAAGGACTCATTAGCAGTTGATTGGCTAATGTTACTAGTGTGCAACATGTGTTAGCCGGAACAACTTAACCCAAGAAAAAAATTGATAACACCCATCATGGTGTGGGCAGAAACATAGGGGTGGTTGCCAGTTGGCTAGCACTGTAGTGGGGTTTGTGAGGTTAATGTACATTATCAAACCAGCTGTGACAATGGACCAGGAAACATGTGTCTGTTAAAAGTGGCCCAAGACCCAGGATTGCAACTATTCTGTGTTTTGGTTCGCTTTGGCAGAGCACCACAATTTGAGTGAGACAACGTCCGCCGCCGCCTTCCGCACATCACTCCTCCAGTGTGTGCGCACGCGCAGCCCATTAGGAAACAGAGCGCAGGCGCACACACATCTAGAGTGGCACACAGGAGGCTGGGACGGTGGCTTCTGCCACCCCCAAAGAGGTAAGGAGTTTGTGGGGTTTTTTTTGGGGGGGTGCCCTGGGTGAGGGATGTGATTTTGCAGGGAAGCTTCGAGAATCAAAGCACTATCAACAATGTTTGTTGGTCCACTTTAAGGAATGTCATAACATAGGGAATGTGATGGATAACAACAAACACTTACCACGACTATGCCCATGGAGAATGCTTCGCCAAAAGGCCATGGAGGTGCCGCCTATATGATGCCCTGCAAATTAAAGAGGAATGGCAAGGGCTAAGTACAAATGGTCAGATGAAACCTGTCACAGACTAACAATGAAAAAAAGTACACTCACCAGGGGATGATCCGCCACTTGAAGCCCAGGGAGGGCTCTGAGGAGGAGGCGGGGAGCCTCGGCTCCTCACACTCTGGTCGGAAGATCCACCAGGCAAAGGGCCACCCTCCTCCCTCTCACTCCCTGCTCCTTCAGGGAGTGTGGGAGAGTCCATTTCTACCACCCCACTTGGACTCCCCACTTGAGAGTGGCCCCTTGGCTGGTGAGACTCCTCAGACTCAGAGTGTGAGGAGCTGAGGCTTGATCCTGCCAGCCCCCCAGCAGCACACTCCTCTGGGGCGTCATCCCCTTCCTACCCTGGGTCCTCTAAATAGGACCCGCGGGAGGGACCCTCCCCCGATGACTCCCCCGAGTCCGCCTGCCTGGTTCGGGGGAGGAATCCCTTCCCACGTTTCCCCAGGGGAGGACGCTTATCTGTGTTGAGGGGGTGAAAGAAAATAATTAATATAAAGAGCACAAATGGACACAGCTTAGCAGATGATTAGCAAAAAAGTATAAACATTGCATAAGCTTTAACTTACCTGATGCGTAGGCATCATATAGGCGGTACACGCCTTCAGGGTCCCGGCGCTTAAAGTCCGACCACTTCTGCTGGATTGCTCTTATGGAGAGCTGGGTGTGGAAGCGCCGGGACACTGTGGCCTTCACCTCCATGGTGATTCTTTTTTTTCCCCCATGGGCATAGTCGTACTGCATTATGCAGAAATCCTATGAGAAATGAAAAAGAAACACTAATCAATACATGACATCAGAACAATGGCATAAACAGTTATACAGAGACCAGATCAAAGTGGACCCACACCACGGATTAGCAATATTCTGGGTTTGTGTGCACTTTGGTGGGCCACACCAATTGTGGGTGGTCCGCTGTCTGAAACCCCCTTGGAAGGCCACAAATACACCACTGACCACGCTCCCACGTGACTGCCCCAGCCTAGCACAGCGCTCTGCGCCGCTGTGGTATGCGCATACAAGGCCGTTTGGACGTGCATACCAGCTCAGGTGGCTCTGCGCGGCAAAGTACGCATGTGGCGTTTGACTCTAACAGGGAGTGCGCCTGCGCACAACATTAACAAATGTCTTGCGCAGGGGTACACCCTGCTAGAGGTAAGCGCAAGAGGCATCCGCAGCTCACGCATGCACAGATGGGACGGGGCTGAGGTAAGTTTTATGGGCCTCCAGGGGGGGTCATCCCCGCAGGACATCCAGATTGGGGATGCCCCATGGGGAGTGATCCAATTGGGCCAGAAAAATTAGATATTTCAGGGCCAATCCCCCCTGTGTGTTGTTCCACTTTAAACATAAAATACAAAAAAAAAACTCACTTTGACCACCTGGCCATTAACGCGGCTATCCACTCTCATCCGCTTTTTCTTGGGCTGCCCAGGAGGGGAAGGGGTGGGAGGGGTGCTAGGTGGGGGAGGTGAGGTAGGTGGGGGAGGTGGGGGAGGGGTGGTGGGGTCGGAGTTGGAGGAGGAGCTGGGGAGGCGCATTATCCTTCTTCTGGGAAGCATGGTGGAAACGCAAAGGAGGAAACAGGAACCGGAAATGACCACAGCGACATGGGAAAAAAAAAAAAAAAACGCTCCGCGCACCAGGAACATGCTATTATCAGCTATGTGCAAGCTAAGTGGCGGAAAAAGTAAAATGACGCTTTAAAACAAGCTATTGGCATAAGCGCTAGACATTTTTAGCTTTAGGTGGCTTTGAGACGCAAAGGAGGATACCGGAACCGTATATGATGAAAGCAACTGTGATTAAAAATTCAAAAAAATAGATCCGCGCACCAGGGACAAGCTAATATCAGCTATGTGCAAGCTAAGTGGCGGAAAAAGTAAAATGACGCTTTAAAACAAGCTATTGGCATAAGCGCTAGACATTTTTAGCTTTAGGTGGCTTTGAAACGCAAAGGAGGATACCGGAACCGGATATGACTAAAGCAACTGTGATTAAAAATTCAAAAAAAAAGATCCGCGCACCAGGGACAAGCTAATATCAGCTATGTGCAAGCTAAGTGGCGGAAAAAGTAAAATGACGCTTTATAACAAGCTATTGCCCAAGGCGCCACTAATTATTAGCTTGATTTAGCAGGGGGTTCTACAGACTGTAATGCATAGGTCCTTGAAAAGCAAACCAAGTTGTGCTTAAAAATACAAATCTTATTCCTTCCTAAAATCATCACAAAATAAAACGATACAACTACATGATAATGTGGCACACATGAGAATGCATAACGGGTTGTTATGAGCTTGTACGACTGAATGATAATCCTGCAGTATGTGGCCATGCACGCTCACAACTACAGTGTATTCATTAAGAACGACTGGGGTCGCGGGAAGTGAATTCCTTGCAAATGGCAGAAGGGCACATGTATGAACAGCACAGCGCCGCACAACGCAGCGCAGCGAAGCACAGCGCCGCTCGCGCCGCCACATAGCGAATCAAAACAGCGACTGCACAAACTCTGACCACCACAGATTCATCAAGGACAGGGCTGCCGAATAGCTTGGGCGCTGACAATTTCGAAGAGCGAACGTGACCGCCCCACATGACAGGCTAAAAAATAGCTTTACAAGCCCCGTGTGTGGTGAAAACAAGCAATTTTGATGCCAATGAGTTTTGTTGGAGGAGATGCAATTTAGATGTCACTCACAACATTACATTGTAAAAATTAATAAAAACTTCAAAAACATAAAAATAACCAGCCAGATTAATAAAACATATCACTATAAACATGTGTTGAATTTTGTGCCAAAGAAAAGAACACAAAAAACACTTAAAACAATCATTGCAGCGTCTGCCATTGAAATGTATGGGAGAGCGTCAGGTAGCGCCAGGTCATACCTGTCGCTGTGATGGGATTAGCAGCGGCGCTGTTCGTTGCAGTCGGCTTCATGATGAATGCCGCGCTAGCCGTCGCTCTCGCCGGCGCTAGCCTCATTTAGCTTGATAAATGCATCATTGTGGCCGATGCCGGGCGTACTTGAGTCGGTAGCAGACGTTAGCTGGCGGGACCTGGCGCTCGTCAGACACTACCTGACGCTATCGCGGTGGAGACAAAGGGGCGGGATCACAAGTGGTAGAGCTTGAGTATGGCTGCATGTGCCATTGAAGGTTATAGTAGTTGCTTAAGCCAGGTCATATGCTTGTCTGAAGAAGTGAGTTTTGAGGGCGCTTTTAAAGGCTTGGATTGATGGAGAGTGGCGGATCGAGCGGGGGAGTGCATTCCAGAGAAGTGGGGAGGCACGGGAGAAGTCTTGAAGGCGTATAGTAATGTATAGTTATTTAGGCCCTTATTTAGGCAGGTAGCGACTGGTGAGCGACCGGTAATGACGGGCACCGCCACGAGAACGCCGGCTCCCCACCACAATCACACATTTATCAAGCCAATCCTGCTTAGCGACTGAGATAGCGCCATATAGCGACTCATTCATCATTATTCCAGCCTCAGCCCACAGCGCCAGCGTCCGACCTTGAGCAGCGACAGATATGACCTCTCGCTACCTGGTGCTCTCCAATGCATTTCAATGGAACAATCTTTAAATATTCATAATTAATTGTTATTAATGTTTTTTTTTTTTTTTTAAATGTGAACAATTCTGTGACCACTTCTGCCATGTTAGATAATATTTTTAAGGTAAAAAAAAAAAAAAAATGTGCCGAATTGATATTACAGGTCTGATATTAATGTATTCATATTACAAAATTATTTAAAATTTTTTTTTTTTGGTTTCCAAAAATATGGTGGTTTGGAGGTTAAAAAACTTCTTTTAACCCATCGCCGCCAGCGCTCTGGGGTTTAAACATGCATTTCACAGCGCTTGAATTTTTTGAGCATGTTTTTTTATGAATATGGTGGGAGCCTCTGACCAGTCGCTATCATGCGCACCCATACATCGCGGAACCTGTCAAATAGCGACTCGTCGCCCCGTATTAAACATTACTGCACACCGACTCAGTCGCTATCAACAACCGAACAACGGCCAAGCACAGCGACTACTAGCGGGCGCTGTGAAAATACTGCTACAGTCGCTCAACTGTCGCTACCTGCCGCTATTAATGAATCGGCCTCCCCGATATATATATATGTGCAATTATTATCTTTGTTTGTTGGTTAGAAGTTTTTACATTTTAAACCCTCTTTTGTATTCAAAGTTATTTCATAGATGCCAGGTGCCGACTGCTGTCAGCCCAGCGTTGGCGGTGTTGTACACGGGCCTCACCCCTTCTGCTCACGTATCACCACTCCCTTCTGGTGGTGGTTGTATACTACGGGCACTGGGATTGTGCACTGCTGTACCCAGAAGTTAGCATCTCAGCCTGTGTGGCTTGCAACATGGTGATGCAGCGACTTGTTCACCCCTTATGTGACCCTGCATGGGGGCGCAAACGGGGTGCGGAGCTTTGCACTGGAGCCACAGCCATTGAATTGATGCTGTTTTATCATATGCAGTAAAAAAGATAAGGTAATGGCGGTTATAATTTAACATCCAGATGAAGTGGTAACCTTTACATGCTTGGTGTTGTTGTTGTTGCACCCGCGTTGGTGGTGTTGTTGTGCTCAGATGGAAGCTTGGTGATTTTCATTCATTTGACTGTTTTACCCCTGGCTGTCTTGACTGTTCCACTTTAGTTTCTGTTGTCACTGTGTTGGAGGTTTGGAGGGGTGTGGACCTGTGGTCTTGGTCCACACTCTGTCTTTACCCTTATTGAATGCTAGGGAGCCTTAGTTATTTGTTTTCTTGTGCGGGCGCCAGTTGAGCAGCTCGCAGGAGCCGCTATCTGCACCTGTCAACGGGCGGGAGCGAGGCAGCCCTATGCCTACGCTTCGTTCCAGCCAGCAGATCAGCGCAGTGCATGGCTTATCAAAGCCGATGTGGCTGCGAACACTAGCGCCAGCTTGGAGTGCTGAGCCGCATCAATTAAAAAAACTAACAGTGCCCGAGCAGGCACGGCAGAATGTGGTTCCAGCTGCAGAAAACAGCCATTTTAATTTTTTGGGGGGGCTGGTGGCCAATTTATAAATTAAAAAGGTGCTGAAAATACATCCAAAAACAATTGCAAACAGCCCAGGGTTCCCATGGCACATGCACCAGCCAAATAAACCAGCCAAATAATTGATAAGGCCACACAGCACAGTGTGAGAGCCTGGTCTTATCTGGTGCTGTAGGAAACTCAGTGCCGGCACCCATCCCATTGCCGGTGCTGATGATAAATGGGACACTGTCTGGCACTAGCAGTGGCGCTCTGGATTTTTGACTATTTTTTTTGCAATGGGACCTGACACCCATCTGGCACTACGTGGCCTTAGCATTTTTGAAATAAACCCCTTAGTCACTAATTATTTTCATGGATAGCTTGTAATATGAGCTTTGAAGCACTAGCACTTTATTAGACTTTATTAAATGATTTTAGCACTAGTATTGGTACCAGCACTGTAGCACTTTTGTGATATCACAAGCACATGCAACAGGTTCACAGATTCAATGTATACCATACTATTAGAGCCCTTTTAGTATTCCTCCAGGACTTGTTTTTAAATTGGCTGAGGTGTATATGTCAATTGTATAATTGTGATCAATTTAAGCTTAAAAATAAAATTGTTTTATGATACCTATTTGGAGTGCTGTTATTGGAGTGTATTTTTGGCCACCTGGGGATGATTTTTTTTGTTTTTGTGTGTTATTTTAGGATCACTCCCTATACCTGCACCCACCAATTTATTGAGCTGTGCTTAGCTTGAATCTAATTCAACTGGGAAGGAGTACTAAACAAATCCTCGCTCCAGCCTCAAGAACCCTATAGGTCACAGGCAGATGAGTAAACGCGATCTGGCGGATATTCTGGCTAATTTAAGAGCCTTTTAAGACCATCGCAGACAATCATCTTTATTTGGAATGCATGGGAATAGAATGTAATGGCTCTGTCTGCTTTGTCCTTTGCTCCGCTTTTAATTAGACATCAACCTTAAGAACCCTTAGCTAAACTGCTGCAACCCCACTCCCTGCTGGGTTAAATTCACTCCACAGTGTTAATAGAGGAAAAATATGTTGATATGTTGCTTAAAGAAAATAAAAGCATAGTTTTGGAATTGAAACTGGAAGATAATCCAATTATGGAACCAAAATAAACTTCTTTACCGGAAGCAGAAGTAACCCCCCCCCCCCCCCCCCCCCAAGTATTGCTAAATACTCCAAAGTATTTAGAGTAAAAAGTAAAAATGTATGGAGTAAAAATGGAGACAGACAGGACAAACACTGGTTACTATCTATCTATCTACCTATCTATCTATCTTACACATCTATCAACTATTTGTCTATCTGTCTATCCATTCATGTAACTATTTATATATCTATGTAACTATCTATTATATACATGTGACTATCTATCTAAAAGCAAAAGATATTAACAAATGGGGGGGGGGGGGGGTTATAGGGGCAGGAATGTGGGTACAATGGTCCAGTGGTGGTGGGAGTTGGAGACATGCAGGGGGCAGTAAGGGGTTGGGGTGGGATTTGAGGGCAGTATAGGGGCTTGGAATCCAAAGGCTATAATTGTCCTTTTAGTTGGTGGCAGACCTATAGGGGGCAGCATAGAGGTGATAGATAGATAGATAGATAGATAGATAGATAGATAGATAGATAGATAGATAGATAGATAGTATAGAGATCTATCTATCTATCTATCTGTTTAACTTTCTATATATCTGTGTAACTATCTATATATTTGTATATGTAACTCTATCTATCTATCTATCTATCTATCTATCTATCTATCTATCTGTCTGTCTGTCTGTCTGTCTGTCTGTCTGTCTGTCTATCTATCTATCTATCTATCTATCTATCTATCTATCTATCTATCTATTCGTCCATCCATCCTTATTCATAGCTTGGTGGTGGTTCTACCAACTCAAGCTTCTCTTTTATCAAAGATTTATTGTCCCTTACAAACTTTATTACACAATAGGTTGTGAGGAACAAGCACCCTCCTTGGTTATAGGTTCTGTTGTGCTCTAAACTTTTACATGGCAATCTAGAGGGTCACAACCCATCACAAGCAGCCAAAAGCATCCACACAATTTAGGGGCTGGAGAAAACCAAGTGTTTCTGTAATCTACAGTATGTCACCTGCTGTTTCCCGTGATCTTGATAATCAGTCTGCCGCCTAGAAAATCAGTTCAGGGTCACTTTAAATGCAGCCGCTGTGGCCAATTCGACAAAAGACATCACTTCACACAATAAGGGGGCCTAACTGGCAAAGATGGAGTGTGTCTATGGACTCTGCATCCCTCGAGCCTACATCGCCCGCTGTTGTCCATGAGCATTAAAATCAGTCTGGCAACTGAAAAAATATCAGTTCAGGACCACTTTAAATCCAGCCTATAGGGCCAATTTCACAAAATACATCACTTTGCCCAATTATGCGGGAAACCCAAGCTTAGATATAGGACATGTACGAATTTGAGAACAGGTCCCAGAATAATAAAGGGAGATCATAAATCAACCCGCACCAATACATATGTGATTGTAGAGGAAGCACCCGAGGGCTTTTCTATTTGCAGCAATAAAACCGAATATACAATAAACACAGAAACAAGGTCCAGTTTGGAGTAACCCCTGAATCAGGATGTAAACAAAGGCAAAATATGAATCCTCACACGTGACAAAGAACATGGCCCCTAATATTGAAATGTGAAGGGAGTAGGCAAAGGAGGAGGTGAAGGGTGACTCTATACCTCCCCTATTCTCGAGATGTAAAATGAACACACACCTTAACTTAGATTATACCTACTAATTTTTATACCTAATGTGGTTACAAAAATGTGTCCAATGGCAGCAAAAAGCAGGATCGGATTTATTGTAATAAGGAATATTCAGAACAACACCAGGAAAAGTTACGTTTCTCTGCACTGCGGACATCAGAAAGGGATGGGTAAAAGCGAATGTAGATCAGAAACTTGTCTGTTGACATGGAGTGTTTAGGTGTGCATTGCCTAGCTATTAATTAACTAGCCATTCATCTAAAACCTAAATAGATATTCATTATATATACCTGTGAGGAAAATGAAGACAAATATATTTTATGACCCCTGAACCCTGGGGAGCTATTCAACCTAGCCCCAAGCCAGATACGTAATCAGAACTGGGCGTATCTACAAATAGTTTTTTAATTTCGGTGCTGATTAGGGATGAGCGAACCGGTTCGGACGAACCGGAATTCGCTCCGAATTTCAGGGAAAGTGCGATTCGCCACGAACCCGATTTTTTTTTGGTTCGTGCCGATCGAATTTTCCCTGAAATAAAAAAAAAAATGTCGGCATGGTGGGAGCGGGCAGGCCGGCTACGCTGTCAGCGGGCATCGGAAGCCGGCCCGCTGACAGCGCAGCCGGCCTGCCCGCTCCCACCATGCCGGCATTTGTTTAAAAAGCAAACACTTACCTGCATGGTCGGAGCGTGGAGGCCGGCGCCGCTCTCAGGCGCCCTCTGATGACGCGTCTTCTGATGACAGCTGAGAGCGGCGCAGGCCTCCACGCTCCGGCGCAGCTCTCAGCTGTCATCAGAGGACGCGTCATCAGAGGGCGCTTCATCAGAGGGCGCCTGAGAGCAGCGCCGGCCTCCACTCTCCGACCATGCAGGTAAGTGTTTGCTTTTTAAACAAATGCCGGCATGGTGGGAGCAGGCAGGCTGGCTATGCTGTCAGCGGGCCGGCCTGCCCGCCCGCTCCCACCATGTCGGCATTTTTTTTTTCAGATGAGCGATTCGTGAAAGTTCGATTCGGGCGAACCCGAATTTCTTGGGGAAATTCGGCGAAACGCCCGAATTGAACTTTCAAGAAGTTCGCTCATCTCTAGTGCTGATCCCAGAACCTGAGAAAATGAAGATCTCCAGTTCTAAACCATTCTAATACCCCCTTCTTCTCCCCAGATGTGCTGGATCGAGCCCAAAAGATTAACAACAGAGCCAGGATTGTATGACCTCCTTATTAGAAGTTATGTACATGTAAGTTGGTCCCAGGTCCCACCAGGCTGCCCATGCCCTTGACAAGAGCCCTGCCCAACAACTCATCTGAGTGCATTAAGGTACTGTCATTTCTGTTGTATCACTGTCTGTAAATTACTCACCTGTAACCTGTATTCCAAACCGGTATATGTAATATTTACATAATATCTGTGCACTTTTTCACATTAAATTATATACTTTACTTGAGCTGACTTTTTGCCTTAACCGAAATTAGTGCACCCACGCCCCTTGGCTAAATTATAGGCCACTGAGCTGGTTAAACAGACTAGGAGGCTGATTCATCATTAGCGGCAGGTAGCGACAGATGAGCGTCTGTAGCAGGCATTTTCAGAGCGCCCGCTAGTAGTCGCTACCTGGCGCTCTCCCATACATTTCAATGGACGATCCTTTTCTTCTCTTTAAACTGTTTTTTTTTTCAAAAAAATCACAAATAATTCTGTGACCTCTCCTGGCATTGAAAAAGCAGTTTTTTCTTAATTTTTTCATTTTTTATATATTTCTTCAGAAATGATATTACAGGTCTGGCATTAAAGTGTTCATGTTACAATGTTGCTACAATGTAATTCCATATGTTTTTGCTTTGTTACTAGTGGATAGATGTTTGAAAACAGACTTTAAACACACCGCCTCCTGCGCTCTGGGCTTCAAACAACTATTTTTCAGCGCCAGAGTTTTTTGCAGCTGTTTTTTCCTGAATAAGGTGTGAGTCGGTCGCTATGAGCAGTCGCTACCATGCGCTCCCATACAGCGCTGTACTGGTCAAATAGCGACTCCTCACAATGTATTCAACAGCACTGCGACTACTAGCGGGCGCTCTGAAAATGCCGCTACAGACGCTCATCTGTCGCTACCTGCCGCTAATGATGAATCAGCCTGCCCGACTGCTTTATATTGACTGGAGGAGCACATCCTACCTTCCTTTACAGCTCACTCAAGCTTACACATGGCCAGCAGCAATGTTCTGTGTGTGCAGAACTTACATCTCTCTTCTTGGAGTACAGACTTGGGGTATGCTGACAATGGCGATAGCTGAAAACCGATTGTCTAATAAGAGAAAAAAAATTAAAAAATACTAATCAGCTCAGCACCCTGAGGACATCATTTTGGCACACAAAAATATACACTTTTAAAAATTCCACCGAAAGTGGACTTACCGGTATAAAGCAGTGGTGGTGTGTGTGTGTGTGGGGGGGGGGGGGAGGGGGTATCGATCATTAAACAGAATTTTTATTAGATATAATAATATAATAATATATGTTATTTTACTATAAAAGAGGCTTCTTTTTTCATTTTTCACTCTAAAAATAAAAACATCTAATAAGATAGCTAGCCAATGATGACCTGGCAATTGTATTTGTTTTAATAAAAAACAGAGAGAGTCGAATTTTGCCATTTTTTATTCTGCTAAAATCAAACTCAATGCCCTTGATTCAGTAAAAGTTGAAAAATATTCTCATGGTAGTAAAAAATTCACTTCATAAGAATGTTACTGTTGCTGAATCACCAGCTATGAAGACAATGGGGTTAATTCAGAGAGTGAATGGTGAGAAAACTCAATTCTTTTTAGTAGAAATTGCAATTCACTTTCATTGGGCTTGATTCATTAAAGGTCGAATTCAAATTTTCGCCTGTTTTTTTGAGAAAAAGTTTTTTGCGATTTTGCGCACGAAAATTCTTCGCGCGATTCAACAAAGGTTTACTTTCGTTTTTGCTAATTCAATTCGAGTGAGTGAGAGAAAAAGCACGCGAAAATAATTTATGTGGAGTTTACAAGCGAAAAAGAATTCTAGTGATTCAGGTGCCATGAATTGGCTCCACACATGAGTTAAATTCAAGTGTTTCACACAATTTTTTTACAGCAGCTTTCAGGAGGAGAAAAGTCTGTTTTCTGACTTCCACCATGGAGTCCTTCTATCCACTATACCTGCAAAAAAAGCCCATAGTACACCATAAGGAGGCCTATAAACATGAAATGGTGTAAAATGTATTATTATATTTAATATAATATTATTAAATTTATTATATGTAATTAATATATATTTAATATACACATATTAGCAAAAACATTTATATAAAATAAATCATGTGCAGTAACATGTGCAATGTTCTATTTACCACATTGCATGCCGCTGCACAACTTGATAAATGTAAGTGATGTAAACAATACCTAACGCCATGACAACATAAATATAGCAGACAGAAAAATGACCATCCCAAAATATTAAAAAAACATTTAGGGGTTAAAGTGGCCCAAAACCCAGGATTTTTACTATACTGGGTTTTGGTCCTTTCCCCTGGGGCACCCCGATCGGGTGTGCCCCGCTGTGTAAAACCCCCTCCAGATCGCCGATGCCAACTCACTTCTTCCCGGTCCTACGGCGCATGCACAGCCGCTCGTCCAATCAGCGTGCTCGGAGCTGCTGACGCCACCTCGTGTAAGTCTTTGTCTAATGCCAGAGGCTCCGTGCGCGCTGGCGGCTGCATCCCCCGTTTCCCTCTAACAGGGAGCGTGCCCGCGCTGGCCATTCACAAATGCCTGGTGCATGCACGCGCCCATGCTAGAGGGTTAGCGGGGATGTGGTCGCGGCTCGTGCATGCGCTGTTGGAACGGGAAACAAGGTAAGTGTATGGGGCGACCTGGGGGGTTCCACACAGCGGGGCATCACGATTTTGGATGCCCCTGGGGAAGGGAATCAGTTTAAGAAACGCTAAGGCCACTTAATGCCAGGTGTCAGGTGAATGTCAGGTCCCAGTGCAAAAGATGTATTTATCAAATAAAAAATCCAGAGCACCTGTGACAGTGCCAGGTAATGTCCCATCTATCATCAGCGCCATTGCTGAGTTCCCTACAGTGTCAGACCAGGCGCTTACCCTGCACTGTGTGGCCTTATCCCATACATTTCAATGGTCTGGGATTGTTATAATTATTTTGGCCACTTTTGTTAATTTTTTTGGCTGGTGCATGTGCCACGGGATTCCTGGGCTGCTTGGAATTGTGTTTGGAAGTATTTTTTTGTACTTTTGTGTTGCGCTGCAAACTTCAACTCCATTCAGATAGTCCCAATGCATGGTAACGTGCACTCCACAGGGAAACCTGCTCCCTATGCCGACACTAAATCCAAAACAACGGCTTTATGCCCTACATTAGTATGCACGGCATAAATCACTGATTGGAGAAGCTCATGCACTGTGGGAACAGCAGAAAGATGACTGGAGTGGGAAATCAGGGGGTTTGTAACAGCAGGACATCAGGATGCCCGTAGGGCAAGGATAGTGAAAATCCTGGTGATTCGTCCACTTTAAAGTGGAACAAAACCCGCAATGCCCCATTGGTGAAACCCCCTCAGAATGTCGCTATTCACTTACCTCTTCCTCGTTCTAGCGGCGCATGCCTGGGCTTTCGTCCAATGACAGCTGTCTGCCATGACTATGTCATTCAACAAATGCCTCTCATTGACTTTAATGGGGAGTGCGCGCTGATGCATCCCCAGTGGCACCCGCTCCTGTCTCAGCCTATATGATTGGCTAGGGCAGGAGCAAGCACATGCCACAGGGGGGATACGCCAGCATGCGCTCTACATTGAAGTCAATGAGAGCCACAGCAGATGCCTCGAATTGGAGGAGAGCCTGCGCATGTGCCATAGGAATGAGGCAGAGGTGAGTGAATAGTGATATTCTGGGGGGGGGGTCACACAGCATGATATCCTAACTCAGGATGCCATGGGAGAAAGCCAGTGTACAGTGGAATATTTGAGATTGTTGTTAAAGTGGACCCAAACCCAGCTGGCTCTGCAGTCTAACAAACTCCTAATGCGGCCAAATCCCTATCCATGGGCCATCCCGCTGTGTAAAACCCTTAGGGATCACCTGTATACTCATCTTGCCTGTGATCCCACAGCTCATCCCCGGTTTACCACAGTTTATGTTCGGGCGGGAGCTCAGACAGACAATCTGGGTGCTGGAGCACACACATCAGTCGGAGGGAAACCGGGGATGCTGTTCATTCCCTGCTCTCTGTGCCGTGCTCTGTGGACAAACAGAATTCTATGCCCTGCATTAAAGTGGACCAGAAGCGGCCATGAAGTCTATAAGACTCCAGGGCCACCTGATTCCCTCTCCTTGGGGCCTCCAATTAATGATTTAGAATGAATTAGAAAGTCCAGAAACACAAAGCAAAAAAAAAAACAAAACAGAACAAAAAGGGATCATACTGCTCTGCTACAAAATAGGAAGCAGCAGAAAAAATTCTCAGCATTTGGGTATGGAAAATTCGTGCACTTTCCAGTTGTAAAGTAATTTCCAACTGCGCACGAAAAAATTTGCCTGCAAATTCGCACACACGAATTTAATTCAACTGCCTTTGTGAATCACTCCTGGGTTTGAAAAATTCTTGCATGCGAATTTATTTTCCAAGCGTTAATTTTTTTTTTTCTACCTTTAGTGAATCAAGGCCATTGTCTTCCTTGGGGTTGATTCAACACCAGGTGAAAATTTACACACAGTAGACAATGAAAGAGTATAGCAGTTTTCTCTCTTAAAAAAAGTGTTTTCTCACCAGATTCTTATGCCCTTATTCATCAAGCGATAGCGCCAGGTAGTGTCCGACGAGCGCCAGGTAGCGGCAGCTAACGGCGACTACCGACTCAAGTACGCCCGGCGGCGGTCACAATGACGCATTTATCAAGCAAAATGAGGCTAGCGCCGGCGAGAGCGACGGCTAGCGCGGCATTCATCATGAAGCCGCCTGGACCGAACAGCGCCGCTGCAAATTCCCTCACAGCGCCAGGTATGAGCTGTCGCTCCCTGGCGATGTCCAATGCATTTCAATGGAGCAATCTATAATAATTCATGATTAATTGGTAATAATTTTTTTTTACATTTTTTTAATGTCAAAAAATCGGAGACCACTTCTGCAATGTTAGGATTTATTTTTAAGTCAAAAAAAAAAAAAAAAAATATGTGCAGAATTGATCAAACAGGTCTGAGATTAATGTATTCATATAACAAAATGATTCTAAAAACATGTATAATGTTACATTCAAAAAATATGGTTGTTTAGGGGTTAAATACAGATCGACGCCAGCGCTCTGGGGTTTAAACAAGGAATGGACAGCGACAGCACATTCGGAGCGTGATTTGTTGATGAATATGAAGCTAGCCGTTCGCTCTGGCCATTCGTTGTCAGGCGCTCACATACAACGCTGGACCTGTGAAACAGCGACCCCCCAGCCCGTATTCAACATTACCGCACACCGACTGAGTCGCTGTCATCAAGCTAATGCCGGCCAAGCACAGCGAATACTGGCTGGAGCTGAAAAAATCACGCTACAGTCGCTCATCTGTCGCTACCTGGCGCTATTGATGAATCGGCCTCTATATCAGCCCCAATGAAAGGTAGTGGCACTTTTTTACTCCTAAGAAAAGTACAGAACTTTCTACTCCTTTTTACACTGTAGTAAAAGGTGCCATCGACTTTCATGGTCTTTTTATCTGGTGATTCAGCAACAGTGACATTCTCATAAAGTGACTTTTTTACTACTGAATCAAGGTCTACGATACTTTTCAAAAGTGGGGAAGTGAGTAATTGCATTGTTTGGCTGTTTTATAAGTAATATTTTAGTGGCCTATTTCTGAGAATAGAAAATCTATAGGGGATGGACACTACTTAGATAACACATGGCGACAGACATCAGGTCCCCAATCAGCTGAGTCTGTTCTTGTACATGTGTCAAGTGCCTGCCAAAGAAATGTGTGATCTCCCCTCCTTGTTATCCCTCTAGAGCCTGCATGTAATGGCTGCCTAATGCAACTGGGGCAGGGGAGCACCTGCCAGGGGTGTCATAGGCAGCTTCTTACATATGCATGCAGCATGTTCCTTATGAGTTTGTGTGTCTGGCAAGCAAACACAGGCCTGTGCATTGTGCAAATTATTACTATTATTATTGTTTATTTATATAGCACCATCTTCTTCCATAGCGCTGTACAAAGTAGTGACAGGGCAAAACATATGGTGCATAGATTAATACAAAGAAGATGCTCCAACATTTAAAGTGGACCGACACCCAGGATTTTGACTATCCTGGGTTTTGGCCCACTTCTGTGGGGCACCCCGATCGGGGGTGCCCCGCTGTGTGAAACCCCCCAGAAAGCCCCGAAAACTCACCTCTCCCCGCTCCCACGTGACCGCTGCAGCCAATCCCAGCCGGCGGACAAGCGAGAGGCAGCACCGGACAAGCAGAGTGCGTCCGCCGCCGCCTCCCGCGCGTCCCTCTTACAGGGAGCGCACCCGCACCGACCATTCACAAACGGCCAGCGCGGGAGCGCGCCCTGCTAGAGGGACGCATGGGAGGCGGCGGATGTGCATGCGCCGCTGGAACGTGGAAAAGGTAGGATTGTGAGCTTCCTGGGGGGTTTCACCCCGCGGGACATCCCGATTTTGGATCCCCGCGGGGAGGGATCTGATCTATAAGATTCCCGGGCCGATCCCCCCTGGGTGTTGGTCCGCTTTAAAGTGGACCAACACCCAGGATTTTGACTATCCTAGGTTTTGGTCCACTTCGGCGGGGCACCCCGATCAGGGGTGCCCCGCTGTGTGAAACTCCCCAGAAAGCCCCAAAAACTTACCTCTCCCCGCTCCCACGTGACCGCTGCTGCCAATCCCCGCCGACAGACAAGCGGGAGGCAGCGATGGACAAGAGAGCGCGCCGCCGCCGCCTCCCGCGCGCCACTCTTACAGGGCCCGTTTGAAGGCCTTCATCACTGAACTATGTATGGCACATGTGTCAAACTCAATACCCAAAGGGAGGGGGGGGATGTGGCCCTTCAAGCCCTTCGTATGTGGCCCTCTGACAGCTACCAGACAGTGGTGACTGGGAAGCACCACTTCTAATTGGCCTAGTCACTCCGCAGCTTCTGACACCAGCAGCATGTCCTCATTTCTGTGTTAGGTGCTGCCAATTGATGCACTGGTATGCAGCACTCCACTGTGGAGCACAGTACTGCCTGCAATCCCAGATGCCTGTAATCCCAGATGCGGTACCTATAAAAGTAGTTGGTTTGGGCCTTTTAAACATTTTCCCAAGAGGAGCGAGTAGTGTCTGCAACTATTCTGTGTCTGTGTGCAACCAGCTCTCACTATACAAGGGGGGCCCTAATCCATCCGACTAACCCATCCGACTAACTGCCACAGCAGAGGGTGTTACATCTGAAGCAAGTGTTTTTAGTGTTTGCCAGGTGGGACGGGAAAAAAATCATTGTAGTGCTGTCCTAGGAATAATAATTCTGCATCAGTCCTGTGCAAAATAATTCTGCATAAGTCCTGGGCAAAATAATTCTGCATCAGTCCTAGGCAAAATAATTCTGCACCAGTCCTGGCAAAATAATTTGGCATCAGTCCTGGGGAAATAATTCACCATCTGTTCTAGGCAAAAGAATTCTGCATAAGTCCTGGGCAAAATAATTCTGCATCAGTCCTGGGCAAAAGAATTCTGCATCAGTCCTGGGCAAAAGAATTCTGCATCAGTCCTGGGCAAAAGAATTCTGCATCAGTCCTGGGCAAAAGAATTTGGCATCAGTCCTGGGCAAAATAATTCTGCATCTGTTCTGGGCAAAAGAATTTGGCATCAGTCCTGGGCAAAAGAATTCTGCATCAGTCCTGGGCAAAAGAATTCTGCATCAGTCCTGGGCAAAAGAATTCTGCATCAGTCCTGGGCAAAAGAATTCTGCATCAGTCCTGGGCAAAAGAATTCTGCATCAGTCCTGGGCAAAAGAATTCTGCATCAGTCCTGGGCAAAAGAATTCTGCATCAGCCCTGGGCAAAAGAATTCTGCATCAGTCCTGGGCAAAAGAATTTGGCATCAGTCCTGGGCAAAAGAATTCTGCATCAGTCCTGGGCAAAATAATTTGGCATCAGTCCTGGGCAAAATGATTCTGCATCAGTCCTGGGCAAAGAATTCAGCAAAATCAGTCTATTAACATTTGAATGATTGTGTCTCCATTTAGTTTTGCGTTTGTTATTAACTGGCCATTTGAAGGCGACCATAATGCATAAGTGGCCCTCAGTCAAAATGAGTTTGAGTTTGTATAGCTTATTTATAAAATCCCAAGTGCACATACAGAGACAATACAGGCATAATACTTCTAATATTACATCTAAATGTGGGTGGGCCCCAGAGTCAATTCTATTGGTGGCCCACAGGCATCCCAGTCTGGCACTGCCTGCCCGACTTTATTAGAAGCATTCACAGTCCGGAAGGGGTTAGAAGGATGCCTCATTTGGGGTTGGGGAGGTATTTATTAACTCAGATATTTTGGAATCCAGACTTTAAGCCAGACATGAAAGGTGATAGCTGATGGATTAGTAGAGGACTGTGTAGAGTGGGTCACTTCCTGTGGGACTAGTTACTATCTTTGACCTAACTGAGAGGCCAGTATTTACTACCCCAACAAAGAATTATAAGGCTATACAACTTATCCATTTTGTGGACCAGAACATGAGCAATAAGGGAGACATTGAAGGCGCCACAAAAGTTTGAAAATGTCCTCACCAGGGGGAAGAAGAAGTATATCCTTGCTCAATTCAAGCATGATTAAAGTTTGGTGTGGAATAAAGATCTAGAGATGGCTTGTCTACTGGAAAGGTGGGAGACACAAATGAAGAAGGCGTGAAGCTTTTCCTTAAATAGCTCTATAGTGGAGGCAAATATCAAGGTCCTTAAAAGATGGTACTAGGTACCAACTAGATTAGGAAAATGCTCGAGAGGGGGTAAGGTTGATTGCTTTATGGGCTGTGGCACACCTGGTGGCTGGGCCAAGCTTTTTAGGGTAATCAGGAAAGCCATGGGCACAAATAGTCAACATGAGCCTATTAGGTGCCAATTTGCAAGCAATGAATAAGATAAAGCAAAGAATGACTTACCTGATATTGGCAGCAGCTAGACTTACAGTTGCCACTGGAGAAAAGCTGACCTTCCCTTCCAATATTACATACAAAAATGGTTGACGGTTGAAGGGAATCAGGTGAGTGGAACAGAGTAGCAGAAGTGAGTGCCCAGTGGTCACTATTAAAAATGGCCCTATTAAAGGCAACTAAGCAATATGTGAAACAAACTAGTGAAAATAAAAGGAAGAAGAAACCACTATGGTTTACTAGGGAAGTCAGCACTATCGTAAAAGAAAAGAAGTCTGCCTATAAGAAGTATAAAGAAAGTGGAAGCTGACAGAGAGGCGTCTAAAATTAAACAGAGGGAAGCAAAACTGATTATAAGGACTGCTAAAGGGCAAAAGGAGGAAGAAATGGCCAAATCTATGAAGAGGGGAGATAAAACCTTTTTCCGATATATTGGTGACAGAAAGAAGAAAAACATTGCAGTCTCAAAAATGAGAAATAGGGAAAATAATTATATTGACGGAGATAAGGCTTTGGCTGACCATCTGAATAGCTACTTTTGTTCGGTATTTTCAGATAGTAGCAGGCACGGCCATAGCACAGCATCCAGCTGGGAGGGCACAACTCTGGAGTTTCTGGAGGCTGATGTCTTAGCCGAGCTGGCAAATCTAGGTAAGTAAGGCGATGGGTCCAGATGGAAACCACCCCAGAGTTCTAAGGGAACTCAGATTTGTGATTGCAGCCCCTCTGACTGATTTACTGAACCATTCCCTTTCAACTGGTGAGGTTCCAGATGATTGGAGAATGGCCAATGTCGTACCAATCCATAAGAAGGGGAGTAGAGAAGAAGCCAGTAATTACAGGCCAGTTAGTTTAACATCTATAGTGGTCAAACTAATGGAAACGCTCTTAAAACAATAGATAATTTCCCATCTAAAAATTAATGACCTGTTGGACCCAAACAGCACGGCTTTACTGAGGGCAATCTTATTGATTTCTTTGACAATGTCACTAAAGTGTTAGATGAAGGTGGTGCTGTGGATATCACCTATCTGGATTCTAGCAAAGCCTTTGACACTGTACCACATAAAGAGCTCCTAGATAAGTTATTGAAGGTAGGACTCAATCCCTGGATAGTTCAGTGGATTTCCAGTTGGCTGAGGGATCGCTATCAGAGTGTTGTTGTTAATGGTGTGTGATATGATCAAAGGCGAGTTACAAGTGGTGTGCCGCAGGGCTCTGTCCTGGGCCCCATTCTTTTTAATATATTTGTAAGTGACATAGGAGAAGGCTTGGTAGGAAAAGTTTGTCTGTTTGCTGATGATACAAAGGTTAGCAATAGGGTGGATATTCCTGGAGGTGTCTGCAACATGGAAAATGATTTAGCTTTACTGGATAGATGGTCAAAACTGTGGAAACTAGAGTTTAATGTCTCTAAATGTAAAATCCTGCACTTGGGTAGAAGGAATCCCTGCTCTGAGTACCGTATGGGCAGCACTGTGTTATCCAGGACCTCGGAGGAGAGAGATTTAGGGGTACTGATTACTGATAGCTGCAAGATGAGTGGACAGTGTAGCCAGGCAGTGGGAAAAGCAAGCAGGATGCTCAGCTGCATAGCTCGAGGCATCACCAGTAGGAAGAGGGAGGTTGTGATGCCGCTGTATAGAGCCCTGGTAAGGCCACAGCTAGAATACTGTGTGCAGTTCTGGAGACCTCACCTGCAAAAAGACAATATTCAAATAGAACGGGTTCAAAGGAGGGCAACAAAAATGGTGGAAGGACTTAAACTTAAAACTTATCAGGAGAGACTTAGAGAACTTAATTTGTACAGTCTGGAGGAAAGAAGGGAGAGGGGGGACATGATGGAGACCTTTAAATATGTGAAAGGATTGAATAAGGTTCAGGAGGGAAGTGTTTTTAAGAAGAAACTTAATGATAGAACAAGGGGGCACAACCTGAAGCTAATCGGAGGGACGATCAGGAGCAATGTTAGAAAATATTATTTTACAGAAAGAGTAGTAGATGCTTGGAACAAACTTCCAGCAGAGGTAGTTGAAAAATCAACAGTCACTGAATGTAAACATGCCTGGGATAAGCACACATCTATCCTAAGATAAAGAGTACATACAGTATATACATAAGATACAGAGAACATACAGTATACACATAAGATACAGAGAACATACAGTATATACATAAGATAAAGAGAACATACAGTATACACATAAGGGCAGACTAGATGGACCGTATGGTCTCCTTCTGCCGTCACCCTTCTATGTTTCTATGTAAAATTGAGTATTTTTACAAATAAACAGCATGAATTTGTACCCCACTGGCAAGCATGGAAGATGTATAGTGATGGTAGTGTTTGATTTTAGAGGCTGAGTAGGAAGCAGGTGACACCCCCTACACCTTATTTCTCTCATTTTCTTTTCCTGTTTTGTACTGTTTTTTTTTCCTTTTTGTGTTGTGGAGATGTTATGAGACTCGGGGATAAACACTGGGGTGTATTTAACAATACAAGGTAAGGGTAAGTCCACTTTCGATTTAATTTTTGAAAGTGTATATTATTGTGTGGCAAAATGATGTCTTAAAGATGGTGAGCTGATCTAGTAATGTGTGTTTTTTGGAAGCAGTCTTCACTGTCTGCTGCTATCTGTTGCTACTGGCGAACACTGCTGCTGAGCTCCCTGACCTTAGCCGCAGCCATACCGTAGCAGCAGTGTTCTGTGTGTTCTGAGTCTCTCTCCTATCTTCTTGGTGTACAGACTTTGGCCTCGATTCAGTAAAGGTAGAAAAAAATTCTCATGGTAGTAAAAGATTCAATTCATGAGAAAAAGGCCTGAGAATGTCACTGTTACTGAATCACCAGATAAGAAAACAATGAAAGGTAATGGCACTTTTTTACTCCTAGGAAAAGTAGAGAACTGTTTACTCCTTTCTACACTGTAGTAAAAGCTGCCATTGACTTTCATTGTTTTTGTATCTAGTGATTCAGTAACATTCTCAGGCTTTTTTCTCATGAATTGAATTTTTACTACCATGAGAATTTTTTTCTACCTTTATTGAATCAAGGCCTTTGTGTACGTTGCCAATAGATTGCAGGTAGTAAAAACTGCTTCAATAAAACACACATTTGCTAACATAGGAAAAAAATACTAGATCAGCTCAGCACCTTGAGCAAATCCTTTTGACACAAAAAAATATACACTTTGAAATATTACCCTTTAAATAAGAAGAGATGTTGCGCAAGATTGATTGTCTATTTAAAAGGAAGGATTTGGTGCAAATATTGGGCAGTATTGTTACATGCTCACATCAATTACTGTATTTTAATTGGAAATTAATTGGTATTTTAATTGGTAAATGTAATTAGTAATTACATCCTATAAGACGGGGAGGCCGATTCATTAATAGCGCCAGGTAGCGACAGATGAGCGACTGTAGCAGTATTTTCACAGCGCCCGCTAGTAGTCGCTGTGCTTGGCCGTTGTTCGTTTGTTGACAGCGACTCAGTCGGTTTGCCGTAATGTTGAATATTGGTCTATTTGACAGGTTCCGCGCTGTATGGGAGCGCATGATAACGACTGCCCATAGCGAACGGCTCCCACCATATTCATGAACAAATCACGCTCAAAAAATTCTCGCGCTGTGAAATGCATGTTTAAACCCCAGAGCGCTGGCGGCGATGGGTTAAAAGTAGTTTTTTAACCCCCAAACAACCATATTTTTTGTAAACCAAAAAAAACAAGTTTATAAAAACATTTTGTAATATGAATACATTAATATCAGACCTGTAATATCAATTCTGCACAAATTTTTTTTTAATTTTTTTTTTACCTTAAAAAAAATATCTAACATGGCAGAAGTGGTAACAGAAATTTTCACATTAAAAAAAAAAAAAAAAATTATTAACAATTAATTATGAATATTTAAAGATTTTTCCATTGAAATGCATTGGAGAGTGCCAGGTAGCGAGAGGTCATACCTGTCGCTGTTCAAGGTCGCTCGCTGGCGCTGTGGGGTGAGGCTGGAATAATGATGAATGAGTCGCTATCTGGCGCTCTCTCAGTCGCTAAGCAGGATCGGCTTGATAAATGTGTGATTGTGGTGGGGAGCCGGCGTTCTCGTGGCGGTGACCGTCATTACCGTTCGCTCACCAGTCGCTACCTGGCGCTATCCCTTGTTAAATAAGGGCCTTATTTTGGGGGGAAAATGTCCATGCATCTTATCGGGCGAATGTGAAAAAAAAACACAAAAAAAGTAAACTTACACGTTACCGGCACTCACGCGTTGCTGTCGGGCTGCCTGTCACACTGCGGGAGGCCAGAAGAAAATAGAAGATAGAGGAGCCAAGGGCTCTGTCCCCATCTCCGCCGCTGATATTGCTGTCTTTTCCGGCAGCGACAGCAGCCGCCGCTTCTCCATCTTCTTCTGCCCTCCAGCTGCTGCCACTGCCTGGGGCACACGCAAGCACCCGAGTCCGTGCACACCCACCCGCTGCCCTGACCCGGGTGTTCGTGCGTGCCCTGGCCACAGCCCAACATATATAAACAAATTGTACAAGCAGAAAAGAGACCGGGCCGGTTTCCCCTGGAAACAGCTGCATACCCTACCAATGGAAATGCTACCTCAGACCCGAAACCCGAGAGGAGACCCGCCCAATGGCTGTGACAAATACAATAAAAATTTCCAATAAACCAGAAATTTAACATACATAAATAACAATACATTAATTTTCATACCAATTATGACACGTCCTCTTTTTTTTGTTGAGTATAAAACTTACTCCACTCAAATAATAAATAACAAAATACTGCGGCACTCCTAACAGGTGCCAACAGCCATATTACAAAAATACTTTTTTTTTATTAATACAATAAATAACTAGCCATACTAAACCTTTAACACATATTCAACAACCCCAATGTCCCCATCCCCCCCCCCCCCCAGGACTGTGGCCGGACAAACCCAACCATGACCAAAAAACAGGGCGGGCGGGTGGGACTGCTCGTCCATCCACGCCGGGGGTCAGAGAGGAAGGGGAGGGGGACACACATCCCTTTTTATACTCCCCCTCCCCCCTGAGGTCACTTCCCCCCCGTGACAACTTCCACATGGCTGGTCTCCGGACAGGAACGCAGGCCAGTCATGTGGGCTGCCCTCCTTAAATGGACGGCGCATTCTATACCACCTCCTGGTCCATCCCCATATTCTTACTATTGCCTTCTGGTCTATTGCTATGGCCTCATGGCCCTCTGGTCCTCACAGCCTGCTATATGGTCACCTCATGACCTGCCCCTGCTGCTGGGTCCTTGGCACTTCCTGTGTAAAGAACATTATACAAAAGATTACCACAATATGCTGGAAAGGGTCCTTAAAGGAGCACTTTCATGAAAATTTGCATTAAAAAAGATAAATAATGAAATAGCCCCACAATAGCTTCTAACGTGTATAGATAATGTGGCAATAAAAAACATGTATGCCTTACTTTTAAATTGTAAAATGAAAATGTCTCAGTCCATTTACTGAATGGGGGGATCTGCTGGGATTTATTCAGTGAGGTGATAGAGAGCCGCAGCATCTAGCCCACTGGTCTCCTAGCAACAGCTGCAGTGAACGGGCGTGTACACTGTGGTGACGGCTCTGTGTGTGTGAGGTGCTGCTTCTGTGATGACACCAGAAGGTGACGGGGAGGCCGATTCATTAATAGCGGCAGGTAGCGACAGTTGAGCGACTGTAGCGGCATTTTCAGAGCGCCCGCTAGTAGTTGCTGTGCTTGCCCGTTGTTCGGTAGTTGATAGCGACTCAGTCGGTTTGCCGTAATGTTGAATATTGGGTGAGGAGTCGCTATTTGACAGGTTCCGCGCTGTATGGGAGCGCATGATAGCGGCTGGTCAGAGCGACCGGCTTCCACCATATTCATTAACAAATCACGCTCAAAAAATTCTCGCGCTGTGAAATGCATGTTTAAACCCCAGAGCGCTGGCGGCGATGGGTTAAAAGTAGTTTTTTAATCCCCAAACAACCATATTTTTGTAAACCAAAAAAAACAAATTTTTAAAATAATTTAGTAATATGAATACATTAATATCAGACCTGTAATATCAATTCTGTACATTTTTTTATTTTTTATTTTTTTACCTTAAAAAATTATTTAAAATGGCAGAAGTGGTCACAGAATTTTTCACATTAAAAAAAAAAAAAAATAAATAAAAAATTAATAACAATTAATTATGAATATTTAAAGATTGTTCCATTGAAATGCATTGGAGAGCGCCAGGTAGCGAGAGGTCATACCTGTCGCTGTTCAAGGTCGGACGCTGGCGCTGTGGGCTGAGGCTGGAATAATGATGAATGAGTGGCTATATGGCACTATCTCAGTCGCTAAGCAGGATTGGCTTGATAAATGTGTGATTGTGGTGGGGAGCCGGCGTTCTCATCGCGGGGCCTGTCATTACCGGCCGCTCACCAGTCGCTACCTGTCGCTATCTCTTGTTAAATAAGGGCCTCAATAAATGTGGGGCATCTGGTGTAGGATGCCCCCGAGGTAGGGTAAGGTAGCATAGCTTTCAGATTCCAGGGCCCAGCCGCATGCATTTTGACCCACTTTAAGGCTGACTTACACTTTCCCGGGCAATACTATGGTTCAGTGGGACACTAAATCCTACCCCGTCATGCCATCAGTGAGTCTGGCATTGGAGAGATACTCACCTTTCCGTCATTGCAGTGTGCAGGTTCCTGTCCACATCATACAGAGTTACATTACATTTTGACTTCTTGGAGTCAAATCAGGATGTCCTTGAAGAGAATGTAAGAAGAGGGCCTAAAGTCACTTATGACTAGCGGTCCACTTTCAAATCTAGACCTGGCAGCATAGGACTATTTGGAGCAATAGCAGCTCATGGGACTTCTACAGCATGGCACCCCAGGACAAGGGTAGGGGGCAGTGGCATAGCTAATAGTGAGGAGGTCCTGGTGCGAACATAAAATGGGGCCCTTTTAAGGCTTATAATGTAAATGTTTTCTGTCTTTTAACAAATTTGGATGCAGCTAGACTAAAGACGTAGGCCCTTATTTATGAAGGAATAGCGTCAGGTAGCGACTGGTGAGCGGCCGGTAATGACGGGCACCGCCACGAGAACGCCGGCTCCCCACCACAATCACACATTTATCAAGCCAATCCTGCTTAGCGACTGAGATAGCGCCATATAGCGACTCATTCATCATTATTCCAGCCTCAGCCCACAGAGCCAGCGTCCGACCTTGAACAGCGACAGGTATGACCTCTCGCTACCTGGCGCTCTCCAATGCATTTCAATGGAACAATCTTTAAATATTAATAATTAATTGTTATTAATGTTTTATTTTTTTTTTTTAAATGTGAAAAATTCTGTGACCACTTCTGCCATTTTAGATTTTTAAGGGAAAAAAAAATAAAAAAAAATTGTACAGAATTGATATTACAGGTCTGATATTAATGTATTCATATTACTAAATTATTTAAAATACTTTTTTTTTTTGGTTTCCAAAAATATGGTGGTTTGGGGGTTAAAAAACTACTTTTAACACATCGTCTCCAGCGCTCTGGGGTTTAAACATGCATTTCACAGCGCTTGAATTTTTTGAGCGTGATTTTTTTATGAATATGGTGGAAGCCGGTCGCTCTGACCAGTCGCTATCATGCGCACCCATACATCGCGGAACCTGTCAAATAGCGACTCCTAACCCCGTATTCAACATTACTGCACACCGACTGAGTCACTGTCAACAACCAAACAACGGCCAAGCACAGCGACTACTAGCGGGCGCTGTGAAAATACTGCTACAGTCGCTCAACTGTCGCTACATGTCGCTATTAATAAATCAGCCTCTAAACCAGTAGAGACACACGGTGCTTTCTTTCTCTAAATAAAGTGGGCACAAGTATGACAAATAAGGTGGAATAGCAACAATGGTGGGCACCCTGACCTCTTGGGCACCCCCTGCACCCCATCTTATGCTCCTGGTGGGGTTTTTTTACAACCACCAATCCAGATTAGGTAAACTCCTCTACTATCTGATCCCCATACAGATCACAAGCTCTTCCTTTTTTACCCCAAAAAAGATTGTAAGTGTACTTTCTATAATACTCTTGCTTTGCTTTTCACCTTCTGTATCTTCCCTTACACTCTTCCACCTTTTGTATATAATATATTTTTTCCACCTCTTATATGTTTCCGTTGGTTCTTTCACCTTCTGCACCCCCCTCCCTATAATATAATGTAGGCTTCTCTAGCTTCAGTATCCTACTTGCCTCTATAGCTTATTCAAACCGCATCTTCAGCATCATTTAATGAAAAGTCCAAACCTTTAAAAAACTATTGCCCAGCATCTAAAATTAATATATTTTATGTTTTTAGTCGCTTACTTATTATTCTTTCCCCCACTGGGCTGCAACTCTGTTCAGGACTCTAGCAAACGGGTGTCGCCATCTTGCCTCAAAAGCATCACATACTGAGGAGAGGAGAGTGGGATAAAGGACAGGGGGGTGGGTTTATAGCTGTGCTTTGTACAGACAGAGCAAAGCTGGGCTCAGCAAAAGGACAGCAATCCCAGTAGCACAGTCAGAAGATACTTCCTGTTTGCAGGCTGCCTGAGACACCATGGGTCGCCATGTTGGATGTTAAAAGGCTCCGAAAACACAGAAGGCGTAGATAGGATGATTTTTAATGTGGGCTGTATGTACAAGGTGGGGAAAACATATAAGATAGGCTCTTATTCTGGGTGAAGGTTAAGAAACGCTATCGCCACATAGCTTCAGGTAGCAGCGGGTGCTTTTCATGAGCGCCACCAACAAGTCATGTTTATGATGCAAAGAAAAAATGTTTAGCGCCTCTCCTCGCGCCATGTAGCATTTCATGTATCAAGAGCGCCGGATGCTTTCTTAGGCCCATATTTATGAAGGAATAGCGACAGGTAGCGACTGGTGAGCGGCCGGTAATGACGGGCCCCGCCACGAGAACGCCGGCTCCCCACCACAATCACACATTTATCAAGCCAATCCTGCTTAGCGACTGAGATAGCGCCAGATAGCCACTCATTCATCATTATTCCAGCCTCAGCCCACAGCGCCAGCGTCCGACCTTGAACAGCGACAGGTATGACCTCTCGCTACCTGGCGCGCTCCAATGCATTTCAATGGAACAATCTTTAAATATTCATAATTAATTGTTATTAATGTTTTTTTTTTAATGTGAAAAATTCTGTGACCACTTCTGCCATTTTAGATAATTTTTTTAAGGGAAAAAAATTGTACAGAATTGATATTACAGGTCTGATATTAATGTATTCATATTACTAAATTATTTTTGGTTTCCAAAAATATGGTGGTTTGGGGGTTCGCCTCCAGCGCTCTGGAACATGCATTTCACAGCGCTTGAATTTTTGAGCGTTATTTTTTGATGAATATGGTGGAAGCCGGTCGCTCTGACCAGTCGCTATCATGCGCACCCATACATCGCGGAACCTGTCAAATAGCGACTCGTAACCTTGTATTCAACATTACGCCACACCGACTGAGTCGCTGTCAACAACCGAACAACGGCCAAGCCCAGAGACTACTAGCGGGCGCTGTGAAAATACAGCTACAGTCGCTCAACTGTCGCTACATGTCGCTATTAATAAATCAGCCTCTTAGTGCCAGTGCTGTGTTCCCTATGGCACCACATCACTCAGCGACCAGTGTTGTTCTCCCATAGACTTCAATTAGCCATTCCAGTCCCGTATTTTTGGTGACTTCTGGTTAGCGTATTTCAGTCAAGTGACACGGGTTCCCTGGCCTGTACATGATGTTTTTTTCATTTATTATTATACTTAGGTTACCTTCTTCTGCAGCATTGTGGCTGAGTGCTAATAGTGTATCTCCGCAAATTCTCAAGTGGTGCTACGAGGGCTAGAGATTAATTGGTCTCTAAATAGAAGGCATCCTCCTTATCCTTTATTGTTTCCTATACCATAATAGACTGTATCGTGTATATCCTTCTTTATGTCCTAAATGATTGTAAATTATTTATTTAACCATCTGAATAGGTTTTTCTGTGGTAACCAAGTTAGGGAAGCTGGGAGGCAGCTGTGGGTCACCGGCTTTTGGGGTGGCAGGCCGGAGCCTAGGTTCCGGACAGATGTTAAAGCCCGTAGGCCCAGATGGTATGAGGGCCCTGTGTCGTGACGCCAGGAGGGTTTGGTGGCACCTGTTACCCTACCAACCGGAGGTCCCAGGAGATCCCTTGCTAGGTGTTGGGCAGCAATAACAGGCGGAGGCCAGGTTAGGATCAACTGAACTTTTACTGGCAGTCTAGCTGGTACAGTGACAGTACAGATCAGGAGCTCAGGAGCGATCCTGTGGTGTGGAAGACTAGAGGACTTGCTGAGACTTATAGTGCTATTTAGGCTGAATAGCTTACTTGCAAGATTGAAGATGGGTTCTGCGACCTTGGAGATTACAGCTGAATTGAAGACAGGCTCTGTGACCTGGAATATGAAAGATGATGCTGTAGATTTATCAGCAGACTTGGTAAGCATTAGTCTGGCCCCTTTCTCCACACTAGCCACATGAGACAAGCCAGCAGCACAAGCACAGATCTTCTCCCTTCAGAGAGCAAAGCTATTCTGACTAGAAAAATGGAGGAGAGGGCAGGCTTAGGTGCTCAGTAGTCCTGATAGGCTCACCACTTGTCACATGACCCTTCCCTAGCAAGTTAGTTACAGCAATAGGGAGTTATGAAGTTTATGGAACTGCACAATGTGAATACATTAACTCTTTGAGTGCAAACTACATAAATTCACATTTCACATAGGAAACATGTTATAACATGAAACCAGGATATTAAAGGTTATTATACAGGAACAGGATATATATATATACTGTATGAACACAGATATATTATACAATATTAAATATGCAATATAACAGACCTCAAAATCACAGGGACAGCCGTATGTCGAGGGGGACACATATAGAACAGTATGGCAAATGCTGTACTGGGACATTGCATTTCTACCTTTTCTATGCTATGCTTTACCTTAAGCTTCTCCAAGGCTCTGTACCCTTCCTTATACTCTAATAGGTTCAATTCAAGATTAACTGTAAGCTCCAGAAATTTCTGATTTCTCCCTTCGGGTCCAAGGCCATTGTGCATTGTGGGGCCACATCAGAACGTTTCTTTGGGGCACCGTCATTTATAGCTATCCTGCTGTCTGGTCTGAATGACATGTATTCAGGGACAGCTGAACTGAGCAGAAAATATATCCCTAAAGAATGTGTCAGTCTCAGGTCCCATTAACTGCCTTGGGTATTATGGGATATTTAGAATTGCTTGCATTATGTTGTCAGCATGGTGTCATCATTGTGAACCATAAACAGGTATTAAACCAGACCCTCCAGTGATGACTTCACTGTGCGAAAGGATGTCCATTCCTCTACCAGGCTGCCTGTGGTTCTTCTATTTCTTCTTCTTCAGGTGGGCTCGGTAGGCTCCATTGTCAGCAGACAGCAGCATGCAGGACTGGATTAAGTGTGGTCAATCACTGCCCTTGTTAGCAAGTTGAGGAGGCCCCCATGTAGTGGAGGCCCCTGGGCAGGAACCCTGGCTTGCCTCTTCTTTAATTAGGCCCTGGCAGCATGTCACCCAATGAGGTGTGCCACCTACCTGATGACATCACCACCTGGTCCATCCAGCTGGAAGAGCAGTTGCATGACATGTTGCCAGCAGCCAACAATGCCGTCTAGCAGTCTTATCTGGAGTAAATGACTATATAATAAATATAAATATAATATAATATATATATATATATATATATATATATATATATATATATATATATATATATTAAAATGTATGTTAAAAAAAAAACAAATTAAAAAAAGTTAGAATATATATATATATATATATGGAAAACAGAAAGCAGTTTGTATAATTATTTATTATAATTATTATTATTATTATTATTATTATTATTATTATTAATACTACTAATGCATGCTATATAATATATATTATAACATTAATAATGTCTAGATTTAGGACATTATCAGACCAATCTGAATACCCACAGACTCAATGGACACTGATTATCTACTCTAATTAGAAAATTACTGCTTACACAAGCTTCTAATATACCAGTATGTATGATGTATGTGGCTTTGTGGTATTATCAGGTACTGTTTGCATGTTTAACTAGATTCTATGTAATTAAGCTACTAACATGTGTGTGTTTGTCATTATATATATATATATATATATATATATATATATATATATATACTTCGCTCCTCTCTTTTCACTCATCATAAATCAAACACCAAATCTAAACCCCTAGCCCCTCGGGCGTCTGTATCATCTCATAACAACTTCCAGAGGGACCCAGCTCCATCGCCCCACACGTCACAGGGTCTGTGTGTATGATTAATATTTACCCTCTCACCCTCCTCCTTTATCATCCATCCATCTTCATTGTGGGGGCTGAGCGCTCCTGACAAAAACAGGGGAGGGATTTGGGAACAGAAGATCTGAAATTCCCCTCCAGCTGCACAGTAACACTTCATTATATATATATATATATATATATATATATATATATATTATTTCCACTAAATTACTTTATTTAAATATTTTGTGCAGCTAAGCAGTTATAATTTCTTTATAAATCTACATAACTTGGTACTTTATATATAGAGATGTTTCACCCTGGTATCAATTTACTAAAATCATACTTTGCGGTCTGTCTTTCACAGCTATGTAACAATTTGAGGTCTTGCTAATGTTTTAGTAAAGCACATTTAAAGGAGAACAATCACCCCCCCCTAAAGTCTATAGGTCCCTAGGGGCCATAGTCTCCCTCTTTATGGAGCATCCTGAATTAGGATGCCCTGCTACATGAAACCTAGGGAGAGAGGGTTACCCGATTCCACTATCCTTTTCCCTGAGCCCACGCTGCATCTCAGTGCTATGTCCACATCCCTGCTATACCTTAAAGTGGACCGAAACCCACAGCGATGGGCCCGGGAATCTATAAGATTCCCTCCCCCCGGGGCATCCAAAATCGGGATGTCCCCTGTGTGAAACCCCCCAGGTCGTTCCATACACTTAGCTTGTTTCCTGGTCCAACGGCGCATGCGCGAGACACAGCCACATCCCCACTATCCCTCTAACAGGGCGCACGCCAGGCATTTGTGAGTGGCCAGTTCCGGCACGCTCCCTGTTAGAGGGTAGTGGGGGATGCAGCCATCAGCCAAGCATGCTGATTGTGACCGAGCATGCGACCGTGCGTGTGCCTTAGGACCGGGAAGAGGTGAGTTGGTCTTGGCGATCTGGGGGGTTTCACGCAGTGGGGCACCCCCGATCAGGGAAAGCAGACCTCCAGTCAAGAAAATAAAGTTTAGTAATTTGCTACCTAAAGCCCCCCTTTGACGATCAGTGGCATATGCTGGCTAAACCCCATGCAGAAGTTGTGGAATAGCTGCGCTACTAGAATTACATAGGAGCAGCCATCTTGGATTACATCTGAGAGCCCTGCTTACACAAAAGCATGAGTGGAGGGGGTGGGGGACAGCCTTTGCTAGCACACAGACACACTGCAGTGGAACTTGGAGCTTCCTTATGATCAACCCAACCAACCAGAGGAAGATCTGTTTCCACACAGAATGTTGGTAGGATATAAAATCCTTCTCTAGCCGTGCTCCTCATCCCCCCCTATTGGCCTGGCATGTAATACCTACTGTAATACTGGAGAATTAATTTCTGAGCTTTAGAATGTCCTCATGCACAGGTAGCTCTCAACACTACAGATGTGACTACTGCTATTAGAAAGAACATCCATACATAGATCTACCTGAAAGGTGTGTCAGGAGGAACATTTTGAGGTCCAGAAAGAAAATCAGAATGGAATGTCATATATATCCACAGGAGCCATCCTGTATATGGGGCCCTGGCAAGGTCATGGTCATAGGTCATGTTCATTACCATTTCCTGATTTTCTATATCATTTTTCTGGGGAACTGGCCCGCAGCATAAAATTTGTTTCCATGGAGGCCTGATGCCAGAGCCAGCCTTAGGGTTAATGTTACCATGTGAAAAATTTCAAGATAGTGTACATATACAGTCACACTCAATTAAAGAGGCAGGGAAAGAGAAAGTGGGAGAGTAGTTGGAAAATGCAAGAGAGAGATGGAGAGAATGTGATAGTAAGAAAAGATAACAGGAAAGTGACAAATGGAAGACAGAAAGCTTCGTAGAAAATAAAGAGAAAGATGGAGGAAACACTGGAAAAACAGATAGATGGAGAAAAGAAACACAGAAAAGTAAGAAAGAATTAAGTAAGGTGGGGAAGAAAGGGATGGGAGGTTGAAGGAAGTTGACAAGATAGAGAATGTGGAAACAAGCGAGGTAGAGGGGGACACAGGAGAAAGGAAATGAACTTGAAAAAGAGAGGGCAAAAAAGGAGAGAGCATAGAAATGGAGGGAAGGTGAGGAAGGAGACAGAGAAAAGCAATGTGGAAAATAAGTTGAGGAAGGAATGTGAAAATTTGAAGGGGATGTGGTACCGGTAATTTGCAAGACATGGGGAGCCTGATTTATCAACAGCGCCTGATAATGCCATTCAGCACCAATATTATTGCCCCAGTGGCACTCGGTGTACGATTTAACAAACAAAAACAGAGTCGAGGCAACCACCATCCTGCATCTAATTTATCACTAGTGCTATATAGTTTAAAGTGCCGAGCGCTCTTGTTTCTGCTGCGCCGGTTAATAGTGGCGCTGTAGGTTAAGATCCCATAGAGCACAAAGGGCAGAATTGTATTGAAGTGTTTTATGCTTATAATTAATATTACACACATTTATTTGTACAGAACTTGCAATGTGACTTGTCAATAATGGAAACACAAGACCTAGATGTCTCCAAATATAATTTTATTTCCTTCTTGAAAAATCGTTTTTCATGGCTTCTTTTGCTTATCAATGTGTAATTTGGGCAGCAACAACTAAAACGCGCTGTCTAAATGCACTGTAAAGTTTGTCCCCTTTGTCCCTAGTAGTGATATCCTATACCAGTGGCGGTACAATACAGCGCCAACCTTTTAAAAATTGCAAAAATTTATAAATCCAGTGTGCAACTTCTACAAGATGGTGGTACAGAGTGCTGTTATAATCAGCTATAGTCGAGTTCAACAGGCACTGCCACAGGCCGACTGTCACGGACCGGGTGGAGTGGACTCGGGTGTGGATCCGCTTTAACTGTGGAACAGATGGTAGGTACCGCGTCAGGGGAGCGGAGTCTAAGAGGCCACCGGTATTCACCAGAGCCCACCGCAAGACAGGTTGGTCTTGTGCGGCGAGTGACCCCCAGGTCGCTACCCCCCAAACAGCGGCCCAGTCCCACGGCTAGCTGAGGCTCAGCGGGGTACACAAGAGGCAGCCAAAAGGCCTAGTACACACAGGCAGAGGTCAGGGCAGGCAGCAGAGGTTCGTAGTAAAGGTGAGTAGCCAAGGTCGGGGCAGGCAGCAAAAGGTTCAGCGTTGGGGACAGGCAGAGGTCGGTACACGGGTGAGCAATCCAAAAGCAACTGATTTACAACTGGCATGGAGAGACCAAGATCCGGCACTGAAGGAAAGGAAGTGCCTCTTTAAATAGGGGAAGTGGATGCAGGATTGGATGACCAGGCACCAATCAGTGCTGTACAGGCCCTTTAAATCTCAGGAATCCAGTGCGCTCGCCCTCTAGTGGACGGGGACGTGCGCGTACCTGACCATGCGAGGAGGAAGCATGGGGGGAAGGGAGATGGCTGGGAGCAGCCAGGGAGGTGAGGGAAATGCTGTGAGATGGATGACGCTGGATGCAGCCATGGAGGTAAGTGAAGTGCTGCGAGATGGGCGTGCAGCTCCCTAACACCGGCCAATACCTAGTGCAACAATCAAAGCTAAAAAGTTAACATCCGGCGCTGCGACTTCCAGCTCCATTTTATCCAAACAGCAGCACCAATAAAGAAAGATGCTGACGTTCCAAAAGCAAAATTACGCGAGACAGCGCACTTCCTAAGCAAGAGAAGAAAAATGTATGGCAAAAGGAAAGAGGAAAAGACTATGGTTGAATGTGAGAACAAAAAAGGGCAGAGATGGAATGATAGAATCATTGTAATCATTGAAATAAGGGAAGGGTGTACTCACCAGTAAATTTCCTTTCTCAACGTTTTCCATTCTGGGGCACCACCATCAGAAATGCGTGGATTAACCTCTGCCATAGGCGGAAACTGCAAGAAAACAAACTAAGATCCTCCCAGCCTATATAGGGCAGGCTGTGGCAGGATCTCCTCAGTTAGTTAAAAAGCAGTCGAGGCCACGGCCATGGGAGGGGAGCAATGCTACCTGCGCATACAGCACCTAACTTTGTTCAGAACTTTGTAAAACTCTAACCCTTTAGAAGGCATCAACAGCAACTAACGCAGTCGCAACAAAACAGTAGAGCGGGAGTGGTGCCGCGGAATGGAAGACAACGAGAAAGGAAATTGACCAGTGAGTACACAAATTTCCCTTTTCTTGGGACATCCCAAAGTAGTACCTTTGGCAAAGGTGGGACTATAGTAGAACAGCAACCGGCCAGCTGCGTCAACATAACCAGGAACGGTGATACTGAAAATGCAAAACTAGACCCCTGGCGAGGGGTTCACCACCGTCTGCAACACCTTACATCTCAAAACGGCATCCGCAGATGCCCAGGTATTAACTCTGTAAAACTTGGTGAAAGTCTGGATCTTCTGGCTGTGCCAAGGTGCAAAGAGGTCCCCCTCTGGCAGTCTTCACAAGTCACAATAGACTTGAAACACGTCCTGGTGGAGGGACCCTTGCCCCTGGTCCAATGTCTCTCTGCTCAAATAAGCGGCCTGCAGATTCTCTACTGTCGTTAAGATGCATGGATTGTGAAACTCCGCACACCTCATATTGCAACGCACCACCCAAAACGCCCGCCAGCTCCTTGTACCCCCTGATGGTTTATGTAGGCCACAGCTGTGGCGTTGTCCAACTGTACCCTGACTGGAAGGATGCAGTACTGGCCAGTCCAATGCCTGAGAGCCAACAGAATGCATCGCAAGGTGACCATCTGGACAGACCCCTAGCTACCAGATGCACCATGTCATCCATTTGCGGCATGATGTACCTGCCAAAAAGTTAAATTTGAGCATGGAAGATCGCGAAGCACCATCTGGATCAGGGTATGGCAAGCAACTGAAACCCGAATCGCAAAGGACATCCCCGCCATAGAGGCTAGAATCCTCTGAGGACACTGCCTGAACATGCTTACGCTTGGGTTGGACAGGGACCGACCCAGGATGCCCCTGGTGACAAAGGCTAGTGAGCATGCTGTCTAAACATGCCACACTGTCTGCCACATCCACAGGAGGTAACCCATCCAGAAGCAGACCCTAGGACTAGAAGTGACCTGGCAGGCTCCCCGAGGGGGTATCCCACTCAGAGGAGTCCAAACCCGAAGCTTTGGGAGACAGAGGATGGTCCAGCAGTGACACAAAGCCGGCCAACTGCATGAGACGCTGGAGGCACACAGGGGCCTCTTGCCTGAAGCCAGCCACGTCTGGCACATAGGACAAGCGGCTCCAGGAAGTACGAACCCCGGTGCCTCTGACATGGTAAAGATGGCTGCTTTTACAGCTAGCCAATGCAGTGATGCGCTGGTCCCTACTCTCCCCTGCCCGACGACACCTGGGAAGCCTGCCTGCACTGCAAACACACCACTACCCAACAGTATGAACCCAAGCAAGGCTGCAGCAGCTGCCAGACCCCCACCTTGGAACAGACAGAAACAACCTCAGACTCAGCGACAAGCAGCCTCAATGAGAAAGTGTTGCCCCCGAAGAGCAGAAAAGGATCAGTGCCCGGCGTCGACCAAGCAGGGGCTCACACTTGGTTGCAGGAACCTCGAAGCACCGCTCCAAGATGGCGATGTCTCATGGCTCTGAGGGAGGAGAAGGGGAGCGGAGTCCCGTACCCTGCAAATACAGGCAGCCCACCCCCTCTGCAGAAACGGCCCAAAGCCACACCCCCGCCATTGCAGACGGCTGGTGGAAGTAATGGCCGCAAGCCACGCTCTCTTAATGTCACCCTCCCCCCAGGCCGGCAACTGAACACAGGATGAATACTGCCGGCCTGTCACCCAAAAGTTATACACCTGGCCAGTAAGCTTGGGCTGCCAGAGCAGTGACTAGGGAAGCAGACTGTGGGCAGGTTGGGTATATTACCCAGGGGGGGCCAAGGAAGAGGAGACCCAGGAAAAGGGGACCTCAAGGAAGGGACACATAGCAGGGCCACAACCCCACCCTGAGGTCAGGCACCCTGCCGGAGCAGTAACCCGACCCTCGAAGCTCAGATCCAAAACCGGACGCGCCCCAGCGTGCTTACCTTGAACCGTGATGCTCCCCTCACATTGCACAGTCCCATGCTATTGGCTTAGGACCGACTTCAGGCATCTCCATGAGGTCTCCAGGAAAATGCAGACGGTGAGGGGCTGGGAGGCAGACAGTCTATCATCCAAAACATAAGGAAGCAAATAAATAAATAAATAAATCTTCTGAACCTCTTCACAGTCCTGTCAACTGCAAGAAAAGAACTGAGGAGATCCTGTCACAGCCTGCCCTATATAGGCTGGGAGGAGCTTAGTTTGGCTGAGGTCAACCCACGCGTTGCTGATGGTGGTGCCAAGGAATGGAAGGGACGAGAAAAGGAAAAAGCGAGACCTACTGAGCTTTCAGTGTCTCCTGAATGGTGTCTCCTGGTTACACAGATATTGGGATGGTTTTCTGGCACAGGCCACACTCACCAATGTCTAGACATGCCAAAAAAAAATGATTGATGGTGTAAAATGGCAAGTGGGAGGGGGCCAAGGGTGCTATATGGGCCATTGAAAAGTATGGATTAGTTACAGAGTGGTATAGGGGCATTTCACCTCTATGGAGGCCACAACAGGTATATGAAGGCTCCAGGATTCTATTATAGGGCTCCTGCATGGTGTAAGCTTCCCAGGTTGATGTACATGGGCTGCCTGGTGGGATGTTTTAGGTGTTATGGGACTGGCAGAGAGTTGCATGATTGGTCCATTGGTCACATGGTCCTCAAGCATTATTTGTGGTCCTCAGGTTGGCAGGGGGCACTTAAAAGGCATAGGTGGATCATAGGACCAGGAGTAATCCTACTGGCCATCAAGGGCCCAAACATTCCTATCCGCAACCCTGGTGATGGCACACTTTTTGGGAAAGAAAAAAGAAATAAACAAAAGTGATGTGACATTGTGAGAAGGGGTAGAAAGAACAAGTGGATCACTGAAAGCTGAATCTAAATAGGGCTAACAGAAGAGGACGGTGAAGCTGAATCTAGATAAGGTTAACAGAAGAGGACAGTGAGGAATCAAAAGGTTGGCTTAGAGGTGGGTGTGTAAGAAGCTGCAGGGATGACATGCTACTTGCCTTTTCCAAAGGAAACAAAAGTGACCGCCTTCTAATAGTCATTTTTTATAGACTCACCATGCACTCTCTCAAGATCTTAGTAAGGCCCCTGAACACACTGCTAATAAATGAATTGAACCAAAGCTTGTTAATACTTTATTTCCTGAATTTTAAAAAATGAAATCAGCAGTAGCGTATATAAGCACAATAAACATTTTCTGCATCTATAACACTCATAAACATGATTTATGTCCTTTAAACTAGCAAAAAATGCATCCAATATATATTTGATGCCATGCACAGTATGAATGTAAGCCATTTCATTTTATAAGGAGACACTTATTAGACATTAATAAAGTGTTATAAATAAAGGTAATGAAATATTAAAAGACCGTAAAATATTATTAATCACCATTGCACTTTTTTTGCAGTAATAAATACAGGCCAGTAGAGGGCACTCCAGCCCTTTCCATTTCATTTTTCCTTCAAAGGCAAGACACGCTACATGTCTTTTATTAAAGTTCTTTGTAGGATTTCATATCATGTCGGCCACCTTGTGATGTCTATGTGATGTATGAAGAGATCTAATGACGGAAGAACGAGATCAGGAGCAGTGGGTATATGAGGCCTATTGATCTAATTCCTGAAAATCTCCCTTCCACAACCATGTATTGTAGATAATTTGCAATCATTTTAGGGGTAATTCAATAATACTGTATATAGAGGCTCCTCCCATTATTGATAAACCCCTATTCAGTGATATTTAATCAAGATTGGAAAGGCTTTACCAAAATTCCAATTTCAAGCAATTGTTAATATGTGGACTATAACTGATGAGATGGAGAGACTCTCCTATTGGAATGTGGACTAAAACTCTATAACTCTGGACTCTATATATAAATCTAGACTATAAATGTATACACATCAAATTCTAATTAGGGGGCGGGAAATAATGATTTTGGTGAATCTCTCCAGCAATATATATGGGGCCCCCTTAGGCTATGGCCATACTTGTGATATTGTAGACAATTGTAGACAAAAATTGAAATCTTGTTTTTTAAAGCCTCCCTTTAACTCGCCCTTATAGCGCAAATTATAAAATGTATTTTGCCCCTCCCCCCTATGTATGTATTTCCCCCCCCCCCCCCCCCCCCCATTGGTCACTTCTGGATTAAAAGCTGTAAATAAAGACCTATTGTAGGCAATATTTATTGTAATTATAAAGTAACATCTAATATAAGAAGGTACGGTGTATTTTATATATATTTAAATATATTTAATTATAAAGTAACTTCCAGGAATAAAAATGTAAACTAGCTCCTAAAATGCTGTATGGAGTGAGCATAGATATTCTGAACTATTGAGGGGAAAATCTTGGCTGAACTGTCACCTTATTTCAGCCACTAGTAGAAGCACTATCCTAGATTAGCTGAGGTTATTGAAACATAAATAAAAAGAAACAAAATTATATTGTGATGTTGTTTAATTTACTGCAATGGAGGATGCGTACAGGTCTTGACATGGCTCCATTGTAATGAATTAAGTGCCCAATAAGGAGTGATTGTTTGCAGGGGATAAAAGGTGAGTATAGTCTGTTTTATTATACTGTCTGGATAATGGGGTCGATTCAGAACCTGGTGAGAAAACATACTTCTTTTTCAGCATTGAAAATTGCTATTCACTTTCATTATCTACCTTGGGGCTGATTCAGAACCTGATGAAAATTTACACCCAGTAGACAATGAAAGCGCATGGCAGTTTTCTTTCCTAAAAAAAAATTGAGTTTTCTCATCTGGCTTTGAATCATCCCCAAATGACTTTAAATGGTACTTTTGAAAGTGTATATTTTTTTGTACCAAAAAACAAGCATGTATTTTTTTTTCTTCTTATGTTGGCAAATGTGTGTTTTATAAAGGAAGCAACTGTGCACCAAGTCTGTACACCAAGAAGAGAGAAGTAAGTCCCAGCATTTAGGATCACACAACACGCTTTTCTAAATTGCCATCTATTTCACCAGCCTAGCGTCCTAAAAGGTCCAGCAAGGTCAGATACACAGATTCTTGGTTAAGGAAAGAAGACAGCTCAAGTTAAATATATATTTGAATGTGATAGGCACATTAGATTATGACAAGCATTTGATGTGGGAGAAAATATGGGGAGGCCGATTCATTAATAGCGCCAGGTAGCGACAGATGAGCGGCAGCAGCGGTATTTTCACAGCGCCAGATAGTATTCGCTGTGCTTGGCTGTTGTTCGGTTGTTGACAGCGACTCGGTCGGTGTGCGCTAATGTTGAATACGGGGTTAGGAGTCGCTGTTTGACAGGTTCCGCGCTGTATGGGAGCGCATGACAGCGAATGGCCATAGCGAACGGCTCCCAGCATATTCATTAACAAATCACGCTCAAAAAATTCTCGCGCTGTGAAATGCTTGCTTAAACCCCAGAGCGCTGGCGGCGATGGGTTAAAAGTAGTTTTTTAACCCTCAAACAACCATATTTTTGGAAAAAACAAAACAAGTTTTTCAAAACATTTTGTAATATGAATACATTAATATCAGACCTGTAATATCAATTCTGCACAAATTTTTTTTTTTACCTTAAAAAAAATATCTAACATGGCAGAAGTGGTCACAGAATTTTTGACATTTAAAAAAAAAAAAAAAAAAAAAATACATTAATAGCAATTAATTATGAATATTTAAAGATTGCTCCATTGAAATGCATTGGAGAGCGCCAGGTAGCGAGAGGTCATACCTGTCGCTGTTCAAGGTCGCTCGCTGGCGCTGTGGGTAGAGGCTGGAATAATGATGAATGATTCGCTATCTGGCGCTCTGTCAGTCGCTAAGCAGGATCGGCTTGATAAATGTGTGATTGCGGAGGGGAGCCGGCGTTCTCGTGGCAGTGAGCGTCATTACTGTTCGCTCACCATTCGCTACCTGGCGCTATCCCTTGTTAAATAAGGGCCTAAATGTACCAGTTCTGAGAAGTGGGATACAGTCAGAGGACTATAGGAAACATGAAAGCAGCATGCTGATAAGTAAATCACAGGTGTGATCGCACAATCCTAACACAAATGTTTATTTTACATTTTACAGACAGAACACCAAAAACCTGACAAAAAGGGAGTTTTCCTTTAAATATCTGTATATAATTCTAGAGGCGGCCTACTTCTACTTCTTAGAGAACTTCTGAACTTTAATAACCTCTTCCCATCACAAAATACATTTAGGGTCTTAGTTATGAATTGTGCCGTTTAGCATCTTTCCAGTGATTTTAGCGCCAGTTTTGGAGTGCTGGCATCTTTTTTTTTGCGCTGCGATTTTACTACAATGCCGCTGGAAGTCACAGCACCTGATGTTAACGGGCAGGCTGATTCATCACTAACGCCAGATAGCGACAGATGAGCGTCTGTAGCAGGCATTTTCAGAGCGCCCGCTAGTAGTCACTGTGCTCGGCCGTGGGTCGCTACTTCATAGCGACTCGGTCGCTGTTCAGTAATGTTGAATACATTGTGAGGAGTCGCTATTTGACCAGTACAGCGCTGTATGAGTGTGCATGTTAGCGACTGCTCATAGTGACCGACTCACACCATATTCAGCAAAAACAGCCTCACAAATCTCCGGCGCTGAAAAATGCTTGTTTGAAGTCCAGAGCGCAGGAGGCGGTGTGTTTAAAGTCTGTTTTCAAGCATCTATCCACTAGTAACAAAGCGAAAACATATGGAATTACATTGTAATAACATTGTAACATGAACACTTTAATGGCAGACCTGTAATGTCATTCCTGAATAAATATATTAAAAATGCCAGAAGAGGTCACAGAATTATTTGTGATTTTTAGAAAAAAAAAAAAAAACAAATACCCCGTTTAAAGAGAAGAAAAGGTTCGTCCATTGAAATGTATGGGAGAGTGACAGGTAGCGAGAGGTCGCTGTGCAAGGCTGAACGCTGGCGCTGTTCGCTGACGCTGTGAAAATGATGAATCAGACGCTACATGGCGCTATCCCAGTCGCTAAACAGATTCTGCTTGATAAATGTGTAATTGCGTGCCGTGTCCGGCGTTCACCAGTCGCTACCTGTCGCTACCTCTCATTAACCAGCCACTACCTGACGCTATCCCTTCTTAAATAAGGGCCTAATTACCTTTGATGATTGCCTTAGGTATTGGACGGCCTCTGTCAGAACCTGTTGGACCCGACTGACGATTATCCCAGCGCCAGTGAGCGCCACGTTGTACCACTGCCTTTTTGTCGCTGCACAGTGTATTTATGAATTTTTGCCACCCTGAAAATAGCGCTGTATTTTTCTGCCACTGGTCAGTGTTTCATCATAGCAGTTAAAAGTAATCACTACAGGGGACAAACTTTCCAGTGCATTTAGGCTGCATTTTAGTTGTCCAAATTACACATTAAAGTGGACCAACACCCAGGGGGGATCGGCCCGGAAATCTATAAGATTCCCGGACCGATCAGATCCCTCCCCGCGGGGCATCCGAAATCGGGATGTGCCGCGGGGAGGAACCCCCCAGGAGGCCCACAAACCTTACCTCAGCCCAGTTCCATCGGCGCATGCCCGAGCCGCGGCCGCGTCTCGCGCTTCCCTCTAGCAGGGCGCGCACCCGCGCCGGCCGTTTGTGAATGGCGTGCTCCCTGTTAGAGGGAAGCGCGAGACGCGGCCTCCAGCGCTCAGAGCCAGCTGAGCTGGTATGCGCGTCCAAGCGGCCTTGGACGCGCATACCACAGCGGCTCTGAGCGCTGTGATTGGCTGGCGCGGTCACGTGGGAGCGGGGAGAGGTGAGTTTTTTGGGGCTTTCTGGGGGGTTTCAGACAGCGGGGCACCCCCGATTGGGGTGCCCCACCGAAGTGGACCAAAACCCAGGATAGTCAAAATCCTGGGTGTTGGTCCACTTTAAGCAAAAGAAGCCAAAAATGACACATCTAGGTCCTGCGTTTCCATTATTGACAAGTCACAGTGTATGTTCTGTACAAATAATTTTGTGTAATAATTATTATAAGCATTCAACCCTTCATTACTGTTCTGCCCGTTGTGATCTATGAAATCTTGATTAAAGCATCACTATATACTGGTTGGGATTTTTTTAGATTTTATGCATAAAAATATAAATGTGAGCAGCACCTAACAACTTTATATAAACGGAACAGGTAGTTAACATTTTGAATCCCACCTCTGCTATAGGGGGCGCAGATCGGGAGGCTGATTCATTAATAGCGACATGTAGCGACAGTTGAGCGACTGTAGCGGTATTTTCACAGCGCCCGCTAGTAGTCGCTGTGCTTGGCTGTTGTTCGGTTGTTGACAGCGACTCAGTCGGTGTGGCGTAATGTTGAATACAAGGTTACGAGTCGCTATTTGACAGGTTCCGCGCTGTATGGGTGCGCATGATAGCGACTGGTCAGAGCGACCGGCTCCCACCATATTCATCAAAAAATCACGCTCAAAAAATTCAAGCGCTGTGAAATGCATGTTTAAACCCCAGAGCGCTGGCGGCGATGGGTTAAAAGTAGTTTTTTAACCCCCAAACCACCATATTTTTGGAAACCAAAAAAAAAAGTATTTTAAATAATTTAGTAATATGAATACATTAATATCATATATATATAAAAAAATTATCTGAAATGGCGGAAGTGGTCACAGAATTTTTCACATAAAAAAAAAAAAAAAATAATAACAATTAATTATTAATATTTAAAGATTGTTCCATTGAAATGCATTGGAGAGCGCCAGGTAGCGAGAGGTCATACCTGGCACTGTTCAAGGTCGGACGCTGGTTCTGTGGGCTGAGGCTGGAATAATGATGAATGAGTCGCTATATGGCGCTATCTCAGTCGCTAAGCAGGATTGGCTTGATAAATGTGTGATTGTGGTGGGGAGCCGGCGTTCTCGTGGCGGGGCCCGTCATTACCGGTCGCTCACCAGTCGCTACCCGTCGCTATTCCTTCATAAATAAGGGCCTGAGTCTCACCTCTGCTATAGGGGGTGCAGATGGGCAGGCTGATACATGACTAGCGGCAGGTAGCAACAGCTAGTAGTCGCTGTGCTCGGCCGTGGTTCGCTAGTTCAGAGCACCTCAGTCGCTGTGCAGCACTGATGAATACGTTGTGGGGAGTCGTTATATGAGCAGTACAGCACTGTATAGGAGCGAATGGTAGCAACTGGTCAGTGAGACCGACTCACAGCATATTCATCAAAAAAACAGCCTGACACACCGCCGACGCTCAAAAAGGCTTCGCTGTAGCCCAGAGCGCCGGAGGCTGTGTGATTAAAGTCTGTTTTTGAACATGTATCCACCAGTAATAAAGTGAAAACATATGGATTTACATTGTTATAACATTGTAACATGAACACATTAATGCCAGACCTGTAATGTCAATTCTGCATAAATATTTTAAAAAGTGAAAAAATGGCCTTTTCTATACCAGGAGAGGTCACAACATTATTTGAGAATAAAAAAAAATGTAATAAAGCCCCCTGTTTAAAGAGAAGTAAAAGAACATCCATTGAAATGTATGGTAGAGCGACAGGTAGCGAGAGGTCATACGTGGCGCTCTGCAAGGCTGAACGCCGGCGCTGTACGCTGAGCCTGGGATAATGATGAATCGGACGCTACATGGCGTTGTTCTAGTTGCTCACCAGATTTGGATTCATAAATGTGTAATTGCGTGCCGTGTCCGGCGTTCACCTGACGCTACTAGACGCTACCTACCGCTGTACAGGCACTACCTGGCGCTATCCCTTCATGAATAAGGCCCTGAGTCTCACCTCTGCTATAGGGGGTGCAGATTGAATCCTAACTCTGCTATAGGGGGTGCATATTGAGGCCCTTATTTATCACGGGCTAGCGCCAGGTAGTGTCTGACGAGCGCCAGGTAGCGGCAGCTAACGGCGACTACCGACTCAAGTACGCCCGGCGGCGGTCACAATGACGCATTTATCAAGCAAAATGAGGCTAGCGCCGGCGAGAGCGACGGCTAGCGCGGCATTCATCATGAAGCCGCCTGGACCGAACAGCGCCGCTGCAAATTCCCTCACAGCGCCAGGTATGAGCTGTCGCTCCCTGGCGATGTCCAATGCATTTCAATGGAGCAATCTATAATTAATCATAATTAATTGGTATTATTTTTTTTTTTTTTTTTTAATGTCAAAAATTCTGAGACCACTTCTGCAATGTTAGGATTTATTTTTAAGTAAAAAAAAATGTAAAAAAAAATTTGTGCAGAATTGATCTAACAGGTCTGAGATTAATGTATTCATATTACAAAATGATTCTATAAACATTGTTACATTCAAAAAATATGGTTGTTTAGGGGTTAAAAACTAGTTAACACCCATCGCCGCCAGCGCTCTGGGGTTTAAACAAGGAATGGACAGCGCCAGCACATTCGGAGCGTGATTTGTTAATGAATATGAAGCTAGCCGTTCGCTCTGGCCATTCGTTGTCAGGCGCTCACATACAACGCGGAACCTGTGAAACAGCGACCCCTAAGCCCGTATTCAACATTACCGCACACCGACTGAGTCGCTGTCATCAAGCTAACGCCGGCCAAGCACAGTGAATACTGCCTGGCGCTGAAAAAATCACGCTACAGTCGCTCATCTGGCGCTACCTGGCGCTATTAATGAATCGGCCTCTGAGTCTCACCTCTGCTATAGGGGGTGCAGATCGAATCCCACCTCTGCTATAGGGGGTGCAGATTGCATCCCACCTCTGCTATAGGGGGTGCAGATTGAATCCCATCTCTGCTATAGGGGGTGCAGATTGAATCCCATCTCTGCTATAGGGGGTGCAGACTGAATCCCACCTCTGCTATAGGGGGTGCAGACTGAATCCCACCTCTGCTATAGGGGGTGCAGACTGAAACTCACCTCTGCTATAGGGGGTGCAGATTGAGTCTCACCTCTGCTATAGGGGGTGCAGACTGAAACTCACCTCTGCTATAGGGGGTGCAGATTGAATCCCACCTCTGCTATAAGGGGGGCAGATTGAATCCCACCTCTACTATAGGAAGTGCAGCTTGAATCCCACCTCTGCTATAGGGGGTGCAGATTGAGCTTTACTTTTGCTTTAGGGGGTGCAATTTCAGTCCCACCTCTACTATAGGGAGTGCAGATTGAAACTCACCTCTGCTATAGGGGGTGCAGATTGAATCCCACCTCTACTATAAGGAGGGGTTGGATTCAACCCCACCTCTGCTATAGGGGGTGCAGATTGAATCCCACCTCTGCTATAAGGGGGGCAGATTGAATCCCACATCAGCTATGGGGGTACAGGATGAATCCCACCTCTGCTATAAGGGGGGGAGATTGAATCCCACATCAGCTATGGGGGTACAGGATGAATCCCACCTCTGCTATAGGGGGTGCAGGTTGTGAACTCATGCAGCCCATAAGGTCAGGGGGCCCCATCGTTGTTGTTTCTCCACCTTAATTCTTAAATGTGTGCTCTCATTGTATCATGTACAGGAAAAGAAGCATACTTTGTCTCTGCTGTTTCAGTCTTTAGTCTTCTAGTTGTATCCACTATAGTTGAAAAAGGTTACTGTATAAGCCATGATTGGGCCTTGTTCAGTGTTTGCGCTGGGTCCTGCTCACATTTAATTGGATGCAGAGTGTGCTGAATATCTTCTGTTTCCAACACGAAAAATAATTTAAGTGGACCAAAAGAGCCCCCGATTCCCCCTCTCTGGGGCAGATTTTGGATGCTCCACTTTCTGAAACCCCCCGAATTTGCCCAATAAGTTTACCTAACAAACACACGGCCGCAGTGGCGTCACGTCCATCCTTTTCCAGCTGTGCCAGGCTATGCCCGCTGTGCACCAATCATATATGCGGCTAGGATGTCACAGAGGAGTAGCTAGGCTTTCTGGCACCCGGAGCAAAGATTGGAAATGGCGCCCCCACCTGTTCTCAGGCCCCCCATGGCGCCCCCACCTGTTCTCAGGCCCCCCATGGCGCCCCCACCTGTTCTCAGGCCCCCCATGGCGCCCCCACCTGTTCTCAGGCCCCCCATGGCGCCCCCACCTGTTCTCAGGCCCCCCATGGCGCCCCCCTGACCTGCTGCACCCGGGGCCCCCGCTCCCCCCTAGCAACACCCCTGGGATTTCATTTAGCTTCTCCAGCCGCACATTCATATAAGAAGGTGATTGGAGGAGAATTCAACCTTTGCCATGTGCTTGTGGGAAGGTAAGAAAAGCAGACTAATGGCAGGGATTAAAGAGCGGGATACCCTAGGGGAAAGGACCAAAGCCTGGGATAGGGAAAATACATTTTAAAGGTGACCTTCACCCTGAATAAGAGCCTATCTTATATGTTTCCCACACCCTGTACATACAGATTGCTCACATTAATCCGGACCTTCACCCTGAATAAGAGCCTATCTTATATATATTTCCTCAGAAATGACATTACAGGTCTGGCATTAAAGTGTTCATGTTACAATGTTGTTACAATGTAATTCCATATGTTTTCGCTTTGTTACTATTTGATAGATGCTTGAAAACAGACTTTAAACACACTCTGGACTTCAAACAAGTATTTTTCAGCGGCAGAGATTTGTGAGGCTGTTTTTTTCCTGAAAATGGTGTGAGTCGGTCGCTATGAGCAGTCGCTAACATGCGCTCCCATACAGCGCTGTACTGGTCAAATAGCGACTCCTCACAATGTATTCAACATTACTGAACAGCGACTGAGTCGCTATAAAGTGGCGACTCACGGCCGAGCACTGCGACTACTAGCGGGCGCTCTGAAAATGCCTGCTACAGACGCTCATCTGTCGCTACCTGGCGTTAGTGATGAATCAGCCTGTTAGTCATGCTTTGTAGGGGGTTGGGAGTTCCCCGTGGTCAGTTGAAGAATTCTGGGATTCGTAGTAAGCAGCTATACTCAAGGTCCAGAAAGACACTTCCACTCAGGGCTGTTTCTAGGGGAGAACGAGCAGAGTGATGGCCCATCAGAGCAGAGCAGATTACAGAGCATCATTTAAAGCAAAAAAAACAACAGGAAATGCAATGGGGACACTTGAAATACATGATACAGCTTTGTCACAGCCCTAATCCCAAGTTTGCAGTGCAACAGAACCATCACTAAAATGCATACAAAAATGATCACAAAATAAAACAGCCCAGGAATCCCGTGGCACATGCATCAGCCCCAAAGAATTAAAAATATATTAAAAAATGATAAAATAATTACAACTATCCCAGCCCATTGAAATTTATTGGATCAGGCCACACAGTGCAGGCTGAGTGCCTGGTCCTATATGGCACTGTAGGAAACGGGCAGGCATCACTAACGCCAGGTAGCGACAGATGAGCATCTGTAGCAGGCATTTCAGAGCGCCCACAAGTAGTCGCTGTGCTCGGCCGTGAGTCGCGAGTTCAGAGCGACTCAGTCGCTGTGCAGCAATGATGAATACATTGTGAGAAGTCGCTAAATGACCAGTACAGCGCTGTATTGGAGCGACTGGTCAGTGCGACCGACTCACAACATATTCATCCAAAAAACTGCCTCACACACCTCCGGCGCTCAAAAATGCTTCGCTGCAGCACAGAGCGCCGGAGGCTGTTTGATTAAAGGTTGTTTTTTAACATGTATCCACCGGTAACAAAGTGAAAACAAATGGAATTACATTGTAACAACATTGTAACATGAACACTTTAATGCCAGACCTGTAATGTCAATTCTGCATAAATATACAAAACATGAAAAATATTTTCAAAAATGGCTTTTTCTAGGCCAGGAGAGGTCACAACATTATTTGAGATTTAAAAACAAAAAAATAACAAAAAAAAAAACCCTGTTTAAAGAGAACTAAAAGAGCGTCCATTGAAATGTATGGGAGAGCGCCAGGTAGCGACAGGTAACACGTGTTGCTCTGCAAGGCTGAAAGCCGGCGTTGTACGCTGAGGCTGGGATAATGATGAATCGGACGCTACATGGCGTTATCCCAGTCGCTCAACAGATTCTGCTTGATAAATGTGTAATTGCGTGCCGTGTCCGGCGTTCACCTGCCGCTACCTGTCATTTACAAGGCCCTACCTGACGCTATCCCTTCATGAATAAGGCCTATAGAAGATAGATGGGACACTAGATGGGACACTACCTGGTGCTATTAGAGGCGCTCGTGATTTTTGACTTGATAAATACACCTTTTGCAATGGGACCTGACACTCATGTATCACTATATGGAACTACGTAGCACTACCTGGCAGTAGCGTTTCTTAAATAAACCCCTTAGTATTTCTGCCACCACCATTTCCGTCCCCCCAGTTATAGGGATCTACCAGCATGAGGCCTCTGTGTCACCCGAGATGTTCTAACCTTCCCCCCTCTGTGCGAGTCCATCACCTCTGGAAGTGTGTCTAATTTATAACTAATTGTGCAATTAGGTTTTGATGTAGTGTCCCTAATAACGGAGCTGAAGCTTTCTTTTTATTAAGCTATCGTCTTAAGAGAAAATAATTACTTGATTCAAGCCTTATTGACTAAATTGGAGAGCTGCTGATGCATCAGAAGTAAAGGAGGTCAATCGTGCATGGGGGGATGAATCTGTCATCAGAGGTTTAGCCTCTAGCCGCTTAGTTATTGGGGAGCCGCTGATCTCCAGAGTCTCGGTCTATGGAGAATATTGCCATTCACTTTCATGTCTAACGTGGGGCTGATTGAAAGCCTGGTGAAAATGCACACGGGGAGGCTGATTTATTAATAGCGACATGTAGCGACAGTTGAGCGTCTGTAGCGGTATTTTCACAGCGCCCGCTATTAGTCGCTGTGCTTGGCCGTTGTTTGGTTGTTGACAGCAACTCAGTCGGTGTGGCGTAATGTTGAATACAAGGTTACGAGTCGCTATTTGACAGGTTCCGCGCTGTATGGGAGCGCATGATAGCGACTGGTCAGAGCGACCGGCTTCCACCATATTCATCAAAAAATCACGCTCAAAAAATTCAAGCGTTGTGAAATGCATGTTTAAACCCCAGAGCGCTGGAGGCGATGTGTTAAAAGTAGTTTTCTAACCCCCAAACCACCATATTTTTGGAAACCAAAAAAAAAAAGTATTTTAAATAATTTAGTAATATGAATACATTAATATCAGACCTGTAATCTCAATTCCGTACAATTTTTTTTAATATTTTTTTTTCCCTTAAAAAAATTATCTAAAATGCCAGAAGTGATCACAGAATTTTTCACATTTAAAAAAAAAACACAAAAAAAACATTAATAACAATTATTACTATTTAAAGATTGTTCCATTGAAATGCATTGGAGAGCGCCAGGTAGTGAGAGGTCATACCTGTCGCTGTTCAAGGTGAGACGCTGGTGCTGTGGGTTGAGGCTGGAATAATGATGAATGAGTCGCTATATGGCGCTATCTCAGTCGCTAAGCAGGATTGGCTTGATAAATGTGTGATTGTGGTGGGGAGCCGGCGTTCTCGTGGCGGGGCCCGTCATTATCGGCCGCTCACCAGTCGCTACCTGTCGCTATTCCTTCATAAATAAGGGCCCTAGTAGACAAGGAAATTGAATGGTAGATTTCTCTCCTAAAAAAAGTGAGTTTTCTCACCAGGCTCTGAATCCCCCTATGTGTTTGTAATTAATGTAATTAATATATTGATGTAAAACATAATATACAAAAGATGCACAATTATTGATCAGAGGTTTAAAAACAATGCCATTCATAAATAAAAAAAAAACCAAAAAACATATAAATGTCCATAAATGTCTAAACAAGCCTGAAAATTGCTGCTAAATAAACATACTCCATATTTTCCCCTGAAATGTGACGGGCAGGCTGATTCATCACTAACGCCAGGTAGCGACAGATGAGCGTCTGTAGCAGGCATTTTCAGAGTGCCCGCTAGTAGTCGCTGGGCTCGGCCGTGGGTCGCTACTTTATAGCAACTCAGTCGCTGTTCAGTAATGTTGAATACATTGTGAGGAGTTGCTATTTGACCAGTACAGCGCTATATGGGAGCGCATGTTAGCGACTGGTCATAGCGACCGACTCACACCATATTCAGCAAAAAAACAGCCTCACAAATCTCTGGCGCTGAAAAATGCTTGTTTGAAGCCCAGAGCGCAGGAGGCGGTGTGTTTAAAGTCTGTTTTTCAGCATCTATCCACTAGTAACAAAGCGAAAACATATGGAATTACATTGTAGCAACATTGTAACATGAACACTTTAATGTCAGACCTGTAATGTCATTTCTGAAGAAATATATAAAAAATGAAAAAATTGTGAAAAAACAGCTTTTTTAATGCCAGAAGAGGTCACAGAATAATTTGTGATTTTTAGAAAAAAAAAAACCCTGTTTAAAGAGAAGAAAAGGTTCGTCCATTGAAATGTATGGGAGAGCGACAGGTAGCGAGAGGTCATACCTGGCGCTGTGCAAGGCTGAACGCCGGCGCTGTTCGCTGAGGCTGTGAAAATGATGAATCAGACGCAACATAGCGCTATCCCAGTCGCTAAACAGATTCTGCTTGATAATTGTGTAATTGCGTGCCGTGTCCGGCGTTCATCAGTCGCTACCTCTCATTAATCAGCCACTACCTGACGCTATCCCTTTTTAAATAAGGGCCTCAGTTGAATAAATATTATAGTTTTCAGCAGGGAATTTAATAGAGTTTAAGGGATACAGCAGGCAAAGGTAATTCTTACACCATTGTGTCGGGATACATTTGGCACTGTCCTAAACTGTTTTCCATCTTTTAATTGAAGAAGTTATGGCTGAGATTTTAAGGTTTACGGTTTCACCTTATGATTTATCTTTTGAAATATGTGGGCGTGGTCCTTGGCTTTGTGATGCCGCATTATAATCAGAATAATGGGTGGGGGCTGTAAATGCCTGATATGGTGCTGCAGACACAGACATTCTCAGCACCCTAGCTGTGCTCCTCCTTCTCTTCCAGTGTCCACGGTCAGATGATCATTGGTGAAGGGAAGGGGTATTGTTCCAAAGCTGTTATTGTGACACCTAATGACATGCAAATAAATACCTAATGACAAGCACACAGGCAGCCGTGGGTGATTAAAATGCTAATTAGGTGTGGCGTGATTGTGCTATTGTTCTGGGCATGCTTCCACTGGCAGACTGTGGCTTTTATGATATAAAAATAGGGAAACCAGTAGAGTAACCATTGAGGACTTTCTCCTCTTGCGGACTTGCACTTAATGCATTTTTCACTCTACAAGGCACACCAAGGATTTGGAGGAGCAAAATAGGAAAAAATATTCTGAATTAAATATGTACCAAAATAGGATAAAAATATTCTGCTAAAACACAGTCCCCCGAAGAACCAAATAATAGGCAAGGTGCAGAATCCCCAACCTCCCCCTTAGGCAGTGTTGCATTACTCCTCCCAATTCCCATAGGCAGTGTGGCATTCCCCCATCCCATTTTCCATAGGCAGTGTGGCATTCCCCCTTCCATTCCCTATAGAAAGTGTGGCATTCCCCCTCCCATTCCCCATAGGCAGTGTGGCATTCCCCCCTACCGTTCCTCATGGACAGTTTGGCATTCCCCCTCGCATTCCCAAAAGGAAGTGTGGCATTCCCCCCTCCCATTCCCCATAGGCAGTGTAGAATTCCCTTCTGCCATTCCCCATAGGCAGTGTGGAATTCCCTCCTACCATTCCTCATAGGCAGTGTGGCATTCCCCCCTCCCATTCCCCATAGGCAGTGTGACATTCCCCCCTCCCATTCCCTATAGGCGGCGTGGCATTCCCCCTCCCATTCCCCATAGGCAGTGTGGCATTCCTCCCTCCCATTCCCCATAGGCAGTGTGGCATTCCCTCCTCCCATTCCCCATAGGCAGTGTGGCATTCCCTCCTAGTGTTCCTCATAGGCAGTGTGCCATTCCCCCCTCCCATTCCCCATAGGCAGTGTGGCACCCCCCCTCCCATAGGCAGTGTGACATTCTCCCCTCTCATTCGCCATAGGCAGTGTGATATTCTCCCCTCCCATTGGCCATAGGCAGTGCGGCATTCCCCCATACCATTCCCCATAGGCAGTGTGGCATTCCCCCCTTCCACCCCCTATAGGCAGTGTGGCATTCCCCCCTTACCATTCCTCATAGGCAGTGTGACATTCTCCCCTCCCATTCGCCATAGGCAGTGTGGCATTCCCCCATACCATTCCCCATAGGCAGTGTGGCATTCCCTCCTAGTGTTCCTCATAGGCAGTGTGCTATTCCCCCCTCCCATTCCCCATAGGCAGTGTGGCACCCCCCTCCCATAGGCAGTGTGACATTCTCCCCTCCCATTCGCCATAGGCAGTGTGGCATTCCCCCCTCCCACCCCCCATAGGCAGTGTGACATTCTCCCCTCCTATTCGCCATAGGCAGTGTGGCATTCCCCCCTCCCATCCCCCATAGGCAGTGTGACATTCCCTTCTCCCATTCCCCATAGGCAGTGTGGCATTCCCCCCTTACCATTCCTCATAGGCAGTGTGGCATTCCCCCCCCCCATTCCCCATAGGCAGTGTGGCATTCCCCCCTCCCATCCCCCATAGGCAGTGTGGCATTCCCCCCTCCCATCCCCCATAGGCAGTGTGGCATTCCCTTCTCCCATTCCCCATAGGCAGTGTGACATTCCCCCCTCCCATTCCCCATAGGCGGTGTGGCATTCCCTTCTTCCATTCCCCATAGGCAGTGTGGCATTCCCCCCTTACCATTCCTCATAGGCAGTGTGGCATTCCCCCCCATCCCCCTTAGGCAGTGTGGCATTCCCTCCTCCCATTCCCCATAGGCAGTGTAGCATTCCCCCCTACTGTTCCTCATAGGCAGTGTAGCATTCCCCCCTTCAATCCCCATAGGCAGTGTGACATTCCCCCCTCCAATCCCCCATAGGCAGTGTGGCATTCCCCCCTGCTATTCCCCATAGGTAGTATGGCATTCTCCCCTCCCATTCCCTATAGGCAAAAGAAAAAACAAACAAAAAAAGTACATTCACAAATCCGATGTTCCCAAGAGCTGCTGGCTGGGCTGCCACAAGAGTGGCAGTTGGATGGGCAGGGTAACTGATCCTTACCCGATGTCCCCGTCACCGCTGCTTCTTTTCCGGTGCAAGCACACACACACACACACACACACATTGAATTCTGCTCTGTGCAGTGGATGCATCAGACACGCCCCCCCCCCCCCCCCCAATGCACACTGCTGGGCCAGCCAGTCAATTTTTTTTTACATTCACTGGATAAGATGCACTGGCTCCCCCCCACACACTTTTGCATCTTATAGGGCGAAAAATACTGTATATTAATTGGATATATTTGAAAAAAACAAACAATAGAGAGAAATTTGTTTTAAATTTTTTCATTTGTTTTGTTTTAGGCTGTAGCATAGAGAAACTCTACAGTCTGCATTGCACCAAGTAATTTAGGAGGAGACCAGGCTTCTGCTCATAGGAGTAGCAACGAGTTGTCACACCACTAGAGAAAGAAGGGACAACCAGGGGCATGAGGCAAAGTGGCAGGAAGGCTGTTGGGGTGGTTGAGGAGGACAGAGGCAGAGAGGAGACTGAGCAGAAGGAGTATCAGAGGAGAGGAGCTCCGTAAGTGGCATCAGGGTACAGGGCCTTCTCCAGGTTTATGCAGGACCTTGGGCGATTGAGTCTCAATGGGCCTCTTGCAGTGCGATATGATACTATGTACATGCTGATGAAGTTGCATGTATGGTGAATACTGCTAAAGAATAGAAAGAAAAAAAAATAACAGAAGGAATGACAGAAAGACAAAAAATTGAAAAAATAGAACCAATGACAGAAATTAAATGAAAGCAGGAAAGAAAGAGTGAAAAGTAATGGCAAAAAAAAGAAAGAATAGATGGAAAGAAATCTAAAAAATAATTGGAAAGAAACAAAGAACAAATCATACAATGAATAATAGAGACAAAGAAAAGGAAGGGAAATCGAATGAATGACAGAAGAATAAAAGGAATGACAGAAAAAAAGCAGGAAAGAGAGAGAAGGAATAAGAGAATAAAAAGAAGAGATGAGCCCACCTTCTAGAGTATTATGTGCGTTAAAACGTGTAACCACACACAAAGGTAAACACAGAACATCAGTTCCGTAGGAGAGTGGGCCCAATATTGTCATTGATAATGTCATGAATATCGATATTACAACTTGCATAATAGATGTATGCTATTCATCCCTCTGTTTTGTCTTTCCTTTGTTTCTCAATTGCTAGTTGTATGTATTTCCCCTCTAGCTGTATTATTTGAAAGTCAATAAAGTTTGATTATACTAAAAAGAAGAGATGAAAGTAAAGAAAAAAAGAATAGAAGGACTGGCAGGAAAAAGAAACAAATGGAATGGCAGATGTAAGAAGGAAATAAAAAGACTAGAAGGAAAGGAAAGAATAGAAGGGAAAAAAAGAAAGAATGGGGAGACTGACAGGAATAATTGAAGGAAAGAAGATAGAATGGCCAATCTGCCCTGGCTGACTGTCCTTAGTCCGGGTTACTGCACGGGCCTGCCTCCTGCATAGCAGCTGCCCAGGGTAAAGAGAATGAGGTGGGCCCTCCCAAGGTGCAGAGACCCTGGCACTTGCCCGGGTATGCCCAGTGCTGGGTCCAGAAGGTTGACTGTATACTCTTGTGTGATCCTTCTGTGTGCAAATGACAGATATACTGCATATATACCATTGACAGTGTCACCAAAAATTGGGGTGGCCTCCAGCCACTAGAGTCCCTCTGATCCAAACCACCTTGTGTATATTAGATGCTGCAAACCAACAGTACAAAAGAGCTGAAAAACAATAAACATTACTGTTGAAAAAGTGCTGTAACAATGGTAAACCATTAATACATGGGGACCGCGCTAAAAAGAGGGGGTTACTATATAAATACATTTCAAAATAATACAGGGATGCTCAACGTGAAATGTCCTTCTCTCCAAAAGAACACAATTATAATAAATGATAACAAACACAGAGCAAAAAATGTACAAAAAGGCTAAAACTTCTAGGTATATGGACTAGCGAGTTGCCACCATACACAGTATCCCACGGTGCATGTGCACACTTTCCAGCTGTTCTGCAGCAACAATGCCGGCACAGGTTATATAAGTGAAGCATGTTCTGAGGATTCAATACACAACATAAAGAGCTTCGAAATCTACTGGTCTATGTGATTATACTATCTGAGCTCTGCTCAGTAAGGATATTATCTGAGGCAGACGTTTTTGGAAGCTGCACCAACGGCGTTTTAATTTATCCAAGAGTGCTTTATAAATGGGAAGCAGCTATATGGTCTGAGCATTGTTTGATAAGTAAAGAATCTGATGCAGACGTCATTTGAAGCTTCAACAACGTTGTTCACACTATATACAAGTGCTTTATTGATCTGAAGCTGGTAAGAGTTTGCACTAACGGTGGAGGATTATCTTGCACATGTTTGTGTGAAGTGCATGCACCATGGGATACTGTGTATGGTGGCAACTCGCTAGTCCATATACCTAGAACTTTTAGCCTTTTTGTACATTTTTTGCTCTGTGTTTGTTATCATTTATAAACATTACTGTTGGTTGTCCTTAGAGCAGTGTTCCCCAACACTATCCTCGAGAGCCACCAACAGGTCCGGTTTTCCCGATCTGCACACAGAGACATGGGTGAAGTAATTAGCGCAGCAGCAAAGCTATAGAGCCAGTGATGTGGAGATCCAAAAAACCTGAACTGTGGGTTTCCCTCAAGGTGAGAGCTGGGGAACCTTGTTTAAGAGCTTGCCTTATAGTCAGCCAGAGATCTTTGAGCTACAACAGGTTTATGCTTTCATCATTTTCTTCATTGTTCTACACTCTCTCTGGGGCAAACTTTACATTTTATTTTGGAGGGGGTGTTGGGGAATTGATTGATACCCTTGCTCGTGGAGAACTTACATTGCCATCTTTTTTCCTCCTGCCCAATTTTTGTCAGATGTTGAGTTTGAACATCTCTCTAAGAGCAGGTTCAGAAGCTTTCCAGGCAATTCCCCTTAGCCTGTCTGGCCTAATCCCTATTGCATGCTTATCTATAGACAAGCTACATGTGGTCCATAGAACTTTAACCCGAGGGGGCTGAGTTGGCCAAACAGAAGCAGACAAGAAGTCCAGGTTTGAAGTTAGAACTAGAGCAAATCAGAGTTTAACAGGGTTGTCAGGACCCATCATGGAACTTTTCTTTCTTTCACAGTAGATCTCCATGAATGCTTTAGTAAATCTATTAGGGAATATGTCATTTACGCTCCCAGGGATTTGCCTTAGAAATATATAGAAAATAGTATACATAGGATAAAGGGGCCTCCTTCAATAATAAAAGCTGGAGCTCAGCTCATAACTTTTAGTTAGGCACAGACATGCATCCACCTTTACTGTATAGTCTTCAGTCTACCACCAGATATAGCACTTTGTTCTATTTGCTTTTCAGACATTGCCTTTACACTGGTGATATTCCTATTACTCGAGACTTCAAGTAAATAGTTTGGTTTGGTTGTGTAAGGGCTGGGAGTAATATTCAGTAATATTATAGAGAGTTATGTTTGTAATAGGGAGCTGATACAATGAAGCTTCGCATGCCTTTCCTGAATAACACAAAGCTCTGTGCTCCAGGTCATTGCAGAGGAAAGGCTGGATGGAAACCTTGCAGACCCATTATCCTGTCCTTGTCACAAACTGGCAGATTAATAGTGTCGGGGATGACTGGAGCCAGTACGCTGTTTATGCTGAAATCTGGGGGTCTGGGTCCTCAGGAACACAAGTTTAGTCACTGATCCCCTTTTAAAGAGAACTAAATGCAAGCAGCACGTCCGATGTCTACTTCTTAGACTCGAGAAGCACAAGTAACACAAGATCAGGAAGTTTAGGAAGGGAAAATGTCTATGTGCACCATTCACAAGATTGCATATTGGGAGGGTGCAGAGACGTTTGCCAATCTGATGCTATTGACACGTCAAAAAGATAATGCTGGCTAGTGCTGCATTGAAAGTCCACTGAAACATTGAGTCATACAGTCAGCACAATGGCAGCTACTTAACCGGTTTTAGGCTGGACCAAATCCCATCTTTTTGAATAGTATCCCCTAAATTCCTCACCCCACAGTAACTTATGAATGCTTTCGCCATCTTGTTCTGTCTTTTTTTCCAGCAATAGATCCTCACATTTTCTTGTGTCTGCAACATGGAAAATTATTTAGCTTTACTGGATAGATGGTCAAAACTGTGGAAACTAGAGTTTAATGTCTCTAAATGTAAAATCATGCACTTGGGTAGAAGGAATCCCTGCTCTGAGTACCGTGTGGGCAGTACTGTGTTAGCCAGGACCTCGGAGGAAAGAGATTTAGGGATACTGATTACTGATAGCTGCAAGATGAGTGGACAGTGTAGCCAGGCAGTGGGAAAAGCAAGCAGGATGCTCGGCTGCATAGCTCGAGGCATCACCAGTAGGAAGAGGGAGGCTGTGGTGCCGCTGTATAGAGCCCTGGTGAGGCCACAGCTAGAATACTGTGTGCAGTTTTGGAGACCTTACCTGCAAAAAGACATTATTCAAATAGAACGTGTCCAAAGGCCAGCAACAAAAATGGTGGAAGGTCTTAAACTTAAAACTTATCAGGAGAGGAAAGAAGGGAGAGAGGGGACATGATTGAGACCTTTAAATATGTGAAAGGATTGAATAAGGTTCAGGAGGGAAGTGTTTTTAAGAAGAAACTTAATGATAGAACAAGGGGCACAACCTGAAGCTAGTCGGGGGGAAGATCAGGAGCAATGTTAGAAAAAAATATTTTACAGAAAGAGTAGTCACTGAATTTAAACATGCCTGGGATAAGCACACATCTATCCTAAGATAAAGAGAACATACAGTATACACATAAGGGCAGACTAGATGGACCGTATGGTCTCCTTCTGCCGTCAACCTTCTATGTTTCTATGTTTCTATTAGCTTTTGAGAGTCAGGACCAGCGATTGCAGTATTGCATTGTACCACAGTATCTGGGATTTGAGGAAAGAAAAATAGGTAAGGAGGATTCAAGATTCTACATGCAGAGTGCCATAATCTGATGATGTAGGAGTCCAGGAACTGTACACCTAAAAACATATATCACCATATATATACCCCATAAAACATATATTAATACAATATATTATACAATACAATATAACAAAACAATAAATCAGGGTAAGTGAAAATAGCTTTAGTTTTTCTACCCCCAGGGAGAGGACTTGGTGGAGCGATTGGCTCATTTACTTTTAATGACACCGGTGAGTGTGGGTTACTTCAAAGCTTTGCTTTGGGGAATATAACTGTAGCACACATGAGCCTAAGGGAGTAACACTGGTTGGGATGCTGATGGTCTCTGGGACACTAACAACACACACTGACTCTCAGGAGACAGTCACTTAAAGTGGACCAATACCCAGGATTTTGACTATCCTGGATCGGGGGTGCTCCGCTGCGTGAAACCCCCCAGGACCAACTCATCTGTTCCAGGTCAGCGGCTTTGAGAGTGCTGGCGGCTGCATCCTCTGCTTCCCTCTAACAGGGAGCGTGCCCGCGTCGGCCATTCACATTCACAGGGCACGCGTCCTGCTAGAGGGTTAGTGGGATGCATACGCGGCTTGTGCCGTTGCACCGGGAAATTAGGTAAGTGAATGGGACGACCTGGGGGGTTTCACACAGCGGGGCATCAGGATTTTGGATGATCTGGGGGAAGGAAATTGGTCGGCCCAGGAATCGTATAGACCGTGGGGGTGATCGGCCCGGTCTACTTTAAACAAAAAGTTACTCACTTTAATAAGCAGTTCATAGGGTATACCTTTTCAGCCATCAGCTATAATCCATACTGGTCAATCAACATTTATAATCAAACTTGTAATCATAGCTCATATAGATCTGTTTCCCCTTTAGTAAGAAAGGTAGCTGCAGCGGTTTCCTGTTCCTTAATGGTTACATGGTCCTCCACAAGCATGAAAGGCTCACTTCTCTTCCCACCTTTGGAAGGTTATCAGATTTGGCTGGATTCCTCTCTCTCCTCTGCTGCTGTATCTCTTCTGCACCAGATCTCCGTCCAATCCAACTACTACATTTAGAATGAGCTAAAGCTAATGTATCTAAGTGTTCTAACCCTTCTCATAGATTTCCCAAATTTAATGAGGGTTTCCTTATAACTATGGTTGTTGTTCAGACCACTGTATTTATTTCTCACCTGTTGAGACATGGGAGAGGATGTTTGCCAGCATCTGAGCCCCTAATTTTTACATTACAACCAAAGCTCTTCCTCTGAACTTACACTGAACGACAGCTTTGACTCAGGTCTAAGGCCCAGGGGTATCACTAGTCTCCTTTAAGACTATATACATCAATCTAACACTTCTAGTTCATATAGTAGAGCTCTTCCCTCCTTGGGACACAGGGCACAACATGACTATGCATATTCAGTTGCCCCCAGGACTTACTGTACACACTAGAAATCCTCAGACAGGCCAGATTTTAGTTACCATGTGATATCCAACCAGGAAGGCTCGAGGATACCATAGAACCAGGTGCGAGACTTCATCTCACCAGCAGGGGGCTCCTAGTCTCATCTACACATTGGATGGCCGTAGTAATTGTGCACGCATGCATCCGTGTTGTGTCACATCTTGTCATCACAGACAAGATAATGTGTGTGTGTGTGTAGCGGGCGCGTGCCTGGCCGGTGGCACGCGTTCTGGGGAGCGAGGGGGGTTCTTGGACCTAGGGTAGGGCATCCCATGTCGATGTGGCATGTGTGGGTGGAGGTGCACTTACTGGCTTCAATCGTTGCTTGGATCCAGATATGACACTCATGGTTGAACTCAACTCGGTCTTTATCCCTTTCGCTGCCAGCCTACCTGAAGTTTTCGTCACCCTTGGTGCCAGACCATTTTGCACTATTTTGCGCTCCCCATGTTCATATGTGATTTTTGAAGGGATTTCCAGGGATTTCCCAGGAAAATGATATATTGTTTTTTTCAGCAGAGTCTGGGCTTTAACATGAAATGTCTTGTTTGTCATTTTTTAGGTGTATTCTCAATATTCTTGGGTGAAATATGTGCAAAAAAATAAAAAAAAATCTATTTTTTACAATTTGTAGTGTTTTTTTGTAATAAAAAATGTAAGTTTGTCAATAAAATCTTATTGCGTGTGAAACCCCAATTTCTCCCGGTTACAGCGATACCACATATATATATAGGTAGACACCCTTTCCTGCCCAGGAGACTCCCCCAAACTGAAACAGCGCTTTAGGGGATTTTCAGAAAAAATACAACTGTGATATGCGCTATGCGCACTTTGCAGTTTTTCCAGAAAAACAACCCTTTATATTTGAAATACCCCCAACAAACTATATATTCTCTGGAAGTATACACCTCAAGCTTTCTAGGCGTACCAGGCTTGTTGATGTGGCCACAGTTTTCTGGAAGTAATCCCTCAATGTATTCTTTGGTTGCAAAGAGATTCCCTAAAAAAGGATAAAAGAGCAGAATCAAAGCCACATTTTCCTAAAAAAACTATTTACAAACAAGAAAAAACAAGTATAATCTGAAAAAACAACATCCCCCGAACAGAACAATATCCAACATGCATAGCTACTGTCAAGGGAAGAGTTGCCAAACACCCCAAAGTAAAGCGTGCGCATAACGGTAATTTTTCTTGAAAATTTCAGCTCTGCAGACAAAGTGCGCACCTTGCGATTTTTCAACCAAAACAACCCTTTACATTTGGAATATCCCCCATAATCCATATATTCCCTAAAAGTACACATGTTAAGCTTTCTAAGCATACCCAGCTTGTTGTAGTGGGCTCATCTTTCTGGAATTAATCCCTCAAAGAATTCTTTGGTTGCACAGGGTTTCCCTAAAAAAAATTATAAAAAAGCTGAATAAAAAACACCTTTTCCTAAAATATAAATATGCAAACCAGAAAAAACAAGCTAAGTCTGAAAGCGCAAAGTCCCCCGAACCGAACAATACCCAACATGCATAGGTACTATTAACCCTTTTAATTGCCAGCCTACTTGAGATTTTGTCACCCTCTGTTGACAGGTCATTTTTTCCCCATTTTGCGCCATGTTTTGCGACATTTTTGCTGGAATTTTCAGGAAAATTATATAAATATATATTTTGGAGCAGAGTTTAGGCTTTAACATGAAATGTCTTGTTTGTAAAGTAAAAAAAAAAAAAAAAAAAAAAATTTTTTTTAGAAAATTGCCTCCTTTATTTTACATAAAAAATGTATTTTATTAAAGAAAACCATATTGCATGTGAAAGCCCCATTTCTACCGATTAGAACGGTACCACATATTTATCGGTAGCCCCCCCATTCTTGCCCAGGAGACCCCCCTAACTGAAACAAGTAATTTTTAACATTTACAAATAAAATACAACTACCATCCACACTACAAAGGGTTAAATCGGGAAAAAAATGACATAGGGTCCCCCCTCCCAGGGGAGGGGGACCCCATTTTTTGGGGGATTTTTAAGGGTTAAAAACCCTTAAAAATCCAAAAAAAAAACGACATGGGGTCCCCCTTACCCGAAGTAACCAGCCCGGGACCAGCTATGCAGGGCTTGTAGAAACAGGGCGCAGGGGCCAGCTTTTGTGGCCCCTGGCCCTGCAGGCTACAAAGCCCGCATAGCCCGTGGGCCCAGGCTCTTCTGCCCCCCCCTGGCCTTTGGGGAGGCAGGTAATGGGGGTGCCAAGGGTTAATGGCAAGTCACCAGCTAGTGCAGGTGACTTGCCATCCCCCCAGCCTTGTGAACTGATATAGGGGTCTCATGGACCCCTTACCAGTTCACAAGGGGTTAAATGTAAAAAAAAACACAGACACACAAAGAGAAAAAATATTTTATTATTATTTTTTTTTACTTACTTACCTCCCATCCATACTGGATCACTCTGTCCCTCGCAATCACTGGCTTCTGCTCACTTGCTAGAAGCCTTTTATAGCTGCTGGATGACAGAAAACAAAGGGTTAATTAAAAAAAAAAAACGACATAGGGTCCCCCCTCCCAGGGGAGGGGGACCCCATTTTTTTTGGAACCCTTAAAAATCCAAAAAAAAAACGACATGGGGTCCCCCTTACCCGAAGTAACCAGCCCGGGACCAGCTATGCAGGGCTTGTAGGAACAGGGCGCAGGGGCCAGCTTTTGTGGCCCCTGGCCCTGCAGGCTACAAAGCCCGCATAGCCCGTGGGCCCGGGCTCTTCTGCCCCCCCCCTGGCCTTTGGGGAGGCAGGTAATGGGGGTGCCGGGGGTTAATGGCAAGCCACCCGCTAGCGCAGGTGACTTGCCATCCCCCCAGCCTTGTGAACTGGTATAGGGGTCATGGACCCCTTACCAGTTCACAAGGGGTTAAAAGTAAAAAATAAAAACACAGACACATATTTAAAAAAATGACATTTATTATTTTTTTTTACACTATACTCACCTCCAATCCTGGGTCCCACGTCGCTGTCCCGCGCCGCTCTCTCAGCGCCGGCATCTGTCAGATGCCGATAGTGATCGGCGCAGGGCGGATGAGAGGAGAGGAGGCTCCGATCCGAGCCTCCTCTCCTCTCACCCGCTCTGCACCGATCACCACCGGCATCTGACAGATGCCGGTGCTTGGGGAGGGTATAGGAGGAGCGGGATGACGTCATCCCGCTCCTCCCACAAAAGGCGGGGCCGCCGCCTCCCATTAGAGGCGGCGGCCATCGCCGCCATTACGAGCGTGAGGACCCGGAAGAGGGTCCTCACCGAAGCCTGCGGAGCCCGGGGGGGGGATCGGACCCCCCCCTGGTGAAGAGAAGACGGCGGGCCGGGGATCGGGCGAGGAGGTGAGTCAGTGGCGCTTTTTTTTTTTTTTTTTTTTATACTGAAGCTGAGCGCGGGGAAAAGGGGGGGGGGCGGCCGTTTTCGGGCCCCCCCCGAAGACGGAGGACGTCGGGGGGTGATCGGATGCCCCCCCCAGGAAGAGGAGACCCCCAGCTTCTCAGGGATACCAGAGGTAAGTGTTTCTACGGGCTTGGCACTTAAGTGGAGTGGAAGCAAGCACGTAGAAACTACGGGCTTGGCACTGAAAGGGTTATTGGTTGGCTTCCTTCCATGGAAAAAACAGAGAACACACAGTACAGCATGATCCACAGGTTACAACAACAGTCAATGGTAATGGTCGCCTCCATGGCTGTCTCTTGGCTCCTCCACACTACATTGCACTGCATCCCCTCTTCAAACAAAGTCTAGGCGTAGAACACTTTATAAGGGTAGGTCTCTCCCTTATGTAACCTTGGTATTGTTGCCTTTCCAAACACTGTTGCGAGTCCCAACCAATGGCAGGGCAGTTAATGTTGCCAATGCCATCTGGCTTAGTCTCTATTTACAAACTTAAAGAAGGATCCTAGACCATTAAAGTACTGTTCGGTTTATTCCTTAGGCAATACTGCCATCATGTGGTTTCATGACGCAATGGGCTTCAGAACTGCATCCAACAGGTTTAACTACTCTAATTAATAGTTCCTATACACTATCAGGGCCTACTCCACTGACAGGGCTCTAATGTTTTCTACTTTAAGTGTTGCCCATAGTTTCCACCCGTCACATGTATGCAAGTGCGCATGTGCCTTTAAATACTGGCTAGCCCTGACCAGAGACACCAGCTGGTCATTCTCCTTGCTTTGTTATCCTGAGTTTCTGAAATTTGATCTTGGTGTGTGAACCACCTTCTTTTCTTACTTTGAACCTGGCCCATGACCTCCACCTGCCCACAGCGCTGAATCTGCCCTCTCACCCTCTGCCTTGAACTCCATTGCCTGGTCTTTCTTGGATGAGTTTCCTTCCAGCCTGTCCCCCCACCCCCCTTATAAGGGGATCCTATAATGGCAAGGGTTGTCCTTAGATTCTGGGCTCCAGAATGAGTGGGGAGCTGGATCTGCTTGTCTCCCCAGAGTTCCTCCTGCAGACATGAACGATCAGACAGTCCACCTTCTTAGTGAGAGCTGATGACTTGAGAGTTGGGACATTAGGTAAACAAGGGCTCAATTAGTTCAGTCTTGGATAGGTCCAGTCACTGAGCAGGACATGCCTGCCAATGCTGCCAGGGACCTGCACTCTATACTGCATGATGAGTGTATTGCTGCGGGTCCCTGTAGATATACACTTGTATACTCCACTAGTATGGAGCACCGATGGCTAATGCTGCCCAGTGCACTTCCCCCCACAAGGGCAACATGGGATATTTAAAACTGGGGATTTGTGCCAGGACCAATCCAGACTAGCCTTCATTTCTGCACCAATCAGGCACCCCTCTTCTTAGCCCAATCACAGGTGTCTGACATGCATTTAAGATGAACAAATAGATTATGGCCCTTATTTATGAAGGAATAGCGACAGGTAGCGACTGGTGAGCGGCCGGTAATGACGGGCCCCGCCACGAGAACGCCGGCTCCCCACCACAATCACACATTTATCAAGCCGATCCTGCTTAGCGACTGAGATAGCGCCATATAGCGACTCATTCATCATTATTCCAGCCTCAGCCCACAGCGCCAGCGTCCGACCTTGAACAGCGACAGGTATGACCTCTCGCTACCTGACGCTCTCCAATGCATTTCAATGGAACAATCTTTAAATATTCATAATTCATTGTTATGATTTTTTTTTTTTTAAATGTGAAAAATTCTGTGACCACTTCTGCCATTTTAGATAATTTTTTTAAGGTAAAAAAAAAAAAAAAAGAAATTGTACAGAATTGATATTACAGGTCTGATATTAATGTATTCATATTACAAAATTATTTAAAAAACTTGTTTTTTTTGGTTTCCAAAAATATGGTTGTTTGGGGGTTAAAAAAACTACTTTTAACCCATCGCCGCCAGCGCTCTGGGGTTTAAACATGCATTTTACAGCACGAGAATTTTTTGAGCGTGATTTGTTAATGAATATGGTGGGAGCCGGTCGCTATGGCCAGTCGCTATCATGCGCTCCCATACAGCACGGAACCTGTCAAATAGCGACTCCTCACCCAATATTCAACATTTCGGCAAACCGACTGAGTCACTATCAACTACCGAACAACGGCCAAGCACAGCGACTACTAGCGGGCGCTCTGAAAATGCCGCTACAGTCGCTCAACTGTCGCTACCTGCCGCTGTTAATGAATCGGCCTCTTAGATTCCATGGCTGGCCTCGCTTGATTTTGTTTCACTTTAAATAACACCATTATACAATAGCAAGTAGAGTTTTCCTTTAAGGTTTCAGAAAACAAGCATACCCATATAATACTATGACCATTCTATTTCCTGGGTATAGAACTACATGAAGCATCTTCTTACCTTACAGCCAGCACCATAAAAGGTTCATTAAGCGCACTATACGCCATACAATGAAACAAGCATTGTGTTGCTTTAGATATGATTAGCTTCACCAGCAACGTAGAAACCTCTAATCACATTTGCACGCACATGCAGATTTCTCAATTAGTCCCACAATAAAGCAAATCCATAGGCCCACCCATGGGTGCCATGACGCTGGGATATTTCTTATTGATTCTTGTACGCGGTTGAGTGGCCAATCTGGAGTAATAGCACGCTAATCCTTGCTTATTTAAATCTCATTGCTGGATAATGCTTCCTGGTAGGGGGTAAATTTCTCTGCAATTTCCACTCTGGCTCCACACTGAGCGCTATCATCTAGATGATCTAGCAATATGGGGTCTCCTGCGGTGAAGGATAAATCAGCCCTCTTTGGAAATTAATCGGTAGATTTATCGCACAGCTTGTTCTTACCTAATACTACATCCTCAGGGTGGCATAAGAGGCAAGAGAAAAATGTTGGTAACTTTATGTTGGATCGAATTAAATTGCACCCTTGACCAAGGGATTTTAGGGAACACCCTAAGCAACAAATCATTTAAAATATGAGACTTGATTCTATTGATAATTGCTCCATTTCACCTACTGAAACTGGTAACCCTAGGCTCGCACTCTTGCATCAAAATGTTCCTTTGGGGCTCATATTTTCCCTGTATTTTATCCCATAACAAATGTCTAAAGGTAATGCAATTGAGTTTTGTAGCTACTGCATGGCCAGTGAAGCCACAGTTATGCTCTTCCCCATACAACTTGCCTCTCTGCAGCCTTAAAGCCTATTATCTGGCTTCATGTCCCTCCCCTCCAGTGATGTCACTAGTCACCTGTCACACATGAAGGAATTTAAACCCAGGCCAGTTAACATCACACTGGCCTGAGGAAATGGGAGTTTGCCCACGGAACGCGTGGCTCTGGATGCCAGCAGGCATTGGGGAGACCTGATTGGTAGAATTGCTATTCATAGAGCTGATACTGACCATGTTGATTATATAGGTTTTTTGGTGTGTGATTGTATATGGGTCTGGATTGTTTAATAATGGTTTTCTCTATAGGAATGGCTTTTTCTTAGGAGTGGTTTATTATGTATTTTTGAATTTTTGGACCACTGTGTTGGTCTAGGGTGCTTGAGACTGCGCTTTATTGTTTACAATTGCACTTTATATCAATATAGGCAGGTTTGCACATAATTTCTGCATACTTTTGCACTTCTTTGCACACCTTTGCACAACTTATCTATTGGGGTTCTGTGGTGTATGATCTTAATTTTTGTGGTGTTATATTGAATTATTATTGATTGAATATTAAGTTCTCTCCCCACTGCCTACGCATCCTTTATGTTTGTTTGTCCTGTATGTTATTTGTTACGTTTTTTAATGCTTTTAATATGTCTAATGCAATGTGTTGTAATTCTTATCAAATAAAATTTTGGGTTGATTTTGATATTGGTGTGCCTCCCATGTTTGTGGGGAGGCTGATTTATTAATAGAGACATGTAGCGACAGTTGAGCGACTGTAGCGGTATTTTCACAGCGCCCGCTAGTAGTCGCTGTGCTTGGCCGTTGTTCGGTTGTTGACAGCGACTCAGTCGGTGTGGCTAAATGTTCAATACGGGGTTCTGAGTCGCTATTTGACAGGTTCCGCGATGTATGGGTACGCATGATAGCGACTGGTCAGAGCGACCGGCTTCCACCATATTCATCAAAAAATCACGTTCAAAAAATTCAAGCGCTGTGAAATGCATGTTTAAACCCCAGAGCGCTGGAGGCGATGTGTTAAAAGTAGTTTTTTAACCCCCAAACCACCATATTTTTGGAAACCAAAAAAAAAAAAAACATTTTAAATAATTTAGTAATATGAATACATTAATATCAGACCTGTAATATCAATTCTGTACTATTTTTTTTAAATTTTTTTTCCCTTAAAAAAAATATCTAAAACGGCAGAAGTGGTCACAGAATTTTTCACATTTAAAAAAAAAACATTAATAACAATTAATTATTAATATTTAAAGATTGTTCCATTGAAATGCATTGGAGAGCGCCAGGTAGCGAGAGGTCATACCTGGCACTGTTCAAGGTCGGACGCTGGCGCTGTGGGCTGAGGCTGGAATAATGATGAATGAGTCGCTATATGGCGCTATCTCAGTCGCTAAGCAGGATTGGCTTGATAAATGTGTGATTGTGGTGGGGAGCCAGCGTTCTCGTGGCGGGGCCCGTCATTACCGGCCGCTCACCAGTCGCTACCTGTCGCTATTCCTTCATAAATAAGGGCCTTAGTTTCTTGTGTATGGCCTATGTGGCCTTGGGAGCTGCACCCATTGCTAATTAGCTTTGGAGAGGTGGTTGTGCAAGCCTTTTGTGGATATGACTAGTCACCTGGGTGATTCCACAAAAGCTCCACCTCTGTGGTATAAAAGGTTCTTTGTGTGGCAGGCCCGGTACTAGCTTGGTGGACCAACAAGGAAGGAGAAAGGGAACCCATGTCACACTCACTACAGATGGCGTGGAGTGTCTGCAACGGGCGCTCCTTGGCATGAAGACGATGACAGCTGCTGGACCAGGAGGAAGCCCCCGACCTGGCGGAGGTGCAGAGAGGACGCCCCCCTTGGGTCACAGATAATGGAAGACGTGGCGAAGGTGAGTTCTTTTATTTCTTTATTTATTTTATTTTACAAACTGTATTTTTTAAAATGTAAAACTACTATGATCTTCCCCGGACTGATGATGGTTGCTGGGGGGACAGCACCATTCTGGTGGCAACCATTGCAGTCCACGGAAGAGCAAAGATGGTGGCGAGCAGCACTGCAATAGCCTGACCTTTGCCACTGGATTCCCCGGAAAGATAAGTGTTTTTTTCGGCTCTTTATCCCTGCAGGGGTACCCCGGTTGGTCTGTCTATATGCACAGTTATTTTTTACATTTTGCTCTATTGTCTGATATTTGTTTACTCCTTTTGCACACCCTGGCTAGTCCTCCTGTTGTATTTAGAGTGATTTTGTATTTGTTACAATGTAAGTGTTTGCACATAGCACAATTGCACAATTTATTGCTGATTTGCACATATTTGATATAGGTTATGTCTGTGGTTCAGGTGGGACTTTAGGGTCTTATTATGAAATTGGCAGACCTCTGGTGCCCCCTGGTGCTTTTAGATTGTCATGTTATGTCCTTTGTGTATATGTAATAGTGTAGTGTGTCATGTCTTTTGTAATTATTGATGATAATAAATTCTTTATATTTTTGCACATTTATGAGTAGTGCCACTCAATAGTTACCCGGTATCCTTTTTTGGGGGAGGGTGGGTCCCCCATTTTTTGCTTTTTAGACTTTCATAGTGTGATCCCGGGTTGAGCAGGCACACGCTTACTTTGGTTACACTTTCGATTAGTGTATACAAGGCTAGTGCTGCCCAGTTAGCTTGTCTATTTTTGCTTGTTTTTTTCATTTATGTAGTCCCCCCGGGCCTGCTTTAGAACTAGGAGAGGGTGGCAGGGTGGGGGTATTTAGAAAAAGCTGGAATGGCCCTTTAAAGTGGACCAACACCCAGGATTTTCACTATTCTGGGTTTTGGTCCACTTCCGCGGGGCACCCCGATCGGGGGTGAAACCCCCCCGATCGCTCTAACAAACTCACCTCACCCCGCTCCTACGCGAGCGCTCGTCCAATCAGAGCGCTCAGAGCCGCTGTGGTATGCATGTACAAGCGACGGACAACCACAGCGGCTCTGAGCGCGCTGGAGGCCGCGTCTCGTGCTTCCTTATAACAGGGAGCGCGCCCGCGCCCTGCTAGAAGGAAGCGCGAGATGCGGCCTGCGCATGGGCAGTTGGAACGGGGATAAGGTAAGGTTTCTGGGCGTCCTGGGGGGTTTCACCCCGCGGGGCATCCAGATTTCGGATGCCCCGCGGGGAGGGATCTGATCGGCCCGGGAATCTTATAGATTCCCGGGCCGATCCCCCCTGGGCGTTGGTCAAACACTTTATGGAGATGGTTACAACCCAGAATTCATAATTGTGAGAAGCTTATTGTCTTCAAAAGTTCCATGTCCATTCTACTGATGCCCCAAGTGAACATTTGTATGCTGTAGATTATTCTAAATAAAAGTGTAGAGGTATAAAATGGACAGTGTTTGTTGGCAGTTGTGGCCTCCAAGTGGTGGTCATTTTGGAGGAGCCAGTGCAAGAGAAAAAAGTCCTGAGTGGAGAAACGTGATGGAAAATACAGCTTTTACGATAATTGTGTTTTTTGGGCAATAAGATAATGATGTAAATATGTCTTATAACATCTGTGCCAGTTAACGGATCTCTGTGGCCATATAAAAAAAGGTACAGCATTTCGGACATGAGAGTGGATGGTTTCTATGTTTAAAAAAGTGGTAGAGGTACAGCAGTTAAAAAAGTGAGAAACTGGTAACATTTATTAATTTTATTCTATCAGGGGATCTGAACATGTAGAATATAAATAAATTAGAGGACAGGCTGATAGGAAATAAAATCATAAAATGGGCCATGGGCTGGGTTGTAGACCGCCAATGTTCTGCCAATTGCGTTGAGCAATGTGTTGCAGGCAGGGGCAGAAAAAATTCAGGATTTTACTGGCCCTGGCCAGCCCACCATCATTCCATTACCTCCTTAGCCACACCCCCCAAAGTGATATTCCAGTCAGTTATCTGCTGGGGCTTTAGCATTGCAGAGATAGCTAATGGGTAGAGGTGGCTTTGACCCTTTTTTGAACTCCCGAGTCTTCCACCTGCCAACCCTTGCCAGCTCGGTGGTGGCCCGATTTAACCCCTCCCCCGGCAGTTTTGAGATCACATATTGGCTGATCTCAGGGTTGTCAGATGACATGTGCCAGCCGGCTGGATGCATCCCTGGTTTCCCTCTGGATTGCTTGCTCCCACACACTCAGCCTATCAGAATATCTGGGAGCAGGAATGGGCACAGTTGCAGGGAAACCGGAGATGCGGATGCTGGAGAATACAGTATCATGGGAGCTGCTGATAAAGGTGAGTTTACTGGCCTGGAGGTTTCACATAGGAGGGCATCCCAGTATAGGATGCCCCTGGGCAGGCTAGCATCTGGCCCTGGAATCTTTTACATTCAGAGGGACCACCGTGGAGGGTTTTGAGCCAAGCAATGGTACTGAAGATATGATATTGTAAGGGTGGTACAGAGGTGCCAGGTATAGGGAGAGGGGTGGGGGAAGATTGGAAGGCATAAAAGTGGACTAAAACTCACAGCGATCGGCCAGGAATCTAAAAAATGTGTGAAACCCCCCAGGTTGCGCCATACACTACCTTCTTTCCCGGTCCAGCGGCACATGTGTGAGTCACATCCCCGCTATCCCTCTAGCAGATCGCGTGCCCGTGCCAGGCATTTGTAAATGGCCAGCGCGGGCATGCTCCCTGTTAGAGGGAAGCAGGGGAGGCGGCCGTCAGCACACGCCTTAAACGATGGCTTAGACGCCGTGATGTCAGCGGCTTTGAGCCGCTGATTGGACGAGTGGCCACGCATGCACCGTAGGACCGGTGGGTTGGTTTTGGCGACCTAGGGGGTTTCACATAGCGGGGCACCACCGATCGGGGTGCCCCGGGGGCAAGGACCAGAACCCAGGATAGTCAAAATCCTGGGTTTTGGTCCACTTTAAGGTGTTGGAAACTGCAGTGTATGGGCTCTGGCTTAGGTGGGCTGCATGTTGGACAGCCCAGTTGGACCTAAAAAGAGTTGCTGCCCACTAGGAATATTCCCTATGGTCAGTCTGTCCAACTCCCAAGTCCACCTTCCACACATTAGAGTACCCAGATTGAACCGCTTTGCTAACTGTAACACCCCAGGGGTAATCTACCTGTCAATATGTACCTGCAAATCATTCTACGCAGAACCGTCAGACCACTAAAAACTAAAATAATTAAACACCATAATGATATAAATAATAGAAATCTGTTAAGCACTTTAGCCAGACATATCTGGGCCAACTCTCTCATTGCATGGAGGGCTAAACAGGAGGCCCCAGCAACACACAGTTAGCCTCCCACACTGCATGGTCTGACCAAAAAGGCTCACTGGGCACTACCCATTAGCAGCACACACAGGATAAACCTCACCAAAGGTAAACAAGCTACGTTCATATGTTCCATTATACCTCCTTACTTGCCTGGGTACCAAATTAGAGTCACGTACTACATTCAAACACCTTCACACTCTTTTCCATTACAGCCCCACCACAGCTCTCACCTAGGCTAGGCCCGGGAATCACCCCCCCCCCAAAAGCCCCAAAAAACCTTACCTTATTGGCGATGGATCAGCCGCCGCCGCCTCCCGTGCGCCCCTCTAGCAGTGCGCGCGCCCGCGCCGGCCGTTTGTGAATTGCCGGCGCAGGCGCGCGCCCTGTAAGAGGGACGCGCGGGAGGCGGCGGTGGCTTGTCCGTCGCCAAAAAGGTAAGTTTTTGGGGGCTTTTGGGGGGGTTTCACACAGCGGGGCATCCTGATCTCGGATGCCCCGCTGAAGTGGACCAACACCCAGGATAGTGAAAATCCTGGGTATTGGTCCACTTTAACGGATGTTGGCCCCGCAGGCATCGAAAAATCACAAACTTGTTGGGGGGGGGGGGCACACACAATGCTGGAGCCCCTCAGAACATAACACCCCCAGAACGCTCAATATCCATACCTTCACCTTGAGCCAGTGGCTGGCGCCAAGGACACGATCATAGCTTATTTGCTGTCTGAAGGACCAACACCTGTTAAAAAAACGTATGTTGTTCCAGTTTAATACTGACCCAAAACCTTAACAACATAAAGGTAAACGTCATTTTCTTCCATAGTACTCTTTTATTGTTTTACTTTTGAAAATATGGTACACCTACAAATAACACCAACCATTTTATTCATATGCCCGCAGGTGACTACTCCGACCTACCCTGCTGTCTTGCTACCAAACTGAAATCTATGCTTGTTACTAAACTGCACTGAACTTGCTACAAAATATACCTGTGAACACAGGAGGTTAGGGTCACAAACACCCACCACCTCCTAACAGAGTAAATTAAATCAGTACCTTAACCTATGCTGCACAAACCAGGATATATCTGAACCTTAAGGTACCAATCTCCCTCCCTTATCGCATTTCGGTGTCTGGCTCTGAGACAATCCACTGCACACATTTTATACTGATTGTCACGGACCGGGTGGAGCGGACTCGGGTGTGGATCCGCTTTAACTGTGGGACCGATGGCGGGTACCGTGTCAGGGGAGCGGAGTCTAAGGGGTCACCGGTATTCACCAGAGCCCACCGCAAGGCAGGTTGGTCTTGTGTGGCGAGTGACCCCCCAGGTCACTACCCCCCAACAGCGGCCCAGTCCCACAGTCAGCCGAGGTTCAGCGAGGTACACAAGTGGCAGGCAAAAGGCGTAGTAAGTACAGGCAGATATCGAGGCTGGCAGCACAGGTTCGCAGTGAAGGTGAGTAGCCGAGGTCGGGGCAGGCAGCAAAGGTTCAGAGTCGGGGACAGGCAGAGGTCGGTACACGGGTGAGCAATCCAAGAATGTCTGACTTTCAACAAGCATGGAGAGACCAAGATCTGGCCCTGAAGGAAGGAAGTGCCTCTTTAAATAGGAGAAGTGGATGCAGGATTGGATGACCAGGCACCAATCAGTGCTGTACAGGCCCTTTAAATCTCAGGAATCTAGTGCGCTCGCCCTCTAGGGGACGGAGACGTGCGTGCACCTGAGCATGTGAGAAGGAAGCATTGGGGGAAGGGAGACAGCTGGGAACAGCCATGAGGGAAGTGCTGCAAAAAGGATGACGGCTGGATGCAGCCATGGAGGTAAGTGAAGTGCTGCTAGATGGGCGTGCAGCGCTCGCCCTAACACTGATATCTAATCAAGATTACCAACAGCCCAGAATACTTATTTCCCTCTGAGGAAGCACTAGCTGAAGAAACGCATCAGGCAATAAGGGCAGAAACACCACCCAGCCACCTTCATACTATCTATGTACTATTTTTTTTTTATGTATATCCACTTTGAATTGTGAATGTGACAATATCTGAACACATTCTTTATATTATGTATATATATGCATACTTTGTGAATCATCGTACTATTTGATGTTTGCTCTTCTTACTAATTCAACCACAAACAGTAGCACAAGGCCAAATTTTATCCCTGCATTCTATGCAAACAAATGTGTCCTTGTCAGGTATTTTTTTAGGGACAGTGACCTCAAACACAAGTAAAAAAACCTAATATTTAACTTTTTTTAATTATGTATTTTTTTGTTTTCTGTTATTGTTTTGAGTACTTTCTCTACCCCATTTTGTGCAGGGCAATCTCTCTGGTGTACCCCTCTATTTGCAGCCCTCTAGCCCTTGCTACTGCCAATTTACTATTCCAAATGAAAAAAATCTGAACCTATTCACTGTGGCCTGCGACCAGGTTCCAAATCAATGACCAGGTTCCAAATCAAAAAATGAATCACCCCTGCTCTATCATCACATGAAATCTCAAAAAAAGAAATTTAAAGTTCAAGGCCCATAAATACTTTTTCATGGCACTTTATAGAGATTCCCTGTAGCCAGTACCCCATCTTTTAGCATCCATTACCTTCTACGAGTAGAATTACACATCCCCTTGCCTTGCATTGACTACCCTGAAGAAAACAGTGAACTAGTGACAGCTCGGGAAGCCATACTTCTTCTTTTATGTCTAATACTGATAATCCCCTTTCGCTAACTTGAAATGAGTGAATTTTTCACTCGCATTTTCCGACTTTGAGCCATGATAAACGACTCTTAGATGGCGATGAATCATAATCACATAAGCCACATTTGTAAAAGTTGCTCTCCACCAGGGTAAAATATTATTGCCGCCGTATTTACAGTGTCCATGTGGTTTGATGTATCAGACAAGCAGAGTATTAATGGGTAGCGTTTATCAATTATTCTATGTTACTTCCACTAGTCCATCAGATAAATGGATGGAACTAAATTATGCATAGAATGCATGCCTTCAGAATATTTTAGTCTTGCCGCGGAAAGGGAGGACTAGAAAGCAAGGCTAGAGAGCAGAAAGTAAAAGTGAATTCCAGGTTGATATAATATGAAACTCATTCAATAAAAGTTCACTTTTCTTTTAGCTATTTCCTGCTGAATACATTTCGTATTAACATCGGAAAGGCTATAGCAGTAACGCATATCAATTACCCTCCATAAGACACACTTTTTCCCCCAAAAAAGTTTTGAGGAAATGCGTGTGCGTCTTATGGAGCGGATACCATTCACATTACCACACTCCCGCACCGCTGATTGTCCTGCAATTGATTGTTCTGCTGCAGCTCCATGTGCAGGAACACCAGTAAGGTGAGTGGACAGGACGGGGGGGGGGGGGGGGGGTTAAAAATAAAAAAAAAGTCTTACCTCAGCCGAGATCCAGAATAAGCTGCCGCTCTCTGCACTGTACCCTGCATGCTGTTTGTTTTTGGGGATTTGGAGGGATCTGCCACACTGCCTGTTATGGGGGGGTTGGGGTTAGTCTGCACGCTTCCTGTTATAGGGGATTGTGCACACTGCCTGTTATGGGGAATTGGGTGGATTCTTCACACTGCATGTTGTGGGTTTTTTTGGGGGATTCTGCCATGTCTTGTTATTAGGTTCCTGGGGGGTAATTTAGTACACCATTTGGTTCAAAATATTATTTTCCTCCTCCAAACCCTAGGTGCGTCTAATGGTCAAGTGCGTTTTATGGAGCAAAAGCAGGGCCTAACTTGTAATCCACTACTTAATGGTAGTGCAGATGCAAATACTGTGACTCCAGTAATCAACACTCCCTCCAAAACCCAGCAGCCCATAACCGCTATTATCCGTGTCAGACTAACCTAGGGCCACCATTAAGACAGACTTTTTCAGTTTTGCCTGAAGTGGCCTTTGTTGTTTATATTTATTTTGTAAGTGACATTTTCTTTTTAATTAATAAACATCACACTTTATATTGTGCATCAATGTGATTAGGAAAGGTCTTGCAATACTTCTATATGGCTGAAGGGTTTTCTTTAAGAATTATTTTCTGTGGTGAGACCCAAGAATGTTTTCCTCTAGTGCAGGGATGTCCAATGCATTTTCACTAAGGGTCTGGAAATAACAAATGTGAAACTAAATGCAAACCATTCACATGTATGGTTACAGAGAGAATTATTGTGCCCAGGACAATCCCGGAAGTATTTTCCCAGTATATATGCAGAAGCAGAATTATTTTGCCCAGGACAGTCCCAAAATTATTTTGCCCAGGAAAGTATCATAATTATTTTGCTCAGGAAAGTCCCAGAATTATTATGCCCAGGACATATGCAGAAGCAGAATTATTTTGGCCAGGACAGCTACAGAATTTTGTCCATTAGAACCACATAAATATTTTGCCCAGGATAGATGCAGATGCTGAATTAATTTGCCCTTGATAGCCTTCACTCAGCAACACCACAGTGTCTTCAACTTTATAGTGACTGGGTCAGTTAAAGTGGTGCTCTGCAGCTGTCAGAGGGCCATCTAAAAAGCCTTGGAGGGCCGCCGGGTACCTTTGTTCTAGTGTCCAAAGTACTCCAGTTCTGTTTTTCCTTACTCTCTTTCTCAAGGTCCACCAAAAGGTCATGTTTTGTGGATCTCCAAATGGTAGGCTATATACAGTGGCTATGTCTGAGCACTAATGACTTCACCTGTGCTTCTGTGCGGACATCTGCATGTTCTGTTGGTGGGTCGGGATAGGGTTTTAGACCTTCCTTGGACACTGGCTATTACCAGTGATGAGATTTATTTTGGTTCTAAATTGTCTGATTTGGGCATAAGATTATATGAGGTTTTGGTCGGAAAACCTTTGTTCCAGATCAGAAGTGTTTCAATTGTACTGTTGTTTATAAATTGAAAAAAAATGGCTCAAACTGATCCCAGGTGTCTAATGTTGTATTGGAAGTAAAAATGGCTTTTACAATAGGTTTACTCCAAATGTTAACAATCAATGCCTCGTATCAATTTAATTAATAGTTATAGCTAAATTTGCTTTTGACAATGTTTTGTCAGGCTCCAAAGCTCACCCCACATACAGTTATCTACCTCTAGCCTTGTGCTGATAAGAGCCCAAAGTCTTGAAACACGTGTCCACAAGTTGAGTGGATTCGCTGTCTAAAATGTAGCTCTTCCAAAACATTGCACATCTTAGCAGCTTTCTAGGAGCTTTGGGCATAGCCTAAAGGTCTAAAGATTTCTGTTTTGGTCTCTTTTTGGATGTAGTGTATTCTCACAAGCCATGTGAACTGGTATAGGGGGTCTTATGGATCCCTTACAATTTTACAAAGAGTTAATTGTTAAAAAAAGACACACACAATCAGAAAAAAATATTTTATTATTTCATTTTTTAATACTTACCTCCCATCGATTCATCCCAGAGCACTGTGTTCCACGACGATCGCTCTGGTTTCTGGTTTCCTGCTGCTGGAAGCCTTTTATACCTGCTGAGTGAGGCAAAGAGGGTTAATATAAAAAATGACATTTTGGGGCATTTTTAAGGGTTAAAAAAAACCTTAAAAATCCCCCCAAAAATGGCATGTTGTCCACCCAGCATAACCAGCCCGGGGACCAGCTATGCAGGGCTTGTAGAACAGGGCGCAAGTCACCCACTAGCCGCAGGTGACTTGCCAGACCCAGAGCCTTGTGAACTGGTATAGGGCCCTAATGGATCCCTTACTAGTTCACAAAGGATTAACTGGAAAAAGGACACACACATCAGAAAAACATTTTTTCTTTACTCACCTCCTCTGATCAATAGATCCCCTCCACTCCTCTCTCCAGTATCACCGTACTGGATTGGAGGCCCCCCTAGGTGAAGAGTAGACCCGTCCGGATGGAATGAGGGGTCAGGTGAGTGTTTCCTTTACTTTTTTTACTGTAGCAGGAGGGAAAGCCAGGCATGTAGATTCTACCTGCTTGGCCCCTAAAATGGAGTGTAAGCGAGCATGTTAATCCCTTTATACTGCCTTATATGCTTCTCTCCCTAACCTGGCCTAATATGATGTTGTCAGGCTCGCGTTTAGCGTCAGTGGATAATGCTCAATCTATGCCGCTGGCTTCACCTTTAGGCAAGTCACCGTTGGCTGGGACGCAAGCAGGCCTCGCCGGACATGGCTGTCCCCAAGACTTATTAGTGCAAACGTTATTCACTGAGTGCTGGACCTGCAGGTGAGTGAGCACCTACGGGTGGCACGGGACGTAAGACAATGTCGAGGTCGCACATGCGAGAACGGCGTCAAGCAGAGGTATATTCAGAAAGCATGGGCAGAGAGTACAGAAATTCAAGGGTCATGGTAGAGAAGGAGTCGTGGTAGAGAAAGAGTAACTAAAAATTAAGCAGTTCCCCCCTCATCTTTATAGCAGACACTGTGGCAGTATCACCCCCATCATCTTTATAGTAGACACTATGGCAGAACTCCCCCCCTCATCTTTATAGCAGACACTGTGGCAGTATCACCCCCATCATCTTTATAGTAGACACTATGGCAGAACTCCCCCCCTCATCTTTATAGCAGACACTGTGACAGTATCACCCCCATCATCTTTATAGTAGACACTATGGCAGAACTTGCCCCTCATCTTTATAGCAGACACTGTGGCAGTATCGCCCCATCATCTTTATAGTAGACACTGTGGCAGAACTCCCCCCCCTCATCTTTATAGCAGACACTGTGGCAGTATCACCCCCATCATCTTTATAGTAGACACTGTGGCAAAACTCCCCCCCTCATCTTTATAGCAGACATTTTGGCAGAAATTAGGATTTCAATTTGAAATCCGTGTTTGGGTCCAGAGGCTCAAACTTGCAAAATTCATTATGGGTACGAATTTTGTGGATCCGCTCAACACTAGAGAATACACTACTAAAACACCCACAGCAACTGCTATCACTGGCTATGTCAGGATGTCCTAGGGACACTTTAATAGGGATAGAGTGCAGGGGATTGACTAGAACAACCATGGGCTCATTGGCCCGGCAACAACACCAGCAACATCATGGGCTCATTGGCCCGGCAACAACACCAGCAACATCATGGGCTCATTGGCCCGGCAACAACACCAGCAACATCATGGGCTCATTGGCCCGGCAACAACACCAGCAACATCATGGGCTTATTGGCCCGGCAACAACACCAGCAACATCATGGGCTCATTGGCCCGGAAACAACACCAGCAACATCATGGGCTCATTGGCCTGGAAACAACACCAGCAACATCATGGGCTCATTGGCCCGGCAACAACACCAGCAACATCAGGGCTGATTAGCCCACATAATTGGAGGGCTACTAGCCCCAGAGCATTAACAAGTCTCATTGGCCCATTTGAATTCTCCTCCAACGGCAGCGCATAAAAGCACGTTTGAGGACAGTTGCGCCAGGGATGCGGGAGGCACGAGATGAAAGTGCCACTGCTCAAGATGGTGGCTAAGACTGATGTGCCGGCCGGGCGACAATCCGCTCAGCCCGAGGATGTGGCTGGAAAAGGGAGCAGGTGAGTAAACCGTGACAGATGTTAAGCCAGGACAAGATATTTCGAAGTCAGGTCCTCTGAAAGTCTTTCCAAGTTACCAGCACTAATGCATATACATGGGAGGGAGATGTTTCCATATCTCTAAATCATTTTAGTCTACATGTTAGGTCCACTTTAAAGAGGGGCAGGTAGGGTAAAGTAATCCAGTTATAGATGTCGATTGTAAGCTGAACAGTGAAGAAAGGTCAGAACCCAGAGGACACAGCTCTGTCACTACACTGGTTTAATGTGTGACACTGTGACTGATGGCTTATCATCCACACCAGAGCAGGGGGCTCTATATTTCCCTACTGCTGACATGTTTACAAGTCTGAACTTTCCAGTGCTGTTACTAGAGGGACAGATCAACTATCGTCCTGCCCCAGGACATCTACCTCCCTCCAAGGCTCCGTTACCTGGTAATTAGGGCTTTAAACCGATCATTTTATGAAAAATCCAGGTAATTGGAGGGGTTTTGGACTGGCATAAAAGCGTTTTCCCCTCAATATAATAAAGTTTGACTCCACTGTGGGAAGTTTAGTTTATCATTTTCAAACTGTAGATTTAATACTATAAAGTCTTAAATTATTTGTCTGCAAAAAACGAGCACAGCAATGGCTTCTTCCTACATGGCAGAGGGTAAAATAAATAGCAATGGTAACCTTGCTAAAAATCCAGATATAATTTGTTACTAGATCAAGCATATCTGATTAGTTGCTATTGAGCTGTTAAACTGGATCTTCAGCATCATTTAATGAAAGCCCAAACCCTTAAAAAACAATTCCTCAGCATTTAAAATTAATATATACATATATATTAATATATATATATATATATATATATATATATATATATATATATATTGCTTACTTATTATTCTTTCCCCCACTGGGCTGCAACTCTGTTCAGGACTATAGGATATGGGCGCAGCCATCTTCCCTTAGAAGCATCACATACTAAGGAGGGGGGTGGGCAAGTGCAGCACACGTGCTTTGCACAGACAGAGCAGAGCTGGTGTCAGGAAACGAACAGCAATCCCAGAATTAGAAAAAGTCAGAAGACACTTCCTGTCTGCAGGCAGCCTGGGACTCCATGGGCCACCATCTTGGATGTTTCAAAGCTCAGAAAAGGCAGTAGGTAGGATGATTTTTAATGTGAGCAATCTGTATGTACAGGGTGAGGGAAACATACAAGATAGACCCTAATTTAGAGTGAAGGTCCAGTTTAAGTTGTTGGCCAACCTAGGTGTTCACTTAAAAAGCTTGGCTTTTTAGGGGTTTCCATCAAATTTGGATTTATTGGCTTCATGCTTGCTGCCATAGACAACAAAGCGTAAAAAGATTATGGGGTTTATTTATCAAGGGCTAGCGCCAGGTAGTGTCTGACGAGTGCCAGGTACCGCCAGCTAACGGCGGCTACCGACTCAAGTACGCCCGGCAGCGGTCACAATGACGCATTTATCATGCTAAATGAGGCTAGCACCGGCGAGAGCGTCAGCTAGCGCGGGATTCATCATGTAGCCGACTGCAACGAACAGCGCCTAATCCCATCACAGCGACAGGTATGACCTGGCGCTCCCTGGCGTTGTCCAATGCATTTCAATGGAGCAATCTTAAAATAATCATAATTAATTGCTATTAATGTTTTTTTTTTTTTTTTTAATGTCAAAAATTCTGTGACCACTTCTGCAATGTTAGGATTTTTTTTTAAGTAAAAAAAAAAAAAAAAAAAAAAAAATTGTGCAGAATTGATATTACAGGTCTGATATTAATGTATTCATATTACAAAATGTTTAGAAAAACTGTATAATTTTTACATTAAAAAAAAATGGTTGTTTGGGGGTTAAAAACTACTTTACACACATCGCCGCCAGCGCTCTGGGGTTTAAACAAGGAATTCACAGCGCGAGAAATTTTTGAGCGTGATTTGTTAATGAATCTGCAGCAAGCCGTTCGCTCTGGCCATTCGCTGTCAGGCGCACCCATACAACGCGGAACCTGTGAAACATCGACCCCTAACCCCGTATTCAACATTACCGCACACCGACTCAGTCGCTGTCAACAAGCAAACCCCGGCCAAGCACAGCGAATACTAGCTGGCGCTGTGAAAATCACGCTACTGGCGCTCATCTGTCGCTACCTGGCGCTATTAATGAATCGGCCTCCAAGTTTCTCGAACTTCAAAATGATTTTTTAGTGACTCATTTGACCACCCTTTTAAAGAGTCCTTGAAAAACTCAAAGTAAGAGACTGAATGAGGCGATTAGTCCATTTAGTTTGGCTATATTTAGTCAACCATTAACATCCAATCATGTTCTGGCAATAAGTCAATAGAGAACGGCATTCTAAATGAATAGCTGTTTTCACATGTCCTTTATCTCACACAGGCAGTCACAGCAAACAAACGCTATTGCATGCTTTAGGCCAGGAGCTCCCAACTGGGGGTACTCAAGATCCTATCAAGTGGTTCTCAGCAAGGTTGAAAATGATATGTACCCAACCTTTTATTTAACTTTACTCACAATTGCTACAAAATTTATGAAAACTGTTTATAGGCATTTTATGCACTTTAAGTGGTTGTTTTGTGCATTTTAGATGACTGATAAGACATCCCTACTACCAAGGTGGTACTTTAGATAATTTGAAATTTGGAAGTGGTACTTGGTGCAAAAGGTTGGGAACCCCAGCTTTAGGGTATTATAAGAGGCACAGACTAATGCAAGCCTTCTTGTGGTGACAGTGTTATTTTAAGTTTGGGGATATTCGTTCTTACCTGGCTCATAAAACAAAACCATGGTCAGCCTTTTCCTTCATTCCTATGTTATCTTGTTATACAGGCCAATTCCTGTACTTGTTACCGGACCTGGTTTAAGGCCGACACTTTTTTTCTGGTACTACAACTTCCATTTGTATTCCTGTAGCTGACGTTGACCATTTGTCCCCTACAGCTGTTCCCTCCTTGTTCAGCTGATGTTTGGGTCCCCAGGCATTCACACATGCTCTTGGAGCCACGTACACGTTAGAAGCAGTGTCTGGAATGCCACTTAGTGCACTGAATAAAGTGGGCTAGCTCCACTTATTGATGTGGGGGCGTGGAGCCATAACTCTTGTCACCTGTGAACTGACACTCAAGATTTTGAGTAGCAGACCCGGTTGCAGCAGCTGCATGGGAGTCAGGCCTGGATAGACCCTTCAAAAATTACATTAGGCTCCTTTTAAGCAGTGACCCAAGGACCTTGGGTCAAGGACCAAGGAATTTGGTTAAAGGAAGCTTAAATTAGGTGGGCATGCCCTGCGAGCCCTATTTGCTGCCAGCAGTCATGTGAGGCACAGGAGCAGCTTAAAAGTAAAATTCAGGTCAGTAATTTATCCAGCTTGCCTCTCTTGTCCCCAGGTTACTACCGGTGGACCATGAACCTCACTGGGAACTTGCACATGGTGCTATGTACTGTTATTGAACACCCAGCCAATGAAATACATAGGTCACCAGCTGAGAAGGGGTAGGGGGGCTTGGATTAGGTTGCCATAGCCCCAGTAATGATTTAGGCTTTGAGGCTGGACTTCAGACTTTCTAGGGTTTTTCAACTAGAAGGGCACTGTAAATTCAGATTGTAAGGTTGTAAGGTATCTTAAGTTTTTTTTATTTTAGATCCACTGTAACTGGAAAAATCCAACCCTCTTTAGCCCCAGTTTTCTAGGCTACCAACCAATGACGTACATACTGTACCATAGAGACAGAAGAAACCTCCGCTACTGGGCCCATGGTAGAAGGGGACCCATTGCAAGCTGCCTCTCCCATTCCCCATATTAGCCTTTGGGTCCCTGAAGGCCATTATTCTTGCCGCCTACTTCATTGTGTCCTGTGTTGCTGCTGTTTAAAGACGGAGGGGGCATTAGCATTGGCAGGGCAGAGTGCAGCTGGGAAGCGATCATTTTCCGAGCTGCACTCTGCCCTTGTAATGCCAGCAACAGTGGTCAGGGAGTCAGAGCACAGTTGTACAATCAGACCCAACTAGACCTTTGTATACCCCTGCTAACAAGTGTGACCGGATTATGTTGGCCTCTTCTTATGCGGCTCCCCTATATCCAGAAGCAGGAGTGACTGCCACAGCAGTGGTGTTGGACGTGACAGACTCTCCTGTAGTCTATAAACTATAACGATTCCTGTTCTACTCCATGAGCTGTATTAGTAGACATGTGCACAGCTGAACCTTCCATGAATTATGGCTTTATTTTACCCCCTTCAACCATGTTACACTAAAGGTGCAGCTGTGCCTTAAATCTCCTATGCCAAAGTGTTCTCTTCAACATATCTAAACAAGCAGTGGGATCTTGCCATAATTTATTGCTTGGAGCTGCAACCATGGCCTGTGTGTCTGTCCCCCGCTGAGCTAATTACTTTCTACTGCATATATAATGTGAACTCCAAACCATTAATTGCCAGGAACAGCTTCTTTGTCAGTGTAGGGAAATTTACCTTTCTTTCTCCCCCCTTTTATGATTTTGCCCAATTTAAATTCAAATTTGCCACATTTCTGGACCATTAACCCTATAAGTGCACAGACGCCTCCAAACAGAAGCAGATTAAGCACTTTTGTTTGCTAAGGTTGAAAGTGCTCATAAACTAAACTAAAGGCGTTTTATGTATGTACCTTATCATAATTATTGGAACCCAACACATTTTTATCACTACATTCTAGACAGACAGTAACTGCTCACTGTCGAAAAACATTAAACGAAACACAGAAACCTTTAATAATGTTGCTGGAATCTATCTAGAATATATTCTGATGCAGTTTGGAGAATTTTAGTTTAGCACCCAAATTCCAATCAGTGTTTATGGAGAAGATTTGAATTGTGTGGTATCTGAAAAATATGTAAAGCAGCCAAATGCCTCCTGATTGCATAAGATCATTGCATACATTAATACAAAAAATAGGAGTAAATTGGAGAATGAAGAAAAAACAAATCTACCATTAACACCTATTAAATAATTGTATATTAACCTTGTGGTTTATTTTAGAGTTAAAAAAAAAAAGAATGCCTGCTAAACACTGGATATAATGTATGGGTACATAACTCAGCTAAAAGGAAATTATTATTATTATTATTATTATTATTGTTTATTTATATAGCGCCATCATCTTCCGTAGCGCTTTACAAAGTAGTAATTACAGACAGGGTAGAAACATACGATACATATTCCATTTCAAATGCAGTTTTACAGAGTTGACAATAGATATTCTGAGTACAAGATACAATAGGGGAGAGAGCCCTGCCCTTGCGAGCTTACAGTCTAAAGGAAGAGGGGTGAAGACGAGGGGGAGGGATCACAAACAGTCAGTATTGAGCTTTGTGGCGTGTGCTCTTTAGAAGATTGGTTAGGCCAGATTATATGCTTGTCTGAATAAGTGTGTTTTAAGGGCGCCTTTGAAGGTTTTGAGGGTTGTGGAGTGGCGGATTGGGTGGGGGAGGGCATTCCAGAAGATTGAAGTTGCACGTGAGAAGTCCTGGAGGCGGGCGTGAGAGGAGGTGACCAGGGTGGAGGACAGGAGAAGGTCGGCAGAAGAGCGGAGGCTGCGTCTAGGTTGATACTGTTGGATTAGAGATGAGATGTAGGGAGGGGTCTGGTTGGAGAGAGCTTTGTATGCGAGAGTTAGAGTTTTGAACAGGATTCGCTGTGGGACTGGCAGCCAGTGTAGGGATTGGCAGAGAGGCGCAGAACTGGAGGAGCGAGAGGAGAGATGGATGAGGCGAGCAGCAGAGTTCAGGATGGATTGGAGGGGTGCCAGTCTGTTAGTATGCTAAGTTAAATCACTTAAAGGAGCACTATCACGAATCCATATAAACACGTTGGCTAATGAGAGGAGGGGTGACTTATACACTCGCACTGAATAAAACTCCCGCCAAGTTGTGGTTTAGTCTCATGGTAGGAATAAAATCCAGGGGTTCAGTCTAGATGTCCTCTTCCTTCCATTAAAAAAATGAAAAACAAGCCTGGCGGGATATTTCTTGATGTCGAGTGTATAAGTGAAGCCTCCTCTCGCCATTCAGCAAATTTATATGGATTTTTATCATTGGGACATTTTTTCCCGATAGTGCTCCTTTAAGCAAAAAAGGGCCTTTTCTTTGGAAAATACATCATTTTGTCAAATGTATAATCTAGAGTTATATACAAATGTAATTCTATAATTTATTTTTTGTCTAAAGGTCCTGGCTTCAAGGCTTTCGTGAAAATAGTGCACAAGAATTTTGCTCCAAATCTATTTAGATTGATCCCAACTGAATCAACAAAACTTGGGTTGAAGTTACCTTTACCTGAAGCTGAATGCTACCCTTGACCTATATTAGAATATAATTAGATGTACAGTATAGCGTAAGCTTATATAAAACTTTGAAATGGCAAACACACCAACTGGCCCCAACAAATTAACAGTATCGATATTGTAAGCAAATTGATCAAACAGAAATCAGATTAGGTCTAAAATTCCTGAAATTCGAATCAAAAAATTTTAGAGATTCCTTTTAGACCATTTGTTTGCCATTTCTACCAAACCTAGAGGCCGATTCATTAATAGCGCCAGGTAGCGACAGATGAGCGACAGTAGCGGTATTTTCACAGTGCACGCTAGTATTTGCTGTGCTTGGCCGTTGTTCGGCTGTTGACAGCGACTCAGTTGGTGTGCGGTAATGTTGAATACGGGGTTAGGAGTCGCTGTTTGACAGGTTCCGCGCTGTATGGGAGCGCATGACAGCGAATGGCCATAGCGAACGGCTCCCAGCATATTCATTAACGAATCACGCTCAAAAAATTCTCGCGCTGTGAAATGCTTGTTTAAACCCCAGAGCGCTGGCGGTGATGGGTTAAAAGTAGTTTTTTAACCCCCAAACAACCATATTTTTGGAGAAAAAAAAAAACAAGTTTTTCAAAACATTTTGTAATATGAATACATTAATATCAGACCTGTAATATCAATTCTGCATAATTTTTTTTTTTTTTTTACCTTAAAAAAAAATATCTAACATTGCAGAAGTGGTCACAGAATTTTTGACATTGTTACCTGGCGCAATCCCTTGTTAAATAAGGGCCCTAGTTCTTTTTCACATAGATTTTTGGAATATTCATATAGAAACTACTAAATAAGTCTCTTAACACCGGTTCACCCCTCCTTTACCATTACACTTTTCAATGAAAAGCACAGCAAGGGCAATGAATGAATATACTGAATGTTGGAAAAATTGTATAATATGAAACCAGACATAATTTCGAGAAAGGAAATTTACTGGTGAGTGCACAAATTAAATTTTTCTCATCTCTTCCATTTCAGGGCACGACCAGTAGCAATGCGTGGGACGTCCCAAAGCAGTCCCCTCAATAAGGGTGGGACCATGCAAGAACAGCCAGCAGCCGACTGTGTGAACCTAACCAAGAACAACAGTACTTACACCTCAAGCTTAGCCCCCGGAGAGGGGTTTACCACTGTCTGCAACACCTTATGCCCCAGGGCAGCATCGGCAGTGCCCTGATATCAAGCCTGTAAAACTTGGTGAAGGTGTGGAGAGACGACCAGGTCGCCACCTTGCAGACCAACACCTGGTGTTGGAAAGTCCTGATGGAGTGAGTGGTAACCCAGAAGGGCGCCTCCTTCCCCTTGCTGGTATAGGCTTGCATGGCCACCTGCCTGATCCATCCACTAAGAGCGGACCTGGAAGCCGCCTGGTCCCTGCTTGGCCCTTCTGGTACCACGAACAAGACATCCGTCTTTGTACCTCTCGAGTTGCGGCCTTTAATGCCCTGACCACATCGAGAGTCGCTCCTTATGGCAAGTGGGGCATGGGCACAAGGAGGGTAGCACTATCTCCTGCGGCAAAAACAGATAACATGGATTACACACACTTTCCAAGGCCCAACGTATGAAAGACAGAAGCTACAGAAAAAGCAAAGAAGGCCCAATGTAAGAATTATGTGGGGGATCCAAACACAGTGTGATTACTGATTTGAGGGAATGGGGGCAGGAAGTTGCACACAATATAAAGTTACCTCATTTATACGCACAATGACTGAAAGTAGGCATTTGCTTCTCCAAACTCTTTGGAGTTCCTCACAACCATCTCTGTTAGATTTGGCTTTCAAGGCCAGAAAGGTCGGGGACCCCGGTCCACTAAGAAAGATGAATTTATAGATCCTAAAACCTTAATAAAGATGAATGCTTAAGCCATATACACTAGAAGAAAGATAACGGTATGGTTGCTACCATGCAGACACAGTACACAGGTAGAAAAAAAACTTTTGAAAGGACTAGAGATAATAATGTGTGTGGAACCTCAGGAACTTTGACTTTGTTTATTTCCATCAATCTGTAGACCGCATTTAGTGTTGGTAAAGCTTTTACAGTAAATATGGTCCAGGCCTCCCTAATAGTATATGTGTTTTTATTTCAAGAAAGCAATTAAAATCTAAAATGTGACATTTCATAAAATACCCCATACCCCGTCTTTGTTAAAAAACAGGAAAGAAATGTCAAGATGGTGCCAACATGAACAATTAGAATAGTAAAAGATAACATGTTTCTTAGTAATGACCAGGCAGCGTGTTACAAGTAAAAAAGTATAAAAAGCATTTTATTTTCATGTTTTTGCTGTCTGTCTGGCTTTCCTGTTTTCTATTCCCATCAATGAGAGGCCAAAGCAATTCACCGCTATTGTTCCTCTCCTTATTGCAAAGCAATTAACCCTCTGATGAACCCACAAGGATTTCTCCCCAGAATGAGTCTAACAGCAGCGTCACCTGTGAATGATTGTATGTATTGACTGAGGGAGGACCAGGCACTAAGCAGTGTATCATACACTGGGTAACATGTCAATCCATGTTGTGCACGTGTAGGAATGTGTAGCACATGGGGAGTTATTCATTAAAGGATAACTGTAGCCAAAATGATTATTCCTTAGTTCTAATAAGCTCCTTAAACTCTTCAGTGCCCTCTGAGACATGCCCATTTTTTGGAACCCCCCTGGAAGCACACTGGACCAATGTCAAAGGGCATACTTGTGTACTGCTATGACTGGAGGTCAGCCATTCGGGCTTCAAGCCATAGGAATGCTAGCCCCCATGCCTGGTGCACTTGACTGGCAGCACTCAACACAGTTTTTTTTTTAATAATTAAATAAAATACATATTTAAACTTAAACTCTTAATGTTGTAATTTAAATTATATAAAAATAATGCCAGAGGTCCCCTTTTAGAGTGAATAAAATAGAAAAATCCCCTATTGTCAACAGTACAGTATAATATAATGCTACAGTACCTGCAACAAATAAACACCTATAAGAAACAGTGCATATATGCACCCCCAGGGCAATTCAGGTTGCTGCACATAAAAATGAATTTACCTTTTTGTAATTCCTTCCATGGTTGATTCCCCCCCCCCCCCCCCCATGGCATTCTTATGCATCTGCCGTAGCCTGCAAAGAGGAAGTGTTGCTTTGCATTGTGCGTTATGTTGGTTAAATCCAGGCAGCAGCATGGCTGGGATTCTGAAAAAGGAAAAAGCCTTCTCGGTGACCCAAGATGTCAGTGACCAGGAGAAAATTGTGGGGTGGCCTTTCAGCTTTAAGTGGATGCATGAGCAAATGTAAGTGCTGGCAATGACTCAGTATCATGCGTGCAGATGGGGCAAGTGAGTTTTGGGGAGTTTTATTATCAACTGTGTAAAGCTGTTGGTCTGGTTTAATGAAATTTAGACCACCAGAAGTAAGAGAAGAAAGCAAGCACACAAACTCAGTTTGTCCCCCAAAGTGCTTCCATCCAACTACTGTTCAATAAAACTTATCAGTTCCTGTGGCTGACTGGTGGCCTAATTACACTGGTAAATAAAGGTAGGAGTCCCCTTTAGCCAACTAATGTACTTTACAGAAATAGGAACTTGTAAGGAACTTGGAGTTGTAAACCTCATTAGCCTTTTCACTTTTAATAGTACTCGCTTTTTAAATTTACCTTTTAGTAATAGTTTAGTAATAGTCTAAAGAGGAACATCAGACTTAAAAAAAATATGGGCGATCCCCCTCCCCATTGGGCCCTGCTTACCTTTTGGATGTTGTCGCCACCTCATGCGACGACATCTGGCTGCTTCAGGGTCTGATCTTCTGCCCTCCCACCAGCTTAGCTGACGCTATTTGACAGCACCGCTTTAGCCATGCTCTTCAAAGTTTAGCACCACTGTGCAAAGTCTTGCGGTTTTTCAGGTGGCCCCCTCTGCATCCCATACACTGTTCAGGTGCGATATCACAGGTCGCGCGCAGTGCCTGATGGGATACAAGGCGGGCTGCCTGTGAGGAGGTCAGCCACAATCCGAGGGACCCAGAAGATGGATGCCCCGGCGAGGTGAGTACAAACTGCCCAAAGCTGAAACCGGAGAGGAGGCAGCAAGTCTGGGGAGGTTTGGGGGATGTTTTAACCTGGGTTTTGCCCTTTCGACCGCTGTGTAAAACGCCCCAGGATGCCAAGACCAGTTCACCTCTTCCCAGTCCCACGGCCACATCTAAGAGCCGCATCCTCCGTTTACCTCTAGCATGGAGCGTGCCCCGCCTTCCATTCGCAAATGCCTGTGCATGTGCCCTGCTAGAGGTATAGCGGGATGCGGCTGCGGCTCTTAGACGCGCCGTGAGACCGGGAAACAAGATAAGGTAATGGGGTGACCTGGGGGGGTTTCACACAGCAGGGCATCATGATTTTGGATGCCCAAGGGGGCGGTATCGATCGGCCCGGGAATGCCAATCAAGCTGGGTTTTGGTCCACCTTAAGGTGGAAACATTTCTAAAGTTTACTACTCTTTATCATGCAATTAATTTTTACGTTAAAGCGGGATTCTTTTTTTTATTCTAAAAATATATAATTGTAAAATGTAAAAAAATTTAATTAGGCAGTTGATGGTCCACCCACTTTTTTATATTGATGACATAAATTAAAGTGGACCAACACCCAGGGGTGATCGGCCCGGGAATCTATAACCTCCCTCACCGCGGGACATCCGAGATCGGGATGTCCCGCGGGGTGAAACCCCCCCAAAACCCCCAAAAAACCTTACCTTATCGGCAGCGGCCTCCCGCGCGCCCCTCTAGACGTGCGCATGTGCGTTTGTGAATGGCCGGCGCGCCCTGCAAGAGTGACGTGCGGGAGGCAGACGCGCTGTCTTGTCTGTCGCTGTCACCCGCTTATCCGTCGGCGGGGATTGGACGGCGCGGTCACGTGGGAGCGTGGTAAGGTGAGTTTTTGGGGCTTTCTGGGGGGTTTCACACAGCGGGGCACCCCCAATCGGGGTGCCCCCCCTAAAGTGGACCAAAACCCAGGATAGTCAAAATCCTGGGTGTTGGTCCACTTTAAGCATCAATTAACTTCTATTATCAAGCATTGCAGTGCTTGGCATACTGCTATGCACAGCAAGTTTTGTTGTGTAAGCAGCAATTTAATCTTTATATGTGTGTTTTTTATACAGCTCGCGCACACACACACACACAAACACACATACTTTTATACATATTAGTACATACACATATGTGTTTTCATGCATAATTTTGCCTGCTGGTATTAGCAAGCTTGCGGGTTATTTTTACCGGTGATAACTAAATCTTCCTCGCCCATAAGTGTGACACTGACATGTGTAACCAGTGGGATGTTAATTAATGTGAGAAATGGAAAGACACCTCGTTAGCTTCTCGCTCACCTTTTCCAGTCGAGGGTTTTTGGAAGTCTGTTGTAACAAATTAACCTTCTGCCCAAATATACCCAGAAAGACTGGAAGCTGCAGCAACAGATATGACCACACATCTCCTCTGGCCCAACTCACTGACCCCAGGCACAGGGCAGTTTCTAGAATTTGGGCTGCCCTAGGTACTTTATGGCCACCCACTCCCTATTGTTTGCCCAGCACCACATTACGCAAACAGTATTAGATGGCAGGGTCACAGTAAAGCTATCCAAAGTCACAAATGACTTCTCCCGGATCACTTTAACTGTTTGAAAGGGCAGCCAATGTTTTGGGGTGTATGCATAACAAGCAGCCTAATTTCAGGCTATCTACTTACCTTACATACAGCAGCACCTACATATGTGGAATACGTAGAGCGACTGGCATCCTCAGCTCCCTCCTCTCTTTTTTCGGTTGGTTGCCAGCAGAGGGACTGGGGGTGCTGGCCACTCTGCTGATTCCATATACTGTATGCAGGTGCTGCTACATCCTGGGCTGTAAAGTGTAGGACATCCCAAACGGCCATGCCCACCGGCCTACTATTCATATAGTAAAAGCATACCTACCAACTTTTCAGGGGTGGGAAAGAGGGACATTAAATTAGGCCACACCCCCTCATTGAGGAATGGATGGGAGATATAAACAATATAATAACAATATAAACACTTGGAATGAATCATTTATTGATGATGATCTGCATGTTACACAAGAGGGACAAATGAGAACAACAAGAGACACAGGGACATGGACTCCAAAGGGAGACAGTCCCTCCAAATCAGGGACACTTGGGAGGTATGGTAAAAGCAAATCCAATTCTGGGAATTTTGGATCACTTTAAGGCATAGGTGTTCAACCCTACTCCACTAGGGCCACAAACAGCCCAGGTTTTCCACTATGATGCACTGGTGGAATAATTAGAGCCTAATCTATAGCTCTATAGTCCTAATCTATAGCTCTATAGGTCTAAGCACTAGTGACTTTACCTGTGCATCTGGGTGGAGATCTGCAAAACCTGGCCTGTTGCTGGCCCTTCAGGAGGAGGGTTGTGCACAGGTTGTTTAAGGGTTCTGTGCATGTGCCAGTGGGTAAGCCACTATTGGAATAAATAAACTGGTGGCCATAGACCACGGAATAACCAATGAGTTTAAATATTTCTTTTTAATAAACAGCTTACTGAAGTGCCTGCACCTGGCCGCCCTAGGCCTAGGGTTGTCCAAGGGAAAATATGGCCCTGCCAAGGCAGTTTGCAAGTGAAAAAGCATCGTTCCATGACGCACATAAGGACATCAAGCTTAAATGAACTTTAAAACCAATGGCAATAGTAAAGCAACAGGCAGTTCACCTGTCCCGTGTGCCTCTTTTCTATTTCCTGCAGTGCAGGGTAGAAGCTGTAGCAGGTCTTTAAGGTTTGTCTCTTCTTTCAGTTTTGTTCCTCTAAAAACGTGGTCCAACAGCCACTTTGTCTCTTGGTGCTCTTAGCATGAGCAATCATGGCAAACCACAGTGGTCCCACACAGCAGAGTATGCTCATGATTAATATAACTGCACCATGACAGGCCCTTCCCAGCTCAGCCGCGACCCAGAAATTGAAGTGATAAAGGGCGACTTTGCTTTGAAAATATAAGGTATTTACATATAATCTGAGAATTTAGAGATGCTTTGAAATGGCGCATTTTACACAAGGATAAGGTGCGATTAAATTAGTGAGTGCTGGACAGGGACTTTAAAGTTGGGCACCCCTTGCCTAACTTTGAAGATACTCACTTCACAAATGGCATAGTTATACCAGCCGAAAATCTACTATACTAGTCACACCCACCCACTGCACAGACTCTGGTGTGTATGTGAGGACGGGCAGGGAGAGGCCCCAGCTCTGGGTGCCACCGCCGCTTCTTTGGCGCTCAGGCACTCAAGCATTCGGGTCCCTGCAGCAAGTGGGCGTGACCTGCTGCACGAATATAGGTGTGTGCGTGCGAGGGCACCAGAGCGGAGACTCTCCCAAACCCTTCTCCATCTTCTTCCTGCTGCACGGGAGCAACTGTCAATGTAAGATACATTTTTGTTTTCAGTTTTTTTCACCAGCGTCCAGGGGAGGGGGGATGCCTCACTGCCTATGGGTTAGGGGATGCCCTTACTGGCTATGGGATAGGAGGAATGCTTATGAGATAGGGGATGCCTCTGGTATACGGGATGCCCTCACTGCCTATGATATGGGGGATGCCTCACTGCATATGGGTTAGGGGATGCCCTTAATGGCTATGGGATAGGAGGAATGCCTATGGGATAGGGGATGCGTTACTGACTATGAGATAGGGGGTGCCTCACTGTTTATGAGATAGGGGATGCCTCACTGTCTATGGGATAGGGGATGCCTCACTGCCTATGGGTTAGGGGATGCCCTTACTGGCTATGGGATAGGAGGAATGCCTATGGGATAGGGGATGCGTCACTGGCTATGAGATAGGGGGTGCCTCACTGTTTATGAGATAGGGGATGCCTCACTGTCTATGGGATAGGGGATGCCTCACTGCCTATGGGTTAGGGGATGCCCTTACTGGCTATGGGATAGGAGGAATGCCTATGGGATAAGGGATGCGTCACTGGCTATGGGATAGGGGGTGCCTCACTCCCTATGGTATACGGGATGCCCTCACTGCCTATGGTATAGGGGATGCCCTGCCTGACTATGGGATGCAGATATTCCATGATGTTTATGGGATAGAGGATGCCTCACTGTGTATGGGATAGGGACTGCCTGACTGCCTATTGGACAGGGGGTGCTTTACTGCCTATGGGATTGGGGATGTCCTCACTGGCTATGGGATGGGGGGTGCCTCGCTGTTTATAGGATAGGGGATGACTCGCTGCCTATGGGACAGTTGGTGCCTTCCTGCCTATGGGATTGGGGATGCCTCACTGCCTATGGGATAGGGGATGCCTCACTGCCTATGGTAAAGGGGATGCCCTTACTGGCTATGGGATGGGGGATGCCCTCACTAGCTATGGGGTGGGGGATGTCCTCACTATCTATGGGATAAGGAATGCCGTCACTGCTTATAGGATGGGAGATGCCCTCACTGCTTATGTTATGGGGGATGCCCTCACTGCCTATGGGATGGGGGAAAGCCTCACTGTTTATGGGATGGGATAAAATGCATCACTGATTATGGGATGGGGGATGCATCACTTCCTATGGGATGAAATGCCTCACTGCCTATAGGATGGGGGGGGGGGTATTACCATGTCTGTAATGGGGGGATTCTGCACCTTGCCTATTATTTGGTTCTTAAGGGGGGGCGGGCGGTGTTTTGGCACAACATTTGGTTCAGAATATTTTCTCATTGTCCTCCTCCAAATTCTAGGTGCATCTTATAGGGCAAAAAATACTGTAATTCTGCCTCCACCATGCTTCACTGTTTGGTGTCCTTCTAATGTGCAGTGTTGGCTTTGTGCCAAAACCAAATACCTTTTTGATCTATGGTAAATCTCATAAATAGTTTTTTCAGACATTTTTGAGGGACTTCCAGTTCTTCAATTTGTGTCAGATTCGATTTACTTCTTGTGTTGAAAATGACGGATTTTTATTTGTACCTTTTTCACATTGAATTTCATGGCATTTTTACTTCTGAATTCTGTGAGTGTGCCGAGAGTGAAATAGCTTTTTGGCTTCTTTAGTGATTCGATCATTGCAGCAAGCGGCTTTACAATTTGAACTATTAAAGGGGGCTTTAAAGTGGCCCAAAACCCAGGATTTTGACTATCCTGGGTTTTGGTCCTTGCCCCGGGCGCCCCGATCGGGGATGCCCCACTGTGTGAAACCCCCCAGGTCACCCAATCTCACTTACCTTTCCCCAGTCCTACGGCGCATAAACAGCCCTCTCGTCCGATTAGCATGCTCGGATCGGTTCGACCCCCTTCGTCCGGAGCTTGTCTAATGTGAGCGGATCTGAGCACACTGGCGGCCGCATCCCCCACTACCCTTTAACAGAGAGCGTGCCCGCACAAGGGATTTGTGAATGCACCCTACTAAAGGTATAAGTGGGAATGCAGCCACTGCTCGCACATGCGCCGTTGGACCTGGAACAAAGGTGAGTTTTTAAGAGAACTGGGGGAGTTTCACACAGTGAGGCACCTCCTGATCAGGGTGCCCCGGGGGGAGCAAGTATGCCTGTCTCATAGACTCAAGGGTGGGTTTTGGTCTACTTTAACACTGCTTGTGACCTGGTTAGGTTCCAGTGTCCACTATACCAGTTCAAACATTTCCAGTACGTGGGCAAGGGGCTTGTTTTAACCCTGTCCTATTAGAAACATCCCATGTCAGGCATGGAGGTATGGGTGAACCCAGTGCCTATTGACATGGGCTTGGTGTTTTTTTTTCCAGGAACGTCCCATACCAGATGCATGAGTCTGGTAACCTCAAGAGACGATCACAAAAAAAGGAGATGGTCATATCTGACCTGATTTTTGCTTGGTCGACCTGGACTAAAATGCCAAAATAGGGGTCAAAAGTTTAGTTTACCTCAAAGCCAAAGCTCAATACTATTCTGCACCATACATAACTGTAAGTATAACCTTCCCTCATTCAGTTCATCAGCAAGAAAAAGCCAGTTTTCAGGGGAACAATTTGAGGTCTTACTTTAAAGCTGCAGCTAATCTCTGGTGCATCTATTTTGCTTCCAGTCTATTTCTTTTCAGTCATCTGTGTTTATTTAACATCAATTGCGGCATCCCCGATATGTAATGTCTGCAGACTGTTGCGTATTCCCCAGCCTCTCATCCCACAGGGCTTCCTATAAAATCTAATTTCAAAAATCCATGAAACTGGGGTAAAATCCACAAGATGTGAAGAGCTTTTTAACTAGGTTATGGCTGTGGGTGGGCCTCTTGGCCTTGCTTGGGGGATCGTCTTCAATTTTGTTTTTCATTCTGTTAATGAGAGAGGAGATGATAGAGCAGGAAATATGGAAAAACTGTGTTTGATATTGATTTAGCTTGTGAGTATTTGAAAATCATTATAATTAATTATGGCTATGTAATGTGCTAACAGTGCAGTTATGTTGGTTTGTCAACAAAAACAAAGCTCAGAGCTCTTGGCTTCTTAGCATGGGCCACCTCGACCCTTCCCTTACTTGATCCCCACAGGTCCACTTCATTGGCAGCCTCAGCCCACCAATCCCAATTAATCTCAACTGAATTGCATTGTCAGAACTTTGCCCCTTTTCTGCAATAAGAGTATTAGTGCCGACCTGAGGGGGTTGAGGGTTTATTGCTGTTTAGTAGCATTGTAATTATTCATGGAAAGGGAGAAAAGCTGTAAAAAAAAAGACAAGCCAGAAACCGCTCCCACTCTGCACATAAAGCCTATACTATGCTATAAGTGCTATACATAAAATACAAGGAGTGGAGAATTAACACTTAAAGAAGATCAATCACCCTCCTACAGTCTATAGGACTCTTAGGGTGGTGACATCGTCTTTATGGGGCTTCCAGAATTGCGATGCCCCACTGTGTGAAGTCCCGGCGGTTGCCTGATCCACTCACTTTTTCCCCATGCCCATGCTGCATCTAGGTGTTGTGGCCCCATTCCCGCTATACCCGCTATACCTTTAGCTGGGGCGTTTACCTGCAGCAGGCCTTTCTAAATGGCTGGAGTCACCTGAATGTGCACCATTCACATTTTCTTGCCACTCCAAGCTCAGAACGGCAAAGAAAATCTGAATTAAGTGCCCGCTGCTGTTTGGTTAATGGTTGTGCATGCGCCAAAGGAATGGGGAAAGGTATCTTAGGCAACCCTGAGGAATACACACATCAGGGAATCCCAAACAGGAGGAAGTAAACCCAAGAGTGAATATATTTGGCTTTGTTCCTCTTTAAACAGGAAGGACCCCCCCACCCCCTTATCGAAGCAGACAGGGCTGACATTTGAAGGGACGTACTGGCCAATTGCTATTGGAACCCACAGCCCCGGGCCTGAATACCTCACCTAGCCCTTAGCCACCAAGCCTCCTGAGCTCTCCTCTACCCAGTCACTGTCCCAAACCCCTCCTGTCCCACACCCCCAACCACTGACCTGAGCCCATCACCTTCCCTCTAGTCTAGTCCCCTTACTTGAAGCCTAACACCCTCAATCAGTCACCAAACCCCTCACCTCCCTAGCCACTGATTTGAAACTCTGACCTAACTCCCTGCTCCAGCCGCTGGTTTGCACCTCTCACAGTTGCTGACCTGTAACTGGGAACGCTCTCTGTATATTAAAAAAGAACCTCAGCCGATTTTCTTATCCCTGTGTGAAAGCCCTGGGATTGGCCATAAAACTTGCGAACCCACGCCAGGCATTTCAAAATGGTTGGCAGAGCATGCTGGGTAGAGGCCAGTGGTGTGTACTCCATTCATCATTTCTAGGAGTTCTGACATCTGATCCGGGAAACAAAGAATGAATAAAGCACGACCGCTGATTGGCCAGCAGCCTGCCTATGTTCTGTAGGATCACTGAAGGTGAGTTTTTATTGGCGTTCACAAGACTTTCACACAGCGGGGCATTCCAAATCAGAGGGGGTCGAGTGGTGAGGGGTAGTCCAAAGTTTGATATGGGGCCCATAGGATTTTAGTTACACCACTGGAAGTAGCAATTGGCCGTCACCAGTCACTTGGGTCCGGGATTGGCCACTGAGGTCCCAGAAGAGGTACATTTTTTAGGGGATCCGGGTTTTTGAGCTTATGGGGGCCTATGCATGTTGGGGGGAGCATCACTAATCAGGATGGTCTCAGACATGAGTAACAATTCTACACCACCCCGCAGTGGTGGATCCTTGTTATCTTGCTTTAAAGTGGACCAAAACCCACCGCTATTGGCCCCTCCCATTTTGGATGCCGCACATGCACCAGAGGACCGGGAATAGGTGAGTTGGCTTCGGCAATCTGGGAGGTTTCACACAGCAGGGCACCCCCGCCCAGGGGTAAAGGACCAAAACTCAGGATAGTCAAAATCCCGGGTTTTGGTCCACTTTAACTGCTGACTGGAGAAGCAGCATGTCAGCCAGATGACTTCCATTTAGAAGAAATAGAATGTGGTCACAGATGCTGTATGACAGGTTTCTTTTAGATGTAGGGTGGTATCCCTGTACTTGGAAGAAATGAGCGTGGACACTTGATTCATCTCGCACCTTATTTAATGACAGGTCTCCCTATTCATGTCCTGTCTAATGCACTGTGATCCGCCAGCAGCAAGTTATCAGGATGAGCCTTTCATAAAATAAAAGCTCATTCCTTACCTTCGCCGCACTTTTAACGGATTTCCTTTTGGATGGGTGAAGGTTAAGTGCAAGTCTTCTCTTTCTGTCCTCGGGGCATCCGTAACATATTGTGCTTTTGCTCAGGGGTGAAATTTGGGTAAAGTGAATTGTAAATGGCCTATTGATATTAAATGATGTTTTCCCAACATTGCAATAACGCTTGCTTTGTTTGTGGGAGAGTTTATTGCTTTTTGGGATCAATAAGCGCAGTAGATTTGTAGGGAGAATTAGCATACTGAATAACAATTAGGACAAAAATCAATGACATTCAGACATATAAGTGACTCTAGGTAATCCCAGAGGTGCATTTATTTTTTAAAATGTAATACAACTCATTTAGAATTCCTGTGTAAGGAGAGGAGGGGGACATCGGAGACCGGGGGAGCGCTAGTAGAGCAGGCAAAATGAACAAGGTATTTTTTTTTGTTCTTGGCAGAGAAAGTTATTGGGTAGATTTTGAAGCAATAGAGCGAGCTGTGAAATCCTGTCTCTATATATATATATATATATATATATATATATATATATATATATATCAAGAAAGGATTGGACAGCTGATGTACTGTATAGAATTAATAAGAATTAATAAGCATTAGGAGTAAGTAATATGGTGACCCAGTCATTAGGAAGGTGACCTGGCATTGTTGGATGAACTATGGATGATTAAACATTCAGAATAGATGAATAAATTAACTTAAAGTGCAGCAAGACAGCTGCCCAACTTCTTGCAAGCCAAAGGCCAAATTGATATCATCGTTTTAAGATAAACTGACATGTGCCAGTTTGTCTGCCACTTAAATGCATATTTTCAGTCTTATTAAAAGAAAAGAACAAAGAGCAAATGGAGAGAGAGAATTAATACAGGGTGTCACAGAAAGATTTGAAAAAAAATTACCAACTGACTACTGCTATGTATGTACCACAGATACAGGGCCGGATTTAAGGGACACACGCTCCAAGGGGCTTCACCAGTCGCTAACAAGGGCATTAATTCATCTGCAGTTACTTACGAAGGGCTTCCACTAGACTCTTTGCCCAGGCGCTTTCAACACACCTAATCTGGTCCTGTGCTTATATGTACCTGGTCTGTGCTAAAAATTGGCCATGGATTTTACTGGTTCTTTTGCAGCCCAAGACATGGCTGCTGAGCTCTGCCTTCACTGTGCTTACTAGCCAGATAGTAAATGTCTTTATAACTGAGGCTATAGCATTGCAGGGACAGATCATGGACATCAGTGGATAGGGCAACACCTAAAGCGATAATATTGAAGCTTTAGCATAGTAGGGGCAGATAATTTGTCATGGGTGGGCATAATAGGTCAGGGCCCCCACAACCATAATGCTGATGGGCAGATCATAGGTAGGGGAGCGTATGGGCACTTTTAAAGTGATGGTACTGAACTTTAGTATTGTAGGGCAGATAAAGTGTTCATTGTGGGCATTGCCCTCAACAATAGTGGGGTCAGGTATGGAGGATGGGCTGGGGGAAGACTAAGGGGCCAGGGAGAGCAGGAGGGGTGTAAAGAGTAGCACTGTACCAATGGAAGTTAGTTTTGGCACAGACTTGGCACAGTTTTTGGCACAGGGTAAAGTGGGCTATGTGCTGGAGGCTACCCCCAGCCCAGCCAGACCTAAAGCATTAAGGCCCACCTGGTATTCTCACATATTATTGCCAGTTTGTCTCTAGTAGTTTACCTGGAAAAAAAGGTCTATCTGATCTCTGCCACATCCCAAAATAAAATATTTATGAGAGGTTGCGAAATCATAAGACTGTCCCAGCAAGTTATAAAAAATAGTCATTAGACAAATAAAAGGTTCGGAACCTCAGATGCGTAGGCTATTTTCTGTAACACTCAAGGACCTTTGCAGAGAGCCATATTACTCTCTTATCTGTATATTAAAGAGGACCAAAACCCTTAAAATGCTCCTAATCTGACCCCAGGGAGCATCCCAATTTGGGATGCCCTTAAGTGTAAAAGCCCCTGGTTCAGTGTATGTTCGTCTTGTTTCCCACATTGCATTCTAGATCTGCATGCCCAGCAGACCTTACAGCTGGAGGAAGGAGGACATATAGTGGATGGAGGGGGGATGCCACACGGATTGCTTTCCGGTAGTGCATCCTGAGATCCTTGAAAGTGGCATGTTTAAGCCCAATTAGGGGTCACACTAATTGGGGCTCCTCTTAGGGAAGGTTTTGGCCCATTTTAAGGGTTTGATTGTCCTATCACCTGAACCATGATGGTGGTAGTAACAACTACAGAAAATGTCAAATTTCTGTTTTGAAACAACCTACATGATCTTGGAAAGTCAGTCCCAAGGATGGCACAAGTTTGCTGTGAGCCTAAAGACCCTGCACTGCCCGAATCTGAATCAGGATGCCCCTGTGCTGGCGAAAGTACTGGCACATGAGGACTTACAGACTTTTTAACTGAAGGTCCTCTCCCCACTCCATCACCATCCCAAGGAACCCCAGAAAAGGGCTAAATGATTCCACCAGTCCAATCTCGCATGTCACTCTTGTAGCTACTTGACAGTCGGTGACCACTGGGATTTGCCAGACACATGTTCATGATGTGTGGATGCCCTTCTGGTAATAACCAGAGGAGGAGGCTGCAGTAGCTGTGTCAGAGGATGCCTGACAAGTGACTTTTGAAGGCTGTTTCAGAACTTCCTGGGGTTTGGGATGCCCATGCGGATGGTGTTTCACAGACCTAAACTCATTTTAGACTATAGGTTGGCTTTAGGATCTGTATATATTAGCCTGTGCCCCTCTATTCCAACCATTTGACAGTCCCTGACTTGATAACAAATCATTGCTGTCAATTAGCCCCAGTGTCCTAAGAAGGTTTTTTGAAAGAACTCATGTCGCCTAAATGAAGGAGTGAGATTAACGTACGAGTGCCAGTTGTGGAAAGTAGTGCGCTTGCCTCCCAGCCCTTGATGTACGCGGCTGACTTCTCTGCCTGCCAGAAATCAATTTCCAACGTAATGTCTGTGTTTTCCTCTGTGTTGAGCTAGTTAATAACCATTGCTGGGCAAATCAATCAATTCTATGATATCTTATTACTTACGCTAATTTAATCACAAGGAACGCATCATTTCCTCAGTTCACAGGGTTATTTGGAAGAGGAGGGAGAGGGGGGCTGCTTCTCCGAGACTGGGATTTCAGAGCCTCTGTGCAACTTTTCTACCATGTCAGCTAAAGCGCCACAGCTCCACAATATAAGACATATTAACACTTTCAGTGATGGCGACACATCCAGCACTGCCTAAATTAGACCTCAGCAGAATTCAAGTTAGGGAATTCCATGTGAGAGCATTAAAAGGCTGTGACGGCTCCGGATGTTTTCTAATCTACATTTGACAGGCTTTTCTTTATAACCTATTATTAGAAAAGGTGCCTGTGGCCAAGGCTCGTGATAAGTGGTGGCAAACTGGGCAACTGCCCTGGGCCTCTGGCTTCAGTGACAGAAGCTTGCAATTGCCCAAGTTGTCAGCTGCAGTAAAAGCTCAACAGCCTGGCACAGTTGGAAAAGAAAGGTAGCTGACATTTTGGAGCTACCTCTCCCAGCATCTCAGCCATGCTGCTGCCTGGATTCAACTGTCATTACTGACAATGCACAATAACAGGAAGCCCAGCAGCACTTCCTGTTTGCAGGTGGCCTGTTTTGTTTCTAAAAATTTCTACAGCAGGAGTTAGGAAAAGGTAAATACATTTTTATGTACATAAATATTAATTGCCCCAGGGAGGGGGCATATAACCACTGTTTGTGCTGGTCTGATTTAAGTCATTTTTGACCGTCGATCCGCTTTAAGACCCTCAGATATGAGTTGGTCATTTGAAAAGTATCCAATATCCCATATTTGTGAGTGGCAATAGTAAGTAAGTAGAATTATAAGAGTATTTGAAGGTGAAATTAGAGTAAAAAATAACTCCAGAAACTCCCTTAATATCATATTGACTTGTGTTAGGTCATTTACTCAAGCATAGCCATGGGAGTATCATGGCATGGCCATCATCAACAAATCTTGGGCTCTCTACAGCTCCCTTCAGCATAGTTTCTAGCATTTTGTGTAATCAATAGTACCCCAAGGTCTATATATGGACAGCACTAGGTGTAATCAAGAAGTGATAGAAAGTTGAGGTGCATCAGTGCATGATTGACTAGGCTTAAAAAAGAAATGTTAGAATAGCTTTAATGAAACAACGACATCCTGTATTTGACTGTCCGCGTGTTATGCTATTGATAAAGTTAGTTTAAAAGAGAAAAAAAAAAAACAGGAAGTCTTAGGCAGACCATGTGTATTTATCATAGTGTGTTTAGTCAGCTAACAGAAAGGAGCTGTTTCCTTTCCTCCATTAACTGTGCTGCTGATGTATTCTGTTCATGTTTATGGTCCTGATGGTTGCTGAATAAACAGCTATTCCTGTACACTGGTAGAATGTTATGTACAATTCGCTTCTAACAAGAAATGATCAAAGTTGCTTCTCAGATGAAAACCACTTTCATCTTTCTCATTGTTGCCCTTCACATCACCTCCTAGACACTTTTGTTAGCCTACAGGGCCAATTGAAAACTCATCCTTTTCTCTATGTAATATTTCCACATCCATTCACACAGTGACTGGCCATAGGAAGATCCAGGAAAATTCTTGGTGGGCTGCACTGCTTTGGAGCAAACTGGACTGCTTCTTTTAAAACCCCTATCTAATCGCTGCCTTTTTAGTCTACCTCTTAGACCCCTTGTACCACCCAGCCAAGAAACCTCAGCTTATGTTTTGCCTCCTGGGCTGGGTAGTCTTAACATTATATATGTAGGGGGACATACCCAACCCTACCACAATATTTATCTATACCATACTAATGCTTTCGTACAATTGTTTAAAAAAAAAAGATTTTTTGTCCCGCACTGCTAAATTAAGGCCCTTATTTATGAAGGAATAGCGACAGGTAGCGACTGGTGAGCGGCCGGTAATGACGGGCCCCGCCACGAGAACGCCGGCTCCCCACCACAATCACACATTTATCAAGCCAATCCTGCTTAGCGACTGAGATAGCGCCATATAGCGACTCATTCATCATTATTCCAGCCTCAGCCCACAGAGCCAGCGTCCGACCTTGAACAGCGACAGGTATGACCTCTCGCTACCTGGCGCTCTCCAATGCATTTCAATGGAACAATCTTTAAATATTAATAATTAATTGTTATTAATTTTTTTTCTTTTTTAATGTGAAAAATTCTGTGACCACTTCTGCCATTTTAGATATTTTTTTTAAGGAAAAAAAATTATAAAAAATTGTACAGAATTGATATTACAGGTCTGATATTAATGTATTCATATTACTAAATTATTTAAAAAACTTGTTTTTTTTGGTTTCCAAAAATATGGTTGTTTGGGGGTTAAAAAACTACTTTTAACCCATCGCTGCCAGCGCTCTTGGGTTTAAACATGCATTTTACAGGGCGAGAATTGTTTGAGCGTGATTTTTTTATGAATATGGTGGGAGCCGGTCGCTAGGGCCAGTCGCTATCATGCGCTCCCATACAGCGCGGAACCTGTCAAATAGCGACTCCTCACCCAATATTCAACATTACGGTAAACCGAGTCGCTATCAACTACCGAACAACGGGCAAGCACAGCGACTGCTAGCGGGCGCTCTGTAAATGCCGCTGCAGTCGCTCAACTGTCGCTACCTGCCGCTATTAATGAATCGGCCTCCCAGTATACTTATCTATGTAAATGCTGGTGTTGGCTGATAAAGGGACATCTAAATGTACACAAACAGAAAAGGCGGTGGGGCTGCCAGCACAGTCCCAAAAGCCTTTATCAAAGTGAGCCGCACTCAGTAGTTTAAAAATTGATATACCATGCCTTTATTGAAAACATATACATATACAAGACTGACAAAAGTTTAAAAAACATAAAAAAAGGTGTTGGAAAAAGGGGGACTTAATTTTATGGTTCTAATACAACAAATGCAAATATCATGATGAATGCAGTTAATTAAAGTGAAAATAAAGACACAAAAAATATATATATATATTCTCTGGTTCTGCAAAAACTGTGCTTTCGTACAATTGATTTAATAGTGGCCTTAGCACCCCTGCCCATCACCTGTCCCTGTTTCCTTGTTTCTGGGGAATCTCCTTAGATGTCCCTCCACTCCAATGATGTCTTTAGTCACAATGAAGGGGTTCCACAGATCCTCTTGGCAGCCTTGATTAACTTTTGCAGGATCTCAAGGAAGGTGGAGGGGGCCGCCCTCACTACAAAGGGGGCAGCTGTAATAGGGGACAGATGAAGAAAGAGGCAATGGTGAGTTAATTTTTTTATTTGGATTTTTTTTGTGTGTGGTGGCCGGAGCTATAGTATATGCCATTTGGGAGTGGCCAGAATGCCAGATACTAGGGACTCTCTGGCCTGGGGGCTTCTGAACCGAATTGTCCCTGCTCATCACTAAGTATAACCAGATGATTAAAAGGTGTTCACAAGTTTCTAACCATGTTATGAGGCATAGGAACAATGTCAGGCATCCTCTGATCACCAATGATTTAGAAATCTACTAGTTTAATGCTTTCCAAGCCTTCAGTAAGGTCGCCTTGCAGTTGATGCTAGCTACTAGCCACCTGCTATAAAGACAGGGGCAGGATCAGGGGCAGACTGGACCTAGGGATGACCCTGCAAGAATACCCAGTGGGACACACTGCTTTGGGGCTGCCTGTGCTGGACCCCCATCCAACAACTCATCTCCCCTGTGCTGGAAATGACACCCCTTTTCCTCCTCCTGCCTCCTGAGCCCCAGCCCCTTTGACCCCCACCTCCTGAGTCCCGGCAGCTTTCATCCCCTGCCTCCTGAGCCCCAGCCCCTTACATGTACCCAGACTCACTTTAAAGTGGACCAACACCCAGGATTTTGACTATCCTGGGTCTTGGTCCACTTCGATGGGGCACCCCCGATCGGGGTGCCCCGCTGTGTGAAACCCCCCCCAACCCCCCGAAAAACTCACCTCTCCGCGCTCCCAGCGCCAACGTACAAGCTCTATTCCAGGACGTCTAAGCGGCTGCCGCCGCCGCCGCCTCCCGCGCGTCCCTTTTGACGCGCCCGCGCCGGCCATTCGCAGACGGCCGGCGCGGGCGCGCGCACGCCTGCAGGGGCGCGAGGGAAGATCAGGTAGGGTTTTTCGGGGGTTTTGGGGGGGTTACACCCCGCGGGACATCCCGATCTCGGATGTCCCGCGGGGTGGGGGGTGATCGGCCCGGGAATCTTATAGATTCCCGGGCCGATCACCCGTGGGTGTTGGTCCACTTTAACCCCAGCCCATGTTCTCCCTCTCAGCCTCAGTATTTTGGCTTTGAAGAGTAATACTCTCTCACTACATACCTCTGCTACAATATAGGCCCCTACAATACTAAAGTTTTATTACCATTGATTTAAAACTGGCCATATGCACCACTTCCCATGATCTATCTTTGCAGTGCTATAGCCTAAGCTATAGCTCATTGGGGTCAGAGATTAGAGGCTCATGGGCTGGTGGTGAGCTGATCAGAGACAGCTAAATTCCTTCGCTGATTTTTTGCCCTACTACGACCATGCATACAATATTTGGGTACAAAAGTCTGCTGGCTACCAATGAAGTATAGTCCATAAAGTATATATTTTTACTATGAATTCATAATAGTATGCATTTTGTGAGGACTGGTGTAAATGAACACAATGGCTTAGTTTGGCATCTTTAGACACGACACCACACACAATCTCAACCAATAACTAACAATATCCTTCTACTTTCACATCAGCTTTCCAGTAGGTGAATAAACTATTTTCTACTACAATTAAGTATCTGGTTGCTTGGTCATTGTTACTGATATCAATAACTGCCTAGTAAAATTTTAGGGAATAGATTTGGACAATTTTTTGGACAAGGTCTTAATGGTTTTTATAGGGGAGGAGTTGTTTCTATTTTCCTGGTAACTCAGTTATGTGTAATTGACACAGCTCTCATTACTGTTACGACACATACATTTGCTGCCTCCACTGCTGCCCTTACATCAAAATGGGCTTCGTTTTCATACACCTTACGCTTCCTATAATACAAAAAATTGTTATTCAGCACAGCAATTCAGAGCAATCCAAATCACAGCCAGCTGTCAGAGGAGTGCTATCCTGTCCATGTAAGACTTTTTATCTTCCCCTCCCTAACACAGACAAATCAGTAAATATCCACTGTCCCAAGTGTCACAATGTAGTGTTGATTGGCCTTATTGATATGTTTAAATTTAACTCCACTTTGTTAAGGAAAAGCAACAATCAGTTTTCTCCATACATTCACTTAAAGATTACCTCTACAAGACATCATTTAAAAGGATACCCTTTTAGAATTCCAACCTTTTTTATTGAGATACTACTTCCCATTTTCTAATGATATCAGGTGACACCTGGGTGGTATGTCAGAGCTATCAACCTAAAACCATGTTAAAATGCACAACAAAATTCTCAAACGAGATAGATAGTTTAGATAGTTTTTAGCACCTTTGGAGCCTTTTGACTCACTTGATAGGATCTTGCGTACCACCAGTGGTATGTGTACCATTGCTTGGAGACCCCTGCTATGGAACAAAGCAATGAGGGCAGGAAGTTTTGGATTAACTAAAAATCTTTCGGAGAAATAGGATCTCAGAATGGATGATAAACAGCAAGATTCGTATAAGGAATAGCAGAGATACCAGTGGATTACTTTGGAAATCATCCATGGGTTGTATTCTCACCCCTGCTAGCTCGTATTGTACTTCTTGAAAGACAGCCTTAAGAAGATGAATCCTACTTGCCCATACCAATATTGCATGACGGTCCCGATGGCCTGTGTATGGATTGTATAATAGCTTATGGATCAGAGAATTAGCAGATTAATTAGTACTGACTAACTTTTTCTGTGTGGGGCCCATACATTTCTGAGGCGGCCCTGCCTTTATTAGAGTGATGTCCTTTTACAAGTACTCTTGGTGATAGGGCCTCCATGCCGGTTATAAAGTATTTGGCAGTTCTGTAAAACAGGAGCATTGCTTAAGATACTGTATTAATATTATTTATTATATTATAATTGTTGTTGCATAATTATTACAGAGAAGGTTGAAAGCAGACTTTCATCAATCTTGATTTGGGATGCTTCTTCAGCAAAGGATCAATTGGAAGTAAGAATAAGGCATAGAGATCTGTATGATGGGGCAAGAAATAGCTGTGACAGTCAACCAAAGCCTGTCTGCTATTGGATCAGATGAAGCTCTGATTATCTCTCTAGTTCACAGCTCACTGATGGTGTGAGAAGGTGGTTTGGGTTAGTTAAGTAGACAAACTTTGTGCCTGGAAGGTTTTAGGTTTACTTGAAGGCAAGAGTTAGAAATAAAATGAAACCAGCTCTTGGTAGAGTTGACCAAAGGAACTGTAAGGATTGACTTCTCTTCCCCTCACTCCCGCAGCATTACTTTATGTGTCGAGCCAGTTAGTGCTCACACAATATGTCGTCTGTGGACTTCAGTGGCTGTGTGCTGCCAGTTGGCAGGCAGAGCAGCCGCAGGAGGGAAATTTAAATGGGCCAATGAGGGTTTCTTGTGGGACTATTAACATTTAGCCACTTAGTGGGCTAATCAGCCTAAGGCACATTAATGTATGACTGGCCTTCCACTTTAAGACCTCGGGGGCAACCGTACCCGGACACGCGTGTCCAGCTGCTTGTCCACTAAAGGTGAATATGCAGTGAACATCGGACAATATCTCTCTGAACTAAGTTCGTAAAGTATTTACACAGCATCCAACACAAGGAATAATAGAATTACCCATGACTCCTTGCAGATGGAGGAGCCATGCAAATCATCTCTTTACATCTCAGAGCCATCCAAAGCACTTAGAAGCTGCTGAGCGTGCAATGCCAAGGATTAACTTTACACAGCCAAACACCTTCCACTAGTGGACACGTGTTTGGTATTTACAAAGTCTCAACCCCCATACAGCCAAATACTACTGGCCTAGTGCTGATGAAAGCCAAAAGCTTAAAACACGTGTTCAATAGTAGAAGATATTTGGCTGTGCAATTTAAAGCTATCATTGCATTGCACACTCAGCGGCTTCTGAGTGATCTGGATGGCTCTGAGATGTAAAGAGAAATTTGCATGACTCCACCCACTGCAAGGAGTGATGGGTAAATCTGTTAATCCTTGTGTTGGGTGCTCTATAAATACTTTCCATTCTAGGAAAGCACCTATTTTCCTTTACCGTTCAGTAGTGGGTATTTTGCTCTCTTTAGCCCCCTATATTAAGTCTAACATAGGTCCCTCCATATGGTGGTTTGCGACTCTGTTTTGAACTAGGTTCTGCATTCAGTCGGGCCTCACAGGAACATTGTCTTGAAGACAGATTGGATATGTGATGGGAGAGGTCTTAGATGGCTACATAAAGCAAAATGAAGACTTTAACAAATAGGTAAGTAATTAGAACTTGAGCTTTCCAATCAATCCAGCACCTTTTGACCTCCCAATGGCCTATTGATCCTTTCTCTTACAATTAACAGGACAAGCTATTGACAATGATAACCCACCTTTATTAGCCTTCCCTGGGGACCTCAGATATTGAGAGTAAAGCGTGCTCTCTTCAATAAAAGAAAAACAGTCAAAAAGCCATTTGCAATTCCATTTGAGCGCCACAAGAAGGGGACCACGTACTACATGAGAAGCAGAAAACAATTATTTTTGTACTTTTACTGTAAGATCTATGTCAATAAACTACGGAATTTAGTTTAGAGTAACTCATTTCTATGTACACTTATTCACACAGTATCAATACATATTTTCTAGGCAAGTTGTATTTTTGAGTATTCATTTTATTTTTGAACAGCTACAGTGCTGTCAATCAATTAAAAAAACCTTAAACTAAAAGTGAGGTTATGAAGAGAATATTGCTGTGAGCATAATTGTTGTACAGAATTATTATGTAACTGGATGAAAAGGAACAATTTTGCCATCTCACTAATTTTATATGTTAAATTGAGAATTGCAGCTGCAGTGAAATAAAGGTGAGTATGGGTTTTGTTTTTAGTTGCCCAGACAGTCCCTTCTCTAATTGGTTTAAGGACTAGCTATGAATAGAGGGGATATTTATTGGATTTAAAGCAAACCAAAACCCACTGAACTTGTAAAATATGTGTGTGACCGAGCCTCTGTTTTGACCAGATTTAGAGACAGATTATAGGTTGGTCTGCAAGCTAACAGGGTGCTGCGGCTCCTTTAAGTCTTCCACATGCTTGCACATGAGGTTTAGGGCAACCTCAGGTAAGCCTGCTCCCTTTTTATCTCTTGCATTGTATGTCCCAAATGGGGCTCTCATAGATTAGAGTTAGGACTGCACCCATAGAGGCACCTTGGCGTGGTGGTGCAGCTTAGCATACTTCTGCAGATGTGTGTGACCGAGCCTCTGTTTTTACCAGATTTAGAGACAGATTATAGGTTGGTCTGCAAGCTAACAGGGTTGAGTGCTGCGGCTCCTTTAAGTCTTTAGGAACTTGTAAAATATTTAGCCAAAGACTCTGCTGATACTCCTATCATGTGTAGAACTGGAAATGGATATTTTTACTTACAGATTATCCTGGAGCACTGATTTTTTTGTAGTCCCTCTTAGCTGACCCTACCTCATTATTGCACACAGGGGGCGTAGCTGGGGGGGACACTTTCCCTGCAGAAGGTCAGGGGGGCGCCAAAGGCCTGAGAACAGGTGAGGGGCGCCATTTTGAATCTTTGCCCCGGGTGCCAGAAAGCCTAGCTACTCCTCTGATTGCACACCTTCCTGTAGCCCCCGAGATGTACTGTGGGAGTTTGTGCAATTCTGGTACTTGCCCAGATCTCCTGCATGTGCTGTGCCTTTACCTTGAGGAAACTGGACGGAGTGCTTTAGAGGGGGAACCTTCAGAAGAGCTTTGCTGCGGCACTGTAAAACAGCAGGCATTCTGCTGTTGCATAGGTGGGACAATGACATCCCCTAAAGTGCCATTGACTCAAGGGATTTCAGCTAAAGCAGGCAGCATTAATGGGGAGCAGAGTGAGCAGGATTCTTTATTGGAGGAGCAATTCATATGATGCTGGTTAAAAAAAGTTTGGTCTGCTGTAAAGGTTTCTTATGGATTGAGGGTGAAAGTAGACCTCCAATAAAATTTACCAGGGGTGTGCTTACCCGCGTTATCCTCCCATGGTCTGGGGCATCCAAATTTGAGATGCCTTACCAGCTAAAACAGAGTCACACTTCCACAATGCTCGCCTGTCTCACACAATGACCTGTGACCATTAGGTATTGCCGGGTAGATGTGCCCATTGGTCTCCTTCGAAGTGGATATTGTAAGTGAGGACCAGATGTGGCCTCCTCAAAGAACAAACTATTTTTTTTAGGCTTGATTTTAAAGGAAACTCCCTTTTTGTCAGGTTTTTGGCATTCTGTCTTATTCTTTTCCTCTTTTGGAATGTAAAATAGACATTTGTGTTAGGATTGTACCCCCCGACCTTTCAAGTTTCTTATTGGCTCTGTGTTGCTAAAATTGAAGTGGTTTTCCTGGCCTTGAATAAAGCCCTTGGTATAGTTTCTGACTAGAAATCACAGAATCCTTCCACTGTAACAGGTGAGCTTATCAACGGCTTTGGCTAAAGCAAGCTGCAGTAACGACCTCTCCATGTGAAACACTGCCAGTAACCCTTTAGCTACCGAAACATAAGATTGTGATCCCCCCATCTGAAACGGTTGAATTAGAGCAGAGAGGGTAAAACCGGTGAGCTCAGGAGTGTGGAGTGTCAACTCTGCTTCAGCTAATTAGATGATTAGCCAGCCAGAGTCACAAGGTCTCTGCTACGTACACCCAACACATCAGTGAATGTTGCTAAGGTAAACACATTGTTGCTAGGAAAAACTGTTAAATGCAAACAAATAGAAAAAAAAAAAAAACAGATAAGCTCAGCACCTTGATGACATTATATTGGCACACAGTAATGAAATATTTTAAAATGCCATTGAAAGTGGAATTACCCTTAAATTTTTAGCTAACCATGGGGGTGGGTGGGTGAGCAGACCTCCAGTCATTATTTGTCATAGAACCAGGACTATTCCTCTTTTTCCCCGGAGAGGACGCCAAGGTTTCCCATGCACTCACATTTGCGCACTAGACATAGTAGGGCCAGTAAGTGTGTGCGCCTGTGCTGTCGGCTGTAGCAACACAATCTGCATTTGTGCGATTATGCTCGCGCATGCGCTTTGCAAATGTGCAAAACTGCACTCGATTAGGCGCATGCACAGGGGCCTTTAAATACTGGCGAGCCCTGACCTGCATTGCCAGTTTGTCTTTTCTCCTGTCTGTTCCTGTGTTCCAGTCTTCCATTCCTGTGTACCGACCCGGCTTGATTTTGACTACACTGCTGCGCTCCTGAGGACCTCGGTTTGTTTATGACTTCGTTCCAGTTCTGCCAGCCCTGACTTCAGCTTGTTCCATGCTTCCAGTCCAGCTCTGGTCTGTCCTCTACTCAGAACCTGGCAAAACCCACTCCTAGGTTTCCTGAGCTGGGGCCTTCCTGCAGCCCAGCCTATACTCACCTTTAGAGGCTCTAGTGAAAACCAGCTTGGTCCCTAGATTCCTCATACCGGTAGTCTGATTATTTGACTAAAGGACGGTTTTTAGCATTTTTGCTGCAGAAGAACTCTATGAAAAGTATATGTTTATGCTGAAGGTGGTCTTACATGGGATAAGGTGACCAGGGCAGTTTCCAAGCAAAATAGCAATCAGTGCGGGAAGGAAAAAAATCTGCCCACCCCTCTATGGTGCTGCTGCTTTCCAATACCAATATGTGTCATGTTGTGCCTCTTGCTTCGTAGCAGGCAGTGGCCCTTCCCATGGATGAGCACAATATAGGTGCATGAGGAGCCTGTACAACTAACTATGGCCCTTACTGATCTGCATAAAATAGAATGGCTGGGATAAAGGTGCCCCCAAATGCTTTGGCGCTCAGGGCGATCACCCTTTTTCGCCCTCCCCTAAAAACAGCCCTGAAGGTGGCAAGAAGGTGCATAGCATTTTGCTTATATAGAGAGGGTGTATCTGGGGGTTCCAAGATATATGGCCTTAGTAAAAGTTGGACTCTATTGCATGGCCATGTAAAATGACCAAACAGTAAGGTTTAACAAGTTATGTATATTTTTCCAATGGACGTTCTATATCAGTAAAATGCAACGTAATAATCTATGATAAATGGATTTCTATTGATTGTGGAAACATTCTAACTTTCGGATGCGCATGGGTTAATCGTGTTTCTGTTTTTGGCTTGCTAAATAATGCCTCTTCACTCCGACTGTCATCCGCAGTCACATCCAGCAGTAGTAGCCTTCTGCGAGTCGGGTAAAGCTGTCATTACGAAGGATTAGCATCACAAAAGAGCATCACCCCATGTTTCGGAAAACGCCATCCAGAAGTGACAACCACTACAAACACGGGAGAGGGCCTTGTCACACAGGGAGGTGACACCGAGGGGACTCCGGCACTGTCATCCCCTGACATCTCTCCAACCCCTCTACCCACGCTGCCATTTCTTCTCTCCCACCTCCATTATCACCATCACAATATGTCAATAGGCAGTTGTCAAGGCTGGGATGAGGTGTAGTTGGTGATTAAGCCTGGGGAGGCAGAGGAAACACGAGGCATCGCTCAGTCGCACAATAGGACTCTTGATAGAGGTACAATTACACATGACGAGTTTGCAAAAAACTTTCAAGACGGTTTTCATGTTCTGCAAAGATCCTCTAACACGTTGTGCTCAGCCTGCCTGTGGAATCCTGCCTCTCTTAAAGTCAACCAGAAGTCGAGATAAATCAGATAGTAAACCCAGTTACCCAGTGCACTGCCTTTGAAGTGCAACAGAACTGTGAATAACTTTGGGAACGGCGCAACTCCTCACCCAGCACCGTATACCCTAACACCAAACACCCTGGGCCCAAATAACATCCACTACTCGCCACACTGCCACTAACCTGGCGGTAGGTGGGTTACCTCCATACCTGCAAAAGAAGACTGATACTCCCCATCAATCTGCTTTTGGATCCTTCTACTCCTTAGAAATTAGACCCAACCCACAAGTATTTAAACCCCAGACCCATTTCCACCCCAATCTTGCTGTTATAGATTCCTTGGAAAATATAGCACTTACTTAAACGTCAAAATGCATAGATAATATTTCACCTTTAATGTTCCTTTTCAAATGAGCCCCCCCCCCCCCCCCTGCATAAATAAACCTATGGATTCCAATAGGGGCCTACATGTCACTCTGAACTTTCCCAGTGACAGATTAATTGTAACATCAATGCCATTTCCCTGAAGTCTGTCCCCCAGGGCACTAACCTTTACCAGCAGCTCCCACAGCACTGTCTCTGCCAGCCTCCACATCCCCGGCTTTCCTAATGGCCAGTTCCAAAGCAGTTCCCAAAATTACAGGAAAACCGAAGATGGGGCCAGCAGGGCCAGGTAGGTTTCATTGGTGAAATACACTTTTTTCCCCAAACCCGGGCAACCAGGGGGGGGGGGGGCAGGGTGAGTAGGAGGTTTTACTGCTTTTATATAAAGAATATAAACATGTTTGTACATAGTTAGCAGAGCTGCAGGAATTTATGGACCCATCAACAATGTCTGGGCCCCCTTCCTCGTAACCTATACATGAACAGAAGTTCAAACTCGGGGCCCAGCCACCACATTACAGATTATAGAAGGCCCAGACACAATAGAGGCTGTACAACACCCCCCCCCCCCAATGACCTCTATGTAATGGCTAAGTCTCTAGTTTAAATAGGGGCCCAAACAAACCAAACCAGTCCAAATTAGTGGCCCAGCCATCACACATAGGAGATGCCTTCATTCATCATCAGCACCATCAGCAATAGGATAGCCTGTTTAGAAGGCGCCCCCGTGGGAAAAATATAGTCTTGGCTGTACTTCCCTGATAAAGGTGTTCTGAGTAGACCCTAAGAGGGGACTTCAGCCAGAAGGAACATGACTCTGGAGATGGTGGTAGGGACTTTTAACCTAAAAACACTTTAAAGCATCAAAAGAGTATCTTTCTGCAGCTTATAGTGAGATAATTTTCCAACAACGAACCTGAAATTCAATCTCAAAGTGCCATCTTGGCAGCAAATTTAAGAGACTTTTGTAGTTTGTTTTTATGTTACAGTACAGCCCTGACTGACACAGCCAGCTCATTTCCAGCGTCACGCTCGGCGCACAGCGCGCCTCGAAGTGTTGAATTTGTTGAATGTTGTGTTGTGCATGGGCTGTGACTGTAAGAAAGCCTGTATTCTGGAATTTTCATCCACCCCTGCCAGGGGATAACCACACTCCACCAACACGGTGCAGCTGCCAACATGGGAGGGCTGTTATGCGGCTGCCACATAAGCACGTCTCTGCCAGGCTGCTGTTCAGAAAGCAGTCTATTAAAAACCCCATACAGGGAAAAGCTGCTCCCCCCAATTCCTGGAATCATTATATATGCCCACGCAGTCCAGAAACCAAACTGAGAACGAAGGTTACATAACTGTATTAACAAGGTCTGTCTGGAACTGTTTCCTTCTACTCATTGATCCACAATTTGAATGTTGGACACAATGTGCTATGGGCCCACCCATAAAACTGATTCTGGGGGCATACCCTACAGTTAAATGCACATTTTTTAAGCACAAAGAAATTTGTCGAAACTTTCTAGTGTGCGAGTGGATAAGCCATGTTCTTCTGCCTTAAAACAAGAGCACCTAGCATTATCTTCTTATCCTGCAATGTTTAAACCTGTGATGTTCTGCTTGTAATCACCCAAAACTGTTCACTGGCAGTCACATGGTAAGCACCAACAGCATGAAGTGTGATCCTAATCCTGATGTGTTTTATTTCTCGTTTTTTACCATCTTCCAGTGGACCTTCAGGGATAGGGGATGCAGCAACCCTGAGTGCTGCAGGAGAAAAAAACGGAAGGAACATGACATTAGTCTTACTTACCTATCTACCTGACACCAGCTTTGGCACCACTATCTTTTCTTATCAGAGCTACACCATAGACTGGTAAATTGAAGAGTAGGGAATTCAGGCTGGTAGGGGGCCTGCATGGTAATTATCTAAACCAGTATTGCCTCCTAGGCTAGTACATAGAGTGTTACATTAAAGTTAGAAAAGTGGGGAAGTTTATAATAGTAGGGGTTTTCTCTAGATTTATGAAGCAGGGTGTGTCACATCAGCTGGCAGTGGTTACTTTTCTTTTTGACATGAAGGTATAACCCCAATTTCAATTTAAAAGTTAGACATTTTAAATTTTATTTGGGAAAAAAATAACTTACTGGTAATTAATAGAGATGAGCGAGTAGTGAAATATTCGAAATTTCGAATTTCGATTCGAATAGACCGCGTTACTCGACTACTCGACCGAATATCGAATCCCATTATAGTCTATGGGAAAAAAATGCTCGACACTTGGAAATCTCAATTCGACCACTTGGAGGTCACCAAGTCCACCCTGAAACATCAGAAAATGATGCCAACACTGCTGGAATGCAACTGGGACAGCAGGGGAAGCATGTCTGGGTGCATATAACGCGCCCAAGTCGCACTATTACGCCACTATCACAGCCTCTCAACAATACACTCCAAACACAATATTACTTCTACGTAAAGTGAGACAAGACAAGGAAACCTTCTTTCCTCTACATTGCCATGGACCCCAAGCCAAACTGTACAAAAAAGAAGAACAAAATTCTGCACCCCTTAAAATCACGTTGCCTAATGACAACCACAGATGGCATAGGCAAGGGGGAAAATAAATAGACCCCACCCCTAATTGTCATTGTGTGTGTGTGTGTGTGTGTGTGTGTGTGATGTGGTCAGACATGTCCTCTTGTGTCATTGTGTCACCCCAGCAGTAAGGGAAGCTTACAGGAGGAGGTTTGTTACAGTGTGTCACCCCAGCAGTAAGGGAAGCTTAGAGCTGAGACCTCTTAAAAATTGTGTGGAGGCCCAAGATCTGAGACCTCTTAAAAATTGTGTGGAGGCCCAAGAGCTGAGACCTCTCAAACATTGTGTGGAGTCCCAAGAGCTGAGACCTCTTAAAAATTGTGTGGAGGCCCAAGAGCTGAGACCTTTTAAAAATTGTGTGGAGGCCCAAGAGCTGAGACCTTTTAAAAATTGTGTGGAGGCCCAAGAGCTGAGACCTCTCAAACATTGTGTGGAGGCCCACGAGCTGAGACCTCTTAAAAATTGTGTGGAGGCCCAAGAGCTGAGACCTTTTAAAAATTGTGTGGAGGCCCAAGAGCTGAGACCTTTTAAAAATTGTGTGGAGGCCCAAGAGCTGAGACCTCTTAAAAATTGTGTGGAGGCCCAAGAGCTGAGACCTTTTAAAAATTGTGTGGAGGCCCAAGAGCTGAGACCTCTTAAAAATTGTGTGGAGGCCCAAGAGCTGAGACCTTTTAAAAATTGTGTTGAGGCCCAAGAGCTGAGACCTCTTAAAAATTGTGTGGAGGCCCAAGAGCTGAGACCTTTTAAAAATTGTGTGGAGGCCCAAGAGCTGAGACCTTTTAAAAATGGTGTGGAGGCCCAAGAGCTGAGACCTTTTAAAAATTGTGTGGAGGCCCAAGAGCTGAGACCTCTCAAACATTGTGTGGAGTCCCACGAGCTGAGACCTCTTAAAAATTGTGTGGAGGCCCAAGAGCTGAGACCTTTTAAAAATTGTGTGGAGGCCCAAGAGCTGAGACCTTTTAAAAATTGTGTGGAGGCCCAAGAGCTGAGACCTTTTAAAAATTGTGTGGAGGCCCAAGAGCTGAGACCTCTTAAAAATTGTGTGGAGGCCCAAGAGCTGAGACCTTTTAAAAATTGTGTGGAGGCCCAAGAGCTGAGACCTTTTAAAAATTGTGTGGAGGCCCAAGAGCTGAGACCTCTTAAAAATTGTGTGGAGGCCCAAGAGCTGAGACCTCTCAAACATTGTGTGGAGTCCCACGAGCTGAGACCTCTTAAAAATTGTGTGGAGGCCCAAGAGCTGAGACCTTTTAAAAATTGTGTGGAGGCCCAAGAGCTGAGACCTCTTAAAAATTGTGTGGAGGCCCAAGAGCTGAGACCTTTTAAAAATTGTGTGGAGGCCCAAGAGCTGAGACCTCTTAAAAATTGTGTGGAGGCCCAAGAGCTGAGACCTTTTAAAAATTATGTGGAGGCCCAAGAGCTGAGACCTTTTAAAAACTGTGTGGAGGCCCAAGAGCTGAGACCTTTTAAAAATTGTGTGGAGGCCCAAGAGCTGAGACCTCTCAAACATTGTGTGGAGTCCCACGAGCTGAGACCTCTTAAAAATTGTGTGGAGGCCCAAGAGCTGAGACCTTTTAAAAATTGTGTGGAGGCCCAAGAGCTGAGACCTTTTAAAAATTGTGTGGAGGCCCAAGAGCTGAGACCTCTTAAAAATTGTGTGGAGGCCCAAGAGCTGAGACCTTTTAAAAATTGTGTGGAGGCCCAAGAGCTGAGACCTTTTAAAAATTGTGTGGAGGCCCAAGAGCTGAGACCTCTTAAAAATTGTGTGGAGGCCCAAGAGCTGAGACCTTTTAAAAATTGTGTGGAGGCCCAAGAGCTGAGACCTCTCAAACATTGTGTGGAGTCCCACGAGCTGAGACCTCTTAAAAATTGTGTTGAGGCCCAAGAGCTGAGACCTTTTAAAAATTGTGTGGAGGCCCAAGAGCTGAGACCTTTTAAAAATTGTGTGGAGGCCCAAGAGCTGAGACCTCTCAAACATTGTGTGGAGTCCCACGAGCTGAGACCTCTTAAAAATTGTGTGGAGGCCCAAGAGCTGAGACCTTTTAAAAATTGTGTGGAGGCCCAAGAGCTGAGACCTTTTAAAAATTGTGTGGAGGCCCAAGAGCTGAGACCTCTTAAAAATTGTGTGGAGGCCCATGAGCTGAGACCTTTTAAAAATTGTGTGGAGGCCCAAGAGCTGAGACCTTTTAAAAATTGTGTGGAGGCCCAAGAGCTGAGACCTCTTAAAAATTGTGTGGAGGCCCAAGAGCTGAGACCTTTTAAAAATTGTGTGGAGGCCCAAGAGCTGAGACCTTTTAAAAATTGTGTGGAGGCCCAAGAGCTGAGACCTCTTAAAAATTGTGTGGAGGCCCAAGAGCTGAGACCTCTCAAACATTGTGTGGAGGCCCAAGAGCTGAGCACTTATTAGTGCTGCAGCTACGGCTGCTTTAGTGAGGGGTAGCTGCTGCTGCTGGAATAGGGACAGAAAGACTTCAGTGGTGTATTACCACCTATATACAAAACTATATTTTGCACTACTGTTTTGTGTCCTCTTTACCAACAAAACACTGTTTTATACACGGTGCGTATAGGCACCATTTCACCTTCTGGCAGTATACGGCTGTATAGCCAGGTGTTTTTCTTAAAAATATTTTTATATTTGGCATAACGCGTGGCCAAAAAAGTAAAACGTCTGAAATGCGGAGGGCTAGCGCAAAGGGACGTGGACGAGGACGGGGGCGCGGAAATGCTGGTGGGGGCACAAACCGCGTTGAAGCCAGTGGGGATACAATGCGTGCTGGTGAGGGGCAGCCAGCATTACGCTCATCCAGCTTCCCTGCCTTTATGGGACAGTTATGCGGGGGGCGGGGTACACCTCTGTTAAAGCCTGAGCAGCGTGAACAGGTGGTGCAATGGATGGCCGATAACGCTTCCAGTCACTTGTCCACCACCCAGTCATCCACACAGTCTCACTCTGACCCTCCTTCCTCCCAACCTGGCCAACAGAGTCAGCCCACCCTTGACCCCTCCCAGGACCTCTTTTCGGGTCCTTTTCCAGATGTGCTGCAAGAATCCCAGGAGCTAGCAGAGGAATTTGTTTGTAGTGATGCCCAAACACTTGAGTATCCGCCATCTCCTAGTGATGTGGACCCGGAACCAGCATCTGCTATCATGAGCGATGATGATGATGATGAGACGCAGTTGCCATCAAGGGAGGCTGTTGGAATGTCCAGTGGGCAGGAGGAGGAGCAGAGAGAGGAAGTGGAAGAGGAGGTGGTGGACGACGAAATGACCGACCCCACTTGGACAGGGGTGATGTCCAGCGGGGAAAGCAGTGGAGATGCAGTCTGCGCATCACCGAATAAGGCAGCAAGAGGCAGAGGACAGTCCAGAGGCAGAGGACAGTCCAGACAGAGAAGGCAGGCCACAGCCAGCAGGGCCGAAGCTCTTCCCGGCAGCAGGCAGTCGCGCGAAGCTCCCCCATCGAGGCCTCGTACTTCTGTGGTGTGCGCGGATGACAAACTGAGCGCGGTTTGCGCAATCTGCCACTCAAAACTGAGTAGGGGCTCTGAGAAGAGCAATCTGACCACCTCAGGCATGCGCCGTCACTTGGAATTCAAGCACTGGGCTGAGTGGGAGAGAGCAAACGCAATACAACCTGCGCCCCGTCTTGCTGCCACTGCCTCTTCCCCTTTGTTGTGTGCTGCCACTGCGGTCCAGACCTCCAGCCAGGACACCTCCACATCTGCCTCTGCCTCGGCTACTTTGGGGCCTTCTCCTTCAGCCCCCCCTTCCCCCGCATCTTCGTCTGCACCTTCCATCTCCTCGTCCCATCAACTGTCCATCTCGCAGGCGTTCAACCGCAGGCGGAAGTACGCCTCCAGTCACCCCCAAGCCCAAGCCTTAACCTGCCTCATCTCCAAACTGCTGGCCCTGGAGATGTTGCCGTTTTGGCTTGTGGAGACGCAGGCCTTCCGCGACCTGATGGCGGCTGCCGCACCTCGCTATTCCGTCCCTAGCCGCCACTATTTTCCCCGGTGTGGCGTCCCCGCCCTGCACCAGCACGTGTCGCGTAACATCAGGCGGACCCTGAGGTACGCAGTCAGCGCAAAGGTCCACTTGACCACCGACTCGTGGACAAGCGCTTGCGGCCAAGGATGCTACATCTCTTTGACGGCACACTGGGTGAATGTTGTGGAAGCGGGGACGGGGTCGCAAACAGGGACGGCCTACATACCACCCCCGCCCAAGATTGCCAGCACAGGTTCTGATAGACCCCCCTCCTCTTCCTCCTCCTCCTCCTCCTCCTCCTCCTCCTCTGCCTTAACATCGCCCTCAGCCCCTAGCTGGAAGCGTTGCAGCACTGGCACGGGGAGACGTCAGCAGGCGGTGCTTAAGCTCATCAGCTTGGGCGACAGGAAGCACAGCGCCGCAGAGGTGAGGCACACCATATTGCAGCAGACAGAGATGTGGCTGTCGCCGCTGCAGCTAGGACCAGGCATGGTCGTGTGCGATAACGGCCGTAACCTGGTGGCGGCTCTGGAGCTTGCAGAACTCAATCACGTACCATGCCTGGCCCACGTTTTTAATTTGGTAGTACAAAAGTTTCTAAAGACTTACCCCAACCTGGCAGAGCTACTGGTCAAAGTGCGGCGCTTGTGCGCTCACTTTCGGAAGTCAACTGTAGCTGCTGCTAGCTTAAAAAAAAATCCAGCAATGCCTCCATTTGCCTCAACATCGGCTGTTGTGCGACCTGCCCACTCGCTGGAATTCCACCTATTGCATGTTGGCCAGGGTGTGTGAGCAGCAGAAAGCATTGATGGAGTACCAGATGATGCATCCACGCGTGCCTCCAACTCAGCTCCCTCAGTTTGCCAACCACGAGTGGCCATGGATGGCAGACATATGCGATGTATTGCGTATCTTTGAGGAGTCCACTAAGAAGGTCAGCAGCGAGGACGCTATAGTGAGCGTAACCATCCCGCTCCTAGGCGTCCTTAAAGAATCGCTCATCGCAATAAGGGAGAACGCATTGCACACAGAGGAGACGGGGGTAGGAGGAGACGCAACGCAGGTAGACAGTCAGACCACACTTTTGTCTGCTGCTCGGTGGCAGTTGCAGGAGGAGGAGGATGAGGAGGAGGAGGACAACGTGGAGGTGGCTGTGGAAGAGGATGCTGGCGGCGAGGGTAGCAGTCAGGCTGTGTGCGTCCCATTGGTTCAGCGCGGATGGGGCGGAGAGGAGGAGGAAGAGGAGGAAATGGAAAATGATCCTTCTGGTGGGGGCAGTGAGGTCATGCCTACTCAGAGTCTGGCACACATGGCTGACTTCATGCTGGGCTGCTTTTCCCGGGACATACGTGTTGTCCGGATATTGGAGAACAAACTATACTGGGTCTTCGCACTCCTGGACCCCCGGTATAAAGATAACTTCTCCTCTTTTATTCCGGTAGAGGAGAGGACGAATCGATTACTGGAATACCAGAGGGAACTCTTGCAGAACATGATGCAGATTTTCCCACCCAGCATCGCTGGCGGCAGAGAGGAGAGTGTCTCCCAGAGTCTGACAACATCGATCAGGCCCACAGCCACCAGGGGAACACTCTCCAAGGTGTGGAACACGTTCATGTCACCCCCTCGTGCAACTTCCATCACTGCGGGGCCCGCTATCAGCAGGAGGGACAAGTATCGGCGGATGTTGCGGGACTACCTGGCAGACCACACCCCTGTCCTCCCCGATCCCTCGGCGACCTACACTTACTGGGTCTCCAAGTTGGACACGTGGCTGGAACTGTCCCTGTACGCCTTGGAGGTGCTTGCCTGCCCTGCCGCCAGCGTGCTATCAGAAAGGGTGTTCAGCGCAGCCGGGGGCATTATAACCGATAAGCGCAGCCGCCTGTCAACCGACAGTGCCGACAGGCTGACGCTAATCAAAATGAACAGCAAGTGGATTGACCCGGACTTTGCTTGTACAACAGTGGAAAGCAGCCAAGAGTGAAGTGCCATCTGTATGAAGTGCCATTTCCTCCTCCTCCTCCTCCTCCTCCTCCTCCTCCTCCTCCTCCTTAACCGCCGTAGAATTGCTGTATTAATGAAAAAAATTATGGCTCACCTCTTAGGCTTAATACAATCAATTTTTAAGAGGTCTCAACTCTTGGGCCTCCACACAATTTTTAAAAGGTCTCAGCTCTTGGGCCTCCACACAATTTTTAAGAGGTCTCAGCTCTTGGGCCTCCACACAATTTTTAAGAGGTCTAAGCTCGTGGGACTCCACACAATGTTTGAGAGGTCTCAGCTCTTGGGCCTCCACACAATTTTTAAAAGGTCTCAGCTCTTGGGCCTCCACACAATTTTTAAAAGGTCTCAGCTCTTGGGCCTCCACACAATTTTTAAGAGGTCTCAGCTCTTGGGACTCCACACAATGTTTGAGAGGTCTCAGCTCTTGGGCCTCCACACAATTTTTAAGAGGTCTCAGCTCTTGGGCCTCCACACAATTTTTAAAAGGTCTCAGCTCTTGGGCCTCCACACAATTTTTAAAAGGTCTCAGCTCTTGGGCCTCCACACAAGTTTTAAAAGGTCTCAGCTCTTGGGCCTCCACACAATTTTTAAAAGGTCTCAGCTCTTGGGCCTCCACACAATTTTTAAAACATAGCAGCCCTAATAAGGGCTCTCAATGACTCTCTTGTCTTCTGGTAGCTGGTATATATGGTGGTAAAAGCGATATTCTGAGCTTCTGGGGCCCTGCCTGCCTACATATGAGCTATATACTGTTCAGCATAGTAGCCCTAATAAGGGCTCTCAATGACTCTCTTGTCTTCTGGTAGCTGGTATATATGGTGGTAAATGCGATATTCTGAGCTTCTGGGGCCCTGCCTGACTACATAGAATATGAGCTATATACTGTTCAGCATAGTAGCCTTAATAAGGGCTCTCAATGACTCTCTTGTCTTCTGGTAGCTGGTATATATGGTGGTAAATGCGATATTCTGAGCTTCTGGGGCCCTGCCTGCCTACATAGGATATGAGCTATATACTGTTCAACATAGCAGCACTAATAAGGGATTAAGGACTCTCTTGTCTTCTGGTAGCTGGTATATATGGTGGTAAAAGCGATATTCTGAGCTTCTGGGGCCCTGCCTGACTACATAGAATATAAGCTATATACTGTTCAGCATAGTAGCCCTAATAAGGGCTCTCAATGACTCTCTTGTCTTCTGGTAGCTGGTATATATGGTGGTAAATGCGATATTCTGAGCTTCTGGGGCCCTGCCTGCCTACATAGGATATGAGCTATATACTGTTCAGCGTAGTAGCCCTAATAAGGGCTCTTAAGGACTCTCTTGTCTTCTGGTAGCTGGTATATATGGTGGTAAAAGCTATATTCTGAGCTTCTGGGGCCCTGCCTGCCTACATAGGATATGAGCTATATACTGTTCAGCGTAGTAGCCCTAATAAGGGCTCTTAAGGACTCTCTTGTCTTCTGGTAGCTGGTATATATGGTGGTAAAAGCTATATTCTGAGCTTCTGGGGCCCTGCCTGCCTATATAGGATATGAGCTATATACTGTTCAGCGTAGTAGCCCTAATAAGGGCTCTTAAGGACTCTCTTGTCTTCTGGTAGCTGGTATATATGGTGGTAAAAGCTATATTCTGAGCTTCTGGGGCCCTGCCTGCCTACATAGGATATGAGCTATATACTGTTCAACATAGCAGCACTAATAAGGGATTAAGGACTCTCTTGTCTTCTGGTAGCTGGTATATATGGTGGTAAAAGCTATATTCTGAGCTTCTGGGGCCCTGCCTGCCTACATAGGATATGAGCTATATACTGTTCAGCGTAGTAGCCCTAATAAGGGCTCTTAAGGACTCTCTTGTCTTCTGGTAGCTGGTATATATGGTGGTAAAAGCTATATTCTGAGCTTCTGGGGCCCTGCCTGCCTACATAGGATATGAGCTATATACTGTTCAGCGTAGTAGCCCTAATAAGGGCTCTTAAGGACTCTCTTGTCTTCTGGTAGCTGGTATATATGGTGGTAAAAGCTATATTCTGAGCTTCTGGGGCCCTGCCTGCCTACATAGAATATGAGCTATATACTGTTCAGCGTAGTAGCCCTAATAAGGGCTCTTAATGACTCTCTTGTCTTCTGGTAGCTGGTATATATGGTGGTAAAAGCGATATTCTGAGCTTCTGGGGCCCTGCCTGCCTACATAGGATATGAGCTATATACTGTTCAACATAGCAGCACTAATAAGGGATTAAGGACTCTCTTGTCTTCTGGTAGCTGGTATATATGGTGGTAAAAGCTATATTCTGAGCTTCTGGGGCCCTGCCTGCCTACATAGGATATGAGCTATATACTGTTCAGCGTAGTAGCCCTAATAAGGGCTCTTAAGGACTCTCTTGTCTTCTGGTAGCTGGTATATATGGTGGTAAAAGCTATATTCTGAGCTTCTGGGGCCCTGCCTGCCTACATAGAATATGAGCTATATACTGTTCAGCGTAGTAGCCCTAATAAGGGCTCTTAATGACTCTCTTGTCTTCTGGTAGCTGGTATATATGGTGGTAAAAGCGATATTCTGAGCTTCTGGGGCCCTGCCTGCCTACATAGGATATGAGCTATATACTGTTCAACATAGCAGCACTAATAAGGGATTAAGGACTCTCTTGTCTTCTGGTAGCTGGTATATATGGTGGTAAAAGCTATATTCTGAGCTTCTGGGGCCCTGCCTGCCTACATAGGATATGAGCTATATACTGTTCAGCGTAGTAGCCCTAATAAGGGCTCTTAAGGACTCTCTTGTCTTCTGGTAGCTGGTATATATGGTGGTAAAAGGTATATTCTGAGCTTCTGGGGCCCTGCCTGACTACATAGAAAATGAGCTATATACTGTTCAGCGTAGTAGCCCTAATAAGGGCTCTTAAGGACTCTCTTGTCTTCTGGTAGCTGGTATATATGGTGGTAAAAGCTATATTCTGAGCTTCTGGGGCCCTGCCTGCCTACATAGGATATGAGCTATATACTGTTCAGCGTAGTAGCCCTAATAAGGGCTCTTAAGGACTCTCTTGTCTTCTGGTAGCTGGTATATATGGTGGTAAAAGCTATATTCTGAGCTTCTGGGGCCCTGCCTGCCTACATAGGATATGAGCTATATACTGTTCAGCGTAGTAGCCCTAATAAGGGCTCTTAAGGACTCTCTTGTCTTCTGGTAGCTGGTATATATGGTGGTAAAAGCTATATTCTGAGCTTCTGGGGCCCTGCCTGCCTACATAGGATATGAGCTATATACTGTTCAGCGTAGTAGCCCTAATAAGGGCTCTTAAGGACTCTCTTGTCTTCTTGTAGCTGGTATATATGGTGGTAAAAGCTATATTCTGAGCTTCTGGGGCCCTGCCTGCCTACATAGGATATGAGCTATATACTGTTCAGCGTAGTAGCCCTAATAAGGGCTCTTAATGACTCTCTTGTCTTCTGGTAGCTGGTATATATGGTGGTAAAAGCTATATTCTGAGCTTCTGGGGCCCTGCCTGCCTACATAGGATATGAGCTATATACTGTTCAGCGTAGTAGCCATAATAAGGGCTCTTAAGGACTCTCTTGTCTTCTGGTAGCTGGTATATATGGTGGTAAAAGCTATATTCTGAGCTTCTGGGGCCCTGCCTGCCTACATAGGATATGAGCTATATACTGTTCAGCGTAGTAGCCCTAATAAGGGCTCTTAAGGACTCTCTTGTCTTCTGGTAGCTGGTAGATATGGTGGTAAAAGCTATATTCTGAGCTTCTGGGGCCCTGCCTGCCTACATAGGATATGAGCTATATACTGTTCAGCGTAGTAGCCCTAATAAGGGCTCTTAAGGACTCTCTTGTCTTCTGGTAGCTGGTATATATGGTGGTAAAAGCTATATTCTGAGCTTCTGGGGCCCTGCCTGCCTACATAGGATATGAGCTATATACTGTTCAGCGTAGTAGCCCTAATAAGGGCTCTTAAGGACTCTCTTGTCTTCTGGTAGCTGGTAGATATGGTGGTAAAAGCTATATTCTGAGCTTCTGGGGCCCTGCCTGCCTACATAGGATATGAGCTATATACTGTTCAGCGTAGTAGCCCTAATAAGGGCTCTTAAGGACTCTCTTGTCTTCTGGTAGCTGGTATATATGGTGGTAAAAGCTATATTCTGAGCTTCTGGGGCCCTGCCTGCCTACATAGGATATGAGCTATATACTGTTCAGCGTAGTAGCCCTAATAAGGGCTCTTAAGGACTCTCTTGTCTTCTGGTAGCTGGTATATATGGTGGTAAAAGCTATATTCTGAGCTTCTGGGGCCCTGCCTGCCTACATAGGATATGAGCTATATACTGTTCAGCGTAGTAGCCCTAATAAGGGCTCTTAATGACTCTCTTGTCTTCTGGTAGCTGGTATATATGGTGGTAAAAGCTATATTCTGAGCTTCTGGGGCCCTGCCTGCCTACATAGGATATGAGCTATATACTGTTCAGCGTAGTAGCCATAATAAGGGCTCTTAAGGACTCTCTTGTCTTCTGGTAGCTGGTATATATGGTGGTAAAAGCTATATTCTGAGCTTCTGGGGCCCTGCCTGCCTACATAGGATATGAGCTATATACTGTTCAGCGTAGTAGCCCTAATAAGGGCTCTTAAGGACTCTCTTGTCTTCTGGTAGCTGGTAGATATGGTGGTAAAAGCTATATTCTGAGCTTCTGGGGCCCTGCCTGCCTACATAGAATATGAGCTATATACTGTTCAGCGTAGTAGCCCTAATAAGGGCTCTTAAGGACTCTCTTGTCTTCTGGTAGCTGGTATATATGGTGGTAAAAGCTATATTCTGAGCTTCTGGGGCCCTGCCTGCCTACATAGGATATGAGCTATATACTGTTCAGCGTAGTAGCCCTAATAAGGGCTCTTAAGGACTCTCTTGTCTTCTGGTAGCTGGTATATATGGTGGTAAAAGCTATATTCTGAGCTTCTGGGGCCCTGCCTGCCTACATAGGATATGAGCTATATACTGTTCAGCGTAGTAGCCCTAATAAGGGCTCTTAAGGACTCTCTTGTCTTCTGGTAGCTGGTATATATGGTGGTAAAAGCTATATTCTGAGCTTCTGGGGCCCTGCCTGCCTACATAGGATATGAGCTATATACTGTTCAGCGTAGTAGCCCTAATAAGGGCTCTTAAGGACTCTCTTGTCTTCTGGTAGCTGGTATATATGGTGGTAAAAGCTATATTCTGAGCTTCTGGGGCCCTGCCTGCCTACATAGGATATGAGCTATATACTGTTCAACATAGCAGCACTAATAAGGGATTAAGGACTCTCTTGTCTTCTGGTAGCTGGTATATATGGTGGTAAAAGCTATATTCTGAGCTTCTGGGGCCCTGCCTGCCTACATAGGATATGAGCTATATACTGTTCAGCGTAGTAGCCCTAATAAGGGCTCTTAAGGACTCTCTTGTCTTCTGGTAGCTGGTATATATGGTGGTAAAAGCTATATTCTGAGCTTCTGGGGCCCTGCCTGCCTACATAGGATATGAGCTATATACTGTTCAGCGTAGTAGCCCTAATAAGGGCTCTTAAGGACTCTCTTGTCTTCTGGTAGCTGGTATATATGGTGGTAAAAGCTATATTCTGAGCTTCTGGGGCCCTGCCTGCCTATATAGGATATGAGCTATATACTGTTCAGCGTAGTAGCCCTAATAAGGGCTCTTAAGGACTCTCTTGTCTTCTGGTAGCTGGTATATATGGTGGTAAAAGCTATATTCTGAGCTTCTGGGGCCCTGCCTGCCTACATAGGATATGAGCTATATACTGTTCAACATAGCAGCACTAATAAGGGATTAAGGACTCTCTTGTCTTCTGGTAGCTGGTATATATGGTGGTAAAAGCTATATTCTGAGCTTCTGGGGCCCTGCCTGCCTACATAGAATATGAGCTATATACTGTTCAGCGTAGTAGCCCTAATAAGGGCTCTTAAGGACTCTCTTGTCTTCTGGTAGCTGGTATATATGGTGGTAAAAGCTATATTCTGAGCTTCTGGGGCCCTGCCTGCCTACATAGGATATGAGCTATATACTGTTCAGCGTAGTAGCCCTAATAAGGGCTCTTAAGGACTCTCTTGTCTTCTGGTAGCTGGTATATATGGTGGTAAAAGCTATATTCTGAGCTTCTGGGGCCCTGCCTGCCTACATAGGATATGAGCTATATACTGTTCAGCGTAGTAGCCCTAATAAGGGCTCTTAAGGACTCTCTTGTCTTCTGGTAGCTGGTATATATGGTGGTAAAAGCTATATTCTGAGCTTCTGGGGCCCTGCCTGCCTACATAGTATATGAGCTATATACTGTTCAGCGTAGTAGCCCTAATAAGGGCTCTTAAGGACTCTCTTGTGTTCTGGTAGCTGGTATATATGGTGGTAAAAGCTATATTCTGAGCTTCTGGGGCCCTGCCTGCCTACATAGGATATGAGCTATATACTGTTCAGCGTAGTAGCCCTAATAAGGGCTCTTAAGGACTCTCTTGTCTTCTGGTAGCTGGTATATATGGTGGTAAAAGCTATATTCTGAGCTTCTGGGGCCCTGCCTACCTACATAGGATATGAGCTATATACTGTTCAGCGTAGTAGCCCTAATAAGGGCTCTTAAGGACTCTCTTGTCTTCTGGTAGCTGGTATATATGGTGGTAAAAGCTATATTCTGAGCTTCTGGGGCCCTGCCTGCCTACATAGAATATGAGCTATATACTGTTCAGCGTAGTAGCCCTAATAAGGGCTCTTAAGGACTCTCTTGTCTTCTGGTAGCTGGTATATATGTTGGTAAAAGCTATATTCTGAGCTTCTGGGGCCCTGCCTGCCTACATAGGATATGAGCTATATACTGTTCAGCGTAGTAGCCCTAATAAGGGCTCTTAAGGACTCTCTTGTCTTCTGGTAGCTGGTATATATGGTGGTAAAAGCGATATTCTGAGCTTCTGGGGCCCTGCCTGCCTACATATGAGCCATATACCGTTCAGCGTAGTAGCCCTAATAAGGGCTCTTAATGACTCTCTTGTCTTCTGGTAGCTGGTATAGATGGTGGTAAATGCGATATTCCGAGCTTCTGGGGCCCTGCCAGCGACAGCCTGTCTTTCCCTGCTGTGAGCGTCTGTCCCTCACTAAGTTCAAGCTGCTAATGCTGACCAAGAGGAAGTGCTGAGTTTTGTATATTCGAGGTCACATGGTTTTTCCAGCCAATGCGTGTAGACGCCGTTTTCGCGATGCCAGCGTCCTCCCAGGACCTGTCCCACCCCCCCCCTGCATGGTGATTGGTGTAAAAAACGCGCCAGGGAAGGTGGGAGGGGAAACGAATTGTGAGTGCGCCATCGCCGCTGTACTTGATCGAAATCGAGTATGACGAACAGCGTAGTATTCGATCGAATACCGGCTCGGTCGAATACTACTCGCTCTTCACTAGTAATTAACTTGACTGGAAATTAATGGCAGCAAAGCATCTCAAAGTTAGAAGAGGGTTATAAAAAGGCTGGAATGTGCTTCTAGTCATAAATCCACACTTTTAAAAAGGAAATTTGTGTACTCACCAGTACATTTCTTTTCTCGTCGTCTTCCATTCCAGGGCACCAACAGTAGCAACGTGTGGGTTAACCTCAGCCGTAGGTGGGTCCAACAAGATATTGTGCGAGCCGCTGCCCTTTCCGCGACGTGGGAAGGCTAGGATGCCCAAACCTGTGTGGAGGTTCAATCTTGTATCTGGAATAAACAACCTCCCGGACCCAGGCTTCGGATATCCATTCCCCCCACACCGGCACATAGTGCAGAAGCCTTCCCCCCACCTGTCAGGTGAGGGTGCCCCATCAATCTTGAGAGGGCTTGGCTGTGGGCTTGGGGTGGCTGGCCCATTGCGCTCTAGGTTTCCCCTGTGGTTTTCTCTCACCCAAGAAATCCTTACGGCATCTGGAGTCTGTCGAACCTCCGAACTTCCAGAAGGGACGGAAATTCGTTGACCTGCGAAACAAGGTCCTCTGTTTCCGTTTCTGTAAAAGCCTGGTCGACTTCCCACCCGTGGCCTTCCGGACCAGGTCATCCGGAGCCTCACCGAAAAGATGACCCCCTGAAAAGGGAAGGGCAAGTAAGTGTCTTCCTGGAAGCAGTGTCGCCTGACCACTGTTTCAGCCAGACCGTGCGCTGCAAGGTGACCAGCAAAGCCAGCCAAAGGAGTTTAAGCCAAGTGCAGAGGAACGTGAACCTCTTCTGCTGCTTCATCCAGACCTTGGCTGCCGTAGCAGCCATAGATGTGGCACAAGGCCGAGCCCATCATGGAGAACGCATGCCTGGTCAACTGGGTCTCTCAAGGCCACACTATCTGAAGTAGGGATAAGGGTGTGTGGAGCCAGACCCGACACCGGGTCGTCTACCTCAGGTGGCAAAAACCAAACCTTAACCACCTCCTCCGGAAAGGGGTAGTTAGTGTCCAGGACCTTAGGAAGAGATGGAAGCTTATCCAGTTTCTCCCACTCCTTTTCCATCAGCATGTCGAAATGGGCAAGACTGGGAAAAACCTGCCTGACCTTCTGGCGCTTGTAGATTTCAACCTTTTCTTCCGCCTTGGCCGAGGAGTAGAGAGGTTCAGAACCTCCAATAGTGCCTCAATAAGCTCCGCAATGTGATCCGATGCATGATCCAGTGGGTTCCTCAGCGCAGGCGCAGTTTCCGGTTCCTCTCCGCTGCCGAACAGCACCTCCCCCTCTGACTGGCCGGAACTAGATCCTGAAACCCTAAATAGGTCCTCGCCGTAGCAGCTAGAATCCTCAGAGGACTCCTCCTGAATATGCCTATGCTTGGCAGTAGACTTCCCGTCAGGCCGGAGAGAGACAGACTTGGGATGCCCTTGCTGACGAAGGCCACTGACCATGCTCTCCAACCTAGCCACCCAGTCCTTCACATCCGAAGGAGGAACTCTATTCGTGGCCAGACCCTGGAGCAAATACGGACCTGGCAGCCCCCAAGGGGGTATCCCATTCAGAGGAGTCCAAGCCTGAAGCCAAAGGGGAAACTGGACGATCCAACGTAGGTGTGGAAATAACTGAGGATATCCTGCCACAGCCTGCCTTATATAGGCCGGGAGAAGTGTTTACTATCTTGCAGTGCCTGTCTACGGCTGCGGTTAACCCAAACGTTGCTATTGCCCAGGAATGGAGGAAATGAGAAATCCCACTAGTAGAACTGACTCTTGAGGCTGGATGGTTATGAAAAGGCTGGAAAAGTAAGTGGTATGAATGGAAAGCAGCAGAAGTCCATTAACTGTGTAAAAAAAGAGCAGATTGGAGAGCAAAGTCAATGGTCATAGGTTTACCAATTTGTAAAAGACTGCATCCACAAATTGTGAAAACATTTCCGAGTAATGTTCCTCAATTTAAAATGTCCTCAGTGTAAAAGATTTCTGAATCTCCCACCATCTATAGTGCAAAGTATTATCAAAAGATTCAGAGAATCTGGAGAAATCCATATGGGACTAGGACAACGTTCAATATTAGATTCTCGTGATCTATAGACCCTCAGATGGCACTGCTACAAATCACTGTATGGAAAAGAACAGCTGAACCAGCACGTCAAAATATACAGAATAACCTTGTATTTGCAGGAAAGGGTTCTTCCCTTTTTGGAATCAAGGTACCGTCAGGAGTTTGGGCACCCAGACATCTATCTGAAAGAAGAGTACGGTTGTTTGTACCATTTGTGCATGGACTTGCCTCCATAAATTAATGTGTGTGAATACAGTTCAGCTGTGAAAACTACAAATGTAAGCTTAAAGGAGCAGTATCGCGAAATTTGCATTAAAAAAGATAAATAATTAAATAGCCACACAATAGCTTCTAACATGTGTATAAATAATGTGGCGATAGAAAAAGGAAAAAATATCTGCCTTTCTTTTAAATTGTATAATGACAATGGCTCAGTCCATTTGCTGAATAGGGGCATCTGCTGGGTTGTATTTAGTGAGCTGCTTCATTTAGCCCACTGGTCTCCTAGCAACACTTTACCTCAGAGGCTGACACTGTAATCAGTGGTAACGGCTGTGTGTGTGTGAGGTGCTGCTTTTGTTATGAGACCAGGTGACTCAAATGTGTAAAATCTATACAAAATAAACTAAACTGACTGAAAATAACTGAAATTCTTCTTTGAATAAATGTGCAGGAAAATCTAAAGGTATTAAAGTGGAACAAAACACTGAGTGGCCGACCCTGAAGTCTATAAGACCCGGCCATTGACCTTCCCCCTTGGGCATCTTAAATCGGGATGCCCCACTGTATGAAACGTCCCCTGGATAACCACAGATCCCCCCATTTTTCTCACACAGATAGTCATTTAGACAGGCCGGGTGGCCAGGAAGGTTACTGCTCAGGCTCCCCATCTGCGTGCAAACAGCGCTGATTGGATGAGAGCCCGCGCATGCGCTGTGGGACAGGGAAAGGTACGTTTTCACAGGCGAACTTGGGGATTTCACATATCAGGGCATCCCAAGTCGGGATGCCCCTAGGGGCACAAAACAAAACTCCAGATAGTGAAAATCCTGGGTTGGGCTTTGCTCAAAACACCCAAAGCTGAAAGAAAGATCATATGGAAAAATGAAAAATAAGAATATGAAAGAGAAAATGGTAAACTGAAAGATTCTGCAGCAGAGCCAACATGAAGGGAAAACTGTCAAAATAAAAAATGTTTAGAGCAAAAAAACAGGATGTAAACATAAAAATCCAATTCTGAAATAAAATAACCCCCCCCAAAAAAAACAAAAAAAACTGGTGAGTCTGAGATTCGAACCAATAACTCTCTGATTCTAACTGACATTGAATTTACCAATGAGCTAAATGACTTCTAGAGCTTTTCTTTCTGTTTTAGATATATGAGTTCTGGCCAGGCAATGTTGTTATCTTATGCTGGACGGCTGCCAACTCTGAACAGCTGATTACTTTGTTACATTGTTTCCCCCTCTCCTGAGCGTGAAACAGGCCAGAGTGTTGGGCCCCGACACTCAGCAGACATAAACATGAGCTATTAGTCTCCAGCTGCACAACACAGACATCATTTTTTTCTACATTTGTAATTCTTACTCCAACACTTACCTACATTCAAAGTACCATTTAAATATAAGTCACCAAGAAGAATTCGCGATACTGCTCCTTGAAGCAATATTGTGCCAAGAGGAACCCATACATCAACAACGCCGCCATCTTTTCTGGACCAATGCTTGTTTAAAATTGACTGAGGCTAAATTGAATTTGGTCAGAGGAAAACGTGAAATTCTTTGTGGAAATCACTGATGCCTGCATACACAAGAGGACAGGAGCCATCCAGGGTGTTGACCGTGCATGGGTGCCTATGACATGGGCAGCTACAAATCTTGAAGGACACTATCAATGCTGAGCAGAGGTCTTACAACATATACTTCCACCCAAATGAAAATCCTTTTATACCTCAGCAATACGATGCTAAATCCCACACTGACTCCATTCCAACATAATGGAACCGGCCTGCCTGCAATCCAGATCTTTCACCAATAGAAAGCATTTGCCACATTATAAAACAAGGATTCTGGAAACAAAATCTGACAAAGAATGGAACAAGATCCAAAACGCCAAAAATTGATGCTGTCATTTCCCAGACATTTACATATTGTGGCCAAGTCCCAACTTTTTAAAGATGTATTGCCGTCATCAATTTCTAAATTAGTTTTTTTCTTCAAATGAATTGGAAACATGTCCACTTCTGGTATGTGCTTCAAAATCATTGTGATCTTACATTTTACACAGTGCCACATTTTTACAAATGGATTTGTACTTTAACATAGAATATTTCGACATTTATGAATAAAAACCTTTACAGTTGTATTCTCTCTGGATAATCTGGATATTACCTCCAATGACCTTCAAAAACAAGACCACTGTGTTAAAGAGGGTAGATAATTATGGAAGTCTTTTTGGAAACCACTGGAGTCATGTCCTGCGGACACAAGGCACTGCCCACCATTAAAAGCCTGCATCTCTGATGGGGTTGCATTAGTACAATGGTATAGGCAGCTACGCATCTTAAAAGTCACTCAATGCTGAGCAGCATATAAAGGTTTTAGAACATTCCTCTCCCAAAAATCCAACACTTTGGCCTTGATTCACTAAGAGGCCGATTCATTAATAGCGGCAGGTAGCGACAGTTGAGCGACTGTAGCGGCATTTTCAGAGCGCCCGCTAGTAGTCGCTGTGCTTGGCCGTTGTTCGGTAGTTGATAGCGACTCAGTCGGTTTGCCGTAATGTTGAATATTGGGTGAGGAGTCGCTATTTGACAGGTTCCGCGCTGTATGGGAGCGCATGATAGCGACTGGCCCTAGCGACCGGCTCCCACCATATTCATTAAAAAATCACGCTCAAAAAATTCTCGCGCTGTAAAATGCATGTTTAAACCCCAGAGCGCTGGCGGCGATGGGTTAAAAGTAGTTTTTTAACCCCCAAACAACCATATTTTTGGAAACCAAAAAAAAAAAAGTTTTTAAAATAATTTAGTAATATGAATACATTAATATCAGACCTGTAATATCAATTCTGTACAATTTTTTTTTTTTTTTTACCTTAAAAAAATTATCTAAAATGGAAGAAGTGGTCACAGAATTTTTCACATTAAAAAAAAAAATAATAACAATTAATTATGAATATTTAAAGATTGTTCCATTGAAAGCTTTGGAGAGCGCCAGGTAGCGAGAGGTCATACCTGTCGCTGTTCAAGGTCGGACGCTGGCGCTGTGGGCTGAGGCTGGAATAATGAGTGGCTATATGGCGCTATCTCAGTCGCTAAGCAGGATCGGCTTGATAAATGTGTGATTGTGGTGGGGAGCCGGCGTTCTCGTGGCGGGGCCCGTCATTACCGGCTGCTCACCAGTCGCTACCTGTCGCTATTCCTTCATAAATAAGGGCCTAAGAGTTGAAAAAAAAATTCTCATGGTAGTAAAAAATTCATTTTTCATGAGAAAAAAGCCTGAGAATGTCACTGTTTCTGAATCACCAGATAGGAAGACTATAAAAGTCAATGGCAATATTTTACATCTGAGAAAAGTATTAAGTTTTTACTTCTTTTTACCTGTAGTAGTAGTAATAGGTGCCGTTGACTTTCACTGTCTTCCTCTCTGGTTATTCATTAACAGTGAAATTCTTTTTTCGCATGAATTTAATTTTTTATCACCATAAGAATTTTTTTCAACTCTTTGTGAATCGAGGCCTTTGTCTCCTCACTTCCAAGATATTTACAGACTTTTGTAAAAGGAAGAGGGGAGGCTACACAATGGTGAATAGGGATGAGCGAATCGGTTCTAACGAACCTGAATTCGCGTCGAATTTCAGGGAAAATTCGATTCAGCACGAACTTTTTAGTGGTTCGTGCTAACCGAATTTTACCTGAAATAAAAAAAAAAAAAATTCCGGCATGGTGGGAGCGGGGAGACCGGCTGCGCTGTCAGCTGTCATCAGAGGACGCGTCATCAGAGGAAGCCGGCTTCCTCTGATGACGCGTCCTCTGATGACAGCTGACAGCGCAGCCGGCCTCCCCGCTCCCACCAGAGATGAGCGATTCGGCCTCCCCGCTCCCACCAAGCCGGGAAGTGGAAAAAAAAATGCCGGCATGGTGGGAGCGGGGAGGCCGTCTGCGCTGTAAGCTGTTATCAGAGGACGCGTCATCAGAGGAAGCCGGCTTCCTCTGATGACGCGTCCTCTGATGACAGCTGACAGCGCAGCCGGCCTCCCCGCTCCCACCAGAGATGAGCGATTCGATAAAGTTCGATTCGGACGAACCCGAATTTCTCTGAGAAATTCGGCGAATCGCCCGAATCAAATTTTTGAGAAGTTTGCTCATCTCTAATGGTGAAGATGGCTCTGCCTCATTTTCTTTAGACGTGTTGCTGCCATAAACCTAAGTTATTTTTTACAAATGAATTGGAAAAAAATCAACTTATGATTTGTGTTGTATTTTCTGCTGTGAATAAAATGTGTTTTATAATTTCATTCTTGTTTTCTTTATGTTTTACACAGCGCCCAATGTTTTTGCAGTTGGGGGTGTATTTTAACAGAAAATATTTCTACATTAATGTTTTTTTTTTCCTATGAATGACTGCTAAGGAAAACAGTGAAAGGAAATACGGCCCTTCTTACCTCCAGTGACACAGGGACATTGTTATCCCATGACCTCTTCTCGCCTCACCGCTTTGTTAAATACTTGGTGTGATGTGAGAAAAAAAAAGTTGTGTGTTAAAAATAACAACATGTAAACCCCAGTACAATAATACACGGCATAGCTGGGGATCAGGAGAAATGTGTCTTCCCACCGACCTTCTGAGCTCCGACTTCCTTTCGAGGTCTCTGAATGATTCCAAACCACCGGGGCCCACACACAGCCAAGCCGGGGCTGGAACTCTGACAGCTCCTAAACCGAGAGGCCGAGGCCTACGAGGGTGCGGGGGCCGCTGGCACTCCCTCTGACAATACCTTTTAGGCTGGTACCTGATTCGAGAAAACCACCAGCAGCTGGATCCATTCATCCTAAAAAGCAAGTAAATATTGTTTAAGATGTCAAGCCATAAATCCTTACGTTCCATTCATTTAGGTTTACCTGACCACAGCTCCCCTTTAATAGAGCAAAGTTATGAAAATATGACTGGGCTGCCCGGGTTCCAGAGCGGATTTCTAGAATTCAGTCTTCTATTTATCTAACAGCAGATCATAGTCGCAAGCCAGTATGTGGAGAGACCCATGTTAGGCTTAATATAGGGGGAAAAAGAGACTAAAAAACCCTCTACTTAGGTAAAGGAAAAGAGTCGCTTTCCTAGAACGGAAAGTATTTGCACAGTACCCAGTCCAAGGACAGAGGGTTTTTTGGTCTCTTTAGCCCCCCTATATTAAGCCTAACATGGGTCTCTCCACATACTGGCTTGTGACTTTTGCCCTTATTCATCAAGCGATAGCGCCAGGTAGTGTCTGACGAGCGCCAGGTAGCGGCAGCTAACGGCGACTACCGACTCAAGTACGGCCGGCGGCGGTCACAATGACGCATTTATCAAGCAAAATGAGGCTAGCGCCGGCGAGAGTGACGGCTAGCACGGCATTCATCATGCCTCACAGCACCAGGTATGAGCTGTCGCTCCCTGGCGATGTCCAATGCATTTCAATGGAGCAATCTTTAATTATTCATAATTAATTGGTATTAATTTTTTTTTTTTTTTTAATGTCAAAAAATCGACCACTTCTGCAATGTTAGGATTTATTTTTAAGTAAAAAAAAAATTAAAAAAAAATTTGTGCAGAATTGATCTAACAGGTCTGAGATTAATGTATTCATATTACAAAATGATTCTAAAAACATGTATAATGTTACATTCAAAAAATATGGTTGTTTAGGGGTTAAAAACTAGTTAATACACATCGCCGCCAGCGCTCTGGGGTTTAAACAAGGAATGGACAGCGACAGCAAATTCGGAGCGTGATTTGTTAATGAATATGAAGCTAGCCGTTCGCTCTGGCCATTCGTTGTCAGGCGCTCACATACAACGCTGGACCTGTGAAACAGCGACCCCCCAGCCCGTATTCAACATTACCGCACACCGACTGAGTCGCTGTCATCAAGCTAACGCAGGCCAAGCACAGCGAATACTGGCTGGCGCTGAAAAAATCACGCTACAGTCGCTCATCTGTCGCTACCTGGCACTATTAATGAATCGGCCTCCCCGTTTTGGTACTCACCAAGTCTCACCCCCCATACAGCCAGAGGCATCTGCCCTAGTGCTGATGAGAGCCTAAAGATCAAAACACGTGTCCACTAGTTGGATGTGTCTGGCTGTATAAAATTTAAAGCTAATCCTTGGCATTGCACCCTTAGTGTTTCTAAGGGCCTTGGATGGCACAGAGATGTAAAGAGATGATTTGCATAGCTCCGCCTACTGCAAGGTTAGATGGGTAATGCTATCTGTCCTTGGACTGGGTACTGTGCAAATACTTTCCGTTCTATGAAAGCCACTCTTTTCCTCTAACAGCAGATGAAAGATTGGGTTAAAGTGATACATAGGCCCTTATTTAAGAAGGGATAGCGTCAGGTAGCGCCTGGCTAATGAGAGGTAGCGACAGATAGTGACTGGTGAACGCCGGACACGGCACGCAATTACACATTTATCAAGCAGAATCTGTTTAGCGACATGTAGTGTCTGATTCATCATTTTCACAGCCTCAGCGAACAGCGCCGGCGTTCAGCCTTGCACAGCGCCAGGTATGACCTATCGCTACCTGTCGCTCTCCCATACATTTCAATCGACGATCCTTTTCTTCTCTTTAAACAAGTTTTTTGCTTTTTTTTTCTTCAAAAAAAATCACAAATAATTCTGTGACCTCTTCTGGCATTGAAAAAGCAGTTTTTTGGTATTTTTTTCATTTTTTATATATTTCCTCAGAAATGACATTACAGGTCTGCCATTAAAGTGTTCATGTTACAATGTTGCTACAATGTAATTCCATATGTTTTCGCTTTGTTACTAGTTGATAGATGCTGGAAAACACACTTTAATCACACAGCCGCCGGCGCTCTGGGCTTCAAACAACTATTTTTCAGCGCCAGAGATTTTTGCAGCTGTTTTTTTCCTGAATATGGTGTGAGTCGGTCGCTATGAGCAGTCGCTAACATGCGCTCCCATACAGCACTGTACTGGTCAAATAGCAACTCCTCACAATGTATTCACCATTACTGAACAGCAACTGAGTCGCTATAAAGTAGCGACCCACGGCCAAGCACTGCGACTACTAGCGGGCGCTCTGAAAATGCTGCTACAGACGCTCATCTGTCGCTACCTGCCGCTAATGATGAATCAGCCTGCCCGTTTTCATCCTTAAAGGAGCACTATCGCGAAAAAATGGCTCAAGAATAAAAATCCATATAAATAAACTGGATGGAAGGAGGAGGGGTCACTTGTACACCCGGTATCTAAAAAATATCCAGCCAGGCTTGTTTTTTTTATTTTAATGAAAGGAAGAGGACATCTCGGGTGACAGTCACCCCTCATAGACTAAACCTTTAACCCCAGGATTTTATTCCTACCCCAGGAAGAAAACCACAAGCTTGGCGGGAGTTTTATTCAATCCGGGTATATAAGTGACTCTCCCCTCATTAGCTAAAGTGTTTATCTGACTTTTTAAAACTACACAATTTCGTGATAGTGCTCCTTTAAATATCACAGGTTGGAAAATGTCATACAAAGGTGTAACTTTAAACCGGACCTTCACCATGATTTAATGAAACGCCCAAACCCTTAAAAACCCATTCCCCGGCATCTAAAATTAATGTATTTGAAGTTTTTAGTCACTCACCTATTATTCTTTCCCCCACCGGGCTGCAACTCTGTTCAGGACTCTAGGATACGGGTGCCGCCATCTTGACTCAGAAGCATCACATACTGAGGAGAGGAGAGCGCGATAAAGTACAGGGGGGCGGGTTATAGCTGTGCTTTGCACAGGCGGAGCAGAGCTGGAGTCAGGGAAAGGACAGCAATCCCAGAATGCAGAGCGACAAAGTCAGAAGACACTTCCTGTTTGCAGGCTGCCTGATGCTCCTTGAGCCACCATCTTGGATGTTTAAAGGCTCATAACATGCAGTAGATGCAGGAAGGATGATTTTTAATGTGAGCAATCTGTATGTAGAGGGTGTGGGAAACATATAAGATAGGCTCTTATTCAGGTTGAGGGTCCGGATTAATGTGAGCAATCTGTATGTACAGGGTGTGGGAAACATATAAGATAGGCTCTTATTCAGGTTGAGGGTCCGGATTAATGTGAGCAATCTGTATGTACCGGGTGTGGGAAACATATAAGATAGACTCTTATTCAGAGTGAAGGTCTGGATTAATGTGAGTAATCTGTATGTACAGGGTGTGGGAAACATATAAGATAGGCTCTTATTCAGGTTGAGGGTCCGGATTAATGTGAGCAATCTGTATGTACCGGGTGTGGGAAACATATAAGATAGACTCTTATTCAGAGTGAAGGTCTGGATTAATGTGAGCAATCTGTATGTAGAGGGTGTGGGAAACATATAAGATAGACTCTTATTCAGGGTGAGGGTCCGGATTAATGTGAGCAATCTGTATGTACAGGGTGTAAGAAACATATAAGATAGACTCTTATTCAGGTTGAGGGTCCGGATTAATGTGAGCAATCTGTATGTACAGGGTGTGGGAAACATATAAGATAGACTCTTATTCAGAGTGAAGGTCCGGATTAATATGGGCAATCTGTATGTACAGGGTGTGGGAAACATATAAGATAGACTCTTATTCAGAGTGAGGGTCCGGATTAATGTGAGCAATCTGTATGTACAGGGTGTAAGAAACATATAAGATAGACTCTTATTCAGGTTGAGGGTCCGGATTAATGTGAGCAATCTGTATGTACAGGGTGTAAGAAACATATAAGATAGGCTCTTATTCAGGGTGAAGGTCCGGATTAATGTGAGCAATCTGTATGTACAGGGTGTGGGAAACATATAAGATAGGCTCTTATTCAGGGTGAAGGTCCGGATTAAGTCAGAGGGTTATGGTGCAGCATGTAAACTGGGGCTCCATAGCTTTAAAGAAAAAAGATATAATATTTATCCCTTGGTCGCTAATGTTTAAAGCGGACCCACAACCCCCATCGCAACTCCACTGAACTAAACTAGCCTACCCAGGGTTACAACTTTAATGAGGCCAGGTGAGGCATCTAGAGGGGGCGGCAATCGATGGCCCTTTTTCATTTTTTTCTCATCAGTCCATTGATGGCGTATCAAGGCAGAACAGCACAACATCATACATTCTATTATTGGTGACTCAGCAGCCCATCCTAAGCAAAGCCACTGAACCACCAATGATTAAATGTTTAAAAAAAAAACAACATGACAGTGCGGACCAATCAACTGAAGTCATTTACAATTTGATAGGGGGAGAAGTTTCTATAGTTATTGCCCTCACGCCATTAGAGAGAGGAGAATGGGGAGCAGGAAAAAGTAGCAGACACGAGCAACAGCCTCACCTCCTAGGAGGCAGGGGCTTACTGGTCATAGGCAGGCCGTATTTAGAGGCCGATTCATTAATAGCGGCAGGTAGCGACAGCTGAGCGACTGTAGCGGCATTTTCACAGCGCCCGCTAGTAGTCGCTGTGCTTGGCCGCTGTTCGGTTGTTGACAGCGAATCAGTCGGTGTGCAGTTATGTTGAATATTCGGTGAGGAGTCGCTATTTGACAGGTTCCGCGCTGTATGGGAGCGCATGATAGCGACTGGCCCTAGCGACCGGCTCCCACCATATTCATTAACAAATCACGCTCAAAAAATTCTCGCGCTGTAAAATGCATGTTTAAACCCCAGAGCGCTGGCGGCGATGGGTTAAAAGTAGTTTTTTAACCCCCAAACAACCATATTTTTGGAAACCAAAAAAAACAAGTTTTTAATTACATTTTGTAATATGAATACATTAATATCAGACCTGTAATATCAATTCTGCGCAAAGTTTTTTTTTTACCCTTAAAAAAAAAATTCTAACATGGCAGAAGTGGTCACAGAATTTTTCACATAAAAAAAATAATATAATATGAATTAATTATGAATATTTAAAGATTGTCCCATTGAAATGCATTGGAGAGCGCCAGGTAGCGAGAGGTCATACCTGTCGCTGTTCAAGGTCGGACGCTGGTGCTGTGGGCTGAGGCTGGAATAATGATGAATGAGTGGCTATATGGCGCTATCTCAGTCGCTAAGCAGGATTGCCTTGATAAATGTGTGATTGTGGTGGGGAGCCGGCGTTCTCGTGGCGGTGCCCGTCATTACCGGTCGCTCACCAGGCGCTACCTGGCGCTATTCCTTGTTAAATAAGGGCCTCAGTGTTCATCCTGCCCTAGGCACTTCAAGTGCTGGCGCCCCCTTTTGTTAAGTAACGGCTAGGAAAAAAAAAAAAGCTTAAAACAGATAGAAGGGAAAACAAAAAAAAAATAGAAGGAAAGATGAAAAAAATTATAGAAGGAAAGAAATGGCGTAACAGATGAAAGGATAAAAGAATAAATGGAAGGAAAAAAGAAAAGAAACAAAGGTGGGTCTTACTCATGTGTAGTGGCCCCGACAACTGTCTGGGTACGCCCAGTGCTGATGCCTGCCCTGCCAATATAAAAAATAAATAGGTGGAGAGGTTTCAAGAGGAGAAATGCAGAGGAGCATAAAGTCTATTATATATTACCAGTTTCCCAGTGCACAACTCACAGGAGTCACATGGCCACAGCCAGTGGCGGACTGGGGCTAAAAATCAGCCCTGGATTTTACCAGCCCCTGGCCGACCCAAGAAGTCGCTGCTGAGGCCCCCCTAACCATGACACTGGGGCTATAGCATTGAGGACTGGGGTTCCTTGGCTTGTGGGTACAGGAGGCTGGGTACATGGGGCTGGGCTTCCTTGGCTTGTGGGTACAGGAGATTGGGTACATGGGGCTGGGCTTCCTTGGCTTGTGGGTACAGGAGATTGGGTACATGGGGCTGGGCTTCCTTGGCTTGTGGGTACAGGAGATTGGGTACATGGGGCTGGGCTTCCTTGGCTTGTGGGTACAGGAGATTGGGTACATGGGGCTGGGCTTCCTTGGCTTGTGGGTACAGGAGGCTGGGTACAGTGGGGCTGGGGTTCCTTGGCTTGTGGGTACAGTGGGGCTGGGCTTCCTTGGCTTGTGGGTACAGGAGGCTGGGTACAGTGGGGCTGGGGTTCCTTGGCTTGTGGGTACAGTGGGGCTGGGCTTCCTTGGCTTGTGGGTACAAGAGATTGGGTACAGTGGGGCTGGGCTTCCTTGGCTTGTGGGTACAGGAGGCTGGGTACAGTGGGGCTTGGCTTCCTTGGCTTGTGGGTACAGTGGGGCTGGGCTTCCTTGGCTAAGCAGCAGCCCAACTGGCCCCAAAGCAGAGCGGCCCACCGGGCATTGTCCCGGGTCTCCCTATGGCCAGTCCGACCCTGGCCACAGCAGTGGGAGAGGACAAAGCTGCAGACTGCCTTTAAGAAGTTGCGCCCTTTCCCCCCGCTACATACACAATGTGGCCTGGAAACAATTGAAAAGAGACATTAACATGTCAACATCATTTTTATTCTTTTTTTTTTTTTTTTACTATAGCAGGAATGTCTGCGCCCCCCGAGCAGGTGGCCACCCTAGGCACAGGCCTAGGTTTGCCTAATGGTAAATACAGCCCTGGTCATAGGGTAATCTAGAATAATTCCTGTTGGGCTGCAATGCTTTGGTGTCAGTTGGGCTGCTGCTTATTACGCCCTTATCTCATTCCTGTCCTCTTAGCACCCCTGTACCTGGCGCCATTGTACGCTTCCCTAAGCGAACACCCTAGCCCATGTTCTGCCCCCATGCTATAGCCTCCAAATCATGCCCAGGATGGCGGGGGGGGGGGGGGGGGGGGTACATCACGTCTCCTACAAGACTCAAGCTTTGATGCAATCAAGCTGAGCATATCTATAGCCCCACCTATTGAGAGCACACAGCAGGGATGTAATGGGTTAGTCATGGGCTGTCCATTAAAGTCTCAGGCAGATTTTTGGCCCCAGTCTGCCACTGGAAGGAGGTGTGCATCGCTGTACAGCTGTTTCCTGACCCTTCAAAAAAAAAGTCATTGGGATTCTCCCAAATATATGTCAGACAGCCAAGTAGGTGGATTGTGATTCTTGAGCACCAGGATCTTTCCTGGTAGAGAGTTTCAAGGGTCTAGGTGCTATTTTATACAACTACAGTAGGTAGTTTCCTCTTGAATAGTCTTTTAAAGCAGGGAAAGGTGAGTATTTTGCTCCATTTTCCGTTGTCCTATTCTTTTGTGACGTGTGGGGCATTTTTGACTGGAGGTCCAATTTAACTATCACAGGTAAAGCTTTTCAAAGGCCCTTATTTATGAAGGAATAGCGACAGGTAGCGACTGGTGAGCGGCCGGTAATGACGGGCACCGCCACAAGAACGCCGGCTCCCCACCACAATCACACATTTATCAAGCCAATCCTGCTTAGCGACTGAGATAGCGCCATATAGCGACTCATTCATCATTATTCCAGCCTCAGCCCACAGCGCCAGCGTCCGACCTTGAACAGCGACAGGTATGACCTCTCGCTACCTGGCGCTCTCCAATGCATTTCAATGGAACAATCTTTAAATATTCATAATTAATTGTTATTAATTGTTTTTTGTTTTTTTTTAAATGTGAAACATTCTGTGACCACTTCTGCCATTTTAGATTTTTTTAAGGTAAAAAAAAAAAAGAAATTGTACAGAATTGATATTACAGGTCTGATATTAATGTATTCATATTACCAAATTATTTTAAAAAACTTGTTTTTTTTGGTTTCCAAAAATATGGTTGTTTGGGGGTTAAAAAACTACATTTAACCCATCGCCGCCAGCGCTCTGGGGTTTAAACATGCATTTCACAGCGCGAGAATTTTTTGAGCCTGATTTTTTAATGAATATGGTGGGAGCCGGTCGCTAGGGCCAGTCGCTATCATGCGCTCCCATACAGCGCGAAACCTGTCAAATAGCGACTCCTCACCCAATATTCAACATTACGGCAAACCGACTGAGTCGCTATCAACTACAGAACAACGGCCAAGCACAGCGACTACTAGCGGGCGCTCTGAAAATGCCGCTACAGTCGCTCAACTGTCGCTACCTGCCGCTATTAATGAATCGGCCTCAAAGTTTCACTTAAAGAAGACGACCTACACAAAATGACTGAAGGCCTGCTTTAACCCTCAACCCCGGGCATCTCAATTTGGGATGTATATCCTCTTCATCAGCCGCCGACAGCCTGAACTGGGTTAAAATATAAACTTTTCATAATTCATCAGTGGTGGCATGGCGATGCTAACTGCTCGGGCAATGACCAATAGGGTTCTTTGAGCAAACCCCCTTGGTCAAAGACTGTCATATTGGCTATGATAAGTTTGCTGTCCAGTGGCTTACTGAATTGCGATCCTTAGGGGGAGGGGGGCTTTTTAAGTAGTGTGCTGGAGAAACATCATGAAATCTTGATCTTGTATAATAAGTTAAATTGCCTGCTGTTATCAGTATCTTTATATGTTCATTATTATTATAATTATTATTATTTAGCATCTATAAGTGGCTAATTCACACTCTACTCTCAAGCGTTTTTACAGGTCGCGCTTTTCAGTTTTCTGTCTTCACAACTTCTTCCTTTTAATAGCATATGTTGTTTAGTGTATCCACAGGTGTAGATGTGTGTGTGCGTGTTTATATAAGTGCTGATGATTTGCATCCATAGGGAAATCTAATCTACATAAAAAAGATACTCTAGGCCCAAAAAGAAGTTACATAGTTAAATCGGATCTTCAGCATCATTTAATGAAAAGCCCAAACCTTTAAAAATGATTCCCCAGCATCTAATATTAATATATTTAAAGTTTTTAGTCACTTATTATTCTTTCCCCCACTGGGCTGTAACTCATACTGAGTACTCATACCGCCGCCATCTCACATACTGAGGATAGGAGAGAGGGACAGGGGGTGGGGTTATAGCTGTGCTTTGCACAGACAGAGCAAAGCAGGGGTCAGGAAAAGGACAGCAATCCCAGAATGCAGAATTACATAGTCAGAAGACACTTCCTGTCCTGTCTGCAGGCAGCTTGAGATTCAATGGGCTGCCATCTTGGATGTTAGAAGGCTGAAAAAAAAGGCAAAAGGTTCAGGTAGGATGATTTTTGATGTGGGCAATCTGTATGCCCGAGGGTGGGGGAAACATATAAGATAGGCTCTTATTCAGGGTGAAGGTCCGGATTAATGTGAGCAATCTGTATGTACAGGGTGTGGGAAACATATAAGATAGACTCTTATTCAGGGTGAAGGTCCCAATTAATGTGAGCAATCTGTATGTACAGGGTGTGGGAAACATATAAGATAGACTCTTATTCAGGGTGAAGGTCCGGATTAATGTGGGCAATCTGTATGTACAGGGTGGGGGAAACATATAAGATAGGCTCTTATGCAGGGTGAAGGTCCGGTTTAATACAGTTCAACCAAGGGTTTTGGGGTAGGGGAAGTTAATTTTTTATTTTCTTTTTTCTTTTTCTTTACTGTTAACTGTTAATGTTATTTTCTTCTAAAAAAAAAAAAGCATCTAATCCTTTTTTGAAGCAGTCAGTGGTTGATGCTGTAACAAGCTTATGTGGGAGGCTATTCCACAGATTTATAGTTCTTATGGTAAAAAAAAGATAGAAAAAAGAAAAATCGATGAGATTTAATTTATTTTTTTCCAGTCGGGAGCGCCCCCTTGTCTTTAGAGAGGATTTTACCTGAAATAGTGTTGACCCATATTTTTTATGGGCCATTTATAAATTTATATAAGTTAATCATGTCCCCCCTTAGTCATCTCCTCCCAAGACTAAACAGATTTAATTTTCTGAATCTTTCTTCATAACTAAGATCCTTCATTCCTCTTAGTTTGGTGGCTCCTCTGCACCCTTTCCATAATCAGAGCGTCCTTTCTATGGACGGGTGCCCAGAACTGGACGGCATATTACAGGTGAGGGCGCCCCAGTGCCTTGTAAAGAGGTTAAATTACATCCCTATCCCATCATTCCCATGACTCTTTTAATTCATGATAATATATTGGTGGCTTTGGTAGCAGCTGCTTGACATTGCATGCTGTTATTTAGTCTGTGGTCTACCACAGACGGGGAGGCCGATTCATTAATAGCGCCAGGTAGCGACAGATGAGCGACTGTAGCGTGATTTTTTCTGCGCCAGCCAGTATTCGCTGTGCTTGGCCGGCGTTAGCTTGATGACAGCGACTCAGTCGGTGTGCGGTAATGTTGAATACGGGCTGGGGGGTCGCTGTTTCACAGGTCCAGCGTTGTATGTGAGCGCCTGACAACGAATGGCCAGAGCGAACGGCTAGCTTCATATTCATCAACAAATCACGCTCCGAATGTGCTGTCGCTGTCCATTCCTTGTTTAAACCCCAGAGCGCTGGCGGCGATGTGTATTAACTAGTTTTTAACCCCTAAACAACCATATTTTTTGAATGTAACATTATACATGTTTTTAGAATCATTTTGTAATATGAATACATTAATCTCAGACCTGTTAGATCAATTCTGCACATATTTTTTTTAATTTTTTTTTTTACTTAAAAATAAATCCTAACATTGCAGAAGTGGTCTCCGATTTTTTGACATTAAAAAAATAATTAAAAAAATGAATACCAATTAATTAGGAATAATTATAGATTGCTCCATTGAAATGCATTGGACATCGCCAGGGAGCGACAGCTCATACCTGGCACTGTGAGGGAATTTGCAGCGGCGCTGTTCGGTCCAGGCGGCTTCATGATGAATGCCGCGCTAGCCGTCGCTCTGGCCGGCGCTAGCCTCATTTTGCTTGATAAATGCGTCATTGTGACCGCCGGGCGTACTTAAGTCGGTAGTCGCCGTTAGCTGCCGCTACCTGGCGCTCGTCAGACACTACCTGGCGCTATCGCTTGATGAATAAGGGCATAAATAACAGCATCAACAAATGTTTCTCCCAGTTTCACTCCCCTGAGGAAATATGTGGCCTTCAGGTTATTAGACACCACGTGAAATAAAACTTCAAATAAAAAAAAAAAAAACTTGAGCTATGGGAAATATTATATGTTCAATGGATTGTTTTTGCTAATGCAGAATTCCACACATTTTGTTAGTTATTTAACTATTTAAACTGGACCAAAAGTACTACTGTATTTGACTTTCATTTACAGTTGTTATCGCCGCCTAACCCCCTTCCAGAGCTGCACTTACCAAGTTGTGATCCAGCTCAGTATTCCCGTGTGGCACAGGAAGTGAACGCAGCGCCATCTTTTGCTTCCCTGCTGTCTCACCATTTGCCCGGACAGCCTGTCCTCTTTAAAGTGGACATCATGGCTATGATGCTTAACAATGGAGGCGCGCCAGAGCTGATCTGGTTTATCGTGTCCGTATTAGAGCTAACAGCAGAAAAATAGGTGAGGATCGGCAGGGGTTGTGCAAGGTATCATTAATCTGGGATTTTTTTTTACCAGGAAAACTTTGTTTGCAGAGAGATTTAGTGAATCATTTACAGCTGAGACCTTGCCTTGGTCTCTGTGATCATTGTGACATGGGGTCTTAAAGTGGACCGAACGCATCCCTGGAGTCTATAAGACTCCAGAGCGGACTCCAGAGCAGATTAATTCCATCCCCCCAGGGCATCCAGATGCGGGATGCCCTGCTGTGTAAAACCCCCCAGGTCGCCCAGTAAACTCACCTTCTCCCAAAACCAATGGTGCATATGCGAGCAGCGGCCGCCACTTGCTATACCATTAGCAGGGCATGTACTCGAGCCAGGCGTTTGTGAGTGGCCCGCGTGGGCATGCACCCTGTTGGAGGGTAGCAGGGATGCGGCTGCCGGGCGTGCTCGGCTGGAGTCTTAGACGAGCTTTGGACATTTTGACCTTAGCGCAGTTGAGCGCACTGATTGGATGAGAGGGCGCGAATGCACCGTATGGATGGGGAAAGGTGAGTTTTAGTGGGCAACCTGGGGGGTTCCACTTTTTACCCAGGCCTGCTGTAAACCCTGGGAACCAGTAAAGCCTGCCCCCATCACTGGACATTCTACTTCGGGGGTTACCAGGCATGCCAAATCGGGATACCTTGGGGGAAAACGGTGGCCCTGAGGTCAGTTTTCACTTTGCAACACAATTGTATTGTTGGTATTTGTGAGACACTGTGTCAATCATCCCTTTTCGTAGTGACTGTCTCACTTCTGTCTGTGACCCAAATCTCTCTGCTCCTCTATATTCCCCAACTCGTTGCTCTTTGAGGTATTTTTAACCCTGACCCCCCCCCCCCCAGAAGGTGTGTTTATTGCTGCTATCTGCTGCTTTCAGCTGGAAGGCCACTTAATTACTTCTAAAACATTCTGTCAACTGCTAAAAGTCAACTGTGAAGAGAGAAGCTTCCATATTAAATACTTTAGTAAGCCATAAATAAATTTCCTGCAACACTTATTTAATACTACAAAGCTGCCCCTATATTGAGGTAAGAGCCCTAGTGACCCAATCACTTGCTTCTGCCCTCAGGTATGCAGAGTACTTTAATCTTATCATCATTGGTCTGGCACATGCTGCAGGAGACAGCTGATAAAAAGACAAAGATTTGACTGGCAAAGGTAAGTGTCAGTACTGGCATGGACAGGGTCTTCAACCAGCTATCTGTAAGCCTTCATCGCTCCAAGTCTGCTGCTCTGGCCATTGTGCTATCAGCTGTGGTATGGTTGTTATGTGTCTGCTAGAGAGGTATGGTTCTTCTTTGGGTCCTAGAGCCACATTGTTTGACCTCACCTGACATTAATCATGCTGTTGAGGTTCCTATAAGTGCATGTGCTTGGCCTCGCTCCTGTTGTTGGATCATTGCATTGTCTCTTCGAAGCCTAGCTGTGCTCTCCAATCCTCATGCATACTTCCGTGTCTTTGTGTGCCTTTGGGCCTTCCTGTCTCGAGAATCTGGGCTTATTGCCTTCTAGTTCTTGCTGGGCCTTTGGGCCTTTTTAGCCAATGTCTTGTCTGTACGGGGGCTCACAGTCCTTCATAGCTCTGCCTCTGTCTGCACCGGGGCTTACTGCCCTTTTTGGTTTTCTGTCTTTGCATTTGCTGTTTGTGCTGGGTGTTGTGGTTCCACAGCCTGCTCTGGGGTCCAGTTCCGCCACAGCCTGCACTGGGGACCAGTTCATTTGTCCGTGTCTTGTGTATGTTTGCCCGTGTTTCCCCTTCCCCTCCCCTTACCCGTGGCCTGTGCAACTCTACCTTAAGAGCTCTGCTGAAGAACTGGGTGGATTACGGGCTCACTGAGTACCGGACCACCCACGTCCCGGGTGGTTGGCGGCTTGCCTCTTTGGTGGCGCAGGTGGGTTGTCTGTCCTTTGTCCATCTGTTCCCAGCCAGCTACCCAGATTCCTTCCACCCTAGACAGTCAACCAGGAATTACCCCCACACACCATGAATGCCAGTCAAAGTTATTTGCCTGGGCATAAGTATAACCAGATTTTTCAAAAATTCAAATAAAAAACACAGAGCACACAGTGACATAAAAATTCCAATTCTCACTTAGTGAGACATAAACTGATCAGCCAAAAAAGTCCAAAGCATAAAAAATTGAAAAAAGTGAAAAAAAATCAGATATCCCACGGTGCATGCACTTCACATGAACGTGTGCAAAATACCTCCACCAAACGTGCAAACTCTTACCAACTCCACAGCAAAAGAAAGCCTTCAAATGATATTATTCAACGCTGCTACCCCCACTGGGCTTCTGTGTGGATCAAAACTCAAACGTAGCTCAAACTTTGTATGGTGACTCCAATTAGTAGATACATAAAAACACCGCTTCAAAGAGACCACAGTCTCAGTAATAGTCAAATTTGACTCAGATGGTGACAATTCATTTCATGGATGTAAAAAACAAAGAAAGGGAGATATGGTGTAGTACTGCTAAAAAAATTCTCTCCTTTAATGTAGACTCAAGAAATACACTCACATGATAGAAAAATAGAATAAGCATTGAACATGATAACGATCTCACCGGCGCTGGAATCGGACAGTCTCCTACTGCGTCCCAAGTGCCTGGCAATATAATTCCAAAAGGTAGCTTAAAATGAAGAAATGATGATCCTGGATCCACCGCTCGCCACCGCCGACCAGATTTTTAGCCACATATAGCCAAAGGCTTAGCGAAATTCGACCGGGCCCTATCATTTCTGCTTTGTGGCCAGGTGGGCTACTGCTTCTAATAGCCACATCAAATGCCCCCATGTACCCAATAACATAGTACCCTTCCTAGCCAAAAAACCCAGCTCATGTTCTAGACCTCCAATGCTGTAGCCTCAGCATCATGGCTGGTGTGGGGGGTGCTAATATATCTAACCCTGCCTATGAGCTGTTGCTATAATTCTATAACTTCATCTGTGGAGTACACTGGTCTGATTGTTGGCTTCAGTCCGCCACCGGGTATATATACAGTAATAGACAAGCCATTATTTATAATATCTGTAGATTCAATAATGATGGGGGCTGTTCCACAAGATTGGCACTTAGCAAATGTGGTGTTGATATTTAAAAACAGGTCTAAATGTGAACCTGGGAACTACAGACCGCTAAGTTTAACATCTGTGGTGGGCAAGCTGTTAGAAGGTTTTCTAAGAGATGCTATCCTGGAGTATCTCAGTGAAAATGACCTTATTACTCCTTATCAGCATGGATTTATGCGAAATCGCTCCAGCAAGACTAACCTGAACTAGTTTTTATGAAGAAGTAGATTCAAGTCAGGACCAGGGGGAGTCACTGGATGTCATCTATCTTGACTTTTCTGAAGCATTTGATACTGTGCCACACAAAAGACTGGTACAAGAGAAGAGAATGCTTGGACTGCGGGAAACCATGTGTACATTGTTCAGTAACTGGGCTAATAGGAAACAGAGGGTGGTTATCAATAGTACATACTCTGATTGGATCACCATTACTAGCGGAGTACAACAAGGGTCAGTTTTGGGTCCAATTCTCTTTAATATATATTAATTACATTTGGAATGGATTAAACAGTTAAGTATCAATCTTTACAGATGATACTAAGCTGTGTAAAGTAATTAACACAAAATAGGACAACAGGCAGCTACAATTTTAATATTTTGATAAATTGGAAGCATGGGCAGTAAAATGACAAAAGTTTAATCCATAGAAAATGTGAGATCTTGCACATGGGCAGGAGCAATTTGTGCCTTGATTACACACTAAATAAGGAAACAAAAATGGAAAAGGAACTAGGGGTTTTAGTTAATAATATACTTAACTGTAGTAATCAATGCCAGGCAGCAGCTGCCAAAGCAAACGGTATAATGGGGTGCATCAAGATGGGCATTGGTGACCAGAGCATCATTTTACAGCTCTGTAAGTCACTGGTCAGACTCCATATGGAATTTTGTGTACAGTTCTGGGCGCCAGTGCATAACAACATATCAAAACTGGAGCGTTTTTTAAAGGTGGGCAATTAAATAAAGGATAAGTAGGAATTGGTAAGCACACTCAAGTGAGTTAATAGATAAATCTATGCATACATGGGTGCATTCATATAATACGGGGTAGAAACCCCAGTACCAACATAAAGAACCAATTTATAAATGCACACCTAACACTACAAAGCATGATGCAAAAGATAACAAATTTATTGGGATACAGTCTGTAAATCACACTGCGGCGGTTTACGTACGCATGAGGGGATATAATACATTGGGTGCGGGGGATGCTAATTTACCTAAAACATAGAAACAAATACTATATACATTATATACAAACACTTGTTGCAAGGAGGTCAGAATACTGTTTGCAACTGTGGCGTATAAAGTTCTGGTGAGGACGCAGTATTCAATTGATTCTTGCAGAAGGTGTAGTAATAGGAGTCTCAATAATGTTGTGTTACCTGATAAATAGTGCAGGAGGCACTTGCTAATGCGAGCTCAGTGCTGCTTAATGATGAGTCTGTTTAAGAAGTCCACGCAGGGTTAATATGTAACAGGCAAGTCCGGTCTGCTATAGGTCCAGTCTGCCACCTGTGCTGCTGACACGTGTTTCGGATTTTAACCTTCTTCCGAACGGGTGCAGAGATGTCAATGTGAGGAGTGTGGTAGCAATTAAATAAATAAATGGAATGTGGGGACTAGAGTTCCCTGAAAGATTGTCAAAGTTAGGTGTATTTAGTTTGGAAAAGGGGAGATCTAATAACTATGTATAAATATATGTGAGGTCAATACAAAGATCTGTCTCACAAACTAATTATACCCTAGAGTGTAACCACTATGGTTAGAGGAAAGGGGCTTCCTCCACTGACATAGGGGGATTCTTCTCTCTAAGAGAAAACCACTAAAGGAGTTCAAATTGGCCTGAATACCTTCCTTGCATGTAATAACTTTTCCAGCTATGGCTACTAGACCACTGGAAGGAGATCTTCATTTCTATACAAGATGAACTGGGTCTTTATTCAGCTTTATGTACTATGATACATTTTTGATATATTGATTAATTTGAACCTACATTATTATTAACACAAAAAAGAAGGCTGGGAGGGAAAAATGGAACACTCCGGAATCTAGTGAGAAGCTACTGATGCAGAACTAACAGTGTGATAATTTTCCTTCTAAGGGCACAGGAGGTGACAATGGTGACAGTTTCTCACCCTGAAATAAAAAGATATGGGAGAAGAAACAAATGATCCGGATCAGTGCGCATGCACCGCTGCTTCATCTTCATCCAGGAGGGAGCACCACAATTAAACACCATTACTACTGCACAACATCTGATAGGTCAGTGCTGAAACGCCATTACTACTGCACAACATCTGATAGGTAAGTGCTGAAACGCCATTACTACTGCACAACATCTGATAGGTCAGTGCTGAAACACCATTACTACTGCACAACATCTGATAGGTCAGTGCTGAAACGCCATTACTACTGCACAACATCTGATAGGTAAGTGCTGAAACGCCATTACTACTGCACAACATCTGATAGGTCAGTGCTGAAACACCATTACTACTGCACAACATCTGATAGGTCAGTGCTGAAACGCCATTAACTACTGCACAACATCTGATAGGTAAGTGCTGAAACGCCATTACTACTGCACAACATCTGATAGGTCAGTGCTGAAACACCATTACTACTGCACAACATCTGATAGGTCAGTGCTGAAACACCATTACTACTGCACAACATCTGATAGGTCATTGCTGAAACACCATTACTACTGCACAACATCTGATCGGTCAGTGCTGAAACACCATTACTACTGCACAACATCTGATAGGTAAGTGCTGAAACGCCATTACTACTGCACAACATCTGATAGGTCAGTGCTGAAACACCATTACTACTGCACAACATCTGATAGGTCAGTGCTGAAACACCATTACTACTGCACAACATCTGATAGGTCAGTGCTGAAATGCCATTACTACTGCACAACATCTGATCGGTCATTGCTGAAACACCATTACTACTGCACAACATCTGATAGGTCAGTGCTGAAACACCATTACTACTGCACAACATTTGATAGGTCATTGCTGAAACTCCATTACTACTGCACAACATCTGATAGGTCATTGCTGAAACACCATTACTACTGCACAACATCTGATAGGTCAGTGCTGAAATGCCATTACTGCTGTGCAACATCTGATAGGTCAGTGCTGAAACACCATTACTACTGCACAACATCTGATAGGTCAGTGCTGAAACACCATTACTACTGCACAACATCTGATAGGTCAGTGCTGAAATGCCATTACTGCTGTGCAACATCTGATAGGTCAGTGCTGAAACACCATTACTACTGCACAACATCTGATAGGTCAGTGCTGAAACACCATTACTACTGCACAACATCTGATAGGTCAGTGCTGAAACACCATTACTACTGCACAACATCTGATAGGTCAGTGCTGAAACACCATTACTACTGCACAACATCTGATAGGTCCATTTCCATCCAGGAAGCCAAGCCAGTTTTAGGCTTCCAAGAGATGAAACATCCCAAATAATGATGCCCCTGGTTTGGGGATGTAATCAGACCTTTAAAGTGGAACGACACTCATAAATTAGTTTTGTTCCTCTTTATCCAGCACATACTGCCCAGAGAAATTGGACTCCCCCAGCCCTGATACTCACCTGTTCTAGGTGTTCCACTATAAGTCCCCTTTCTGGTCGGCCAGCAGCACTCTCCCTAACTGGCCTTGGTATGCATCCCTGCTGCCAGCCACAAGGAAGCAGGATCTCTTTGGAACTGGCAGAAGTTGGTGCATCACATGAGTGTCCATCACTGATATGTGGTTAATACTCACATGTGCGCCGGGGCATGGCCAGAAGTATGAGATAAAAGAATTATCAGAATTTTGCCCCAGGCCCCACTGGATCTCAAGTAAAAAAAAAAGGTTGGGGGCATTATACCACACACTAAGCACTAGAGGGACACACTCCAACAACAAACCATTAGAATAGAGGCTGTGATGAACAAAGCCCTTCTGCTTCTGTCAGATAAAATCCCGCTCCTCTCAGCCATCCTTCTCCCTTTCCTTCCAGCTCAACCCATCCATTCCTCCCTCCCTTCCTCCCAAGTTCTGCCCATACATCTATATCTCCTAGCTCTAACCAAACATCCATCCCTCCCTCATGCCCCCCACTAGCTCATCCCATCCATTCCTCCCTCCCACTCCTCTCTGCTGAACCTATTGCTACTGGACAGGAAATTTGGCCTGGGATGTGGCCTGGGTGTGGTGAGGGGGTGTGACTTAATTTAAAAAGAGTCCCTCTTTCTCACCCTGAAAAGTTGGCATTAAAAAGTGGTGGAGGTCCCATCGCAGGAGCCCTGTTTCTCCCTGTCAGCGCTGCCACCAGATTAAGGGGGCCCTTGAGTTGTGTCACTGCACATGCAATGTCATGTCACCCCTCATCTCCCCTGCCACTGGTGGGTCCCCCTTTGTTGCTGAAAGCCCTCCAGCCCTCATTGCCTTCTCCACTGTCATCAATTGTCCTTGAGTCCTTCCCACCTTCTCTGCTGCCGCTGGTTATCTTCTGGTCTTTTGTGCCCTTTCCACTGCTGCCAAATACCTTCCAGACCTTTCTCAGCCACTGCTGATCATGCTTTAGACTTTGCTGCCGCTCAAAAATCCATCATTGCTGCCAACTGTCTTCTGATTTTCACTATAGACTAAGAAAGAAGATACTCGTTATTATGGGAGGGGTTAACCTCTGACCTTATGGGTATAGATTCATTTTATTGGAAGGTGGGGTAACCCACATTGGCCTCACTAGTCAGATTTCAAACCTTCTCAGCCAGTCATTACATCAAAAAGGTTTCAGATTAATTTATACATTTTACTGTACTCTAATTCAGATACACGCAAAACATTTATATTGCACTTTTCTCTATATAATACATTACAAAAATATTCATTCTTAGGTTCTAGTTGGTTTCGATTGGCTTTAATGTGTTCTTATCATGGCAGATTCCTCCAATGTGTTTCACCCAACTGGCTTCCTCAGGGAGGGCTACTATCCCGCTTTGTTACAATTTCATATCACTTTTTGCCTTTAGGGATTATATTGTTTTTCAAATCTTTCAAGATCTCTGCCATCACATCTTATGAAGTCTCTCTTTGCAGACACAGGAAAAAAAACATCTCCTTAGTATTCAGCTGATATTCTAGATTTTTTCATTATCTTGAAACCAGTCTTCTGTTTTTCCCCATCTTCTGTCCTGCCATCGCTCACCCTCCACCTTGCCGCCAAGTCATGACCACGTCCGTACACAGAAGACCGGGCTCACCAGTATGATCAGTGGGGCAAACCAGAGAATCATTCTGCAGCCCAGTCTGGGCCCAAGTGGGTGCTTAAATGTGCCAGGGCCCTTGCACTTGCCGAAGTATGCCCAGTGCTGGTGACAACTCTGTTCCCTGCCTTAACCAGACCCCGACTGAACAAGTTCTGGCAGTCCTGCACCAGCGAGGGGGGGGGGGGGGGGGTTCTTCTATATTTGCAGTTGAATTGGCTTTTTTACATTTTCTTTAGTGGTCAGAACAGCTCCATTGTCTGTCAGCTGGCAACACTTATGAATTTATGGAAATGTGCGCTCGGGTCCCCTTCAATCTCATCTCGCTCAGTCTATTTGTCACAGTGTTCTGCTAATGTGTTGTATGTATAAACACATACAAGGCTCCGATAAATAAGTAAATAACACACAAATTGAGTGGCGGGGAAATGATTTATTAACGTCAGTTTAGTGGCGGGAGAAGGTTCGCAGTAAGTGCAGGTAGAATGAAAAATTTACTAAAACGAGCGACATGGAAATTTCGCAGGACAAAATGGACGATGAATGTTTTATAGGCTGGACTCTATTCAAATTCAAAATACACATCACCAAAACCACCGTTAAAATTTTACACCGCCTCCGTTCCATCAGTATGAAGGGTGACGCGTCGCTAACTCTTTCCTGTCTGTCTGCGTTGGCACATGTTATAATAGATGACACACAGAAACGGCTCACAAAAAATGTTTGTGAATATGTGAATCAAATAGCAATATGGAAAAAGACCCAGTGGCTTGTCAAAATGAAACTCAACCAAAAACTGAACAAATTAAAGAGGAACAATGGAGGCCCTGGAGTTTTAAGGGCTCCATGGTAGTCCAAGTCCCACTCATTGGGACTCCAATTTGGGATGCCCTACTGTGTAAAACCCCCCAGATCGCCCATATCACTTACCTGCTCCCATAGCCCTTGCTGTGTCTCGGCACATCCCCCCTCACCTCTAGCTGTGCTTGTACCCACACCATACCTTTCTGGATGAGCGGCGCGGACACACCCAAGTTAGAGACTGAGTGGTGAATGCGGCTGGTGGAGCACTTAACCCCGTTCAGCTTCCTTTGGCTGCTTGGCCGCTAAGCTCAGTGGCTAGAGAGAGAACTGGGCGAAATCAAATGCTTTGATTAGCTGAGCAGTCTGCCAATCAGTGTGCACAGTTAGAGCCACGCCTGCACCGTGGAAACTACAGGAAGGTGAGTTTTTACGGCAACCTGGGGAATACACACAGCACAGCATCCCAAATCTTGATGCCCTGTCTGAGAGGAGCTAGAAATTCCTGGGTGTTGTTCCTCTTTTAATTCAAGCATAGTAACATGTAGACGTAGAGGCAACTAGAGATGAGGGAACTTTTTAAACGTTTGATTCGGGCAATTCACAGAATTTCCCTAAGAAATTTAGGTTCGTCCAAATCGAACTTTAACGAACTCATAAAACAATTAAAAAATAAGCTTACCAAGATTTGCAAGGAAAATATGATATCCCGCATAAGGAATACTTCCGCTACATTCAATTAAGGCACTGGATTCTGCCCCTGACAAAACTGAGCCCTTCCTTTCGGATTAGGACCTCCTTCGAGGAAATGTGCGCCAACAACCCTTTTCAAAGGGGATCAATATCCTCAATTTACTTGGCACTAAATGGCTATGTGGGCAGCTAGGAAAAGTACCTAGGTTCCTGTCCGGGGGAGAGGGGGTGGGCTGTGATATGGTCACATGTCTCTAAATGTTCTGTGAACGTCCTGACAATTGAAACAGCCTACAAGGTAATGCTCCGCTGGTACCTGGTGCCGGGTCGCCTGAGCAGGATGTTTCCGGGGCAATCTAGCTCATGCTTTAGAGGCTGTAGTGCGGAGGGGGACTTCTTACACACATGGTGGACCTGTCCCATGTTGGCCCGCTTCTGGAGCCAGGTGTACAGGATGGCCAACGAGGTCTTTCAAACCAGTATGAGAAGAGACCCATGGGTTGCCCTCCTGCACTGCAAGCCCCGGGAGCTCACTAACAAGCAACACAGACTCTTTGTATATCTGCTGCTAGCGGCTAAGCAGACTATAGCTAAAGCCTGGAAAAAACAATTTACCCCAATCTCAGAGGTGTCGGCCAGGATGAATCGGTTTCTTACTAACGAGAGGTTGTCCAGCATCCTGGCTGACTCTCATGATAAATTAATTTCCCTATGGGAGCCCTGGATAAGGTTTACATGGTCTGGTGAACCTCCGCGGGTATTATAAGGATTGTTACCCAATAACCAGATGAGCGGCTGGTGGAACGCAGGAGCAACCTAACCTAACCTACCCTACCTTCCCTCCCTGCCCTCTATCCCTGACACCCCTCTTCCCCCCACCTTGACCCCCCTAGTCCGGTTCCCCTCTTCTCCCCCTTTTTTCCTCTTATAACATCAAGGATTTAAAAGTTTTCAACGATATTTCTATGCCTACAAATTTGGAAATGTTCAATAGCATAAACCACACCTCATCCCATCTGGCACTTGGTCCGGGGGATTGCGGATGTGCATCGCGTGCTGTGGGTGCTGATAGCCCCCGGGGCCCGCACTGTCCCTGGTATGGGTCGGAGCAGATTGCTGTTTAAAACTTGTTGCATTTTACTTGCTCCATCCTTATCTAAAGTACTTTGTAGTATGTTAATCAGGTACGGGTAAGGCGCATTTCTATGTATGACAGATTGCAATCTTTTACCTCCCCTGCGTGGGATGGTTATATTGACTGTATGCCTTCCAAGTGTGTACTGTTGAAAACTCAATAAAAAATATTGAAATTAAAAAAAAAAAAAAAATAAGCTTACCTTAGTCCCCATTAAACCCTTAAAACTGAAAAAGAAAACAGTGTGGGGTCTCCCTGATCCAAGCAAACACAGCCTGAGCACCGGCTGTAGGGGCTGGTAGACTAGGGTGCGGGGGCTCTTCTGCACTTCCCTGGCCTTCGGGCATGCAGGTAGTGGGGGGTACTTGCAAGTCACCTGCTTGCTGGCAGGTGCCATTCTCATCAAAAAACAAGCTTACCTTAGACCCCGTTAAACCCTTAAAAGTGAAAAAGAATACAGTGTGGGGTCCCCGCAATTTAAGCAAAACCAGCCCGGGCACCAGCTATAGGGGCTGGTAGCCCACATAGCCCATATGTGCTGTGGGCTCTTCTGCACAGCTTTGGGGATGCAGGTAATGGGTGGAGTTGGGGGCTACTGGCATGTCACCTGCTTGCTGGCAGGTTCCATTCTAGCCCACCCCTGTCTCAAGAACCCCTTACCAGTTCACAAAGGGTTAAATGTAAAAACACACGCATACGCACACAAGTAACAAGATTTTATTATCGTTTCTCCCCCCCCTACTTACCTCCTTCCATTGCCAATTGCTGTTGTCCTGCCCCTTCTGAAAGCCGAATAGATTGGCACAGGGAGGGGCCTTTTATACAGGCAGAGTAAGCTGATGTCAGGCCATAAATTCACCTCTTCCTGGTTCCCATGGGGCATGGGCAAGCTGCTCTGCCAAACAGCAGCGCTTGTTCCATTCAGATTTATTTTGCCACACTGACTGTGGCAAAGTAATCTAAATGGATCAAGCCCTTCCGGCCACTCCCCCCCCCCCCCCACTGCAAGCTGTGAGCAGGCCCAGGTCATTCAGAAAGTCCTGGCATGAGTACTGATGTGTTTAATGAAATTGTGGACATACAATATTTTATGTGATTTGTAATAAATTAAATTTGATATATTTTATATACAAAACAAATTTGTTCTTTAAAGTGGACCAAAACCCAGGATATTGACTATCCTGGGTTTCGGTCTTGCGTGAACCCCCCCGCCAGATCGCAAACTCACCTTTTCCCGATCCTATGACGCATGCGCGTCCGCTCGTCCAATCAGCGTGTTCGGGTCCGCTCGAGACCCATCATCCAGGAGCACGTCTAATGCATGCGGATCCAAGTTCACTGGCGACTGCATCCCCCACTACCCTCTAACAAGGTGCGTGCCCGCGGCAGCCATTCACAAGTGCCTGGCACAGGCACGCACCCTGCTAAAGGAATAGTGGGGATGTGGCCGCTGCTCGTGGACCGAGTATGCTTGCCCTGGAGTCTCATAGACTCCAGGGTGGGTTTTGGTCCTCTTTAACATGTTAATGCCATGAACACCAACACCAGAGGGAGTCAAACATTTCAGCTTTCGTGCAGATTGCCTTCCCCTGTGAGTTTTTATGTTATTGCCCATATTGGGATTAGCACAGGGGGAGATAGGAGTGGGTCAGAGTGTTACAAAATCCTCTTTAGACAACACTATCCCAATACCAGACCACCCCATCACACTGGGTATTTTTCTGATTATATACTTCAGCCTTTAGGCGATAGTGTTGAGTGCATTACCCTCCTATATAACACTTTGTTAAGGCATGAAACCACATTGAATGTGTGTCACCAAAAGGCTGCCGCCAGTAACAGCTTATTAGGGCTGTCAGTCACCGGCAACACATGAAAAGCGCAGCAATGTGCGTTAAAAATGTGCGAAGACCAGCGGCAAAGTAAACCTGGTAGAAATGCACATTTTAACTGACATTGCAGGAAATTTGTGTCTGTCCTAAAGAGATGCGCTGCCAACCCCATCAGAAAGACACCCCAGGGGTGACAGGCCCTAGAGTTCTCTTGTGATAAGCTTTCTTTAAAGAGTTACTGAAAGAATCCTAAATCAGACCTAAAGTCAAAAATGACTTTAGGTCTCTCTTAACAACATCCCCCCCCCCCCCCCACCCGATCCCATCCTCAGGGGCATCCTGAATTGCAATGCACCTCTAGCTAAAGCTTGTCATAATAACTCACCTTTTCTGGAAAAAACCCAAGGTGCATGTGCGGGCTCGCAGTCAATCAGAGCTGAATAGAGCTGGAGATGCTGGCTGCTTCTCCGTGTACCAAAAGGTGAGTTTAGTCTTATAATCTTTAGACCGCTGCTTGCTTTTCTTTTGAAGCAGAACAAAACCCAAGAGGGCCGTCCCTTCCAGAAAGAGGTACTACACTGGCTCAGTCTTTGGGACTCTAGCTTGGTGCAGTGTTCTCCTATCAAGGCACTTGGGGATCGCTCAACGCGGCCTTTCTGCCCCGTCCCTTCCAGAGGGGGTACTACTCTGGTTAGCCAGTCCAAAACATCTCCAGGAGGTAAGTTCAATGTGATTATCCAGTCCCTTAGGCAAATTTCGTAAGCCAAGGCACCTGGGAGCGCACACATCGGCCTTTCTCTCTCTTATTCATGGAGGGTATCCTCTCCTGCTGCTGAGGTAACCTTCACACCAGTGGCATAAATACATTTGATGGGGCTCTGGTGCAAACATTAAATGGGGCCCTTTTATAGCTCATACAGTAAACTGTTCTCTGACTTTGAACTCAATTGGATGCAACTTACTTACTTACTTTCTCTTTATGATGCTAAATCAGCACAAAACTGATAGCAGCAACAATCAAGGGGCCCCCCAGACTTCCTGGTTCCCAGCGCGGTCGCACGCCTGCACCACCTATAGTTATGCCCCTGCTTCACACTCTATTTCTTTTTCTTGCCTTTTCTTGTTCAGGCATGTTCAGTCTTTTTTTTTATGAAGGACTGGAACCAACCATCTAGTTCTGATTGGCTTCCCCTGCTCTGGGCCCTACCACTTTTCCCTAGTGTAGCAAAGGTGACATCTAGTGTCCACGTCCCTTTACTGCACCCCTTTTTACTTGTGCCTGTAATCTAAAACCTAAGGGACACTTCAGGTTCTGTACAACTCTCCCAAAGCACCTTAACCATGGTGATGGTGAGTCCTAATACATACTAATCGGTTGTACTAATACAACCAAAGGCTCAGTGTCTTTCAGCACAGGCTCAGTTGCCTTTCTAGTGGTGCACCTCAGGCTTAACCACAGCACTCAGGGAGCAATTAAGTGCTTTGATCAAGAGCACTTCAGTCATGTCCCAGCCAGGAATCGAACCTGCAAGCCTACGGTCACATGGCTGCTTCCTTAACCATTGCTTGTGGTGAGCTGATGCTATTTGGAAACAAAAAACTACTGAATTTGCTTTCTTGCTTCCTTAACCATGGCGGCCCCTTACTACTAGGTCATGTCTACCACCATATGGATGGTATCATCTCCCACCAGCTTGGCAAAAATAACTTTAGTTCTGCTTGAGGAGAACGCCAATAGATTTTGTTTTCCTGCGCCTGCCTCCAACATCAAATATTAACAGCACAATTACGCCTTAAAGAGCAGACTGGTGTTTCCAATAATTTATTGATCGTTGAAACACTCCTCCAACTGACAGCCACTTGTCTTGTTGATTTGTTAACAAGGTCTTTCTTCCCTAAGTAAACTTAATATAGTGGACTAAAAGAGAGCAAAAAGCCCCCTATCTTCCTAGGGTGGCTTGCTACTCTATTATGCCCCCCAGGGCCGGCGCCAGCACAGGGCAAACATGGGCAATTGCTAGGGCCTCTGGCATCTTCAGGGGCCCACTCAGGCTCACACTTGGCCATGGTATTATTTTACAGTGGACCTGAACCACCGAATGCCGGGTGATGTGTGCAGACCTACTCATGGCTGACCTCAGCAAAAGGGGATGATCAGCAACAATGGAGGAGGTGGTATGGAATGGAGGGCAATTGGTGGAAGATCAGAAGGTGATCAGCAGCAGAAGATGACCAATTTGTGGCAGCGGAGCGGGAAGGTGACATCATGTAACTCACCATTCTGGGGCCCACTAAGATCCTGGAAGCCAGCCCTGATGCCCCCCCCCCCCCCAGGGGCGTACATACCATAGAGGATATGGGGGCCTGGTGCAAGTGTATTTACTCATCCATTCATGCCGCCTCCTTCTTCCCCGCCTATGTGAGCGTGCCTCCGTGCACACGCATCATGCCTTTCACCTTGCCCTGCACGTGCCGATGCCTTGACATGCACACGTATCTCTCTCTTCCACATGCTGCCCGGTAAGTGTTCGGGGTGGGGGAATTTGGTGATGGGGGCCCCATCATCCAGGCTAGGCTATGTACGCCACTGACCCCCTCCCCCCCCCAATATAGCCATTAAAGAGGTGATTTGCATGACCCTGCCCATTTTGCTAAGAGAAAAACCCGCATCTATCCTAGACAAAATAATTCTGCCCCTGCATCAGTCCTGGGGAAAAAAATCTGCATCGATCCTGGACAAACTAATTCTGTGCCTGTCCTGGGAAAAAAAATGGTTGAATTACACATTAAGTATTTTGACATCACTGCTATATACTATTCAGAGGAGCAAGCCACTTGTTTAAAGTGGACCAAAACCCACTGTGATCTATAAGGTTCCCAGGTCGATCGATTCCCTCCCCCGGGGCATCCAAAATTGAGGTACACTTACCTTCTTTTCCGGGCCAAAGGCGCATGCGCGAGCCCTGGCCGCATCCAAGCTATCCCTCTAGCAGGGCGCATGCCCACATCAGGCATTTGTGAATGGCAGGCACGGGCACACTCCCTGTTAAAGGGTAGCAGGGGATGCGGGCCGCCAGCGCGCTCGGAGCCGCATGCCTTAGATGAAGATCCGAGCGCGCTGATTGGATGAGTGCCCGCGCATGCACTGTAGGACCGGGAAGAGGTGAGTTGGCATTGGCGATCTGGGGGGTTTCGATCGGGGTGCCCAGGGGCAAGGACCAAAACCCAGGATAGTCAAAATCCTGGGTTTTGGTCCACTTTAAACTGATCATTTTGGGGGGGGGGGCTCAAAGAGGGACAGCCAGTTTGTGGGTGATGGGTGTGGTGGCCTATATATATATTTATAGGCTTTTTAGGAACAAATATCAATGGCATTCTATGCTACTCATATGTGTAAGTAGATCTAGCCCTGCCCCTCCCCTTGGTCACATGCTCCAGGGGTCTTTGGTCCATATAAGATATTGACGATTGAGCCAATGCTCAGCCAATTCATGTATTCAACACTGACATTCAGAGCAGGTGTAAACTAACCAGATATCCAGCATTTGGTGGGACACATGTCAGCAAAGTGGGACAATTAGGTGATCCCAGAGTTTTCAGTCTCACCGAAAGTATGACTTCTGGTCAGTTTACTTATGTTATGCCTAAAAAGAAGCAGCCCCAGGCCTGAGTCTATAAAACTCTAAAGCTGGCGGTCTCCTTCTTTGTCTAAAACTCAATGGTATTGATGGTAAGATGTCCTTGATCTGTCATTCACCCCCTATATTCAGTCACTTTCCTGTTCATGCCACAGAGCATGGACGGGGTAAGCATTCTGCTGTTCAGCTGTGATCCTTTGTAATTGAAGCACTTCAATCCAAAATGAATATGGCAGGAGAGACGGGGATGCAGCATTCCTGTGGCTTAAAGCAGATCAAAAACCTCTAAACCCTCCACCCAAGTAGCTGCAACGATGCCTCAGACTCGACTCCAGCTTTTTTTTTCAAACTGTTTTTTTCCGCCACCATAGCCACGTTCAGCCGGCAGATTTTAGATCACTGATCTCAAATGTGCCGACTAACGTGATAAGCCTGCTGGCCGCATCCCCAGGCTCCCTTTAGTCTGAGCCGTGCTCTCGTCTCCAGCCTATTTAGATGGCAGGCGCTGCGGCGCGTCTGAGCTTAGGGGAAGCATGAGATGCAGCCATAAGATGCAAAAACGGGAACATTGTTGGGGCAATCGGTGGTGTTCCCTACAGTCCAGTTTAGGATGCCCCAGGGATTTCATCCGGTCTAACAGACTGGAAATCCATTTTAAGATTTCATTTTTGTCTTTGAATGGATTGTTTTGAAGCCTATATGTTTTTAGAACATGAAACAAGATGTACAAAATTTTTCAGAATAGTTAACTGATGAGCAAATCTATTGGCACAAATTCAATACCGTCAAAAAATCCTCAAATTTTGGCCTGAATCTGTATCCAAAACTTTGGAAAGTAATTTTGCTAAATATATTGACATTTTAAATTTACTTTATATGATATATATATATATATATATATATATATATATATATATATATATATATTCATAGCGCTTTTGATTCCTAACAAAACAAATCTTATGACTCAATCATCCAAATCAAATCCGAAAAACAAATCTCGGAAGCTTTTTTCACTGCTGACAGCTCCCTGTAAAGCTTTCGAGCGGCCCCCCTGCAGGTTATTTCCGATGCCCCCACCCCTGGCTTCCTGTGTACACACCATTATGGATATGGTATAAAATCCAGGAGAGGTTCGGCTGAAATGGATTTTCTAGTTTATTAGTTTTCAGCTTTGTGACCTCGACCACCACATGGCAGTAAATCTCGAATGTGTAAGTAATGCGGGCCATGTGATAATTCATTACATTCCAGGCCTGGAGGGCACAGGCCTTAACCCTTCCGTCTATCGTATCGCGGGCATGTCAGGTGCGGCTCGCAGCTTAAGAGGTTCCGGGGTGAGCGGGGTCACTGGCTCCGTATCACCGTTGGCCTCACAGGCCCTATTTCCTAGCATTCTCTAGGCTGGTGAGGAATTGTATACCTGGCTGGGCAGGCTCAGTGGTGCTCCCAGGCCTGGGACGCAGGCTGCTGGTGCACAGATGATGGATGAGGTGGAGGAAGCTGAGGCCAGCAGAGGTGGCTCCCTACAGATTAAGAGCACTGAAGCCTTCACTAGGCCCGAGACGCCAACCTGAGGTAGCGGCACTCCCAATTACTCACGCTCACTCAGCTGTAGGTAGAGGGGAGTGCTGCTCGTGGGCAGCAGACTGTGTTCCCGCCACTGACTATAGCCTTTCATGCTGGAACATTAAGGATAAATAAAGTGCAAGGAAGGGAGGCTGCCGGAATAATAGAAGATTTCATAGCCATGAGGCAAGAAAAGGCTGCTCAATAATAGAAAGGTCCTAAAGGAGCACAGCACACAGATCGCTTTTAAAGACAAAGCATAACGTGTTTAAAGGGACATCTCAACAGACCTTTTCTTTCCACGCAGGCCATGGCCAGCTCCAGGTTTATGCAGGCTCTTGGGCAAAAGAGTCTCAATGGGCCCCTTGCAGTACAGTATGATACTCCATACATAGTGATAAAGTTGCATGTATGGTGAATACTGCCATAGAATAGAAAGAAAAAAAAAAATACTAGAAAGAACAACAAAGTAAAGATGGATGGAATGACAGAAAGAAAAATAAAGAACCAAAAAAAAGAAATATAAAAAATAAATGGAAAGTACAAAAGCATAGAATGAATGACAGAAACAAAGAAAGAGAATGAAAGAATAAATGAATGAATGACAGAAACAAAAAAGAATAAAGGGAATGACAGAACAAAGCAGGAGAGAGATAATAGCAGAATGAACAGATGAAAGGAAGAAACAGACTAGAAAAAAAGAATAAAATGGCTGACTGAAATAAAAGAACAAAGAAAAGGAATGGCAGAAAGAACAGATGAAAGAAACAAAGAATAGATGGAAGGAAGGAACGAGAAAGAAAGAAAGAAAGAAAGAAAGAAAGAGAATAGAAGGACTGACAGAAAGAAAGGGCCAATCGGCCCTTGACAGTCCTGGTTACTGCACGACCCTGTGTCCTGCATAGTGGCTGCCCAGGGTAGAGGTAATGAGGTGGGCCCTGCCAAGGTGCAAGGGCCCCGGCACCTCCCAAGTATGCCTAGTGCTGACGCCTGCCCTGTCACATAGTACATAGACAGTAATCAGCATTCAACATATTGCTCCATAATACCCCTTTAAATGTAATTAATTGTGTTATAATCTGCTTCTCTTCTGTTCTGGGACAGTTTAGTCATTTTTAGAGTCTGGATCCTCCATATACTATTCTAGAAGGTGCCGTCCCTTTAAAGTGGACCAACACCCAGGGGTGATCGGCCCGGAAATCTATAAGATTCCCGGGCCGATCACCTCCCACCCCGCGGGACATCCCCGATCGGGGTGCCCCGCCGAAGTGGACCAAAACCCAGGATAGTCAAAATCCTGGGTGTTGGTCCACTTTAAGGAGGGCAGCCACATGACTGGCCTGCGTTCCTGCCCGGAAGCAGACCAGCCTTGTGGAAACGGTCACGGGGGGAAGTGACATCAAAGGGAAGGGGAGTATAAAGGGACGTTCGTCCCTCCTCCCCTTCCTCTTTGGACCCCCGGCTTGGATGGACGAGCAGTCCCACCCGCCCTCCCTGTTTTTGGTTATGGTTGGGTTTGTTCGGCCACGGTTCTGGTGGAATGGGGTATTATTGTGTGGGTCATTTGTGAGGTCGGTTATACAGATTAGATAGAGATTACATGTTGATAAAAAAAAAAATGTAAAATAAGAGACGTTCTTTCTGTTTTTGCACTATCGTTATGGGCACCTGTTGGGGGTGCTTCAGTTTTAAAGTTATTTATTACTGTTAGATGCAGTTTGTTATATATATAAAAAAAGAAGAAATGTTGTATTTTATTTATATGTTAATTTATGATCCTTTGTGTATGGGGGGATTCTTGTTATAACGGGGTTAATTTTTTGTAATGTAATTGTCACAGCTGTTTGGCGGGTCTCCTCTCGGGTCTGAGGTAGCAGAAACCGGTCAGGAAGGTTTTGGTTGGTAAGATAAGGAATTTGGTGGATCAGTTAGGGAGGGGGAGGGAGGGGGGACAGGGGGAATTTTGCCTTCTGGCGGTTAGCTCAGCTAGGCTCCCAGGCCTAGGAGGTTTTTGGCCGGGCTTACGTTGGCTTCCACTTGGTGGCGCGTTTGTCTCTCCCCCCTCCCATGGTTGTCTTATCTTAGGCTTCTCAGACCCGGAACAAAAAGGGGGAGCCCTTTAATTGCGTGTAACTTATTTATATGTTTGGCTGTGGCCGATTAAATTTTAATCTTTCCAAAGATATGGTGGTTCGGAGTTGTTATTTGGTGGTGGAATTTAAGGGTGGTAGAGCATATGGAGCGCTAGCCCAGTCAAGTCCTTGGTTGTGTGTTCTTGTTTCTGGACAGCTGCTTAAAGCAGACCTACAGTCTAAAATCTAAAGCATGGCTGCCATGCTGTGGCCCAGCACAGCCTAAACGTTACCCCCCTCCCAACAGAAACAAACCCTCCCGCCACATCATCAGCACTTATATAGACACTCCTTAGGTCCGGTTCACACTGGGGTGATACAATGCAGTAACAATTTTCCTACATTGCACCGTGTTCGCACGTCAAGATCAGAGGGGGTACTACTTCAGCCAGCCAGTCCAGTTTGTCTCCAGGTTAGTCCACTGTTATTCTTCAGTCCCTCTGCTTGAATCCATGCCCCAAAGCACCAGGGGAAGCACAAATCCACCGTTTTCTCTAAATATCGCATGGAGGATATTCTCTCTCAGCTGAGGGACCCTTCACACTCTCTACTTGCTTCTCTCTAACTTGCCCAGGCATGTTTCAGCTTTCTATATAGAACTGGAGCAAACAAACTAGTTCTGCACTGGATTTCCCTGTTCCGGGCCCAATCACTGTTTCTTAGCTCCTAATTATGGCAGAATAGTCTGACCTGGATTTTGTCTCTATCCAGTTGTGGTAGAGCCAAACCGATTTAAAAGTTAAACTGAAGGTCAACACTAATGATTTCGTTTCAGTTTTAATTTCAGAAAAACATTAACTTTTTAGTACTAAGATTTACTACTTTTCTCTAAAAATATTCGGTTGGCCAAAAAGGACCTCAGACATTATCTGCCAATAATTACTGGGTAACAGAATTCCTCACTCATTAATAGGATTCTTTTTTTAAATGAATTAATTTGTTAAATCAGACCAAACTCAAACAGGCTAAAAATTGGCCCATCCAGGTTTTTGTTCCCAAATCGGGATGCGCCAGTGTTCCAAACTCGTCCCCAGTATAGTCTCCACACTACCATGGCGCATGCATGGGCTTCCTCCAGTTGCTTGCACCGCAAAGCTTTATCATCGCCATGTGCCTCCCAATAGCCACTCCCGGTGAGCCCAGTGCAAACATGCCTGAAGAAGTGAGGAGCACTTCCAGAGGGTTTCACAAAGTGGGGAATCCCTGTTTGGGGTGTGCTTTCATTCAGCCTTTTAGATTCTAGAGCTGGTATTATTGGGTTTTAGTCTGCTTTAAAGGAATCCTCTAGCATAATATTTACATACATATATAGTTAAAGAGGGATTCCAATTTTCCTCTTTAAATTTAATTTTGTGGCCAAAGGGGACCTCTGACTTTTAATTAGCGAGACCTCCAATCAAAACAAACTAGAGGTCCGCTTGCCCTTATAGAATTCAGACATCTTGATTTGGGATGCTCAGCTGTACACGCCTAGAGCAACTTTCACGTTTCTGCCAACAGCTGCAGGTCACATGACAGCCAGCAGCCAATCAGGTTTGCTTGGCTGGGAGGCATTCACTACTGTGTAAGCCTGCTGGGAGAACCTGATATAAGCTTCTGTCTTTCATAGGGAAGGTGGGGAACGGAGTAGTGGTATTTATAGGGCTGCCAGGAGAGGTATGTGCAATGGGCATCCCAACGCTTGAACCTCTAGTCTCTTTTGAGGGTAGTATCCATTAGTAGTTCTCAACCATTTTATGCCAAGTACCCCCTAGTGGCAAACACTTGGAACCAAGTACTCCAAAAAGGGGAGATGGGTTACCAACTTTGGGAAAAGAGGGACATTTGTTAAATGGAGCCATGCCCCCTCATTGAGGGATGGATAGGTCATAGGTTGTAACAGTTAAAATAATATAAACACTTTAAATAGACAAATAAATCATTTATTAATGCAGATCTGCATATTAAACTTCAAAGAGGGGCAAAGGAGAACAATGAGGGACAGGGGGACACAGATTAAATGAGTGACTGTCCCTCCAAATCAGGGACATTTGGGAGGTATGATAATGTTACCAAAATAAGTAGGTCCTTAGAAGCCCTTTTTAAAGTAAGAAAGAATAATGTTTTACTGGTAAAATAATATACCAGACCTATCAAAGCGACTCTGTTGGTGCACCCTTGAACATTGCTGAGTACCCCCTGGGGTACACGTACCTTGGGTTGAGAAACAGTGGTATAGATGATATAATCTGCCCTTTGTGAAACCAGCCATGGAATCAGGAGGCACTTGTCCGTAGTCAGGAGGCACTTGTCCGTAGTCAGGAGGCACTTGTCCGTAGTCAGGAGGCACTTGTCCGTAGTCAGGAGGCACTTGTCCGTAATCAGGAGGCACTTGTCCGTAGTCAGGAGGAACTTGTCCGTAGTCAGGCATGGCAGCAGATGGGGAGAAGCATTGATTCCTCATCCAGCAATGAAACACTGATCACTCCCAGACGCAAATGTGTTAGTGAGCAATTACAATAAACGTTCTCATTTATAAAGATTGATTAGCGATCCCAGGGTGTTCTTACTAATTGTGCTAATTTTTTATGTGGAATACTTTAGAAGAAGTGCTCTCATTTTTATTATGAACCAATAGCATCTGACATGGTGTTACCAGGATGTGGGTGCTTTATGCAGATTTGTGCTGTATCTCCATAATAACAAGCATTCATGTTGTTTACTGTGTCCCAGAGGAGCTCACAATCTAACATCCATAGTGCACACACATCCAGTATGGATATTTCAGTTAAAGAGGACCTTAACTCAAAAAAGACTTGTATGTCTTGGTGGTTGTCTAGAGTAGAACACTTGGGGGGTTATTTATAAAGGGATAGCCGCAGGTAGTGCTTTGTAGCGGCAGGCAGCGTCTGGTGAGTGCTGGGCGCTGTACGCAAAACCACATTTATGAAAGCGATTCTGGCGAGCGACTCTAACTGTGCCATGTAGCATCCGATTCATCATTACATACGGCTCAGTGTATAGCGTTTAACAGGGTTTTTTTCTCTCTCAAATAATTGTGTGACCTCTCCTGGCCTAGAAAAAGTCATTTTTGAAAACTCTAGATTTTTTTTGTTTTTCATGCAGAATTGTCATGACAGGTCTGGCATTAAAGTATTAATGTCACAATGTTACAACAATGTCATTCCATGTGTTTTCGCTTTGTTACTGCTGGATATGTGTTCAAAAACAGACTTTAATCACACAGCTTCTGGTGCTCTATGCTATAGCGACCAGATTTAGAGTGTGAGTCGCTGAGAGTCAGTAACACTGAGCTGGCGCTCCCTGCTCCCCTGTACTGGTGATACAACGCCCAACATACATCACATTCATCAATGCCGGACGATACCCACTTACAGCGTCTACTAGCGGTCGCTTTAAGCGCTGCTATACAGACGCTCATTTGCCGATACCTGCCGTTAGTAATGAATCAGCCTCCACGTTGAAGCTGGAGTCGGGGGGGGTTGGCGCTCAAGGCTAGGCATTGTCAATGACTTGCAGAAAATGATGGCTTACCTGTATCGGCAGTTTCTAAAACGGCATTCACTTTTTCAGTCTCACATTCCTAGGACACGTGGAAGATAAAAGCCAGGAAACTCATAAGCCAGCACACATTTCCACCTGCCTGATTCTGACATACAATATTTTTGTGACTGATGGATCCATGCACTTTGTATATTCATGTTTTGAGGATAATAAGAAGCGCACTCTACTATTTCATTTGTTTGGGCAAGCCGGAAAGCATGACGGATTACCTGTTTTAACAGCTTTCAGTATTACACTAGGCTTCTTGTGTACCTGTGCCTGGTTTCTCTAAGCCAGCTTGCTTCCACACCAGTCTGAGTCTGGTGGTGCTGGGGAATCCACTCATGTGGGCAACAATCTTATTGGGGGAGGGGTCTGCCAAGCCAGTGGATGCTCGGCGCTGTGCAAGCTAGCCTTGCAAACCTAGTTGGCTGCTGGCGTTCATGTGGGGCAGTGAAACAGTGGCTGGCAATGAGGTTGGAAAGGGGCAGGTAGATTTGCCTTGTACCTTTCATAATAATTAATTATGTTGTAATGTGATTGGGATGTGATTCATCAGGTGACCACAACAATAAACAGAACCTATTTGCCCAAGGTTTCCAGTTCAAGAACCTTATTTTGTGCCTTGCGTGATTCAGCAGGGATCTTTTTTAAGCTAGTGGAGACTTTATTCAAAGACAGTGGCTGGAGTGAGGGTCATTGTAGGTGAGGCTACATCAGGCCCTTTTTCTCTCTTTGATAACAAATAGTAATTCAGTGTCCAATAGATCAGGCCACTTGGCTGGCATTGCAGTTTAATATCAAATAATAGTGGAGTATACCGTTGCTTAGGCTACTTGGCTGTCATTGCAGTTTAATATCAAGTAATACTGGAGTATACATTTGCTCAGGCTACTGTGCTGTCATTGTAGTTTCATATCAAGTAATACTGTAGAATACCCTTGTTCCAAACACTTGGCTGTCATTGCAGTTTAATATCAAGTAATGCTAGAGTGTACATTTGCTCAGGCTACTTTGGGGTCATTGCAGGTTAATATCAAGTAACACTGGAGTATACCTTTGCTCAGGCCACTTGGCTATCATTGCGGTTAAATATCAAGTAATAGTGGAGTATACCCTTACGCCAAACACTTGGCTGTCATTGCAGTTTAATATCAAGTAATACTGAAGTATACCCTTGCTCAAGCCACGTGGCTGTCATTTTAATTGTTCATTTCGGGCCACTGTAACTAAAGGTGTTTAACAATGCAGAAAGCAGAAAATAAGGGAAAGGGACATGGCTGTGGTGCTTCTGCTACTACTGACAATGGAGCTGGTACTGCAGGGAGAGGACGTCTTTCATCCTCCCTGCTTACCCCTCCTCTGACTAGCAGGCGCCAGGGTTTGAAGTGCATTTTTGTAGGCTCCAATACTGCTGGTAGAGTTGCAAGGCCAGAACAAGCTGAGACAGTTGTTGGTTATATGGCATGCACTGTATGCCAGTTCCATGAGATTTTCTTCCACCCATTCCACTTCTGCTGAGAGTGCTGAGCCTGCCACCTTACCCCTCTTAAAATCAGCAAGTCATGGAGTCACTAATGCTGTATGATGAAACTCCTGGCTGGGATACAGTGGGCCATCCACCTGCCCTTGCCCCTGTCACAGACCTAGGGTTCCCAGATGCCCTATAACTTATGTTGGAAGATGAGGACGTCACAGGACACCCCGTAGATGATGATGAAATCCTAGAGCCAACTGCTGCAGCTTTCTGCAATGTTGAGACTGAGAGGGAGGCTAGCAGGGAGGAGTGGGTAAAAGAGGATACCAGGGGTGATGATGAGGACCTAGACCCAATGTAGACTGATGGCCATCACAGTTCGGAGGCAGTGGTGGTGGTCACACAGCATCAGGCAGCCAGCAGTAGAAGGAGAAAGGTGCAAACCATCAGCAGTCAGCCCATTGCAGCTACTGGCCACCAAGCCCAGGGACTAAGCATGCCAAAGCTGCCTCAAAGGACCTCATCAGAATTTTTTTCATGCAGTGCACAGACGACAAAACACAGGTCATGTGCACGCTGGGCCAACAGTTGCTGAATCGAGGGAAAAGTGTTGATAATCTCAACACCTCAGTCTCCCTCTGCAGCTTAGATTGGCTCAGCCTGTAGCACCACCTCCCCAACAACAAGGCCACCTGTCTTACCCCAAAGGGAAAATGTGGGACCACCCCCACCTCCACCACCACCTCCAGCATCAGCAGCATCACCATCAACAAGCCTGTTCACACCATCTCAGTAAAGTATTCAGTTTTCATCCCGCAAACTTTGGAGCATAAGTGAAAATTGGGCCCCTCTCACCCATGAACCCTGGCCCTGGATACAAGCATTTCCAAATTGCTGGTCTTTGAAATGCTCCTATTTTGTGTAGATGGACAGCTTTGAAGATCTGATGGCGGTGGCCATTCCATAATACACCGTTCCCAGCTGCCACTAATTTTCTCACCAGCCCATCCTGGCCCTGCACCAACAGGTTGTGGAAAAAATAAGATGTGCACTGGGCAATGCCATTAGTTCCATTGTCCACATCACCAATGACATGTGGACAAGTAAGTATGGGCAGGGACATTACATCTTTCTAACTGTGGACTGGTGTGACGGGTGGAAACCATGGGCAACACTACATATAGAAAACATTAGAGCCCTGTCAGTGGATTAGGTCCTGAAGTGTTAGAAACGTTTAATAATTCTAGTTAAACCAGTTAGATGCATAACTTGGGAATCATTACATCATAAAACCACATGATGGCAGTGTTGCCTAAGAAATGAACCTAACTAATATTAAATAGTCTAGCGTTCCTCTTAATTTAGATAAATACAGACAGGTGGCATTGGCAACATTACCCGCCCTGCCATTGGTTGAGGCTCGCAACTTTGTAAAGGCAACAATACAGAGGTTATATAAGGGAGAACCCAACACTTCTAGAGTGTTCTGTTCTATGCTAAGACCATGCTTGATGAGGGGAAGTGTTAATGAAGTGGAGGAGCTGAGTGACAGCCATGGAAGAAACCTGTGGATTGTAACTGTTTGCTGTAACCAATGGATATTGCCTGTAAATGGACTAAGCTGTTTATCATGGATGGAAGCCTTTCAATAAAGACACCAAGGAGTGTCATCAATGGAGACCAACGTCGACTGAATCAGTAAGTACACCTCCCCCCACACATGCCACACCAACCTGGGATGCCCTACCCTAGGTCCAAGAACCCCCCCTCGCTCCCCAGAGTGCGTGCCCACGGTTAGGCACGCGCCCGCGTGTATTGGAGGCTGGGACTGAGGCAGAAAACACTGTGAGTATCCTTCCATCATCCAAGATTGCTGGAAATCAGTCAGTGCCTCCTGTAGCCTCCCCCTCATACTCTGATTCTTTCTCTGCTTCCTCCTCATGCAGTCAGCGCAGCCTCTGCACTACCAATTTGAGCACTGCTATGGGGAAACGGCAGCATAGGCTGCTAAAACGTATCTTTCTGGGTGAAATTATTTATTTGTGTATATATTTATTCATTGATGTATATATGTATAGATTTTGGTATATAATTACTTATTGATGTTAAAGGAGCACTATCGCGAAATTGTGTAATATGAAAAATCCATATAAACACGTTAGCTAAAGAGAGGAGGGGTCACTCATACACCCGAACTAAATAAAACTCCCATCAAGCTTGTGGTTTTGTTCCCCTGGTAGAAATAAAATCCAGGGGTTACAGGTTTAGTCTATGAGGGGTGACAGAGCCTGTCACCCCGGATGTCCTTTTCCTTCCATTAAAATAAAAAAAACAAGCCTGGCTGTATATTTCCTGATGCTGCGTGTATAAGTCAGCCCTCCTCCCGCCATCCGGTATATTTATATGGATTTTTATCATTGGGCCATTTTTTCGCGATAGTGCTCCTTTAATATTTATTTATGTGTATATTGATTGATAAATGTATTTCTTTTTTTCTTTATTTGTGTATTTTTCAAATATTTTTAGATTTCTGTCATTATTTTGAGACATTTCCCTAGTCCATTTTGTGCAGGACAATCGCCCTGGTGTTACCCCAAATTAGCCTTTGACACCAACTGAAAAAATCATATTTTATTATTATTTTTTATGTGTTTATTTAATTTTTTGGGGTTTCTGTTATTGTTTTGAGTACTTTCCCTAGCCAATTTTGTGCAGGGCATTCAGCACCACAGGGGGTGTCATCACCGACAGGAGGATCCACCTATCCACAGCCAACGTGGACATCCTTACATTCCTTAAGATGAATACGGTGTGGATCCCACAGGGCTTGGCTGTGCCAGCACCTGAGTGAGAGTTTAAAGTGTTTGCTACCTCCTCCCCGCCTCCCCACCTACATTGACACTTTTTTGTCTTTTCCTGTGTCATGATCATATTTTAAATTGTTTTTAAAGTGTCTATTTGTGTACTTTTTACTTTTAATAAAAATGTTTTATATTCTTGGTATCCCATTGTTGTGCAACTTTCTTTGTGGGTTATCTCAAAGCATATGCTTCTGTCCAATTGTTTAATTCTGGCGCACTCCATTTATATAGGTTGTGCATTGTAGATGTTTTGAATTTTAAATTTTCCAGATTTTACCAATGTTCTAATTTATTTTGAGAAAAAAAAAGATTTTTTTAAGAAACAAATGTGATATCTTTTAATTAAAAAAGAAAAGGGATTAAAAAACATAATTACAGATTTATTAGAGTTAGTTTAAAATCATAACATACATTCTAGGCATAAATACTAAAATATATAAAAAAATTACATAATGACTAGAGATGGGCAGGTTTGTACCGAACCTTGCAAGTTCGGGTTCCCGATCCCGAACAGGACTTCGGCCGGACTGTTGAGCAGCCCATCAACCAGTTTCACCTAAGGTCACAGCAACAGGAAACTGGCACTAGAAGTGTCCTCACTTGTGAGAGCCGGTGGCCATCTTTTAGCAGCCCTGGCTTGGGCTGCCGCTGACAGAAGAGGATCAGGGCTCAGATGAGTTTTAACAACACTCTGCGCCGCTACAGCCATCCCCTAAAGTTTGGTTCCCCATTGATTTCAAACATTTATACAAAGTTCGGCCGAACTTGCCGAACCCGAACTTTGGGGGGTTTGCCCATCTCTAATTACGACAAATCAATATGGGGAACAAATATAGTTTTGTGGGCAGGATAAAGGAGGAACAGTGAGCTGAACCTTTGGAGCTGCAATTATGCAAGCATGCTTTGAGTGAAAAATGCTTTGAGGCTTGCACAAACTCGGCTATTACCTGTCAAAACCTCGCTTTAAGAGAAAGTGCGTGTGTTCTCACTGGTCTCTCGCACATAATTGCGCATGATCAGAAAAATCTCACTTGTGTACCCTGAATCATGCGAAGGTACAAGAATTCATGTGTACGAGTTGAGTCTAGCATGGGAAACAAGATCATCACGACTGGTGCTGAATCAACCCTAATATGTTTTTGTGATACTGAAGCTTGGACATTATATAGAATTCTAAATTGACTTTGAACTGAAGATTTGCAGAAGATAGTCGATACCAAGCAACTACTGGCTCATTGGCTTAAGTAAAACTTTCGAACAGGAAAGTGTCATGGTAACGATATTCCATTCACTTGTGACTTTGAAGGATTCCTCATGGAAGCAGAAAGATTTGAAGCTAGTGTCCTATATTCAAGGTGATGCCAACTATTCACGCTCAAGGATTGTGCCGAGATGACAGCTGATGAGAGACTGCTGTAGCGGGTTGATGGATCTCATATTGTTTAGACTTATGATTGATACTTATAGCACTGACAGACGTATCCAAGGGAGCTTCAGTAGCAGCATTTAGTCAGCATGTCACCACAGGTCTATCATATTTCCCAGCAGTGCTCACCCAGTCTATTTAGCTTGGAAGTGTGTTGCATCCAAGACATTCCCCTCGATTCAAAGAGGAAAAGTTAATTGATTTCGTATCGAAAATCGTAAGTTTGGGTGGGTGTTAGTCATTTTTTCCTGTTTTTTTGGCCATTTCCGACTCGCACGAGCCTACGTACGAATGCGTATATGCTCTTACGATCAGCGGAAGTTCGTTCCTAAATTTTAGGATCAAAACGTAAAACTTAGGATCAAATCCTAAAACTTACGATCAAAACGTAAAACTTAGGCTAATTGGATGTGTTTACGTGTGATTCAGAGAAACCTCTAAACGCGTTTTAAAAGAAAGCCACAGCCGACACCTTTTAGCAGCCGGATTGCTGTTCGTGAACAGGTTTTTTGGCTATGTGGAGGAGTCTGCGCGTCTTGTGCTCCAATGAACTGCATGTATCAGCATGGCCGAGGCCATTAATTGTATGGCAATGCATGCCTGATTTAATACATTTCATGTATGCCTTATAAAATCATTTTAATGTGGACCTTAATTAGTCCTTTGCATGTAAACCTTTATTTTGCAATATATTTGCGTTAATTAAAGAAACTTATGTCCTTTGTTATTTATTTTAAAATTGATGTACTAGAATAATATTTTTAGATAGCATTTATTGGTGTAGTTGTTTACCTTTGCTTTGTTTAATTATTTAAGCACATCTTTGGTCAGATGCATCACACTTACTGAGGAGAGGAGAGCGGGATAAAGTGCAGGATGTGGGTTACTGCTGTATTTTGCCCCCAGAGCTGGGGGCACGGACAGTCACAAGGCCCTTTCTGTTTGCAGGCTGCCCGATAATACCTGAGCCGCCATCTTGGCTGTTTCGAGGCTCATAACATGCAGAAGTTGCTGGGTGTTTTTTAATATTTGAGAGCAATCTGTATGTAGAGGGTGTGGGTAACCACACCCAAAATTTAAAGTTGTACCATTTGAAGCCAAAATATTAAAATTAAATCCACAAGTAAAAAATGCAAGTTAAGTAAAAATTAAACAAAGTAAGATTTACTTATGCAAATGCATTCATTAATGGTTGGTTACTACAAAATGAATGAAATAAAGAAAAATAAAAGAACAAATATTTAGAATGCACTTTAATGAGGTAAGTTTGTAGTGCGGAGCCGCAAGATCAGAAGGATTTACGTCCAGACAAAAAAGGAAAAAGGGCAAAACCAATGTTGCAACCTGAGAAATGAAACGGAAAAATCAGGATGGAAACTGACATAGGTCTGATTCCCGAACTGCCATACGAACGGACGTATATTTTAGGATAGAAACGTATTTGCTTATAGAATCACTCGCAAGTTCATACGAACGCACGAGCGGACGTGAAAAATAGGATGATCGTGACCCAAATCCAAGCTGTTACATGTTTCTTTGAATCAACCCAATTGACAAGAATAGGGGAAGGGTAAACACTAGTATCAGACCTTTACAATTGCTTTTTGAATCCTTCTCTAAAGCACAACATTAATTTTGCCAAAAGAAAAAAAAAGTTGCTTCCTACGCAAATTACTCCAAGATTATGATGTCAATAAATAGGCAATGATCTCCAAGCCTTTTACCACAAGTAATGCAATCTTAACGACTATAGGCATACCATGATATTGTCACGGCGCACTTACCTCTTGCCCGGTCCCGCAGCGTCCTCAGTCGGAATGGGCTCGGGCGGCTGGCCAGGACTTCTTCCGCCTGGCAGCCCCATCCACGCCAGACGCCGACTTGAGCGGCGCTGAGCACGACCGCCTCCTCTCTTCGCCGCATTCCCTGCTCCTCTACTCATGCTCACGCACACATGTGCGAACAATTCTGTCTTATGCCCTCCGGCGGCACTGCAATTGCAGCGTGGCTCCCGGAGGTTAGTTTAAAGGGCCAATGAGCCCAAAGGTTGTTCTCAAAAGGTTTAAACAATCAGCCCAGGGGTTATTAAGCATCGATCAACCCTATTCCTTTTTGTCCAATCCTGTTAGTTACTGTCCTATGAAGGTTTTACCTCCTCACTCTGTCACTGCCCATGATAGTATTTCGCTGGGTGTGAGGCTCCAGTTTATCCGTTGCCGACCTTGCTTGCCTGACTGTTCCTGACTGACGCCTCTGTACCGACGTTTAAAGCATCCGGGAAAACGGGGGCTTAGCTAAAGGTGAAGCTAGCCAACTTTCGAACCTCTCGTTGTGTTCGTGGTTGCAGCGACCACATAGAAAACCCCTAATACTTCTATAATGTTATTATGGTTGGTACACGGTCCGGCCCTTTTATACAAACAAATCTTAATTCAGGGATAGGTTACCCTGAAAGGATAATCAGGGCTCAGAACCGTAACCACACCTTACAACTGTTAAGAATCCAATTTCAATTTATTGATTACATTTAAAATCAAGTTTGTCATATATGACTTTCTTCCACAGTGCAATATAGATATCTTATCACATACTCCTTATGTCAGACAAAGCTCATAGAGAGTTACCAGTACAATATTTCATCAATTTTTGAAGGGGGCAGACATGTATCATGTTTCGCCTTATACGGCTTCCTCAATGCCCTATACATATGACAGACAAACATTGCATGTGATTAGTATTGTTAGTCACTAGTGAATAAATACATATTTCATATTAATAGTACTATTATTTTGTTAGTTAGTTAATTGCATACATACGATTTAGATTCCACACAAGTAAAGATTGAAAAGGAGATATATTAGTACCTGATACTGGTGATGTTGACAACACATATATGATTTGGATATTCCACAAGGCGAACCGGTGGTGTGCTCTCACCTATTTGTCAGAACCCATGCCAATCAGTTTTGGAACAAGCGCCTAGTCTTGTACTAATCTTATACTGTTTATGGGCATAAATTTATTACCTGGTTTTGTTATATTCGTTCTTACAGGATTCAGTTTCTCCCTTGCAGTGGTTTCTGTGTGTAGTGACAGAGGACCCTGTACATAATGAAAGAGGACATCAGCTAAATGCCTCCATAATAACTCACTATTGAGAAAGACGCCAGTTTCATATATAGAAGGACGCCAGTTTCATATATAGACATAAATAAAGGGACTTGCCTCTGTTATTGTAGAAACTTTGTCCATGCAGCACAGTCGCGGTGGCGGGAAAAATCAAACAGCCGCAGTGAATGTCCTCTTGTATAGTCACTCCAGGTGGTCTGTGTCCGCGGCCCTCCACGCTATTCCGCGCTCCTAATGTGTCACCTCGGTTCTATTGTGCTTATTATACCTGTTGTGTATCTGCGGTATATTTACCCGCCACCGCGCCAGCGCCGCTCTTATATGCGCTCCACAACAGGTGGAGCGCATTTCCCCCATTACCCGGCTTCCGCCGGAAGTTGGATGACGCGGCGCTGGTCCAGCTCCATGTCTCGAATGACGGCGCCATTTTGGCGTAGATTCGCCATTTTACCTGGGGCCGTTTCTCCCTATAGTACAGGGCATCACAGCCTCAGCGGCCGCCAAATCGAACGCTCGAAGGCATTTCCAATTGTGATGTAATTCAAACAGGGAAGCAGCCACACATCTCAGTGTTGTGGAGCGCATATAAGAGCGGCGCTGGCGCGGTGGCGGGTAAATATACCGCAGATACACAACAGGTATAATAAGCACAATAGAACCGAGGTGACACATTAGGAGCGCGGAATAGCGTGGAGGGCCGCGGACACAGACCACCTGGAGTGACTATACAAGAGGACATTCACTGCGGCTGTTTGATTTTTCCCGCCACCGCGACTGTGCTGCATGGACAAAGTTTCTACAATAACAGAGGCAAGTCCCTTTATTTATGTCTATATATGAAACTGGCGTCCTTCTATATATGAAACTGGCGTCTTTCTCAATAGTGAGTTATTATGGAGGCATTTAGCTGATGTCCTCTTTCATTATGTACAGGGTCCTCTGTCACTACACACAGAAACCACTGCAAGGGAGAAACTGAATCCTGTAAGAACGAATATAACAAAACCAGGTAATAAATTTATGCCCATAAACAGTATAAGATTAGTACAAGACTAGGCGCTTGTTCCAAAACTGATTGGCATGGGTTCTGACAAATAGGTGAGAGCACACCACCGGTTCGCCTTGTGGAATATCCAAATCATATATGTGTTGTCAACATCACCAGTATCAGGTACTAATATATCTCCTTTTCAATCTTTACTTGTGTGGAATCCAAATCGTATGTATGCAATTAACTAACTAACAAAATAATAGTACTATTAATATGAAATATGTATTTATTCACTAGTGACTAACAATACTAATCACATGCAATGTTTGTCTGTCATATGTATAGGGCATTGAGGAAGCCGTATAAGGCGAAACATGATACATGTCTGCCCCCTTCAAAAATTGATGAAATATTGTACTGGTAACTCTCTATGAGCTTTGTCTGACATAAGGAGTATGTGATAAGATATCTATATTGCACTGTGGAAGAAAGTCATATATGACAAACTTGATTTTAAATGTAATCAATAAATTGAAATTGGATTCTTAACAGTTGTAAGGTGTGGTTACGGTTCTGAGCCCTGATTATCCTTTCAGGGTAACCTATCCCTGAATTAAGATTTGTTTAAAGGTGAAGCTAGCTGTGGAGATTGGGGGGTTGTAAACTCGCAAAGAAGATGGGTGTCCCCGGGGTTTGAGTTGCTGCAGAGTTGCCATCAGTACAGCATGAACTTCTGGCTACTGTACTTGATGGCAGCCCCACAACAACTTCTACATGACCTACTGTACCTTGGGTAGTACCAGCTATTAGGTTCATCATGCAGCCTGTTGCAATTATCCATCCTCTCCCCCAGTGCCACTGATCCAATTCTCTAGCAGCTCCACTTTAACCCCTCCCAGTACCATTCACCAATAACCCCTCTCAGTGCTACTCTCCCATCTTTACCTCAGTGCCACCCTCCCTCCACTCACACCCCCCAGTGCCTCTTAACCCCCTCACCAAGCTCCATTCACTCAGTTTCACTCCTCCATCCCTCAAGCCAGCTCCACTCACTCACCCCACCATTCCAGCTCCACGCCCTCACCGCCATTAAAGCTCCACTAACCCACTACACCATCCCAGGTCCATTCATCCACCCCTTCACAGCTTTACTATGTCATACCCCCAACCAACTTCACTCACTCACCCTTGACCTAGCTCTACTAGAACTACTGTACCCAAAAAAGAAGGAAACATCATCCACAAGGTCTTTCAGGATCCATAGATCTCTCTAAACCCATTTTTATTACAGTACATGGCAGGATTTGAGTACCTGGAGTTGCCTATAGTGAATGCTGGAGACAGAGAAAGGGATTGACAAGGTGATCAGGGAAAGACATTGTATACAATTCAACCTTCTTGATAAGATACTGGCACCCTCATGTGGCCCTGTGCATAAATCAAAGCTCAAGTGTGGTGGTGGATGCCGCTATATAGGAACCACAACCGTCACAATGACACCTTTTGAAATGAGTAGAGACTCTCTTTAAAGTGCAGTTGTGTATTTAAACTCAGTAGATTGTATAACACAATAGAGGGACACATGGTTTAGGTTTGTTTTTATGGGAGGGATGTTTCTGAATCATACTCTCTAATTAGGCATTGTGACCTGTATAACAGGTCCATGTTGATAAAGGTTCATTCTCGTCACATCAGCCTTTTTTCTTAAATAATTTTAATTATAAGCTAAGTGTAAAAATAAAATATTTATACACTTTCTAGTGGTTCCTTGGAATGCTCTCTCATATTTGTCACCTGACGAATATCACTGAAACTACTACTACACATCATGAACCATTTAATGTTGACTAGCAAGGTCTTATAAGCTCAAAGTTTATTAAAGGACAACTGTAGGCAAAATTGAAATCTGGTAGCAATTCCCCTAGTGGCCGCTTGTTCTCTCAAAGGGGACCAACACTCAGGATTTTGAATATCCTGAGTCTTGATCCACTTCCGCTATGTGAAACCCCCCCGATCGCTCGTAAAAACTCACCTCACCCCGCTCCTTCGGAGCATGCGTGGCCGCTCGTCCAATCAATGCGCTTGGAGCCGCTGTGGTATACGCGTCCAAGCGACGTACAACCACAGCGGCTCTGAGCACCCTGGCGGCCGAATCTCGCGCTTCCCTCTAACAGGGAGCGCACCCACGCCGGCCATTCACAAATGGCCGGCGCAGGCACGCGCCCTGCTAGTGAGAAGCGAAAGATGCAGTACGCGCATGCGCAGTTGGATCAGGATCAAGGTAAGGTTCCTGGGCGTCCTGAGTGGTTTCACACAGCGGGGCATCCCGATTTTGTATGCCCCACGGGGAGGGATCAGATCGATTCCCGGGCCGATCCGGGAGGGTGTTGGTCCACTTTAGAGCCGGACAAAACCCTCCAGCCACTGGCTTTGCCCTGGGGAATCCAGGATCCCTCCTGGAGGCCCGTAAAACCTCATCTTTACCCACTCCAACGGCGCATGCACAGACCAATCGTCCAATCAGAGCCCTTTGCCATGTTTACTTCTGTTCAACAAAGGGCTCTGAATGGGGAGCACACGCAGCCGCATGCCCTGCATCCCTGGCATAGTGCGCATGCTCCCTCCCCAGCCATTCAGATCGGCTAGGGGTAGGAGCGCAGGCACAGGAGGTAGATGCGGCAGTGTGCACATAGTCACAGCAGGCGTCTCTCATTGGACGAGACCCTGCGGCATTTGAGGGTGGAAAGGTGAGCTGTAGTTGCCCTGCCATTTGTCCTGCTAAAAGGGCCCCCACCAAATGGCAAGGGAGCATGGTCATCAGTCTGGGGGGCAGGCGGGCAGCCAGCCGTAGTGTTTTAACTGTGCAGCTGTGGTTTCCCCACTGTGCTGTAGAAAGGGGGTACAATGGGTGTAACAAGCCAGCACTTCCCTCCAGCCTCTGGGCAAGGATGTCGACGGACTCGGCAGACAACTCGGTAGGCGATAGAGCAGGTGAGCAGCATTGGGGTCGAGTGGGCAGCCAGGCAGCAGGCGGGTGATCAGGTAGGTGGCATGGTGGACAAGAGAGCGAGCAAGCAGCATGATGGACAAGAGGTTGGGCAGGCACCATGGCAGAGGAGCGGGCGGCATGTCGAGGGAGCGGGCGACAGCATGCCGGGCGAATGGCACAGAGGGCGAGTGGGTTGGCGGCATGGTGAGCTAGGGAATGGGCAGCATGGCAGGCAAGCGGGTGGGCAGCAGGGCTGGCAGTGTCAGGCAGCTCAGAGAAGCTCTGATAGAGGCGGGCGATGCAGCGTGGAGTGTAAAGTGCGGAGGACTTGAATCAGCGCGGGGGACAAGTCAGAGGATTCTCCAGTGCAGGTCGAGGCAGTGTGAGTAACAACTACTTCTGTTTATAGGGAAAGTATTAAAGCAGAACAAAACCCAGGAATTTGACTTTTCCGGGTTTTGTTCTGTGCCCCCGGACATCCCAAATTGGGATGTCCCACTGTGTAAAGCCCCCAGTTCACCCAATACAACTCCCCTTTCCATGCTACAATGTCAAAACTGCAGTTTTGCAGTCAATGACAGCTGCCTGTCAATTACATAGTCAGGAAAAAAATACTGTATCTGGGGCCTACACTAAATATTGTGCCCAGGAGCCTTCAACATACTTAATCTGGCCCTGAGTTCACCTATAGAAAAGCTTTGATTTGCTGAAGACTTGCCCTTCTGAACAAGGTTGCCCCCAGAACTAAGGGGGTTATGTTAGAAGGGATAGCGCTAGGTAGTGCCTCGTAGTGGCAGGTAGCGTCTGGTGAGCAACTGAAACAGCGCCATGTAGTGTCCAATGTATTATTACAGGCGACTCAGCATATAGCGCCGGCACTCTAGCTTTCGCTCACTGTCGCTCTCCCATACATTTCAATGAACGTTCATTTGCTTGTGTTTAAACAGTGTTTTAACATTTTTTTATTTTTTTTTGCTCAAATCATTGTGTGATCTCTCCTGACTGGCAACAAACACTTTTAGAAACTTTTTATATTTTTATGCAGAATTGCCATTACAGGCCTGGCACTAAAGTGTTATTGTCACAGTGTTAAAACAATGTCATTCCATGTATTTTCGCTTTGTTACTGGTGTATTTGTGTTCAAAAACAGACTTTAATCATACCGCACCTATGCTACAGCGCCCAGTATGGTGTGGAGCACCAAGAGTCGGACGCACTGAGCTGACGCTAGCTTTCGCTCCCTGCAGCGCTGTACTGGTGTTGGAGCACCCAACATACATCACATTTATCAATGCGGCCCAGGTTACTACACCGACTGAGGTGCTCTGTTAAAGCGCCCGATAACGCTTACAGCGTCTACTAGGGGTCGCTCTAAACACCGCTATACAAATGCTTATCTGCCAATACCTGGCATTAGTAGTGAATAAGCCTCGGAGGAAGCGCTAAGGATGATACTTCTGACTAGAGATGAGCGAACTTCTTGAAAGTTCGATTCGGGCGATTCGCCGAATTCCCCCAAGAAATTCGGGTTCGCCCGAATCGAACTTTCACGAATCGCTCATCTGAAAAAAAAAATGCCGGCATGGTGGGAGCGGGTAGGCCAGCTACGCTGTCAGCGGGTGGCGGAAGCCGGCTGCTGACAGCGCAGCCGGCCTGCCCGCTCCCACCATGCGGGCATTTTTTTAAAAAGCAAACACTTACCTGCATGGTCGGAGCGTGGAGGCCGGCGCCGCTCTCAGCTGTCATCAGAGGACACGTCATCAGAGGACGCGTCATCAGAGGGCGCCTGAGAGCGGCGCCGGCCTCCACGCTCCGACCATGCAGGTAAGTGTTTGATTTTTAAAAAAATGCCCGCATGGTGGGAGCGGGCAGGCCGGCTGCACTGTCAGCGGGCCGGCTTCCGCCATGCCGGCATTTTTTTTTTTTTATTTCAGGGAAAATTTGATCGGCACGAACCAAAAAAAATTCGGGTTCGCTCATCCCTACCTCTGACCTTAAAGTATAATGTACAACCAAGGGGAAAAAAACTATGGTGACATGGAGATGGCCTAGGACAGCTCAGCAATTGAGGGAGAAGGCAAAATAGAATCTGAAATCAAGAGGTTGAAGTCAGAGGTATCCATAGGCTCAGACTAAGGCAGATTAGTAAAGAGGGTAAGGCAGCAATTAAAACGTTGGTTAGGCAAGCAAAGGTTGGAAACAGATTAGCAAATACGGTAACTAATGTGTAGCAACTCTGTCCGGTACACCCAATATGCGAACTCAATCATAGCTAGGAAGGACTGGAACAGAGCCAGCTTTATTTGGTCAGTTGCCAATCATGTAGGGCAGAAAGTAGATGCAGTCCCTAGTTTAAGGCGGACCAACACCCAGGGGGATCGGCTCGGGAATCTAGGGGGGTTTCACGCAGCAGGGGAAGTGGACCAAAACCCAGGATAGTCAAAATCCTGGGGGTTGGTCAACTTTAAGCTGGGCTCATGGGCCCTACAGTACCGGGCCAGTTGCTCACATTAAAGCTAAATGATCAGGTGGTGGGTTTAGGGTAAATTTCCGGCAGTGCCCACAGTATAAAGCACCTATTTCACATTCTGGGGGAGAAGTGTCTCCATTCTGTGCTCTCACCACACCAATTTACATTTTAACTATACATTTGAATACATTTTAATGGTCTTACATTTTTTTTTTTTGTTGTTCTTAAGGTGGACCTATCAGCTGGTATGCTGGCCCTGTAGTCTTGAAGATCATGATGCACCACTGTGTGAATCCCACAATTGCTTACCTTTCCGGCGCTGTGCTGTGCTCTCAAGCTGTGGCTGCATCCTTGGCCTCCCTGCAGCTGAGATACTTTCCCATGCCCGGCCATTCAGATAGGCTGGGGTCAGGAGTATGCCGCAGGGAGACTGGGGATGCAGGTTCTCCCCGTTGACTAGGTTGATGCCGTCTCCAAAATGCGAGACGAGAGCCTGCGCATGCACTATAGGACCGTCAGGAAGGTAAGTTTATCTGTTGATCCCAACGGAAGGTAAGTTTATCTGTTGATCCCAGGGGAATCAACTTCCCAAATAAAGCTGCCCCAGAGACAAGGGCCTATCGCCAGAATAGCTAAAATCCTGGTGATAGGTAAACTATAACCAGCTCTTTGACGGTAACTAAAATATTGATGTGAGCTCTCAATGAAAATTAAGGGGGACTAATCTGAGCCACATAATAACAGAGCACAGAATAGATTTAGGGGCCTTTTAAGAACTAATGTGTAATATTTGTGTCTAACATTACTTTTTCATATTTTTGCATTATTTGATTTGTTAAGTTGGAGAGCCTGAATCTTAATAAATGACCCTTCTTACCTTGCATCGTCCGCCCATCCGGACTCCTACGGAGTTACCGCTAATGGTAGCATGTGGAAGCCTCAGCTTTACACATTACACCCATCCAGCCTGTTCAGTTTATTTTACTCAAGGCCGAGGCAGGGGACAGCTCGGTGATAAAATAGCTCGTCAGATGCTGAATTAGATGTTAAATCTTTTGCCAGCACTCAGGGGTGATGTGGGGGGTGAGAGATGGCATGGGAGAAGGGTGGAAGAGAAAAGAGAAGGAGGTGTGGAAGGGGAGATCTTTTTCTTCTGGATTTATAATGTGTCAAGTCCTCTCCAGATAAACCCAAAGGGGAAGATTTGTTATACCTCTTGCTTGAAACTGCTGTTTCAGACTTGCAGAGGCTGCCAAACGCCTGATGGATCTGGCCACTTTTTTATTAACCATTTAAATGCTTCCAGCAGTGACCACTGAGTAAGACCAACTGGGGGAAAAGGCCAGAAAGATTCCTATCATATATATGACCTGTAATATATAAATGTCTGAAAGAGGGGTTCAGGCGGAGGCTCTGCTGAATGAGTTGCAGGTTTGTAAAAGCTGATGGTGAGTATCTTTAGTATTAGTTTGTAGTCTTTGAATTGTTTAAAAGTTTATTTGTCAAAGCAAAATAAAATAAAGGGAATAAATCCAGGGGCGGCTTATCACTTTTGGGGCCCCATGCAAAGTTGTGTCTGGGGGCCCTAATCAAAGACAAATTTTGTATAGCGAAATACAATATTAACGTACCTCATTGGGGATGTAGCCATGACCTGCTCATGCCCTGTGGGAGGGCGAGTGAACCCCGGGGGTTTCACAGAGGGACATCCTCGTAATGTCCGTCCATGGCACAGTGAATTGTCCATATGGCCTAGGGGTGTGAATTGGCAAGAATTGGGCGTTACGATATGTATCACGATACACATATGATGAAACATATATATCCCGATATATATACCGATTCTGTCTCAAAGACAGATATTTTTTTTAATGAATATAGCTTTGGAAAACCTAGGCCCTTATTTAACAAGCGAATGGTGAGCGAACGGTAATGACGCTCACCGCCACGAGAACGCCGGCTCCCCTCCGCAATCACACATTTATCAAGCCGATCCTGCTTAGCGACTGACAGAGCGCCAGATAGCGAATCATTCATCATTATTCCAGCCTCACCCCACAGCAACAGCGAGCGACCTTGAACAGCGACAGGTATGACCTCTCGCTACCTGGCGCTCTCCAATGCATTTCAATGGAGCTAACTTTAAATATTCATAATTAATTGCTATTTTGTTTTTTTTTTTTTAAATGTCAAAAATTCTGTGACCACTTTTTAAGCTACAAAAAAAAAAAAAAAAAAAAAATTGTGCAGAATTGATATTACAGGTCTGATATTAATGTATTCATATTACAAAATGTTTTGAAAAACATGTTTTTTTTTTTTTTTTCTAAAAATATGGTTGTTTGGGGGTTAAAAAACTACTTTTAAGCCATCGCCGCCAGCGCTCTGGGGTTTAAACAAGCATTTCACAGCGCGAGAATTTTTGGAGCGTGATTTGTTAATGAATATGCTGGGAGCCGTTCGCTATGGCCGTTCGCTGTCATGCGCTCCCATACAGCGCGGAACCTGTCAAACAGCGACTCATAACCCCGTATTCAACATTACCACACACCGACTGAGTCGCTGTCAACAGCCGAACAACGGCCAAGCACAGTGAATACTAGCGGGCGCTGTGAAAATAACGCTACTGTCGCTCATCTGTCGCTACCTGGCGCTATTAATGAATCAGCCTGCTAATCTACACATCAATACAACATTCACACATAATAATAATGCAGGACGACACTTGCAGGATCTCATTGTTTCTGCGAGTGGGACAGAGCTGCTGAATAACAGGCTATTGTGCGGTGCGCTGCCAACTAGTAGTCGGGAGTAAATGTTACTTATAAATAAGTTTATAAAAGATAGATTCAAGAATATTTTGAATCTATACTAGTATTGTCTAATGAAATATTGTGATATTTGACAGAATTGTTATTTTCTGACACCTGGCCATCCAAGTTCTACTCCCTGTGGCATCCAAACTACCACTGTTTGAAACCCCATTAAATCACCACATCCATTCAGCTAACCTTGTTTCAATGATGTATTTGCAGGTCACGGTCAAACTATACCTTTAGCTAGACACATACCTGGGGCAGCCATTTGTGATTGGCCAGCCTGGACATGCTAGAAGTGAGCTGGGATGCAAGAAGTTGCCCGTTCTGCACCATTCAGCTCTCTGGCTGCTGTTAATTCACAGCATCTTACATAACTGACTTGCGTAAGTGTTTTTGCTGTGCACGCTGCATTGTGGACCAAAACCCAGGATTTTGACTGGGGTTTGGTCCTTGCTCCCATGGCACCCCAATCGGGGATGTCCCACTGTGTGAACCCCCCCCAGGTCGCCCAATCTCACCCTTCCACCCATTCATAAATGCCTGCTAAAGGGATAACAGGGATGTGGCCACAGCTCACGCATGCTCTATTGCACCGGGAAAGAAGGTGATTTTCCGTGACCTGGGGGGTTTCACACAGCAGGGCGTCCCAATTCTTTTTCTTCACCCAAGCAAGAAGCGGTCTGACCACGAAGCGCAGGTGGATCACCCCCCACTGTCCCTGGCTTTCCTCCCCGGTTGTTGGTTCTTCATGATTGTTAGCTATGGCCCTTATTTATGAAGGAATAGCGACAGGTAGCGACTGGTGAGCGGCCGGTAATGACGGGCCCCGCCACGAGAACGCCGGCTCCCCACCACAATCACACATTTATCAAGCCAATCCTGCTTAGCGACTGAGATAGCGCCATATAGCCACTCATTCATCATTATTCCAGCCTCAGCCCACAGCGCCAGCGTCCGACCTTGAACAGCGACAGGTATGACCTCTCGCTACCTGGCGCTCTCCAATGCATTTCAATGGAACAATCTTTAAATATTCATAATTAATTGTTATTAAGTGTTTTTTTTTTTTTTAATGTGAAAAATTCTGTGACCACTTCTGCCATGTTAGATAATTTTTTTAAGGTAAAAAAAAAAAAAAAAATTGTACAGAATTGATATTACAGGTCTGATATTAATGTATTCATATTACTAAATTATTTTAAAAAACTTGTTTTTTTTTGGTTTCCAAAAATAAGGTTGTTTGGGGGTTAAAAAACTACTTTTAAACCATCGCCGCCAGAGCTCTGGGGTTTAAACATGCATTTTACAGCGCAATAATTTTTTGAGCGTGATTTTTTAATGAATATGGTGGCAGCCGGTCGCTAGGGCCAGTCGCTATCATGCGCTCCCATACAGCGCGGAACCTGTCAAATAGCGACTCCTCACCCAATATTCAACATTACGGCAAACCGACTGAGTCGCTATCAACTACCGAACAACGGCCAAGCACAGCGACTACTAGCGGGCGCTCTGAAAATGCCGCTACAGTCGCTCAACTGTCGCTACCTGCCGCTGTTAATGAATCAGCCTCCCCGTATACCTGTCTCTACTTGATATTTGAGATTGTTTACTCTTTGATTCACTGTTGCTATAATTAGGTGCTATTCATTCTGGCACATTGCACTTTATGGTTATTGTATGAAAACAGTTCTTTATCTGTTCACACTATAAGTACTGTCCATGGTAGTCTGTATAATAGGTTATGATATAAAATAATATTATTTTGGGATATAATAGAGTGTATGAAATTAGGTCTTCAGTATATAATAGCACTAGCTTTTGCACAATTCTATATAGCATTATGCTTTACATGTCTATTTGATCAGCGCTTGATTAATTGCTTGCTTTTTTGTGTATGCTTTTTTGTATGTTTGTTTAATCAGCACATGGTTAATCGTTTAATTAATTCTGGATAGGTTTTGTGCCGGCACAAAAATAAGATAACTTTTTGATAAATATTGTCCTTTTTTTTGACATTATATGAGACAGGGAGAAGCGTTATAATTATTTCTAATGAACCACGGTCTTATAACTTTTGGGTCATTTTTTGAGGAAAAGGTTAGCACCGGGGCCAGTTTGTGGTGTTTTTTTTAACTTGTCTTAATTATTTTTTAAAATGTTTGTTCCTTGCATGTTTTGAATAAAGTGTGTAGATTTGAAATCGGTTGTGCTCCCTATTTGGTGTTCACCTGGGTATCCCAGGTCTTCGCTTAGTTTGTTCTATTAGATATATTGGTGAGCACGCTGTTATTTGTGGTGCACCACATTGGTTGTGATACCTTTAGCTAGACACATACCTGGGGCAGCCATTTGTGATTGGCCAGCCTGGACATGCTAGAGGTGAGCTGGGGTGCAAGAAGTGGCCCGTTCTGCACCATTCAGCTCTCTGGCTGCTGTTAATTCACAGCATCTTACATAACTGACTTACGTAAGTGTACAGTGGCTTCCTATCTGCTGTGCACGCTGCATTGTGGACCAAAACCCAGGATTTTGACTATCTTGGGGTTTGGTCCTAGGCACCCCAATTGGGGATGTCCCACTGTGTGAAACCCCCCCCCCAGGTCGCCCAATCTCACCCTTCCACCCATTCATAAATGCCTGCTAAAGGGATAGCGGGGATGTGGCCACAGCTCACGCATGCTCTATTGCACCGGGAAAGAAGGTGATTCTCCGTGACCTGGGGGGTTTCACACAGCAGGGCATCCCAATTCTGGATGCTCGGGGGGAGGGAATCCAGCGGCCCTGGAATCTTATAGATTTCAGTGTCATTGAAGTGTGGGTTTTGGTCCACTTTAAACAGTACTCCTCTCTCGCTGCAGCCCATCCATCCACCTAGTGCTGTTATTTATTTATTTTCTTAAATTAAAAGCCACTGATCCGAGCCTGGCCCCCTGGCAGGTGGGGGCCCCATGCATCCGCATGGCATGTGTGGTGCTAAAGCACGCCACTGATTAAATCACTAAAATAATGAGCTGTCCATCATATGTGAGAGTGACAAGACCTCTATTGACTCTATTGCCCATTTTCACATTTTGATGACACTTCTTCATACAATAAATCTAGGCCTAGGCCATTTCAAGAATAAAGAAAAAAAAACAATACTAAGCCACACAGAGAGAGAGATATAAGTGCAGGGGCAAGAAAGGTATATTGTATATTTGAGTGTATTCAGGTTACAACAAAAGTTGTTTTTTATTTTTTGGTAGTAACTCAGAACACTTAAAGAAGCACTATCGCGAAAAACGCGAAACAATCCATATAAATAGGCTGAATGGGAGAGGAGGGGGTCACAAATATGTGTGTGTTTTTTTTTTATTATTTTAATGGAAGGAAGAGCAAGTCATGGGTGGCATGCTCTGTCACCCCTGATAGACTAAACTTGTCAAACCTGGATCTTATTACTATCATGAGAGAATAAACCACAAGCGTCTGGGAGTTTTTTTTTTTACGTCAGGTGTATAAGTGACCCCTCCTCTCATTAGCTATTATCATCAGCTATTATCTATATGTTTTTAAGGATGTTTAATATTACACAATTTCACGATAGTGCTCCTTTAACTATGTAAGAGCTTCCCACTCATACAGAAATTCTCCAGCAGCTGTATATTCTGTGTGTGTGTGTGCTAGCTCATGGTAAGGTATTGCAGGACATTCAGGTGTGTAGTAAGATGTCCGCTCCCATGTAGTTCAGGAGTCCAGCTGTTAAAGTGGACCAACACCCAGCCGGATCGGCCCGGGAATCTATAAGATTCCTGGGCCGATCCAATCCCTCCTTGCCGGGCATCCAAAATCGGGATGCCCCGCTGTGTGAAACCCCCCCACGAGGGCCGCAAACCTTACCTGAATCCCGGTCCAACAGTGAATGTGCGGGCCGCATCTCGTGCTTCTCTCTAGCAGGGCGTGCTCCCTGTTAGAGGGAAGCGCAAGATGCGGCCGCAAGCGTGCTCGGAGCCACTGAGCTAAGACGTCGCTTTGACCCGCATAGCTCAGCGGCTCCGAGCGCGCTGATTGGCCAAGCGGCCGCGCATGCGCCGTAGGAGCGTGGTGAGGTGAGTTGAATCGGGCGATCTGGGGGGTTTCACATAGCGGGGGGGGCCCCAGGGAAGTGGACAAAAACCCAGGATAGTCAAAATCCTGGGGGTTGGTCCACTTTAAACAACATGTGCATGGAGTTCAGCCCTCTCAAACAACTTTATTTTTTGACTGAAGGTCCTCTTTAATGAATTTTTAAACCAACTAAGGGAAATAATATAAATAGGAGATATGTGATAAATCAGATATGAGAACTTACTATGATTAAGATATAAGGTCTATACCTGTTTTACTGTGCAAATCACTGCAGTGGCTGCAGTCGACAACTTCTCTTCTCTTGAGAATATTCAGTCTGGGAATCGGCAAGTTTCTGGGCACGCTCACTGTGTACACTCTCTCACTCACACGTCTTCCCCCCTCCAGGGGGTTCTGGAAGTCATGTTGGGAAGTATGTATTTACTGGGAAGGATTTATTTGTGTTAGATATGCCGCTGGGGGTTATGATTTACTCTGGCCTGTAGCCCATCAGTCTCAATCCCACAAGTATCCATGGAGAGCACCTAGGCCTGCTGTCAGGTACCCGCTGGGAAGGAAGAACCGCTGGCCCCGAGCCCGAATTAGAGGACTCCAATAGACATTAAGCACAGTGTTAAGTTTCCTTAATCTCTCCAGCCAGCAAGGGTCATTGTCCTCACAGCTAAGGAGCCAGCATGAGCTTCCGCCATAGCTATTCTCTGTCTGACCCCAGAGCCCTCAGTGAATGGACAACACTAGCGGCCGAGCACTGGGGACAAGGCATGAGAAAATGCCACTGTGGAAAGTAGAAAACGTTAATATGAGAGTGGAACTCCAGCCAAAATGTGTTTTTATTTTGGATACAGCTAGGAATGGTCAGAACCCTTGCCAGGTTTTTATTGGAATGTGTTTCTGTTTTTTTTCCAATAGCAGGTTGCAGAATAACTCAGCAATAGACACACAGTCTAAGAGGCTGATTCACTACTAACGCCAGGCATCAGCAGATGAGCGCCTGTGTAGCTGCGCTTAGAGCGACCGCTAGTAGACGCTGTAAGCGGGTATCGGGCGCTGTAACGGAGCGCCTCAGTCGCTGTAGTAAGCTGGCCTGCATTGATGAATGTGATGTATGTTGAACGCTGTAACACCAGTACAGTGCAGCAGGGAGCGAAAGGTAGCGCCAGCTCAGTGTGACTGACTCTCAGCGATCCACACCTACTTATCAAAAAAGGACACACACACAGCGTTGGCGCTCTAAATCTGGGCGCTGTAGCATAGAGCGCCATACACTGTGTGATTAATGTCTGTTTTTGAACACATATCCACCAGTAACAAAGCGAAAACACATGAAACAACATTGTTTTAACACTGTGACATTAACACTTTAATGCTAGACCTGTAATGACAATTCTGCATAAAAATATAAAAAATCTAAAAAGTTTCTAAAAGCCAGGAGAGGACACACAATGATTTGAGTAAAAAAAAAAAAAAAAAAAAAAACAAATAGAAAATGTCAAACACGCTGTTTCAACAAAATCAAATGAATGGTCATTGAAATGTATGGAAGAGTGACAGTGAGCGAAAGGTAATATGTGGCTCTCCTAAGCCTAAAGCGCCGGCGCTATACGCTGAGCTGAGCCTGTAATAATACATCGGACGCCACATAGCGCTGTTAGAGTCACTCACCAGATTCACTTTCATAAATGTGGTTTTGCGTACAGCGCCCGGCGTTCACCAGACGCTGCCTGCCGCTACGAGGCACTACTGGCCGCTATCCCTAATAATATAAAGAGTGAACAAGGTTGGAATTGGGTTCTAGCTTTTTAGAGCAGAACAAATCTTTTGCGTTCATTCAGATAACTTACGTTATTGGGATGGGCTTGCGATCCATTTGACTGTATTTAGCTTCATCAAAGCCAAACATTTTCATGTGGACCTTAATTGGACCTAAATCGTGTGGACCTAAATCGGATCATTTGCGTTAGTTCAGATCATTTTCCCATCAAAATTTGATATTTTGCGTTCGTTCAGATAACTTACGTTATTGGGATGGGCTTGCGTCTCATTCAGAGAGCTGATTGCCGAGGGACCACCACCCTATAAAACCGTTTCCTTTGCGATCCACTTACGGGACCATTTTGACCTCGGATACCTTGCTTTGACCATGTTTTGCGGCTTTGTGGAGGAATATGAGCACCTTCAGCTAATGGGCATTGCATGTATCAGCAGGGCCGAGGCCAGATTGCACTGGCGACGCATGCATATCGATCGCATGCATGACGTTGAGCTGTTCGAGCTGACCAGACTTATCCACGCTTCTCTCCATAAGTTGTATAGTGAGCTGCGGCCATGGTTAGCCCGCACCAGTTGTTGGCATTTTATAATATTGCCGACATGCCCAACATCATGGGTGCGATTGATAGCACCCATGTTGCATTGGTCCCTCCTGCAGCCGACGAGTACATCTATAGGTAAGTTTAATCTGTCATTTTGTTATATAGTTTAGACAAACTGTATTTTACCTATCTATTAATCCCTCCTTGTAAATTGTCCCCGTGAAACAGCTTACAGTGTCTAGCTTAATCCCTCTTGTAAATTGTCCCTGTGAAACAGCTTACCGTGTCTAGCTTAATCCCTCCTTGTAAATTGTCCCTGTGAAACTCCTTACAGTGTCTAGCTTACTCCCTCCTTGTAAATTGTCCCTGTGAAACAGCTTACAGTGTCTAGCTTAATCCCTCCTTGTAAATTGTCCCTGTGAAACAGCTTACCGTGTCTAGCTTAATTTCTCTTTGTAAATTGTCCATGTGAAACTGCTTACAGTGTCTAGCTTACTCCCTCCTTGTAAATTGTCCCTGTGAAACAGCTTACAATGTCTAGCTTAATCCCTCCTTGTAAATTGCCCCTGTGATCCATTTGACCGTCTTTAGCTTCATCAAAGCCAAACATTTTCATGTGGACCTTAATTAGTCATTTGAATGTTAATCTTTATTTGATCCAACATACATATCCTTTTTTGGCAAAAAACTACTTATGTTCTTAGTTAGTGTTATTTGTATTGGCCAACATGTTTTTTGGACGGTGTTAGGAGTTAGTGTTTGAGTAGTTTACCTTGCCTTGCTAATTTTTTTGATTTATCTTTTGTCCCAGAACCGCAAAATGAATGTCCAAGCAGTGGTGGCCCCGGACATGCGGTTCCTTAGTGTGCTTGCCGGGTTTCCAGACTCATCCCATGACGCGTACATCTTGCGAAGACCTGGATTATACTGTCGGTTTGAGTCTGGAGAATTCTCAGGTGGATATCTCCTTGGTAAGTTGATGCAAATAACGTCATTCACTTTTCCATGTATGTCTATAAATATAGTTTATGACCCATGTCTGAACCTATGGCTGTTTTTACCCCTTGATGACCGGACCTTAACCATCATCTTTAGCAAAGCACAAACCCTTAAAAACTGTTTTCCCAGCATTTTAACATAATATATTTCTAGTTTCTAGTAACTTACTTATTATTCTTTCCCACACTCGGCTGCAATTCTGTTCTTGACTTTATGATAGGGTCAGCGCCATCTTTGCTCAGATGCATGACACTTACTGAGAAGAGGAGAGCGGTATAAAGTGCAGGGGGGCGGGGTAAAAGCTGTGCTTTGCTCTGACAAAGCAGATCTGGGGTCCTGAAAAGGTAAGACATCCCAGAATGCTGAGCAGCACAGTCCTAAGCCAATTCCTGTTTGCAGGCTGTCTGATTTGCCCTCAGCCGCCATCTTTGATGTTTAAAGGCTCAGAACATGCAGTAGATGGTGTTAGGCTGTTTTTTTAGCTGAGCAATCTGTATGTACAGGGTGTGGCTAAAATATAAGATAGGCTCTTAGTCAGGGTGAACAACCGATTGTCCATAAATTTTTGTTTTGAATATGTAATTTATGTAAGTATTTTATTATTATTTCAGGTGGTTCCGGCTATCCGCTTCTTCCCTTGCTGATGACGCCCGTCCTTCAGCTACAGAATGCCCAGGACGCCTACAATCGGGCCCACTGGAAGACCCGGGCCATTGTGGAGAGGGCCTTTGGCCTCTTAAAAACTCGCTTCAGGTGTTTGGATCATACCGGGGGGGGGGGGGCACTCCAGTATGACCCCCAACAAGATCATCGATATAATACTGGCCTGCTGTGTCCTCCACAACTTTGCCATAATGCAGCGTGTCCCCCGGTATGTAGATCTGCCCCCCTCTCCACCCAGCCAGGACCCAGAAGAGAACTACCATGGCACACCTAGTGCCTCTGGCCAAGCTGTTCGGGCCAATTTGATAAGCACCCATTTTGCCTAATTTGGTTTTCCTGTGTTTGTTTGTTGCGTGTAATTTTTTATTTTTACTTTCAGTTGGCTTTGTGAATGCTTTTGTATTGTTTTGTTTATAAAATAGTCATGAATTAATTACTAAAATATTGACACATGATCTGAGCCTCATGCATTTTTGTTGCCATGTTTGTTTAGAAAAACCTTCAGTAATCTCAAAAGAACCCAAACATTAATGCATCAACTTAGTCAACAACAGCTAAAGTCACATTCAATATATTTTATTGAAATATGAAAAATTGGAGTTGAAGGGCACTCGCAGACTTCATGTACATACATAGTACAACAGAAATTTGTGCAGACATTGGTGCAGACTCATGGCACATAGCAATTGGCCTCATCCAGGAGTTTTAAAGTAACGCACTCCAGGCCGAAGTTTCAATAACCAATAAAATAAACAGACATAGGGAACAATCATTTTCATGTGGATATTTGGCCAGTAATACATAGGGTCACATACACACCCTCTCCTGCTTGGCCCCATTTGCCACAGGCACAGGTGGAAAGCATCCATACCTATGCCACATCCACGCCTGTAAGTCAGTGGCCCACCCAAACAATAACCCCCAGTCCGAATGCAAGTCCAGTCCAATCTTTGCCATGGTTCAGGGTAGTAGTTTGCCAGCCCAGAATGTCCCCCAATCTTGCCAACAAACAGGATGAGCCAGACACAATTTCATTAGGCCAAAGCCTGCAGTGTGGCAGCTTGAGCGGCAGGTTCAGTGAGGCTTTATCTCAGGCATTGGCTAGTGGGGTATCTCAGCACTCCAATGACCTATATGGGTGAAAATCAAAATCATACAAGCAAAGCCATAAAAAAGGCAATCTTGGTAGCGCTCACCAGACAGGTCAATACAGTGGGGATGTAGAGGAAAGATGTGGAGGTACAGATACAGGTCAAATAGCTGTTAAAATGGGTGCCCATAAAACCCTTGCCCATAAAACCCTGGTGGTGGGCCTTGGAGGTGGCCCATCACCTGGGCACGTGTGGCATTCATAATCTGCCACTGTTCCAACATGAGTCTATTGCTAGTTCGAACTTCCTCGAGCATGGCTGTGAAATTATTATTTAAGGTGGCCATGTGGCTGTTGCTCGTCCTAAATTCTGTCAGCATGGTGGTGAATGTATTATTTAATGTCTCTAATTGTGCAGTAAGCTGCTCTGTGTTTCTTTGTGTCACCTGCCGGAAAAAATGGCTGTCATGGCGCCACGCTGACTCCAGGATAGGCACGCGCCTCCCCTGGGAAACTGGTCGACGTTGCTGACTACGCCTAATGATTCCCCGGGTTTGAGCGCCTGCAGATGCTGGATCTCTAGGGCAAGCAAGAGTTGCAGATGTGCTCTGCAAATCCTCTGCAGCAGAGCTACCACTGGGGACTGTAGGGTCACTCTCTGCATGCTGCCCACGATGGGCTGGCAGCATGCGTCCAGCTTCACTCTGCTGCAGAGGATTTGGTGCAGTAGCACGTTGGGACAGTTGCAGATTAGGTTCCAGGGGGGTCAGTTCTGAAGGTCCCATCAAGCTGGCATCCTCCTCCATCTCCTGGATTTCCTCCATCAGTATGTGGGTCTGTTGGGACATGTGCAAAAAATGGTTCAGTTTGGGCCCTAAATATATTTGTTATGCAAATTAGTCATGTTCATTCACATGCATCAGCAGTTTCATCAAAGTCCACTTACCGTATCTATCTGTTCCTGGCTCCTAGGCAGCAAGTTGACGGCGTGGTCAAACTGGATGAGGCTTCCACACTTGCTGAGGCTTGATGCTAGGCTGTGTTTAAAATAAAAAGGCACGTAAACACCCAAAAAAACATTGATGATCTGGATTACTACATATGCATTAAAAAAACACGTGGCCAAGCAGGAATGCAAGCTCCAACAGCGGGACAAGGTGTCCTTCACTATGAATGTCATGTTATATGTTATATGTATGCCTCACCCTATACATACACATTGGTCACCTTAAATAGTCCAAACATGCATGTACTGCATGTTATGAGGCTTCACACATCCCTAAAGGGCCATTAGGGACCCACACTCAGCTTGCAATTAGCGTTTGTCTTCAGAGGAGCATTCTTCCTATGTAGACCTTTCCCTGACCCTAGATCAAGTATTTTAGACCAAAGCACAGCTAAAACCCAAGAAGTATAAAGACAAAGAAGGAAGTATTGGATAGGATTGAGTAGAATCACATAACAGGCAGTGCTTTGCTAATATAAAGACTTTAATAGTGACCATAAATACTGCCCAAGGTCGTGTATGGGCTGCAAAATTTGAAAATGAACATTCCGCAGACATTAAACACTCAGCTAAAACTGTAACCTCCCATACAAGCCCCTCCCTAGGGGCATGTGTTCATATATGCCTGTGAGCCTCATTTCACACGTTTAAAACATTTCACATACACACATTGCTAACCTGCAGGAATGGTATGGATGTCCCCGTCAGCCAGAGAGGCCCTCTAATGCCACGGGATGTATCAACGCCAGCACCATCTCCTCAGCTCGTGTAAACTGTAATTTTGTGGGGAAGCCTCCGCCAGTTTGTAAGCTGAAAAATAGAGGTTTGCAAATTTAGGGATTGTGGTCAATACAACAAGCAGACAAATGCACAACTCAAATATGTACCTGAAATTGCGCCGTTTATTCTGTTTCTTCCGTGCTGCATACTTCAGGTCAGAAATTTTGTGCTGTATCTGCTCCACATCTTTAAGCTCCTCCCCCGCTGCATTGATCTGTCTGGTGAGCTCCTGCAAGATTTCTGTTTTTCTCATTTTGCTTGTAGATTTAGATTTTCGCCAATATAGCTCGTCATAATGGAGTGTGAGCCCACTTGCCAATGCAAGAGTTTGGGCCTCACCAAACCTGCCACTCAACTGTCCTCGCCGCAATGTCCGGCCTATTGCTTGCTGTTCTGGCTCATCTCTGTATGTAGGCAATTTGGGGGACATTCTGGGCTGGCTCTATTGTGTTGAAATGTGTGACACGTGGCTTGAGAACGAATGGACTGGACTTGCAAATGGACTGGGGGTCCTTGCCTGGGTGGCCACAGAACTTCCCGGTGTGGATGTGGCATATGGATAGCTGTGTCAGTGACAAATGTGGCCGAGGAGGAGAGGGTGTGCTTGAGGGTGTGGTGCTTCTGGCCCTGTGCCTTTTTGTGTCCTTGCCACTTGTGGTTCGATGCCCCTGGGAGGTACTTGCACGTGGCTCAGGAGATGCAGAGCTGGCTGGGCTTGGGTTTTTGGGCCTGTGGCTCTTGGTGGCATTGCCACTAGTGGTTCCATGCCCATGGGAGCTTTTACCACGTGGCTCAGGAGATGCAGAGCTGGCTGGGCTTGGGCTTCTGGGCCTGTGGCTCTTGGTGGCCTTGCCACTAGTGGTTCCATGCCCATGGGTGCTTTTACCACGTGGCTCAGGAGATGCTGAGCTGGCTGGGCTTGGGCTTCTGGGCCTGTGGCTCTTGGTGGCCTTGCCTTTAGTGGTTCTATGCCCATGGGAGCTTTTACCACGTGGCTCAGGAGATGCACAGCTGGCTGGCCTGGGGCTTCTGGGCCTGTGGCTCTTACTGGCCTTGCCAGTGGAGCGTGCTTTATGAAGGGATGTGCTAGGCCGGGGAGGAGGGGAGGGTGTTTTTTGGGGGCTGGGACCTCTCACCCTTTGCTTCTTAGTGGCCTTTCTTGCGGGCGTACCTGCCTGCTTTGTTGTTGGCTTCTTCTTAGCCGCTCCCTCCTTGCCTTTGCTGGTTGGTTTAGGTTTAGCAGACTTGGTGGGTAATGTCGCCTTGGGTTGCCCACTGTGGCTGAGCGTTTCCCGCACCTTCGGAGTTGGTAGTTGTGACCGAGTGGTCAGACGTGAGGAAGGTTTCTCAGGCAGCTGTGGCCTTTTGCTGGTGGCCTCCTTGGCTGGTGCGGCCTTACCAAGGGCTTTTTATCTGGCATGTTGAAACTCTCAAAGAGAATGAGCTGTGTGTCCAGGACCCTTTAAATACTAATGTCTGAGTATGATGCTTACGCGTTCGTCCGGCCGTCCGTCCGGCCGTGCGGAACCCGGAAACCGCTGGGTCATTACTTCTGCTGCAGACAAGAAGAAAGATGGCGCCCACAATCTTCACCTGCCAACAAAAAGAGCTGATTATGCTCGTAAGTGTATTGTAAGGACTTTGATTTGCCATCTAAATGCATGTCTAGGCCTTAAGGAAGCGCAGGAACAAAAAGTTTGGTTTAAAAGTTTGTAAAACTCCATGCAAAACAGAAGTGCGCACATGTGCGAACCAAGTCACTTGCATCTAGGATAGTTTGAGGCTAGAAATGTGTCTGGGAATGTCATTTAGTCAACTGATCTAATTGTGACAGATATTTGTATGCAGTTTGATCTAACAACTATGTTTATTTTGTGTTTTTTAGACGATGCTTCAGTGAAGGTGCGACTACCTGCCCAACTCGTTTGAGAAGAGGAACGTCGCCCTGGAGATCATTTCCCAGATCCAGCAGGAGATGGACACCACCTTCAGCCATATGCAGATCATGCAGCATTGGTCGGACCTGAAGCGACTACACATGCCCCGGGTGCATGAATCTGCAGCAGAAAGTGAAGGTGGTGGATCTCCAGGGCGACGTTCCTCCCCCCCCTCTGTAGCGGCCTCAGACCAGCCCCTGGACCTTTTAACAGAGGAGGGACGTCACGGCGTGGGCAGGGAGTCGTACCAAGCAACGGAGCCATTAGTCTCTGCTATGTGACTCTTAATTTAACCGCACACACATACATGCTATTTAAACAAAAGCTGATTCCCTTAATCTCTTTTTCTAGATGATTCGGTAGCGGATGAAGGATCTGGAGCAGGGACTGCAGCAGATCAGGCCCAGGAGGCACATGTAGGTGTGGGAAATGGAAGAAGAATGAGACCGCGAAGTGATTTAGGTAAGTTTTAGGGGTGTGAAATGGAAGAAGAATGAGACCGCGAAGTGATTTAGGTAAGTTTTAGGGGTGGGAAATGGAAGAAGAATGAGACCACAAAGTGATTTGGATAAGTTTTAGGGGTGGGAAATGGAAGAAGAATGAGACCGCGAAGTGATTTGGGTAAGTTTTAAGGGTGGGAAATGGAAGAAGAATGAGACCACAAAGTGGTTTGGGTAATTTTTAGGGGTCGGAAATGGAAGAAGAATGAGACCGCAAAGTGATTTGGGTAAGTTTTAGGGGTGGGAAATGGAAGAATATACTGACTGCGAAGTGATTTAGGTAAGTTTTAGGGGTGTGAAATGGAAGAAGAATGAGACAGCGAAGTGATTTGGGTAAGTTTTAGGGGTGGGAAATGCAAGAATATACTGAGCGCGAAGTGATTTAGCTAAGCATTGTAGCCAAATTTAGTAA